>CM003433.1:778468-1378468 GCA_000331325.2 Crithidia fasciculata
CGCGAGCATCCCCCACCCTCCTGTTCTCCCCAGCGGCGCACCACCGTCGACTCCCTCCACCACCGTCAACTGCCTCCACTCCCTTCCCCTCCCCTCTCTCTCTCGTCCCCACAGATCACACTCACACACTCTGCCACCCACCTCCACCCCACCCACTACCACCCACTACCACCCACTACCACCCCACTCACCCCCACACCGCAGCCATGTCCGAGGCCATCATCAAGAACTTCGCGCAGCGCCGCAGCATCTACAACCTTGGCAGCAAGCTGCCGAAGAGCAACAAGGACGTGACCAAGGTCATCCAGGCCGCGGTGTGCGCGAGACGCCGTCGCCCTTCCACGTGCAGAGCTCGCGCATCGTCATCCTGTACGGCGCGGAGCACCAGAAGGTGTGGGAGATCGTGAAGGCTGCGCTGAAGCGGGTGACGTCGGCGGAGCAGTACGCGGCGAGCGAGGGCAAGGTGAACGGCTGCTTCCTCGCCGGCGCCGGCACGGTGCTGTTCTACGAGGACACGGACGCCGTCAAGGGCCAGCAGGAGGCCTTCCGGCTACGCGGCCAACTTCCGGTGTGTCGCAGCACTTCTCGGCGATTGCGCAGTACGCGGTGTGGACGACGCTGGCGCAGGACGGCATCGGCGCGTCGCTGCAGCCACTACAAGCGAGCTGATCGCGGCCGCGTGGCGAGACTCTGGCACCTTGCGAAAAAAGACATCCCGCGAGAGCTGGACATCCTCCCAGAAAGTGTCAAAGCTTAGTGCAGTGCAGACTTGTCTTTCTCGGCCTTTCCATCGCGTGCGAAGAACTTGGGGAGTCTGGACCAACATAGATAAGCTCATACAGGCAAGACCGGAACGTGAAAGTGAAGAGGTTCATATGAGTTGCGCGGCGAGTAAGGGAGCGGGTGGGACTGGGAGGGCGGCTCCTGGCCGCCTTCCGCAGTCCCCCTTCGCCCCACGCTCCCTCTCGGTGCTCGCTGTTGCCGCAGCGTCTCCCCGTCTCTGTCTTCATTTTTCGTTTTGGGGCTCCTCCCCCGTAGTATTCTCCATATTTCCTTTTTTTTTTTTTTTACGCCCTTACCCGGGTATTTGTTTTGTGCGGCGTTGTGCGTATGGCGCTGGTTCGCCCATTAGCTCCCCTCTTTGTTCTTTCCGCTAGTCGATGTGATCGCACGCCGACGAGCACACCGAATCCGCACACACACCCGGGCTGCTCACCGTTTTAAGGTGCTCTTTCGACCAAAAACATCAATTTCTGCTTTTCACGCTCTATGTCTTCGCGCTCCTCGCTCGTGAGCGCGCGTTTTGCTAGGCGGAAGAGTGACCTGGCACTCCTTCTCCTCCGTTTTCTCTGTTTCCTTGTTAAATGCCCCTCCTCGAACTCGTGGTGATTGCATGCGGGGGCCCGCTTGCTGTGTAGATAGCGAGCTGGGACAAAACTCAGTCTACTACATAATATCTGCGCGTCGTTTGTGCATGGAAATATGTGGTTCTCTGTGTGCATGCGCTTCGCAAGCTGGCTGACGGGGGGAAAAATAAGATGAGAAGGGCGGTTGCCGGCCGTGCAACGTGTCTAGTTCGGAACTGGCGACGCGCGCCGCACGCCGCCGTCTCACATCATTCCTTCCTCCGCCCCGCAGGAATAAGCTGCGAGACACACACCCACACCCGACGCCAGAGACGGCGGACGCGCTCACAAACCTTACAGATTCACCAACCTATTGCAATCCCCAGTGCCGCTGGCTTGCGTGCCCGGCTGTCAGCGGCGCGCACAGCCTATCACCGCTCGCTGGCGCTCTGTGTGTCTTCTTTTCCTACCATCTTCTTGTTCTGTCGTAGTCCGTTCTTGTTCCGCGGCGGGGGGCCCTCCCCCACGCTCTTGATATCGTTGAGCCCGCCGAGCTCTGGCGTACTTTCGCGGCGTCCCCCCCTGGTGGCGTTGGTTTTTAGGTAGGTCCATAAAAGGGGAGAGGAATGCAAAAAATACAGATATATAGAGAATTTACTGTGTTGTGGTGTGTGTGTGCATGGTGTGTGTCTTCCGTCTGTCCCGCATATAAGGGAAGAGGACAACGAGGCAGCAGAGGCCCTGCTTCTCGGCCGTGCTTATTATCCAAAAGGGGGTGGCCGGTTCGCCGAGACGGATCGCAACACGGTTAGCTGCTTGCGGCTGCGGCGGGCGCTGGCACAACACACTCCACCCACACTGGTAGCGTCTCGTGGCTGCGTGATGTCGAGGTGTGAAAGAAAAATATATGTTATTTATTGCTCTCTTCTGTCGGATTGTTGTTGCGGTATTGGTTTTGCGACCTAATTGCAGCTTGAGGATTTCCATAGTGTGGTGAGGGTTGTATATGAGTGTGCGGCAAGCTGATGTTAGTAGTTGTAATGTTTTTTGATCAGTGTAAAGCGTGTTCCTAAATGTTTGAATTGATATCCTGTTGGTCGATTTCGCTCTCCTTCTTTCTCTCTTTTTCATCTGCTTGACACACTTCTAGTTTCGTTGACAATTTGAGCTTCCCAAAAACGAGTGCTTTCGAGTTTGCATTTCTGCGCTCCTCACACATTAATTATCGTTCTATCGCGTTAAGTGTTACGAGTTTTTTTCCCCCTTTTCTTGGACTTCAAAATATGGGTCCTGAGTCATTCTTAAAGGCGGTGGCGCGTCGCCGCTCCATTTATGCGCTGGGCAAGGACCTGCCCTGTTCTCAAAACGAAGTTTTGAGACTCATCACAGGCGTGGCCCGCAACGTCCCCTCTTCTTTCAACGGACAGAGCTGCCGTCTGGTTATCCTCTTCAACGCGCAACACGATCAGTTGTGGAACGAGGTGAAGGGAGCAATTCGCAAGGTCACCGCCGATGAGCAGTACGCGGCGAGCGAGGCGAAGGTGAACAACTGTTTCATGGCGGGTGCGGGCACCGTTCTCTTCTACCTCGATCGTCAAGTCGTCGAGGATCAGTCGACGGCGATGCCGCTCTACGCGAAGAACTTCCACGGGTTTGCCGTGCAATCCTCGGCCATGACACAGTTTGCTGTCTGGACGGCACTCCGCGAGGAGGGTATCGGTGCCACGCTGCAGCACTACAATGAGCTCATCGGGGCTAAAACGCGAGAGATGTACCAGCTGCCGGAAAAGTGGGAGCTGGTGGCGCAGATGCCTTTCGGTTCGATTAAGAAAGACGCCGCTGCAAAGACGTTTCTGCCTGATGAAGCTCGCTTCAAGGTGTTCGGTATGGAAAGCAAGCTGTAAGGTGGTTTGATCTATGTGTCGCGATTGCACTCGGCTTTACAGTGCTTTGCGCTTTTTATTATTTCTCATGCAATTTTTATTAGTAGTATTGGACTTAGGTTAAAGGAGGATATTGGCTCACGATTGCGCACTTCGCTGTCGCTTATCTTTGTCTGAAACGAGTGCGCGACATGGCTGCTTGTGTTACGCTATATTTTTTTTCCAGTTTCTTTCATCTAATTTTCTCTTGTCAGAGGTGATTCGTGTTTTTTTTTAATCTCAATTTTTTTTTTCAGCGATGCTTGTCGGGCTGTGTCGAGTCATGTTATCCGTGTTTGTCACACAGAGCTTGTGGAGCAAGAGAATCTCATCCACCTTTCTATCTCTTTTTTTTTTATTCATTCTTTTCTTCCGATGGCGAATGAGGACGTCCGCGCTGCTACAAACAGCGGCGTTGGCTTCTTCCTCTCCTCTCCTTTTTAATTTCGTAAAAGACGCCATTTGTCTTTCTTTACATGCGACGATAGAGAGAAAAAAAACGTTTTGCTGTTTTTCTGTTGTCTTTACTCGTAGCGGTGTGACGCCTTTCTAGGAGCTCAGAGAGGTTGCTTTGTCTTCTACCAAGATCTATTACTATCGTTGTCAGTCTTTTCTTGTCCTCGCTCTAGCCTCGCTTTTCCCCATCCCCTCTTCCTGTTCCACTATACCTTTACTGGAACCCTACCTTAAATCATAGCGTTGTGTGACTTTATTCCTTTTTCCCTGTCTCTTGTTACAGAGACGGACCACATTCTTTTTTTCTTATACACTGCCTCGTTGTGTAATGAATACACTGCAGCACGCGGGTTGTGAGGGGCAATCTAATAATAAGAATCATTACCTCTGATGGCAGCGTTGTTGCAGAGCTGGATGGAAAGAAATAGTCGATGATGTGGCGTACCGAAGCCTCGATGCGATGTCGCCTGCTGCAGTGAGTATTTCTCCTCTTCCAAGGTACGTCTCCTGCCTTCTGTATCGAGTACATGTGCACTAAAAATATAACAGCTGGCGTGTGAAGATTGCCATTTTGTGAAAGCGTTAGAAAGGAAAGGAAGGAGAGACATATTGAAATGGTAGTTGTCGTCCTTGTAGATGTTCGCTGGAGAGCTCAAGTAAGCAACCGTAGTTGAGTCTGGCAGGACTCTGTGAACGCTCTCCTATTTTCATGCGCATGATCACAGTTCTGTTGTGTGCTGTATCAGAGTTTCTCTTTGATGAGTACACCTTTACGCCGAGTGAGGATTTCTTTGTGTGTGTGAGTTTGTGTAATGGCTTGAGGTGCTAGAACAGAAGAAACGATGTCCTTGGCTTTTACTCCTGCTTATGATCGCTCACCGCGGGGTTAGTCAACTTTTTTCTTATTGCTGCGTGCTTTCCATTTTCTCCCCTCTTCTCTTCCTCTTTACCGACTCGATACTGTTGCGTAGTATCGGGGACTGTTCTCTGCTTTTCTAGTTTTTTTTTTTTTTTGCAGTCGTGGGTCGCTCATTTTGTGCATCGACAGCGTGGGCAACGGTATCGTTCTCTCGCTCTTTTATTATACAAGCACAAGCTTACGCATCAACTACATCTATACATTTAAAAAATGGCGTCAAGCACGGAAGAAACGGCATCCAAGGTGATCGTCGACGTTCGCGGCATCAACTTCCGCTACCCCGAGGCACCAGAAAACTCGCTGACCGATGTGAACATCACCATCCATCGCGGCGACCGCGTTCTCGTGATTGGCCACAACGGCAGCGGTAAGTCCACGCTGCTGTCTCTCCTGGCGGGTCGTCGGATGCCGCAGACCGGCCACGTCCGCGTTCTCGATGGCGACCCCTTCGACGACACGAGCATGGCGCAGCACATCGCGTTGATTGGTGCACCGTGGCCTGCAGAGGCGGTCTTTGGGAACACGGTGGACCGCGTAGCCGCCCCGGCGCCGGTGCCGGCACGCAAGGCTGCCATCGCTGACGCCCTGCACCTCCGTCTCTCTCGCTACGTGGACAAGATGAGCTCAGGGGAGAAGCGGCGGGTGCAAATTTTACACGGGATGCTCTACCCAGCCACCGTGTACCTACTGGACGAGTGCAGCACCGACATCGACGTCGCAGAGCGCCGCACCGTGCTGGACCTTGTGCGCAAGGAGTGTGAGGAGCGTGATGGCTGCTGCTTCTACGCTACTCACATCTTGGATCGTGTACAAGGCTGGGCGACGCACCTCCTGCTGATTGAGAATGGGCGTGTCGTGGAGTTCCAGGCCGTGGCTGCGCTGCAGATGCCGCTGGAGGAGTACGCCTTTCAGTTCATGAGCACGCGGGCAGGACGGGCGGATGCTGGTGGCAATGCGGGAAAGCCCTCTTACGGCATCTTTAGTGTCCCTCCACCACAGATGCCAAGAGCGGGAGAAGAAGTGAGTGCGACAGGCACGTATGGACCGGCTACCTTGGCGATTCATGGTGGACAGACGTACGGGCAGGCTGACAAGACGTCGACGCTGGCTGCTCCTGAAGTGGTCATCGACTGTGCCCACCTCACTTACAAGGACATTTTCTGCGACATGTCTTTTCAGGTCTATCGCGGTGAGCGGGTGCTGCTCTGTGGCGGCAACGGCTCTGGCAAGTCCACTCTCCTCAACATGCTGGGTGGCAAGCAATTCTTTGACAACCGCAGCGGAGCGCTTTCGGTCCTCGGACGGCGGTGCTATGATGACATGCTGCTCAACGGCCTCGTCAGCTACGGCGGTGACTGGTGGACGACCGTGCCTGGCGGGGAGATGCACGTGCATCAGATGCTGCAGCTCACGACGCCACGTGCCGAGCACCTGCGCGCGCTGCTGGCGGTGCACATGGAGTGGGATGTGCGCCACATCAGTGCCGGCGAGCAGAAGCGTGTGCAGCTGCTTCTTCACCTCTTGGAGGATAAGCCCATCGTGCTGCTGGATGAGGCGACGGCGGATCTTGATGTCGATCAGCGCCACGGGCTGCTCCACTTCCTGTACGAGGAGAGCACGCTGCGCGGCGTGACGGTGGTGTACTCGACGCACATCTTCGGCGGCTTGGAGGGGTGGGCGAGCACCGTGGTGCTGCTGGACCGCACGGTGCGCGGGGTGCATGCCGTGTGGCGTGCCTCGCCGGATTCGCCGCTCTCGCTAGGCGCTCTTATCGACGAGATTGTTGCCTTGAAGGCGAAGGAGGTCTTCTAAGAAACCGCACTATACGCTAGCAATACAGCTCTCAGTAAACCGAAAAGAAAAGTAATATGTATTCTGCATGTAAAGGTAAACGGAAGAGGGCAGTGGCAAACTCAATGAAAGAGTCGAAACATAAGGGTGAGCGCAAGCGACCTCCTCTGCTTGGTGCAACGCTTCGAGGCTAAAGAGGAGCCATTGTTTCCGGCGTGAATTTTACATGATGCCTGAAACAAAGATTCGTGATTTTTCCAACCTTACCTGTATTTGTCTTCATTGAACATCAAACGTGCAACGCGTAGAGCTGTAAATAAAAATTAATTAAACTACAACTCAACCTTTCTCTCCTCTTTGCGTGATAAGTTGAACAGCAAAGCCACGCATCATGACCAGCAGCTTCGCCGCGCAGAACCGCGGCAGCTACAACGCCCACCAAAACCCCGTCAAGTCCCACAAGGGCGGTTATCTGCGCTGCCCCTTCAACATCAGCGGCACATACGCAGCACTAGCGGAGAAGCGCGTAAAGGAGGACCTCGCACGCGGCTCCAGTGCACGCGGCGGAGGGACCGCCGTGGCCGACAAGGACGGCCTTCTCACCTCAGCGTCTGCTGCGAACCACAATGATGCCAATGATGGCCCGGAAGGGAGCGAGGGTCGTCCGTGGAGCCGCGCCGGCGTGGGAGCTGCGAAACTCTCCGGCAAGGAGAAGCGCACGCAGCAGGAGCAGGCGGAGCTCATCTATGGCCGCGGCTCTCCTGCTGATGGAGAGGGTGAGGAGTCGACGAGCCACAGTGGTGGCGGTTCGGGCAACGGGGTGTCGCAGGAGCACATGTTCGCAGTAGATTCGCGGGATCAGAGTGCCTTGCAGCAGGTCGTGCCGCGTGCGGTGCGCGAGAAGGTGAAGCGGCGTCGCTTTGAGGAGCTGAAGCAGGGACGCACGCAGCTGGGCCACCACACACCACATCACAATCGAGTTGAAAGGAGTGGTGGCGATGAGGCGGTGGCCGAGAGGGGAGATACGCGAGAGGTGGAGCCGCAGGCTAGCAAGTCTGTATCTTCGTCGGGGAGAGGCGCGCTGAGTAGCGCGGCGGCCAGCTTGACTGGCCCTTCTCTCCCTTCCTCCAATCCCGCATCGAATGTGAGCCCTTCACAATCTTCGTCTCCGCGCGCGGCACCGCCGACGTCAAGCGTGTCGCAGCGCGAGCCCGCGAAGCCGATGAACCGGATGCAGATGCTTGACGCCCTGCGCTCCTCCGCGCTCACTGGTAAGAAGCGAAAGCGGTAAGGGTGAGGGCAGTGAAAGAAGGCGGGCATGCATGTGCCTGTGGTGACGTAAGTGACGTGCATTGTTTTTTGGTGTTGTGGACTTCAGTTTTTATTGGCTCGCCCTTGACTACTGTGGTGATGCTTGCTGCGTAATTCACAATACGCGGTTTTCTTACATCATGAGAGGCACAAAAAAAGTAAATAACTTCATAGTGTTGCGCTTTTCAAAGAATTACAAAGGATTAAAAGGCGATGAAGAGGAAGATGGGCTCTAAGCGGAAGCTTTAGTCTACGTTACCAGCGCGGCTTGATTTGAGTTTCCTTCTTCTCTCCCCTCGCAAAGCACAGCACGGTGGGAATTCATCATTATTCTTATCTCGTGCCTCTTCCTCGTTCTCTTGCTCTCCATCTTGACCGTACATTCTGAAAGTGGTCCAGCACACATTGCAGCTGCATTCCCTGCCTGAGCTTCAGCTTGAAGAGGTGGAAAAAGTACAGAGATTTACCTGTTAAGGCTCTAAAACAATAACTATTGATTCCGCTGTACTCCATTTCGTGTGTATCGCCTTAGTGTCTGAAACTACCACACATGTACACATAACGTTGCAGACACACACACACACTTCTTCCTTTTTTTTTTTTTGCGAAGATCGACGTGCTTGAACTCTAACGAACCGCAATTTACATCTATACGTCTCTTACAACACACACACACGCGCACTTAACCGAGTAAGCTGCATCGCATTGTGAAAGGACATCTTTTTTTTTAGTTTTGCGTTACCGTCGTCGTCTCTTTTTTTCTCTCTTTTCCGCTTGTCACTGTGCACGAGGCAGTGCTGTTAATTTCCTTTCTCTCTCCTTCTCTCTTTTGTATTTTTTTTTTCTTGGTTGCTGTTTTTATTCCAACTTTTTCTGTTCACTACCTGGCTCATTTTTTGCTGCTGTTCTCTATCCTTCTTTATTGTTGAGAGGACTCTTTTTTAAACAAATAAGCGGTGCAGAAAGGACAGATTGTTTTCTGTCTACAATCTCCTGACGGAGGTATTTAAAATTTTGCAAACACTCTCTCCTATTCGCTCCAACCCGTCCTACTATTTACATCTGATTTTTTTTTTCGACGCTCTCTCTGTCTTCTTGCACGTTTTCTTTCACTTTTTTTTGCTCAGCTTTTTTCCTCATGTACTCATTCCTAGAACGTGTTTTTGGTGCTCCACCTTCCGCTGCGCCGACCACTTCTGGCGCGTGCCTCGGCGCGGATGGTGACACTGGTGCCACCGCCAGCGCAGCCCCGCGGCTTAGCGCGCACGACAGCACGCAGTACCGCGCCAACACGCGGCCCTACCACTGCAGCCAGAACCAGGCCACCCGCTCGAAGACGAGTAGGACAGATGCGGAGAGCTTTGCGGCTCACGCGTTGGAGCGGTGGTCGAGCGGTCCTGTTGGGGCTCTCCTCAGCGGCCACTCCTCAACAACGCCTCCAAGCTCTGTCAAGTCGCCGAAGATGGTCTTCAGCGTCCCCCGCAGTGGCACCGAGACTACAACGCCCCTCGCCCAACCCCCATCGGGAAGTGGCTTCCACGCCAGCGCACGTCTGCCCCGCCCTTCCTCGGGTTCATCCGCAGCCCTCGACGGACTGGGCGTCTCCCCGACCAGCAGCACGGCCACCACCACCACCGCGGCAGCCACAACTGCCACGAGTGCAGACCATGTGCGCCGTTTCGAGTGTGCCCTGCGTGCCGACCCGGTGGACCTGGCGAAGCTTCGAGAGATGAGTTGGCAGGGCTGCCCTGTGCAGCTGCGCTACGAGGTGTGGATGTTCTTAACGGGGTGTTGGAGCCCGCAGACGGCGACGCGCATGCCCACCCTGGCGCGCCGCCGCATCGAGTACGCCACCTACATCCACAGCTCCTACGGCATCGTGGACTGGGACGCGGTGTGCGCGATGGTGGACAGCGGCGTCGACACGGCGGTGCGGCGCTCGACGCTGAAGGGGATGGATGCTGCGGCGTCGACGGCAAGCGCCTCTTTCACCCCACTCCCTCTTCCCAGCGCTGCTGCAAGTGGTGTGGCAGGAGGGGCAGAGATGCCGGTGCCGGAGCTGGTGATCACCGCCAGCGGTGTGCGGACGTCTCTTCACGCCAGTCCGATGTCTCCGTTCCTTGCGTCAGAGAAGAGCAGCGTAGTGCGTAGTGCCGCAGCGGAGAGACTCTCTGAGGACAGCGCACGGACGGCTGCAGCGGCGGAAGCCAATCCGAGAAACTCGCGGGGGCTGCTGCGCTCTTCTGTCTCGATGGAGGACGTTCGGTT
Source organism: Crithidia fasciculata (assembly GCA_000331325.2). Classification (NCBI taxonomy): domain Eukaryota; phylum Euglenozoa; class Kinetoplastea; order Trypanosomatida; family Trypanosomatidae; genus Crithidia; species Crithidia fasciculata. The sequence continues at coordinate 788,482 of CM003433.1, forward strand.
GCTGCTTCCGCACTCACCAGCAACAGCAGCCGATCTCCCCCCATCCGCTGCGTCGCCCTCGCTCGATGCGTCTGGTATTATAGCGGATCCGTCAACCGGCTCCGTCACCGCAGCTCAACTTCTCGCCTCGCCGATGCACGGAGCCAAGTCGGACTCGCGCACTTTCTCCACACCCACAAGACCCGCTTCCGGCACGCTAACCAGCACAGCCGCGACCGGGCACCAGCTAAGCGCCAGCGCGATGCTCGGCTCCAAGGAGCTGCAGACGCTCAAGCAAATTCGCAAGGACATCCCCCGCATGTCGGGCGGCCGCTGCTACCTCCGCCACCCCCGCGTGCAGGGCTCGATTGAGCGCATTCTCTTCATCTGGTCCCTGCGCCACCCCGCCTGTGGCTACGTGCAAGGGATGAACGACCTGGTGGTGCCCTTCATGGGTGTCGTCCTCGCCTACCACTTCTGCCCAACGCGCTCCATCACGGAGCTGCAGTCCTACACGGAGGACATGTTTGAGGAGATGTGGTCAGTTGCTGCGGTGCCCGTGACGCAGTGGATCAACGAGATCGAAGCAGAGGTGTACTGGCTCACCTCCTACTTGCTGGGCACGATGCAGGACAACTACACAAGCAGCCACGAAGGCATCACGGCGATGATGCGGCACCTCGCAGCGGTGGTGCAGGCCGCCGACCCACCGCTCTACCACAGCATGGTGGATACTCTGCAGCTCCAGTTCGAGCACTTCAGCTTTCGCTGGATGAACTGTCTGCTGCTGCGGGAGCTGACGGAGACGCAGTCCCTGCGCCTGGTGGACGCCTACCTGTCCGATGAGGAGCGGCGGTGGAGCGTGACACACGTGTACGTGTGCGCTGCGTTGCTGCTGCGGTGGAGTCCCCAGCTGCTGGGCTTCGGGGACGACTACATCGCTGCTCTGAAGTTTCTGCAGTCGCCGCCGACGGAGCAGATGTCGCTGCGTGACTTCCAAGATGTGCTGTCGGAGGGCTTTGTGCTGCAGAACCTCTACGAGGCGTCTCTCGCCCGCCTCGCTCCGAGTCCAAAGTAGGGTGGCTGCTGTGCTCTCCTTTCTCTCTGTTAAAGCAAATGGGGACTGCATCGCTGCGGTCTAATCTGCAAATGGAAAGTGAAAGCTGATTGTCTTTTGTGCTTTTGTTTGTTTGTTTCCTGCTTAGGTGGTGTGGAGTGAGTCGAGCAGAGAGAAATTCGTTTTATTGAGCAAAGGAGAGAGATAGAGAGAAGGGAGATGTGGCGTAATGTCTGCGCCAGAGTACGAGCGTGCGCTTCTTACCTCTCTCTTTCTTCCCATTTGTGTGTTTTTCCCTCTCTCGTTGGCGCATTTTTGATGTTGTTCTTCAGCCGCTTCTTCAAAAAGCTACTTCTTTTCTTTTCTTGGACGAGACCTGTAAAAAAAAGACAGCAAGAGAGCGAGGGAAGTTGCGGACGGCTCGTAGATTTTCCTTGCTTTTTTGCGACGGCTAGGTTAGCGTCGCTTCTCGAAGGCTTCGACGGCTCCCGGCCTATTGCCACAAGTGCTATCTGGTAGTTGGTACGACGGCCTCTTGAGTCTTTGTATCCTTTCTTTTTTTGACTACTGTAATATTTAAATCTCACCTCTAACAACTCCTCAAAATTTTTCCTGCATTTCCTCATTCTTCTCTATTCTACTCCTCGAAAGGCCTAGACAGCTGATATTCAAAACAAACAACAAAAAAGGATTATTTGTGTACACACAAACATTTTTACACACGCACACTCACAAACTGTTTGTGCGGCAGGAAAAAGAAAAATAGCATCCTATAACACCCCTTCTTGTTTTTTAAAACAAGGCCAGCCAAAGGTCTGAGCGTCACTCGCGATGGTGAAGCTCGACGTGACGCTCCTCCGCTTCATGGAGGATGAGGACTTCCGTGTCCTGACGGCGCTAGAGATGGCGATGCGCAACCACGACGTGGCACCGACCGCCCTGGTCGAGCGCATCGCCCAGCTCCCACACGGTGGCTGCCGCAAGCGGCTCAGCAACCTCCTGAAGCACAAGATGATCCACCACGAAAACACCATGTACGACGGCTACGCCATGAAGTACGGCGCCTACGACTACTTGGCGCTGCGTACGCTGAGCCGGCGCGGCACCTGCACGGGTGTTGGCCACCGCATCGGCTGCGGTAAAGAGTCGGACATTATTCTCGTGCGGGATGAAACGGGCCACGACTGCGTGCTGAAGCTGCAACGCCTCGGCCGCTGCTCCTTTCGCACCGTCACGCGCAATCGCGACTACAAGGGCAACGGGCGGACGCGCCGCGGAGAGAGCTGGTTCTACTTGTCTCGCCTTGCCTCGCAGAAGGAGTACTCGTTTATGAAGATGTTGTACGACGAGGGCTTCCCGGTGCCGAAGCCGATCGACCAGAACCGCCACGCTCTCCTCATGGAGCTGGTCCCTGGCACGATGCTGAACAACATCGTTGAGCTCGGTGACCCCGCCAAGGTCTACCGCCGCGCGCTCGAGCTGATGGTGAAGCTCGCGGAGGCCGGCCTTATTCATGGTGACTTCAACGAGTTCAACCTCATGATCACCGAGGACCAGCGCGTTATCGTGATTGACTTCCCGCAGATGGTTTCGACGAACCACCCCAACGCGTCGGAGCTCTTTGACCGCGATGTGCACAACCTCGCCAACTTTTTCCACCGCCGCTTTAAGGTCGAGACGACGTGGTTCCCGACGCTGGAGAACGACGTGGTGCGGAAGGGGGAGTTGGACAAGCAGGTGTACGCGAGTGGCCACTTTACTCGCCGGCAGCAGGAAGATCTCGAGCGGCTGATGGAGGAGGGCTTCCAGAAGGAAAACAGCGGGGACGGCAGCAGCAGCGAGGAGGAGGAAGAAGAAGAAGAGGAAGAGGCGAATGATGATGAGATCGACGACGGGCAGGCGGGACAGTACACCGACGTCCCGCGCCGTGCGGATGCCACCGACGATGGCGACGAAGAACAGGAAGGGGTGGAGGAGGGCGAAGAGGCTGCGAGTGACGCCGCATCCCTCGATGGCGACGTCAAGGACGCTCGCGAGTTGCGCCGAGGTGAGTTCTACGAGCGCAACGCCAACCGCAACGCCAACTTCACGCCGGGAGGTGACATTAACGAGGAACATGTGAAGCATCAGATCCGCAAGAACATCCGTCGCAAGGACAACTCAGACTTCAACCGCAATCTTCACCGCAACGTGCAGAAGGGCCGCCAGAAGCAGAAGATCCAGCGGCAGCTGAAGAGCACCAATGGCGGCGGTTTCTTCGACTAACACGAGACGTGACGTGAGATAAATTCGTTCTCTGTTGCAGTGCTTTTTTTTTTTTGCTCTTTTCTTTTTTTTTTTTTAGTCCGGAATTGATCCTACACTCTCTTTTGTCCGTAACTTATGGAAATGAAATGGTGCGCTCTTTTCTTTGCTTAATTTGTTCCTCTCTCTGCTGCTGCCGTGAAGGAGTTGTGGCTCCATTTCTTTTTTTTATGATTCATGCTTTTTCCTTTTTTTTTAAGGTGGTTTCTGAGACCTGTGATATTGTTGTTCAACGCGCAGACACTAAGAGTGAGGAGTACGAACTCCTATATTTGGATGAGGTAACGATCAAGACGTTTTTAGTTTGCCTTGTAGCGCATATAAAGCAGAGAAAAGCAGAAGGCGCACGGACAACAATGGAGAAAATCCAAAACAACAAAAAAAAACTTGTCGACCTCTGCTTCCTACTTCCTCAATCTTGCGCATCGGGTCAGTAGGCTGAAAGACTCTTCTGAAAAGAGGGCCCACACTCGTCTAACATATTGTCTCTCTTTTTTTTTTATTTCACGGAATGACGTGTCTGTGCTGTGCTTGCACGTCTCCGCTGTAACTTAATTCGATTAATCGTGCCTGAGCAATAAATCAACAAAGAAGAAAATGCGATAGTAAAGGGCCCCGAAGGGCAGCGAGCACCTTGTTCAGGTGTTGGGCAAGGGAGGCGAAGGCGTGTAATGTTAAAGGAAATATATACGGCGTACGTAGTCAAAGCCGGTAGAGGTTTCTGAACCACCGTTGCTTTTTAGAAAGAAAAAAAAAGAAGCTCAGCTCTTGTGGTTGTCGATTGTTGCGTACAAACCACGATGTTGTGGTCCCGCCGCCTTTCTAGGCAGACAGGCTACGTGGCTATGTTGCATGAAACGCGGGCACGTTTTTCATATCTCCATTCCTCTTGTCATATCTATTCTTTGCTTCTCACCCTGAAATAAACCTCAAAACTCTATCTGCCACCTCAAACAATTCTTCCACTGTTTGTACTCTCCCCTCCAACCAACAGATAGAAGCACACACAAACAGCGCAAGCTTAATCGAAGCACCTCCACCCTACTTTACACCATACATTCTCTCCTCCACAAGAAAGGGAAAAGAGCAGCAGCACACCACGTTGTAGAGCGGCCTTCTCTTTTCATTTTTTTTTTCTGCTGGGGATACTCGACGAGGGCAAAGACAAGAGAGAAAGACAAGAAACGCGTCAATTACACGCACAGATTTGAGCTCCCAATTCTTTCTCCCGCACTCTTAATCATAAACAAGAACAACAACAAAAAAAACACATAACTGCACAAACACATATATATCTCGCTACTTCGTATTTCCATATATAGCTCTACGCGACCCTTCCTTCTCACGTAGACACGCACAACTCTTACTTTTGGTCTGTGTTGTCATCTCGCCCCAAGCACACCCACTCACGCACACACACACAATACAGTCACATAGATACTGCCTTTTTTTGTTTGTTTCTCTTTGCCTTTTACCTCCTGACTCCTCTGCAGCTCAACACGTCGGCGCTTTCCTAGTTTAATCTTTCACTTTGTGTCATTAGAATCGCACACACACACACACACACACACCTTCGTCAGTGAAAGAAAGAGTCAGAGCACGGAGAACGTAGCGTAAGAGAGAAAAAGAAAACGGTCAGCAGAATTGACAACGGCAGTCGTGTAGCGCAGAAGCGCTCCTCTCCCTCATCAGAGCAGCGGCATCAGAAAGACGTGCGGTCGCATAGCACTAGACGACAAACTGGGAGTCCGCAAACAAAGGAAGAGCAGCATCTCTACTTTCGAAGGATTTTTAAGCAGAGACCGAAAGAAAAGAAGCTGGCTTCTCCCTATTCTGATTACCGTTGGTACTTTCAGTGACGGCTCTTCGCGCTTTTCCTTTCACATTCAATAGCTTTTTTTTTTAGCTTTCCTCAGTAATCTCAGTGATAGCAGAAACACGCCATGTCCTTCCCGCTTCCCAGCTCCGCACCCCGGCGCAGCGAGGTCACCGCAGCCTCGATCCAGTCCGCCTTCCGCGACGTTACGAACCAGTACCTGAGTGCCAACAAGGAAAACATTCCCCCTGCCGGACTGTCGTATGGCACGTCCGCCGGTGGCGGCGGCAAAGGCTGCGGCCTCGCCGCTTCGAACCGCAGCGTCTTCGCAGACGCCGACCGCACCTGCTTCGGCACGCCAGTGCAAACAGAGCTGGTGGTCGATTCAAAGCGATCGGGAGACGACAACGACGAAGGCGAGGCTGGCCGTGTCTTACGCGATGACGCACACACTGTGCGTCCCGCAGCGACGGATAGCCAGCCTCTCCTCTCCCCCACGACCACGGCAGCGCTGGCCGCGGCCACCCCAAATGCGCGGCGGCCCTTCGACAGTGGTGCAGCGCGGTCGGTGACGCCCTCCTGCGATGCACGCACTCCAGGCCACAACGCCGCACCTCCGTCCTACACGAGCACGCTGAACCCAACCGTGACGACAACGGCAGCGAAGCTCGTGCAGCAGCGCCACCGCAGCCTCGGCGGTGTGCCAAACACTCTCGCTGGTGGCTCCCCTTTTTACGTGCAGGGCAAGGCAGCACCGTCCTTCGCAGTGGAGGCGTCCACCTCCGTTTCGGGCCAGTCCTCGCTGCACTGCACACCAAGTGGCGCGCGGCGCTCCGCTGGTGCTGCGGCTGCGGCTGCCGCTGCGGCGGCACGTGCGCTCAGTGAGACGCCCACCCGTCTCGACGACATCTCCTTCTACCTGAACAACTCCTTCGAGTCGGGCTCAGAGTCACCGATGCACGACGGCGGTGTGCAGGGCGGCAACGGCGGCGCCACCCGCACCCCGCATCGAAGCTTCGACCTCCAGCAGGCAGTGGAGGAGATGCTGCGCGGCTGCCTCGACAGCTCCCCGCCGGCGAAGCGCTCGGAAAGCACTGGGTTGAGTCCCGCAGGCTCCCGCAAGCGCCAACAAGAGCGAGAGGGGACGGCCGCGGTTCCTCCGTTCAACGCCTTCGCCGCGCTGGATGCCATCTTCGCAGCACCCTCACTCTCCAAGTGCGCCGCAGCCGCCCCAGCAATGAACTGGGAAGACCGCACACCGGAGCGGGTGGTGCGGCAGCACGGCGTCTTTGCCGAGAGCGACGACGAGGGCAGTGGCACGTCGCCGTACAGCGACGCCGCCACGCGTGAGCTCCCAGCCACCGGCGTGCGACGCGACCCTCTCGTCTACTTTTCTACTGCTGCCGCACCTGGCGGGTCAGCGGTGTCCTATGATGCCGTGTCGCTCGACGGTAACCCGTACCGCTCCGTCGCAAAGTTAGAGCCACCGCGTACGGCAGACGAGGAGGAGGAAAATGCGTTCGGCACCCTGCCAATGCCAAGCACCGCGGTGTCGCAGCGCCACACAGCCGCCCTTGAGTTTCACAACGACGGCAGTCACAGTGGGCCGGACATGTTGGCCATGTTGGCCGCTGCCGTGCAGCAACAGCAGCAGCAGCAGCAACAGACGCCGCGAAGTGCACAGGGCAGCGTGGAGATGGACTCACAGACTTTCTCAGACCGCGACACGGAGGCAGCGGCAGCGGCGCACCCGGCACTGCCACCACCGTCTTACGAAGACGGTCACCAGTTGCCGTCTGGACGCTACCCGCGCCGTGACGACCCGTCAGCCGCACCTCTCTCCACCGCCGCTGCGGCCAACGGTTCTCCTCACGCCCTCCAGCCTACTCGACGCAGCCACCACCTCCCTCAGGTGAAGGCCGCAGCCGGCTCTCTCATCGCCGTCAGCGGCCGCCGAGTGCCGGTGGACAAGCTGCACCTCCTCTCCCTCAGCTCCGGCGAGGAGGCGGCGCCGTCCTCCGTCTCACCGACAGTGGCCGGCGGCGCACGGCAAGGGGGTCGAACCCCGGCGCAGTCGCCGCCGACGCAGCAGCAGCACCACGTCGAGGGCCCGTCGATGCGGCGGGTGCCGAAGCCGAACACTGTGACGGTCACCCGGGCTCCGGCCTTTGCCGGGTCGGCCCGGTCGGCATCCGGCGTGCATGCACAGGGCGGAGGCCTCTTGTCCACTGCCCTTCCTACCTCCTCTTCCTACACGAGTCTGAGCGAGGCGGGCTCACACCGCAGCGCAAATGTGACAACGACTCGGGTGGTGGTTGCCGGCCCCTCCGCTCGCCGAGTCCCTCCCGCCGCGACGCACGCCGTTGGAGCGGCCGTGCACTCACGCCAGAACAGCGCGGCTTTCCCCGTCGACGGCAGCGGCATCCGCCAGAGTCGTGAGCAGGATGTCGTGGCGGTGTTGCAGTTCTCGAAGGGGCAGACAATGCGCTTCCTGACGAACCTGTCGGCAGACGCGCTGGAGGCGGCACGGGCGGCGCTGGCTGTCGATATCGCCAACGCCGGAAGCGGGAAGGTGGAGTGGGCGGCGGTGGCGGCGTCGCTGCGTCTGGCGCGTTCCCCTCTTGATGCTGTGGAGGTGGGGAAGGCGTACCTGGCCCACGTCTACGGTGAACAGAGCCCCTACGACAGCGTCGCCTACGAAGACGTGGGCGTGTGCGTGCGACTCTACACCCCCTCTTCCTCTCCTCCGTCTGCGTCGGGTGAGCAGGCCCACCGCGATCACATCAACGGCGTTCTTCTCCGCGAGGTGGACGTGGTCGGGGTAGAGGTGGACCGCAAGCAGCACGAGCAGGCGCTGCAGCAGCAGACCGCTGCATACATCGAGTGCGAGCGCCAGTTCAAGTTCTCCAGCCTGCCCTTCCAGCTCGAATCGATCTACTTCACCTTCGACGGTAGCGTGTGCGTCGTCTTCTACCGCGTCGTCGGCGCCGATGTGCCCGCATTAGCGGCGTCGCACCGCTTCTCAAACACGTCGCGTGTGGTGCGGGAGCTGCAGTTCCACCTCAACTGCCGCGTCTTTCTCAAGCAGTGTTAACACTGCTGGTAAAGCGTCTCAGATGAGGCCGCCGAGCGGCTGGCAGACATACGTGCTAAGAAAAAAAAAAATAAGAAGGGAATATGACAACGAAGTGTGGTTCTTTACAGATGCGCATGCTCTTCGCTGTGTCTTGCATCCGTTACCCGCACACGCTCACAGTTTTTTTTTTCTTTTTCTTCAAAGGCTTATTTTGACCTTTTTGGGAGGGAGAAGCGGTGAAACAAGTTTTAGCTCAAAACGTCACCGTTCTCCTTCTCCGGCAGTATTTGTTTTTCCCCTATTCTCTTTTTTCAACATAGAGGCACATATAGAGGCACAAGCACAGATTCACATACATTTTGTTTTTTTTCTTCTGTCGACGTGCACGCACACCCGCACACCCTTTCATCACTACTCCGCCTTCTCGTTCTGTGGCCTTCATGTCTGGCAGGGAAGAAAAGAAGAGCGGAAGTTGAGGTGGTGTCTACGTCGTACAGTCCGCACAGGGTGTAGCAGCAGAGCCTCGCTGCCGCCTTCGCTGCCTTCTCTCATACATGGCTTTCGTTTTTTCCTTTGTCGTTGTTGTCTGAGCATAGAAGCACGCCTTTTTCTGATTATTATTTTTCCTTTTTGGTATTGTTTGACTTCGTGTATAAAGCTGGGCTGCTGCTCTTCTTTTCGTTCCTTTTTTTCTCGCTTTTTTTCACCACGTCGTGGTACATCGGTGAGCTTCGTATGCCACGCGTGCGTGTGAACAGGTGCCGCACCATGGAAAAAGGCAATTTTTTCTCTCTTTTTCTCTAGATCACCTTCTAGATATTAATTTAACTTTTTTTCCTTTTCTTTTCCTTTGGTCCCTTCTTCAATTTTAGATCCATTTAGATATCAGCAACTGATCTCCTTTTGACCTTTTCAAAGGTGGCTTCTCTGCCCTTGTATGTGTGTGCACATCCGTGTTTGTGTGCGGAGCGCTGTTTGCAATCTTGTTGTTGTTGACGTTGTTGTTCTCCTCCTTTTCTCTGTATTGAGTACATCTCACCAACTCTAAGGCAAAATATTTACATGTTATTCTTCTTGCGGCCGACGAACAGAGGTGCTGCCCTTCCAGAGATTGCGCCGGTGGAGGAAGACAGCGCTCGTGCGGCGCACAGCCTCTGAACCGAAAGCAAAACCACCTTTTTCTGTGTGGAATAATTTGAAAATTAGGCGCGGGTACAAAGAAGCCAATTACATCTATAATTCTTCGTATAGGTGTACGAACCATTTCCTTTGCGAAGAGTGTTTTGATCTTACCGGCAATGAACTTGAGTTTCCGCTAGCGTGCGGGATTTTTCTCTTTTTATTTGTGAGTGTCTTTCTGATGACTAATGGGGGCGTTTTCCTTTGCATGTTGCGAACGTGTTGTTGTCTGTTTTTTTTTTTTTTGCTTTGCAAACGCTAAGTCTTAAGAACAGAACCACACAAAGTAGCAGTGATAACTCCACGTGATGTTGGGGAGGCAACGAGCCAACAGTGAAGATGGAGGTTTCGAGGCGGTAGTGTCTTTGAGGATTCTGCCGATCCATGGCGAAGGGTGAACCTTCTCCCACTCCCTGTGTCGTTTGCCCTCCAGACTATGAGCCGTACACATACTCTCTCTCTCTGCTTCACGATGCACAACTTGAGGGGAGCTGGTCGCGAGTGGTGATCGGCTTGACGCTGGAGAGAATGGAGATATTCATCGCTCCCCTCCTAAGCCCTTTTATTCTTCGTGCGGCCGCGTCCATGTCTTTCATTGGGCTTTTTTCAACTGAGACACCGACTGCCGTTGCTGCGAGAAGGAGAGGTCTTATTTTCATTCTTTTTCTTTGGTTTCGCAGAGTCGTGAACACCGTTAGAATTTTTCTCGCTTTCACTGCTTTCCCCCTGTTTCATTACCTCTCTCTATCTTGCTCTTCCTCTCTTCTTGTTGATCTTACGTTTCCGACCCGAAGAAGCCGTCCTATCTCTTTCCAGCTCCTACCCGTTTCCTTTCTTCAACGCACGCCTGGTGGTTCTTTCGGACGAACCACAAACGCATTTCACTCACGCCTCCCCGCTTTTGCAATACACAAAATCATACGCATTAAGAAAGAAAAATGCCTGTCAGCTTTGAGCAGCTTATGGCCGAGGTCCATGCGGCGAAGGATGAGACCATCGCGTGGCGCCGCCACCTCCACGAGAACCCGGAGCTGTCCTTCAAGGAGTTCAACACCGCCGCCTTCATCACCAAGACGCTGAAGAGTTTCAACTGCCCCGGCCTAAGTATTACGCATCCACTACCCACCTCTGTTGTGGCGACACTGAAGGGCGGTGCGGGCGAGGGCCCGATGGTGGCACTGCGTGCCGACATCGACGCACTGCCGGTGGAGGAGGAGGCGGACGTGCCCTACAAGTCTAAGGTGAAGGGCGTCATGCACGCGTGCGGCCACGACGTGCACACGGCGATGCTGCTCGGCGCCGCCAAGGCGATCTGCGCACACGCCGCAGACATCAAGGGCAGCGTGCGCTTCATCTTCCAGCACGCCGAGGAGGTGCTGCCGGGTGGTGCCATTCAGCTGGTGAAGGCAGGTGTGATGGAAGGCGTGAAGAGCATCTTTGGCATGCACGTCTCTCCGCAGTACGAGGCTGGCACGGTTGGTTTGATGCCAGGTATCATCACAAGCTACCCCGACTTCTTCAAGCTCGTGATCCGTGGACGCGGCGGCCACGCGTCAACGCCGCAGCTGCTGGTAGACCCCGTTCCGATCGCAGCGGAGGTGGTGACCGCGGTGCAGACGATCGTCGCGCGCAAGGTGGACCCGAAGCTGGCGCCGGTGGTGTCGATCACGACGATGACGACGGGGCCGAACGAGAGCCACAACGTCATCCCGGACGAGGTGAAGCTGCTGGGGACGGTGCGCTCGCAGGACAAGAACGTGCGTCAGATGGTGCCGCGTGAGCTGAAGCGCATCGCGGAGGCGGTTGCGTCGGCGCACGGCGGCTCCGCAAAGCTGGACTTTACGTTTGGCTACGACTGCTGCGACAACGACCCTGCCGTGACGGCGCAGATCCACGAGGTGGCCAAGCGTGTGGTGGGCTCCGCCAACATCATCGACCCAAAGGTGGCGTTGTATGGTGGTGAGGACTTCTCCGCCTACCAGTTGGTGAAGCCCGGTTGCTACCTGTGGCTCGGCACGGGCAACAAGAAGGAGGGTATTGTTGAGATCTGCCACTCCTGCAAGTTCCGTGCTGACGAGCGTGCAATCCCGATCGGCTCCAGCTTCCACGTCGGCTTCGTGTACGACAACGTGTTTGTGCAGGCGGGTGGCAAGGGCAAGGCCGACTGCGTCGTGAAGTCTTCCCTGTGAGTCTATTTATTGTGATGTGAGCGACGCAGGAGTGCCGTGTTGTATCTAACTTTGTGCATCTCCCATGACGTAACGCGTCGTCTCTGCTCCTGAAGTTTTTTTTTTTTTTGTGGGGAACCTTTTCTTCCTGCCAGCGAAGCGAGTATGATACTGAGGGACTCTTGTATCTCACAAAGTGTACTGTGGTGATGGTTTTGCGTGTCGATGAAGTGTCGGTTCGCATGCTTTGCGCTTTGCAATTTGAAAGCTATGCATCTCTCGCATTAGCTCACCACTGTTATAGCTACCAAATAATAACGACTTTGTTCTGTCGCGCAGTTTCATTGTTTTTACTCCTCCGCGCCGAGAGCATAAATATAGTTTTCTTTCTTTCTTAAGCTACTTTCCCTCTTTTTTTTTTTAATGAGTATGAGTTCAAGTGACGGAATTTCTCTATTTTTCTTTGTCTTTCTGGGAGCAGTTATCGTTGATACGGTAACTAACATCTATTTTTCTAACGTTTTCTGTTTCTCTATCTTATCTAGTTGCGACTCAAATCTTAGGCAACGTTCTCTCTTTGTAAAAAGAAAGGAGCGAGTGCTAGTGAACGGTGTAGAGGCCGCAACCGGGCGTGTATGTTGTGCATCTTCTCATCCACGTTCTTCTCATTCGAAAAGCTTAAATCTCCAATATTTGTCAGTGGCAGCAGGGCAAACAATGGAATCCTTCAGCGTTTTCTCTTCTGTTTTTTTCGTACTTTGAATATAGCTAAGATTCAACGTTTTTTTTTTCATTTTATCCTAAGATCGGAGGCACATCGAAAAGAAAGAAACCTTAAATGAGCTGCACGCAAGGACACCAAACACTATTGCAACACACACGTCTCACTATGCTTAAGAAGGATAACGCCTTACTGCTCATTTCGCGGAGATAACGGAAATCGCGGCATCCAAAATAAAAAACAAAGTTTGCCAATGTCAATCTCTTATAGCGCAGATCGCGTCGTGAATGCGCAACACTCTGAATGCTTCATACCCTCCCCGCTTCCCCTCGCGGGCGGTGCTGCTGCTGCTGCTGCGGCGGTGGCACTGCCATAGCGTCGGCGCCGACAACCGCCACCGCCACCGTACCTGCTGACGCCCACCCCGCCCTCGCCTTCCCTACCCTTCTATCCTCTCCTCTCCTCCCCCCTCCCCTCGCACGCACGCACGCTGCAAGTCTGTCATTAACGCTTTAACTACCTCACCCCGTACCCCCACACCCCCTCGCCCTCCCATTCCCGGCGCAACCCCACAAAACGCACACAGCACACGAGAGACACCGCACACCGCAGCCATGTCGCATACGCCCATCGACGTCGACAAGGTCATGTCGGAGCTGACCCTGGAGGAGAAGATCAGCCTCGTGGGCGGCAAGGACTACTGGTGCACGCGCGACATCCCGCGCCTGGGCGTGCCGTCGACGATGATGTGCGACGGCCCCACCGGGCTGCGCAAGAGCCTGGACGTGGACCAGGTGGACTCCGGCAGCGTGCCCGCGACGTGCTTCCCCACCGCGGTGGTGCTTGCGTCGACGTGGAACCGCGCCGGTGGTGGAGAAGGTGGCGGCTGCGATCGGCAAGGAGTGCCGCGCGGAGAACGTGTCGATGCTGCTGGCGCCGGGCAACAACATCAAGCGGTCGCCGCTGTGCGGGCGCAACTTCGAGTACTACTCCGAGGACCCGTACGCGGCCGGCCAGCTTGCCGCGGCCTACGTGAAGGGCGTGCAGAGCCAGGGCGTGGGCACGTCGCTGAAGCACTACTGCGCCAACAACCAGGAGACCAACCGCTTCAGCATGAACTCGGTGGTGGACGAGCGCACCCTGCGCGAGATCTACCTCGCCGCCTTCGAGAGCATCGTGAAGGCGGCGCAGCCGTGGAGTGTGATGGCCTGCTACAATCGCTTAAATAACGAGTACGTGGTGTCGAGCCGCCACCTGCTGACGGACGTGCTGCGCGGCGAGTTCGGCTTCCAGGGCATCGTCGTGTCCGACTGGGGCGCCGTGGACGACCGCGCGAACGCGATCAGCGCCGGCATGGACCTGGAGATGCCCAGCACGTACGGCGCGACCGACGCGCAGCTGAAGAAGCTTGCCGGCGAGGGCAAGCTGGACCTGAAGGCGCTCGACGCGTGCGCGCGCCGCATGCTGGAGCACGTCAACCGCTGCACCGCCGCGCTGGCGCACCCCGCGCCGAAGTGGGACGTCGAGGCGCACCACGACATCGCGCGCGAGGCCGCGGCGGAGGGCATCGTGCTGCTGAAGAACGAGCACGCAGCGCTGCCGCTGCAGGCGGCGCAGCAGAGGATCGCGGTGATCGGCGAGTTCGCGGAGAAGCCGCGCTACCAGGGCGGCGGCAGCTCCTTCGTGAACCCGACCAAGACGGCGTCGGCGCTGGCGGAGCTGCGGAAGACCGCGCCGGCGCTGCAGTACGCCGCCGGCTACCGCGTCGGCGTGGCGGCGGGCGACGATGCGCTGCACGCGGAGGCGGTGGCGGCCGCCGCGGGCTGCGACGTGGCTGTCGTGTTCGTCGGCCCGTCCGACGAGGACGAGTCCGAGGGCTTCGACCGCGCGCACATGCGCCTGCCGGAGCACCACAACGCGCTGGTCGAGGCGGTGGCGGCGGCGAACAAGCACACGGTGGTGGTGCTGACCAACGCGTCGGCTGTGGAGATGCCGTGGGCGGACAAGGTGCAGGCGATCGTCGAGGCGTACCTGCCCGGCCAGGCCGGCAGCCTCGCCGTGGCGGACGTGCTGCTGGGCAAGGTGAACCCGAGCGGCAAGCTGTCGGAGACCTTCCCGCTGTCGGCGAAGCACACCCCCTGCTACCTCAACTTCGCCGCCCCCTACGACGTCACGTACTGCGAGCGCATCTACGTCGGCTACCGCTACTACGACACGGTGGAGATGCCGGTGCTGTTCCCCTTCGGCCACGGGCTGAGCTACACCACCTTCGAGTACAGCGCGCCGCGCGTGGCGAAGGCGGCCTACGTGGACAGCGAGGACGTGCGCGCGGAGGTGACGGTGACCAACACCGGCAAGCTGGCCGGCGCCGAGGTGGTGCAGCTGTACGTGCGCGACGTGAAGAGCAGCGTGGACCGCCCGGAGAAGGAGCTGAAGGGCTTCGAGAAGGTGCACCTCGCGCCTGGCGAGTCCAAGACGGTGAGCTTCGCGCTGGACCGCCGCGCCTTCGCGTACTACGACGTGGCGCGCAAGGACTGGGGTGGTGGAGGAGGGCGACTTCGAGCTGCTGTTCGGGTCGTCGTCGCGCGACCTGCGCGGCTCGGCGCACGTCAAGGTGTCGCCCGCTGTCCCCCCGCCGCCGCGCCACTTCGACAAGAACTCCACCATCGGCGACGTCTGCCTCTACCCTCCCACCGCGTGCCTGTCCAAGAAGCTGCGCCGCGACTTCTCCGGGTCTGGGATGCAGCCGAGCTTCATTGCCATGTTCGAGGCGATGGAGGTGATGCTGCCAATCCGTTCTAAGGTTGCACTCGGTGACGGGACAAGCAACTTCGACGTTGTGGACGCCATCGTTGACGAGGCCAACAGGCTTTCGGCCGCCCAGTAGCGCGCCTCCTCGTCGGTGCAGTCTTTTCAGCACTCCACAACACTAACATCAAAAAACTAAAACGAAAACGCCTTTTTTTTCCTTTTACGTCACAGAAACGAAACACCGCTCACTCGCAAAATGGCTAGGCCACGTGAAGAGGTGTCAATGGACGCAGAACCCGAGTGGCCCGCGAGGCGAGCAGGGCCGGGAGCTGCCGGAGCCTTTACTATGCGTTGCCGCTCCCGCCGCTCCCGGTCCTCGCTGCCAGTCGCGCACTCCGGCGTATCCATGTAACGTATTGTGTGTCGTCTCTCTTCCTTGTTTTCTCTCTGTGCTAACGGAGGGGCACACCGCCTGCAACGGAATTGCGGCTCTCAGCGAGGCCGTTCGTGTCACCTTGCCGGCGGTGGTGCCCTCTCTCTCTCCCCCACACACTCTTGGGTGTGCTGGCTCTTTTTCTCTTTTTATCAGTGATTTGTTTTTCTTTTTGTTATCTCTCTTTCCTCATTTACCCGTCGCGAGCGCCTAGCGAACTGCCCGCGTCTGCCCCCCTCGCCCCCGCGTGCGACGGCTGCCGGCGACGAGCAGCGGCACCTCCAGGGTCGTGGGAGACCTTCCCGGGCAGAGCCGAGGCAGCCGGTGTGGTGAGCGCACGTCCACTCTCCACTTCGCTGGCCACTCTAACCACCACCACCACCGCCCCAGCCTCGCGCTCCATCCGTGGTCGCAGTGCTCGCCCTCCCTTCCTCTTCCTTTTTCTTCGCCTTGGTAGCCTTCTACCCCTTGATTGTAGCGCCTGCCTGGTTGCCCGTCCGTAGCTTCTCTTCTTCCGTGTCAACCAGGCGTAGCCGCCCTTTCTCTGCATAAATCGAGCTAATTGAACTAATCGAGCCACGAGCTCCAGTGGTCCAGTGGTCCAGCTGCCGCGCACGGCCTGTGGTGGGAGAGGCAGGCAGCCACAGATGCCTGCGTGTGTCCAGGACCCTCCCCGCTTCCCCTCGCGGGCAGTGCTGCTGCTGCTGCGGCGGTTGCACTGCCACAGCGTCGGCGCCGACAACCGCCACCACCACCGTCCCTGCTGACGCCCACCCCGCCCTCGCCTTCCCTACCCTTCTATCCTCTCCTCTCCTCCCCCCTCCCCTCGCACGCACGCACGCCCGCACGCTGCAAGTCTGTCATTAACGCTTTAACTACCTCACCCCGTACCCCCACACCCCCTCGCCCTCCCATTCCCGGCGCAACCCCACAAAACGCACACAGCACACGAGAGACACCGCACACCGCAGCCATGTCGCATACGCCCATCGACGTCGACAAGGTCATGTCGGAGCTGACCCTGGAGGAGAAGATCAGCCTCGTGGGCGGCAAGGACTACTGGTGCACGCGCGACATCCCGCGCCTGGGCGTGCCGTCGACGATGATGTGCGACGGCCCCCACCGGGCTGCGCAAGAGCCTGGACGTGGACCAGGTGGACTCCGGCAGCGTGCCCGCGACGTGCTTCCCCACCGCGGTGGTGCTTGCGTCGACGTGGAACCGCGCGGTGGTGGAGAAGGTGGCGGCTGCGATCGGCAAGGAGTGCCGCGCGGAGAACGTGTCGATGCTGCTGGCGCCGGGGCAACAACATCAAGCGGTCGCCGCTGTGCGGGCGCAACTTCGAGTACTACTCCGAGGACCCGTACGCGGCCGGCCAGCTTGCCGCGGCCTACGTGAAGGGCGTGCAGAGCCAGGGCGTGGGCACGTCGCTGAAGCACTACTGCGCCAACAACCAGGAGACCAACCGCTTCAGCATGAACTCGGTGGTGGACGAGCGCACCCTGCGCGAGATCTACCTCGCCGCCTTCGAGAGCATCGTGAAGGCGGCGCAGCCGTGGAGTGTGATGGCCTGCTACAATCGCTTAAATAACGAGTACGTGGTGTCGAGCCGCCACCTGCTGACGGACGTGCTGCGCGGCGAGTTCGGCTTCCAGGGCATCGTCGTGTCCGACTGGGGCGCCGTGGACGACCGCCGCGAACGCGATCAGCGCCGGCATGGACCTGGAGATGCCCAGCACGTACGGCGCGACCGACGCGCAGCTGAAGAAGCTTGCCGGCGAGGGCAAGCTGGACCTGAAGGCGCTCGACGCGTGCGCGCGCCGCATGCTGGAGCACGTCAACCGCTGCACCGCCGCGCTGGCGCACCCCGCGCCGAAGTGGGACGTCGAGGCGCACCACGACATCGCGCGCGAGGCCGCGGCGGAGGGCATCGTGCTGCTGAAGAACGAGCACGCAGCGCTGCCGCTGCAGGCGGCGCAGCAGAGGATCGCGGTGATCGGCGAGTTCGCGGAGAAGCCGCGCTACCAGGGCGGCGGCAGCTCCTTCGTGAACCCGACCAAGACGGCGTCGGCGCTGGCGGAGCTGCGGAAGACCGCGCCGGCGCTGCAGTACGCCGCCGGCTACCGCGTCGGCGTGGCGGCGGGCGACGATGCGCTGCACGCGGAGGCGGTGGCGGCCGCCGCGGGCTGCGACGTGGCTGTCGTGTTCGTCGGCCCGTCCGACGAGGACGAGTCCGAGGGCTTCGACCGCGCGCACATGCGCCTGCCGGAGCACCACAACGCGCTGGTCGAGGCGGTGGCGGCGGCGAACAAGCACACGGTGGTGGTGCTGACCAACGCGTCGGCTGTGGAGATGCCGTGGGCGGACAAGGTGCAGGCGATCGTCGAGGCGTACCTGCCCGGCCAGGCCGGCAGCCTCGCCGTGGCGGACGTGCTGCTGGGCAAGGTGAACCCGAGCGGCAAGCTGTCGGAGACCTTCCCGCTGTCGGCGAAGCACACCCCCTGCTACCTCAACTTCGCCGCCCCCTACGACGTCACGTACTGCGAGCGCATCTACGTGGGCTACCGCTACTACGACACGGTGGAGATGCCGGTGCTGTTCCCCTTCGGCCACGGGCTGAGCTACACCACCTTCGAGTACAGCGCGCCGCGCGTGGCGAAGGCGGCCTACGTGGACAGCGAGGACGTGCGCGCGGAGGTGACGGTGACCAACACCGGCAAGCTGGCCGGCGCCGAGGTGGTGCAGCTGTACGTGCGCGACGTGAAGAGCAGCGTGGACCGCCCGGAGAAGGAGCTGAAGGGCTTCGAGAAGGTGCACCTCGCGCCTGGCGAGTCCAAGACGGTGAGCTTCGCGCTGGACCGCCGCGCCTTCGCGTACTACGACGTGGCGCGCAAGGACTGGGTGGTGGAGGAGGGGCGACTTCGAGCTGCTGTTCGGGTCGTCGTCGCGCGACCTGCGCGGCTCGGCGCACGTCAAGGTGTCGCCCGCTGTCCCCCCGCCGCCGCGCCACTTCGACAAGAACTCCACCATCGGCGACGTCTGCCTCTACCCTCCCCACCGCGTGCCTGTCCAAGAAGCTGCGCCGCGACTTCTCCGGGTCTGGGATGCAGCCGAGCTTCATTGCCATGTTCGAGGCGATGGAGGTGATGCTGCCAAATCCGTTCTAAGGTTGCACTCGGTGACGGGACAAGCAACTTCGACGTTGTGGACGCCATCGTTGACGAGGCCAACAGGCTTTCGGCCGCCCAGTAGCGCGCCTCCTCGTCGGTGCAGTCTTTTCAGCACTCCACAACACTAACATCAAAAAACTAAAACGAAAACGCCTTTTTTTTCCTTTTACGTCACAGAAACGAAACACCGCTCACTCGCAAAATGGCTAGGCCACGTGAAGAGGTGTCAATGGACGCAGAACCCGAGTGGCCCGCGAGGCGAGCAGGGCCGGGAGCTGCCGGAGCCTTTACTATGCGTTGCCGCTCCCGCCGCTCCCGGTCCTCGCTGCCAGTCGCGCACTCCGGCGTATCCATGTAACGTATTGTGTGTCGTCTCTCTTCCTTGTTTTCTCTCTGTGCTAACGGAGGGGCACACCGCCTGCAACGGAATTGCGGCTCTCAGCGAAGCCGTTCGTGTCACCTTGCCGGCGGTGGTGCCCTCTCTCTCTCTCCCTTTCTCCACACACACTCTTGGGTGTGCTGGCTCTTTTTCTCTGTTTTATCAGTGATTTGTTTTTCTTTTTGTTATCTCTCTTTCCTCATTTACCCGTGGCGAGCGCCTAGCGAACTGCCCGCGTCTGCTCTCCTCGCCCCCGCGTGCGACGGCTGCCGGTGACGAGCAGCGGCACCTCCAGGGTCGTGGGAGACCTTCCCGGGCAGAGCCGAGGCAGCCGGTGTGGTGAGCGCACGTCCACTCCCCACTTCGCTGGCCACTCTAAACACCACCACCACCGCCCCAGCCTCGCGCTCCATTCGTGGTCGCAGTGCTCGCCCTCCCTTCCTCTTCCTTTTTCTTCGCTTTGGTAGCCTTCTACCCCTTGATTGTAGCGCCTGCCTGGTTGCCCGTCCGTAGCTTCTCTTCTTTCGTGTCGACCAGGCGTAGCCGCCCTTTCTCTGCATAAATCGAGCTAATTGAACTAATCGAGCCACAGGCTCCAGTGGTCCAGTGGTCCAGCTGCCGCGCACGGCCTGTGGTGGGAGAGGCAGGCAGCCACAGATGCCTGCGTGTGTCCAGGACCCTCCCCGCTTCCCCTCGCGGGCAGTGCTGCTGCTGCTGCTGCGGTGGCACTGCCACAGCGTCGGCGCCGACAACCGCCACCACCACCGTCCCTGCTGACGCCCACCCCGCCCTCGCCTTCCCTACCCTTCTATCCTCTCCTCTCCTCCTCCCTCCCCTCGCACGCACGCACGCCCGCACGCTGCAAGTCTGTCATTAACGCTTTAACTACCTCACCCCGTACCCCCACACCCCCTCGCCCTCCCATTCCCGGCGCAACCCCACAAAACGCACACAGCACACGAGAGACACCGCACACCGCAGCCATGTCGCATACGCCCATCGACGTCGACAAGGTCATGTCGGAGCTGACCCTGGAGGAGAAGATCAGCCTCGTGGGCGGCAAGGACTACTGGTGCACGCGCGACATCCCGCGCCTGGGCGTGCCGTCGACGATGATGTGCGACGGCCCCACCGGGCTGCGCAAGAGCCTGGACGTGGACCAGGTGGACTCCGGCAGCGTGCCCGCGACGTGCTTCCCCACCGCGGTGGTGCTTGCGTCGACGTGGAACCGCGCGGTGGTGGAGAAGGTGGCGGCTGCGATCGGCAAGGAGTGCCGCGCGGAGAACGTGTCGATGCTGCTGGCGCCGGGCAACAACATCAAGCGGTCGCCGCTGTGCGGGCGCAACTTCGAGTACTACTCCGAGGACCCGTACGCGGCCGGCCAGCTTGCCGCGGCCTACGTGAAGGGCGTGCAGAGCCAGGGCGTGGGCACGTCGCTGAAGCACTACTGCGCCAACAACCAGGAGACCAACCGCTTCAGCATGAACTCGGTGGTGGACGAGCGCACCCTGCGCGAGATCTACCTCGCCGCCTTCGAGAGCATCGTGAAGGCGGCGCAGCCGTGGAGTGTGATGGCCTGCTACAATCGCTTAAATAACGAGTACGTGGTGTCGAGCCGCCACCTGCTGACGGACGTGCTGCGCGGCGAGTTCGGCTTCCAGGGCATCGTCGTGTCCGACTGGGGCGCCGTGGACGACCGCGCGAACGCGATCAGCGCCGGCATGGACCTGGAGATGCCCAGCACGTACGGCGCGACCGACGCGCAGCTGAAGAAGCTTGCCGGCGAGGGCAAGCTGGACCTGAAGGCGCTCGACGCGTGCGCGCGCCGCATGCTGGAGCACGTCAACCGCTGCACCGCCGCGCTGGCGCACCCCGCGCCGAAGTGGGACGTCGAGGCGCACCACGACATCGCGCGCGAGGCCGCGGCGGAGGGCATCGTGCTGCTGAAGAACGAGCACGCAGCGCTGCCGCTGCAGGCGGCGCAGCAGAGGATCGCGGTGATCGGCGAGTTCGCGGAGAAGCCGCGCTACCAGGGCGGCGGCAGCTCCTTCGTGAACCCGACCAAGACGGCGTCGGCGCTGGCGGAGCTGCGGAAGACCGCGCCGGCGCTGCAGTACGCCGCCGGCTACCGCGTCGGCGTGGCGGCGGGCGACGATGCGCTGCACGCGGAGGCGGTGGCGGCCGCCGCGGGCTGCGACGTGGCTGTCGTGTTCGTCGGCCCGTCCGACGAGGACGAGTCCGAGGGCTTCGACCGCGCGCACATGCGCCTGCCGGAGCACCACAACGCGCTGGTCGAGGCGGTGGCGGCGGCGAACAAGCACACGGTGGTGGTGCTGACCAACGCGTCGGCTGTGGAGATGCCGTGGGCGGACAAGGTGCAGGCGATCGTCGAGGCGTACCTGCCCGGCCAGGCCGGCAGCCTCGCCGTGGCGGACGTGCTGCTGGGCAAGGTGAACCCGAGCGGCAAGCTGTCGGAGACCTTCCCGCTGTCGGCGAAGCACACCCCCTGCTACCTCAACTTCGCCGCCCCCTACGACGTCACGTACTGCGAGCGCATCTACGTCGGCTACCGCTACTACGACACGGTGGAGATGCCGGTGCTGTTCCCCTTCGGCCACGGGCTGAGCTACACCACCTTCGAGTACAGCGCGCCGCGCGTGGCGAAGGCGGCCTACGTGGACAGCGAGGACGTGCGCGCGGAGGTGACGGTGACCAACACCGGCAAGCTGGCCGGCGCCGAGGTGGTGCAGCTGTACGTGCGCGACGTGAAGAGCAGCGTGGACCGCCCGGAGAAGGAGCTGAAGGGCTTCGAGAAGGTGCACCTCGCGCCTGGCGAGTCCAAGACGGTGAGCTTCGCGCTGGACCGCCGCGCCTTCGCGTACTACGACGTGGCGCGCAAGGACTGGGTGGTGGAGGAGGGCGACTTCGAGCTGCTGTTCGGGTCGTCGTCGCGCGACCTGCGCGGCTCGGCGCACGTCAAGGTGTCGCCCGCTGTCCCCCCGCCGCCGCGCCACTTCGACAAGAACTCCACCATCGGCGACGTCTGCCTCTACCCTCCCACCGCGTGCCTGTCCAAGAAGCTGCGCCGCGACTTCTCCGGGTCTGGGATGCAGCCGAGCTTCATTGCCATGTTCGAGGCGATGGAGGTGATGCTGCCAATCCGTTCTAAGGTTGCACTCGGTGACGGGACAAGCAACTTCGACGTTGTGGACGCCATCGTTGACGAGGCCAACAGGCTTTCGGCCGCCCAGTAGCGCGCCTCCTCGTCGGTGCAGTCTTTTCAGCACTCCACAACACTAACATCAAAAAACTAAAACGAAAACGCCTTTTTTTTCCTTTTACGTCACAGAAACGAAACACCGCTCACTCGCAAAATGGCTAGGCCACGTGAAGAGGTGTCAATGGACGCAGAACCCGAGTGGCCCGCGAGGCGAGCAGGGCCGGGAGCTGCCGGAGCCTTTACTATGCGTTGCCGCTCCCGCCGCTCCCGGTCCTCGCTGCCAGTCGCGCACTCCGGCGTATCCATGTAACGTATTGTGTGTCGTCTCTCTTCCTTGTTTTCTCTCTGTGCTAACGGAGGGGCACACCGCCTGCAACGGAATTGCGGCTCTCAGCGAGGCCGTTCGTGTCACCTTGCCGGCGGTGGTGCCCTCTCTCTCTCCCCCACACACTCTTGGGTGTGCTGGCTCTTTTTCTCTTTTTATCAGTGATTTGTTTTTCTTTTTGTTATCTCTCTTTCCTCATTTACCCGTCGCGAGCGCCTAGCGAACTGCCCGCGTCTGCCCCCCTCGCCCCCGCGTGCGACGGCTGCCGGCGACGAGCAGCGGCACCTCCAGGGTCGTGGGAGACCTTCCCGGGCAGAGCCGAGGCAGCCGGTGTGGTGAGCGCACGTCCACTCTCCACTTCGCTGGCCACTCTAAACACCACCACCACCACTACCCCAGCCTCGCGCTCCATCCGTGGTCGCAGTGCTCGCCCTCCCTTCCTCTTCCTTTTTCTTCGCTTCGGTAGCCTTCTACCCCTTGATTGTAGCGCCTGCCTGGTTGCCCGTCCGTAGCTTCTCTTCTTCCGTGTCAACCAGGCGTAGCCGCCCTTTCTCTGCATAAATCGAGCTAATTGAACTAATCGAGCCACGAGCTCCAGTGGTCCAGTGGTCCAGCTGCCGCGCACGGCCTGTGGTGGGAGAGGCAGGCAGCCGCAGATGCCTGCGTGTGTCCAGGTGATGCTGCTTGTTGTTGTTTGCGTGATGTGTGTTTTTCCTTCTAGAGACACGCAATTGTACCTCGAAATGTTGCGTCTCGTACACAGTTATCATGTGTTACGGTGCTGCGATCTTGTTTTCATCTGAAGTGCTGTGCTGTAGGCTATCGCACAACGTTCCCTTCAATTTCAACTGTTATGCGACGATGTTGCCTCTACCGAGCTTGAGTGCATTGCTTTTATTCCCCCATCTATTTACGTCCGTTCTTCCTTGATCTACTTTTCTTTCTCTCGCCATTGCGATCTTTTACACACCTCACAAGGTTTACATTTAGAAGCTCTTTTTGACTTTCCGCTCTCTCTCTCCCTCTCCGTTCAAAAAAAAAACTTTTAACTTGCCCCAGTAAACACGAAAACAGGAAAAATGTCCGTGCCTTCTGATGCAGCATACAAGAAGGTTTCGCAGCGCGACGTGCAGGAGGCTGCGCCGGTTGAGATTGCTATCCATCCCGTTGGCAACGCGCAGCGGCCGTGGCACTACGGTATGTGCACACTTTGCACCGAAATGAACTCGTTCTTGGAGTGCCTCTGCTGCACACCCTGCCAGCTGAGCCGCCAGTACAACATGCTGTACAACCTGCAGCCGGAGCTGCATGTCCCGGTGTGTCTCTCAGTGATGCTGCTGGATGCGATGGGCGTTCCCGCTGGCTTTGCGCTGCAGTACGTTCTCCGCTCCGACATCCGCCGTCGCTACGGCATCGAGGGCAACGTCGTAGAGGACTGCTGCATCTCGTGGCTCTGTGCGCCGTGCGCCATCCAGCAGCAGTTCCTTGAGATGACCTCCGTCGGTGCGTGCCCTGGAATGAGCATGTGTGGCGTGAGCCCAGTCGTGCCGGCAGATCCCTACATGATTTGAGGACGTTAGACAAGATAGCAGAAGTGTCATCTTTTTTTTTTTTCCGTGGGCTCACAAAAGCAGCATTCAAGACACCTCTGCGAATTTTAAAGATCTGAGTAACTTTGTGTTTTTTTTTTCTGTGGTAAAGTCTTCTTGCTCATGTGCCTCGGAAAGATATATACTGCTTTCTTTTTCTTCCTTTCATGTTTTTTTTTTTTTTACTACGATGCTTTTTGTTTTGTTGCTTTGGTGGTGCATTCATGTTGCATCGGCTTTCTTTGTTGTTGTTGTTGTTGCCTTCCCTTTCATCATGCTTTTCACTAATTTAACAAAGTGCAAGGTTTCATTCTTCTTTTCCCCTTTTCGCAGTTCCTTGATTTTTGACTTCGCCATGCTTGTTTCTTTCTTCCTTTTTCTCTTCTATTATCGATTCAACCGAAATCATAGCTTCGAATTCACGCATTAAATTGTAAAAGCTGATCGTATGAGGTGCGGTCGCTGTGTCTTTCCTGGGGCGTTGCGAAAAAGATAAAGTCCAGATCGCGCTGCGTTGTCAAGTGCAACACGGCCTGTCACTTTGTCATTGGCGTGGTACCTTCGTGCGCGTGTGTGTTTGTGCTTATTGTTTGATGGGTTTGGTGCCTTCGTCCTCTGGCTCACACCGTCATTGGTTTTAGTGACGCACCGCACCACACCACCGGTGTATTCTGGTACTACAAAAAAAAAAGCCGTTGGCTCTGTGACGTTTCTCTTTCCCCCACCTTCACTGATCGCTGGACACAACGTTAGCGAAGGTGCAGAACAACAACAAGAGGAAACACCCCAAAGCGGCACTGTCACTGCTTTTTACCCCTCATATCCGC
The DNA here is from genome assembly GCA_000331325.2 of Crithidia fasciculata. Lineage (NCBI taxonomy): Eukaryota > Euglenozoa > Kinetoplastea > Trypanosomatida > Trypanosomatidae > Crithidia > Crithidia fasciculata. The sequence goes on from CM003433.1 coordinate 813,474, forward strand.
TCTCCCTCCCGTATTTTTTTTTCTGTTGTTGTTTACCTCCCTTCTCTTGTACAGGCTCCGTGATTTGTTCTCCCCATACTGCACTCTCCATGCGTCCCACGAACACTCGCGGCACAGGGGCGTCGCGCACCCCTGCCGCCAGCTCCACTACCACCAGCAGTAGCGCCAGTGCCGCTGCACGATCGACTCTGCGCACGCCGGCAACCACGGGAAGCTCTCGCATGAGCCGCGGGGCCGGTGGGCCGACTCGCAGCCTGTCCACCTCCCGAGCCACCAACGCGGTGGCAGCGGTGGGGATGCCATCGCGGCGGCCTGCGCCGACGGCTGTGCGGAGTGCCGTGCAGGACGATCTAGACGCCCTCGCGGACGACTACTTCGGTGGTGCCTCGTCGACGGCACCGCAGCCACGACACGCAACGACGGCAACCCCTCCTGCATCTGGTGCGAACGTGTACAGGAAGACCACCGGGCCGCAGGAACCCGCCGTGGCGTCTCTCCGTGGGACTACAGCGTGGTACGATGGGCCGGTCAACCCGGCTGGTCACACCTTCGACGCGAGTGGCAGCAATCTGCTCTGCATGGACGTCCTTCTGCCGCCTGCCGGGATGGCTGGCGGTCGTGGCGCGTCACCGCTGTGTGTCGTGGGCTCGGCTGACCACGGCTTGAAGGTGTTCGACCTCGCCTCCATGCGAGAGGTGAAGACGCTGTACACAAAAACCTGCGGCCACACGGAGTGGGTGACGTCGTGTCGCTTTCTTTCCGATCGCCGTGTGCTCTCTGGCGGCATGGACTCGAAGCTGTGCCTGTGGAGCGACGTCGCACGTGGTGGCCCCGCACGCTGCGTTGATCTGCTCGGACACACCGGCAGCATCAGCCAGGTCGACGTCAGCGAGAGCGGCGGCCGGGCCCTTGCCATGAGTGCGAGCTACGACCGCACCATCCGGCTGTGGGAGCTGAGCGGCAGTGGCGGTCGGCAGGTGGGCTGCCTCGCCGGCCACAAGGGTCCCGTGACACAGTTCAGCTGGTGCGAGACACAGGTGCTCTCTGGAGACCGCCAGGGCACGGTGAAGCTGTGGGACGCGGAGACGGCGCAGTGCCGCGTGACGGCGTCGTCGAAGCGGGGCCAGATCGGCTCTCTCGGCCACCTCGTCCACCCTGCAGTGGGGCATCTCGTGGCGTTTGGTGACCAGGGCGGCGTCGTGACGGTGCTCGATGCCCGTGCCCCGCCCAAGACCCCACCGGTGTTTCAGTCAGAGCTGCACCCCGGTGGGATGGTGACCTTCCTCCGCTCACCGTGCCCCTCTGCCGTGGCGGCCCCGCTGCTAATCACCTGCGGCGCGGACAAGCGCGTCGTCGTGCGGGACGCAAGAAGCAGCTTTGCAAAGCTGTACGTGCTGCGAGATCACGGCGACTTCATCTACTCGATGACAATCTTTGGGGATCTGTTGCTGACCGGGACGGGCGATGGCCGCCTCATGGTGCACAAGCTGGAGACAGGGGAGCTGCTCTACGAGCTTGACGCCAACGCTGCTGCTGTGCGGGAAATCTTTGCCTCTGCGGCGATGCTAGTTGCCGCTGGAGACGACGGTAAGGCAAAGGTGTTTGAATTCATGTAAAGTAGAGAAAAAAGGGGGGAAAAAATGGGGTAAACGAGAGGAAGAAATACTGTGCTGAGTTGTACGCGTAGCACTGCGCAGAACCTTTGACCCGCAATGTCGTTTTCAATTTTGTTGTTGTTGTTTTTATCGATGAGCAAACAGCTTTATAGAGCAAAATGCCGCTTCTTTTTTTTTCCTGTTGCTGACTTACTATTGAAGGAAAGAAAAGTACATGGGAGCCTTCGTCCTCTGTGCTCCCTCTCTCTCGTGCAGTGCGCACGGGATGCAGCACGGGGATAAAGCGCGTGGGAAAAATCCGCACTTCACACCGCACCGCACGTGTAGAATACGCGCGGTTTCTGCTTGTCGTGAGGAGGCAACCTCCGGACAAGTTGAGCCACCCGCGGGTGCTTTTTTTTTTTAATGTTCTCCCGGCCTCCTATCACCTCTTTCCTAAACTCGCGCTCACACATACACAGATACACCACTCTCTATCTCCCCTTTCACTGTCCCCCTCTCCACTTTACCTTGCATTTGACCATAGAGTTTTCACCATCAGACGGGCAACGCATCCTCTCTCACTGCGCTTCGCGTGCAGCGTTGCTGGTGCCTCAATTCCGATCCCTTTTAGCAAATATATTTTTTTCTCTTCTTTTTTACCTTTTCCTTTTCCAATATTTTTTTTGGTTGGTGAGAGTGGACTCCGCGTTTCACTTGACCTCACTTCTCACTTTTCTTTCTTTTTCTGGAACCTTTTTTTTTTTTCTGGAACTGGCAACAAATTGTGCGTTGTCTTTTTATAATTTTTCTCGTCTGTTTAAAAATGGACTCTATGTACCTTTAGTCAATTCCGCTATTATTTTTTCTTCCCTCTTTTGTGTGTGGTCCGCCATGCACTCTCACAGTGGTGCTAGGGAGAAGACGAGCACAACGCGCGCTATCATTTGCGGCGGCGCCGCAGGGGGAAACGACGACAGCGCTCCTAATAGCCACCCATCATGCAGCAGTGACGGTGACGTACTGCGCGACGCCGAGGCGTACCTGTGGAACAATGCAGAGGGCGAGGAAAGCTCCGCCGACCTCGCAGAAAATGCGGAGGTGCGCATTGTGGCTCTTCCCCACGTATGCCTCGGCAGCCCCGCAGCTGACCATGTCATGGGCCAACGCGAGGTGTTCTCGGATGTGTGGACTGAGGAGGACGCTGGCGCCGCCGCTCTCGCACGCGTTGAACGAAGCGCTTCCGTGAGACTTCCGTGCCGTGGCGATGCGCTGCCACACGACACAGAATCACGGCGCAGTCGGTGCGTCTGTGCGAGCGCCGCCATGGGACCCGTTGCGCCGCACACCGTCAGCAGGGACACCGTGCAGGGCAGCAGCGACGAAGTCACAGCCTGCGCTGTACTGACATCAACAGCTGTAACTGATTGTGTCCCTCCTTTGCTGGTGGCTGCGGCGGAGGAAGAGGTGTTGGACAGCGGCCCCGCGAACTGGATGGCCTACGGCGGTGCGGCGGCGCGTGCGGCGGCGTCGCGGGCGGCGGCAGGAGCCACAGAGATGGCGGCGGCGCAGGTGCCTGGCGGCTCTCTTGCCGTGGCTGCCGCCCGCAAAGGCGCCGCGACCGTCGCGCAGTCTCGCGCGGCAGTTTCCACCGCATCGCTCTCGTCTCTTCCCACCGATGCCCCTCTGCGCGCCTCCAGCGGCTACGCGCGCACCGCGGCCACCGAAGCGGCGACGCACCGCACGCAGCAGCTGCAGCTCTACGTCACGCAGAACTTCGTGCCCACTCTCTCGGACTTTGTTCCTGGTGCGAATGCGGTGGCGGAGAGGGCGGCGGCGAAGACGCGGGCGTGGGCGACGGCGCGGGTGGCGACGACGGGGGTGAATGCTGCCGCTGCCACTGCGGAGGTGGAGGTTGTGGAGTTGCGTGTTGGGGCGTCGCCTTCAGACACGGCGCCAACGCCGGTGATCGTGGAAAAGCAGAGGGTAGTGTGTGAAACGGAGCAAGACGTCGCTGTTGCAGCTAGAGTCTCACTCGAGCATAGCCCATCAGCCCCTGCTGTTCAAGAGCCACCACCTCAACCTCTTGTTGAGACGGCAGCCGAGTCACTAGGAAGCACAGCATCGAACATCATCCCTTACGCCACACTGCGTGTATTCCTCTGCCGCAGCGACGGCGGTGCCCGCAACGGCAACAATGCCGTTGAGGCCGTGGCAAAGTTCGGTCGCATGCCGTGCAAGCGCAAGCTGCAGGAGCTGGCGAGCAACTTCGTTTACAACCTTCTCCCCCGCACGCCGGACATTGGGAAGGGACGGTCGCCGTATCGTGAGCTTCTCGTGATGCAAGCACAGCACTTGTGGTCTGGTACTCCGTCACCGGAGACGGAATGCGCTTCAGCCGCCTGCACAGTCGCGCCAACCGCAGAAGAGTGTGAGAGGGACAGAGGGAGAAGACGTGCTGCTTCGTTGGGCTCCACAGACTCCACGTCCGCTACTTCATCAGCGCAAGATGCTCTTCGCTGCCAAGACGGAGGCGACAACGTGAAGAGGCACACGGCCTCCGCGAACAACGAGGCGCTGGGGGCGATCAGCAGCCGCGGTCCCTCCTTTACGGTGCCGAATCCTCTCGCCTCTTCGCCCCCGCCTCCGCCCATGGAGCCGAGTTACCAAGCCTACATGTCCTACGGCCATCACACGGTGCTTTACAACACGCGCTACGGCACACCAACGCTCCTTCCGTGGACGCGTGAGTGTCCTTTCTGCTGCTCCGCCGCTACGTGCCGCGAGGGGTGTTGCTGCCTCCACTGTCAGCTCGCACGGCAGTGCAACATGCTGAACTATCACCGGCCAACTGTGCTGTGGCCTGTGTGTTGTCTCATGTGTGTGCTGGACCCCTGCACCTGTTTCATGTGTTCTCCTGCCGTGGCGTGTGTGAATCGTGCCATGGCGCGTGCACGCTACGGCATCGACGGCTGCTTCCTCGGCGACTGCCTCTGTGCACTGTTTTGCACACGGTGCATGACGGCACAGGTGATGGATGAGATGATGACGCACGGCGAGTACCCTGGTGGCATTTGCATGCTGCCCCCTTCAAGCGAGCCAACAGCGACCGCCATGCAGTGACGTTCCTGACGGCTGATTTTTTGCCGGTCGATGAGAATGTGCGCTGGGGAGGTTCGATCATCGCCTCATTCAATCTTGTCTTTTTTTTTCCCCCATGACTCGTAAAGAAACATGGATGCCTGTCTTGTGCCGCTCTATTCAACAACGTTTCAGTTTAGCTGCGTCTGCGTGTGTGTTCATGCACACACACAGAGAAACACACCCACGCAACCACCCGCTTTATTTTTTCCGTGTACTATCTTTTCGAGACAATGCTTCGGCTACTTTCCGCAAGTTGCCGGTGTCGTGATGCGCATCATGAAAGGGGAAAAGAGAAGCATCTCAGGCTTAGTTGTGTATCGCCTTGCTCTCTTTTTTTTCTTTCTCTCTGTTGTTCGAGTCTGCGAAACTAGCAATTTGACGGTATTACTCTCCTGTGGTTCGTGTTACTCTTCACAGCTTCTCCTCCATCTTGCTCTTACTTCTTCCTCAGCGGCGTCCTAGCTCACACCCATTCTTCTTACTGCCCGAAGATCGTCTCTCGTCGCAGCTTTGATTTTTTTCCCACCTCTTCTAAGTTTAAGAATTCCTGGGTTCTCTTCAGTGTACTCAACGGTACTTGACAACACCCCTCAGTATTTCTCTTTCTTTCGCTGTTCCGTTCCGCTTGACGCGGATTTGAGGAGGAAAATGTGTACCTGCACCCTCCGTCTCCGCACGGTGCCAGCAGCGATGTGCTGCCTTCTCGCCCTCCTTCTGCTCCTTGCCTTCCCTGCCCACGCCGCGGACTATGGGGAGCTGGTTCAATTCACCGAGTTGGCCAACACCTTCTTCGACATGTCGGACTGGACGAGTGTCAACGGGGTCACGGCGCAGATCACCCAGCACTCCGACCTCACCAACGGAGCCTACACCATGCAGGGCAGGTCGACCGTCTTCACCGAAACCGGCCGCGTCGCCACGGCGAGCGTCTTGGTGGACAACATCTCCGTGTCAAACGGCTACTTTGTGATCAACCGCTACTTCCCACAGGGCAGCTCGGTGACTCTCTCGCGCATCCACGGCACAGTTGCGGCAAACACGCCCCTCCTCGACGCCTCTGCGTTCTCCTTCGTCCGCATCGTCATAACGCTGCGAAACTGCAACGTTCAGTGGCCTGCGGTGGAGACGGTGATGAACACGCAAGTGCTGGTGCACACCCCACCTCTCCTCACCACAACCAGTGCGCTCTTTGTGCTGAATTCGGCCGCCACGTCGGCCTCTGCTGTCGTCGCGCTGCCGGGGGTGCGCAGCGGCAACGGTCTTGTAGTGGACATGCACTCGCTGATCGCCATCGACTACACAAACTGCAGCGGGTGTGCGAACGGTCTCCTGCACACGCAAGAGGCGATGCTGGTGGCGCGGTCCGGGAGCCTGCTGCGGGTATCGCGGTCCATCATCACCGACGTGCCAACGGGGACCGCACTGATTGATCTGGCCACGTCAACTAATGGTGTGGTTCTTTTCGCGAATAGCCTTCTGCTCGTCGAGAACGTGACGCTGCCGTTGTGCAGTGTCTTCCGCGCCGGCACCGTCACCACGGAGCAGCGCTCCTCGGCGGTGCTGCGGTACGTCACGGCCAACAGCCTCGGCGCCTCGCTGGACGCCGGCGCCTCATACAAGCTGTTGACACTCTCGCAAAACGCAGGTGCTGCGCTGAGTAGCGCCGTGCCCATCGCCGTCAGCGAGTGCGCCGCTGCGTGTGTGCTGCCGGCCACGTTGGATGCCAGCTGCAGCTGCGTCTGCACCGCCCAGGCGGAGGAGCAGCGCTACATGAACCTCTGCACCTACGTCCGTGACGCTGCGCTGCAGCTGTACCCAGATACCTGCGCCGCTGGCTGCGCATCTTGCACCTCTGCCGCAGCTGGCAGCTGCACGGTGTGCCGCGAGGGCTACACGCTGAGTGGCGGCGTGTGCTACCAGAGACCAGTGGGGTGTCCAGTGAACTGTGCGCAGTGCACCGCGACGGGAGTTTGTCAGGAATGCGCCAGTGGCTACGCGCTGTCAACGACAAAGACGTGCGTTGCGTGTCGGGCGAGCAACTGCGAAACGTGTAGTGCGTCTTTGGACACCTGCAGCGGGTGCCGCGACGGCTACAGCATGATTGGCGGTACGTGCCAGCAGAGCTGCCTTGTCGAGCGCTGCTCCCGCTGCTTGCCCTCCAACAACGCGAGGTGTTTGACGTGCGAGAACGGCTACGAGACGAATCGCGCTGGCACGTGTGACAAGAGCGGCAACGCCTCATCGGAGCTGGTACGATTTTCTCTGCTGGCGTTCGCCTCCATCTTTTTCGCTGTGTACGTTGCCTGGTGAAGAAAGTTCCGATGAAGCCTATGAGTTAATCTTCTTTTTTTCTCTCTTAACGGCTCGTTTCAAATTATAGTCTTTGCTTTTCCTTCTCTCTCTTTTTTTTTCTCCCTTTTGCTCTTTTTGGTTGATGTGTGCAGAATATCCCGTCGCCTTTTATTGCGTGGTGAACATTGTTTTTCAGTATTCCTTCGTATGCTCCTCTCATGAAGCCTCTTGCCATTTTTATTCCTTTTTCCCCCCTCATAGTCACCAAGTCAATATTCTTTCTCCCCTTTTCCACTTCATCCTCCTCCTCTTTTGTTGTGCGCGGCTATGTACACTGACCTCCCATGTGCGTTCTTTCGTTTCTTCGTCTACTGTTGCCGTATGGACGATAAAGCTATTGGCCGACGAAGATCCTTGTGCGCAAGCGCAGCTGTGTGTTACCATTCTCTCCCACTCTTTGTGTGTTGTATCAGACACTTACTGTGCTAGTGTACGACTGTGTGCTTATGGTTTTTTTTTTTTTAAATTCGTTTTTTTTTGACTGATTAATAAGTGCGTTGGCGACGTACGTGTTGTTGTGGTTATTCTTGTGCCGTGAAGTTGTTCCATATTTTTATATTGTCGGACTGCGATGTTCAAAAGGTTGTCGCACCGCTTCCCACAGAGAGAGGCAGTGACGAAGGACTTTCCAAGTCCCTCGATCTTCGTTGTTTTGCTTTCCGTTTTCCCTCTTTTTTGCGCTCTGGTGTTTTTTTTCTAGTTTGCCTGTGTATTTTTTTTTCCGTTTTACTCATCTATTCTTCGCAAAAGAAAAATGAAAAGGGTCAAAAATGTTTTCTGTTTTCTCGTTTTTTTTTGTTCTCCCCATTCTCAATATGCTTTCGATGTCTGTCTTATGTGAACAGGTACCCCGAAAACAGATAACGACACCCTCGCCGCTCTTTCTCTCTCCCTTCTATCTGCATAGTTTTCTCACAAACGGGCTGGGCGGCCTTCAGAGTCGGGGCTGGTTCTTTCGTGTGTGTGCCCCAGTGTGTGAGTGTTGTTGCTGCTGCTGTGGAGCTGCTCTCTGGATCATTCTCCCGAGTTCAATCTTTTGTGTGGCCGCATACCTTGCGGCGCCACTCGACATCTGCGAGCGGCATGCGTGTCTTGCTCAGCTTGGCGCTTTCATGCGCTATCCATGCCACAACCTTTTCACTTCCTTCACCCCCCTCTACTTTTCTTCCCCTTCGCCGTATCATGCACACCGCTACTGAACCACGGCGTGATGCTCCACCCTTGCATTGGTTCGTCCGCTTTTCTGTTTGCAATTTGATTTCTGAACACACACCACTTCTATTTCGCCTCCTCTGCTGGTGGATCAGTCTTAACTGCACCGTCTGCATCGTAGCCCTCCCTTCTCTCACCCCCTGCATCAGTTTAGCTTAACAGAGCAAACACATACATTTTACTCTCTCCTCTCTCTTTCTCACTCACTCTCACTCCTGCTTTTTGTTTTGCTTTTTAGTGCTCCCCGTATCTTGCACAACTGCCTCAGTGTATCTTTTTTTTTTCTAGTACAAGGAATCGAATCTAACACCAGAAAACCTTCACACTACTCTCTCCTCCTCGTTACTGTACAACATCATGAGCAACCAGAAGCAGTACGACGGCGCCGTGGCTGAGGAGATGCGGCAGCAGCCGTACAAGGTGGGTGGGTCCACTGGCGGAAAGCCCGCCCCGTCCGTCTTCCTCTACGGACTGTGTGTCTGCGGCGGGGACTGCGACTCTTGCCTCGAGGCGTGGTGCTGCGCGCGTTGCCAGATGAGCCGGCAGTGCAACATGATGAAGACGGGGCAGCCGGAGATCGACTGGGTGTACTGCGCCGGCTCCTGGGCCCTCGACTACCTCTGCACCGGTGGTATCGCCGGCACTATCTTCGTGTGCCAGGCTCGTGAGATGATGCGGCGGCGCTATGGCATTAAGGGCGGCGCGTGCTCGGACTGCTGGTGCGCGCTGTGTTGCAGCTGCTGTGTCCTGCAGCAGCAGCTGCTGGAGATGACCCACCGCGGCGAGTTCCCCGGCGCCTGCTGCTACGAGCCCAAAGTTGCCCCGAGCGCCACGCAGATGTATTGAGAAAGCACCACGACCCCCCTTCCTCTGTGGGGAAGTCATGTGACCGCAACAAAGACGACTTTGCTACAATCGCTTAAGAATAAAAGCGCGTCTTTTTTTTTTCCCCGCTCTCCCTTCGTTGTTTCTGGTTTCCCTACCTCTGAAACTCCACACTCCTGTGGCCGCGAAGGGTCGCTACCTTGTTCAACGCCTACTTCATATCCTTCGTTTCTCACTCATATCCCTCACAACCAGAAAAAAAATAAAAAACTATGCTGTACTAACTATTGCACCTACTCTTTTTCTTTGTTACCATTTTCTATTTTCAAAGGCACCATCTGTTGTTTTGCACTTTCTTTGATCTTTTTTTTTGTTTCTCTCTCTCTGGCTTTTTTTTTTTAAAGAAATCCTTCTCGGTGTCCTCTTTCTATTTCCTGCACAGTTCCCCTGCCACTCTCCTTTCTTGTCATCGTGGCGATCCTGTGTGCTGCCGAATAATCATGCTTCTCTTCTACCTCTAGTGTTCTATTTTTATTTATTTTTAAACCAGTTGGGTAGCCTCTTTTTTCTTTTGTTTTGTTTTGTTTTGTGCTAAGATCGTGAGTGTCGTTTCTTGCAGCTGTGTGATGCAGAACGACCCTTTCTTCTCTTCATGCTCGATGGGCGTCTTCATGAGCCGTCTTTTTTGTTTTTCTTTTGTGTGTGTGTGTGTTTTTGCTGTCTTCGCGAATGTGCATATGTGTGCGGGTTTGCACCGCCTGCTAATCTTGCCCCGTGCCCGTCACATTTTTCCTCCACCTGCTTCCTCTAAGAGAGTACACCTATGAATACATTAGTCCAGCTGCATCTCTATTTCTTTTTTCTTGTTCTTCCTCTTGCAGTCTGTGTACCCACAAGGACGCAACAGTTCAGAGGGTGTGTAGAGAAACAAGAGAAGAGAGGGGATTGGTGGCTGATCTCTGGAAAGGCAAAGCAGTGAGGCACCACGAGTACACGCGCGCTCGCACACACACTTGAAAAAGAAAAAAAGAAAGACAAGTATGGGATTGTTTTGAGCGGCTTCTGAAAAAACAACGTAAAGGAAGAAATAATGACTGTCAAATCGCTTCCTTGTTCTTCTTCTTTTTTCTTCTTGTGCGCTCTCTATGACGGCCTGACTCTGCTTCTGCATTTCAACGCTTCTTTGTCTATGACATGCGGGCGACTTTTTTGCTGTATCGTTGACGAAGTAATGCCGATTTTATGCAACGACTCCACGTAGCTTGGGGTTCGGATGTTCAACGATGCGCTGCGATGATGCAGAAAGTAGAAGAAACGCCGTCAAGACACAGAGAACCGGAAAAAAAAAACCGCAGATATTAAACATGTTTTTTTTTCTCGCTCCTCATCTTTTTATTCCCCTTTCCAGTGGAATGCGAAAGGGTTTTGTTTACCTTTTTTTTTTGTGCTGTTATATATTTTTTTTGTTCCGTTGCTTGCAATCATAAAAAGGTGCACACTCGTGCGTTTTTATCTTCTTTTTTTCTTTCCAGACCTGCCTCAAACAGGCCTTTGTACATATACACGTAAAGAAGAAGCCGCCGTCTCTTCCATGTGTGTAACGTTATGCAAAGCTTTTACGATTTGATATACGTTGCAGCAAAAAAAAAGAAGAAAAAAAGACGACGTGACAATTCTTTCTTGTGATCACTCTTCTTTTTTCGTTGTTGCTACGGTTGTTGTTCCTTCCGGTCAACGTAATGCAGCACTGGGAGAAAAAAAGGTGATAACTGTTGATACTCCTCATCTAGAAAAAAAAATAAAATAAAAAAAAGGTCTTGCGTGCTGTGTGTGGCCACGGCAAGGATCCTCACCGACGGCCGCCATGTTGTACGCTGTGAAAAGTCACCGCATAAGGCCACCTCTCTTCTTTTATGGTGATGGAGGCGCCATGAGAACAAGTGCAGTCACCACCCACAAAGAAGAAGTGATGGGGAGAACAGGGCATTCCAGGATTACGTGCACTGTCGGATACGGGGGCCAAGATGATGCTTCATGTCTATAGCATCTCGCGTCACTTGCGCTTGCACGTGAAGTTGTTTTCTTTGTCCGAGTGCTTAAGAGCAGGGGGTTTGACGGACTTGCTGATGACATCTACGCCTTTTCCAACTCCACCGTCGTTGCTTGCTACTCTATTTGATGCCCTCCTCTACATTTCTTGTCGCAATGCCTTCCCTTTCTCCTACATCAACACAAACACCCATACACACACACCCACACACACGTCTGCAAAACGGGGAACAGCGCTGCTGCGTGCATTTCCTGTTTCAACTTCTTCTCCCTTTTCTTCAGTTTCGCTCCTTCTCATTTGTCGCTTTTTGAACACGGACGTCTTTCTCCTCCGACTCTCAAAGAAATCCAACCGTTTCCAACGTGTAACAGCATGACCGACCTGGACAAGCGCGATGGCTACACGGTGCCCGTCAACACCGGTGCCTCAGCGGCACGCTACATGCCGTCCCCACCCGTCATGGCGATGCGCTCCCGCGAGAGCTTCCTCTACGGTTTGTGTGTCTGCTGCAAGGACTGCGACTCCTGCCTCGAGGCGTGGTGCTGCACGCGTTGCCAGATGAGCCGGCAGTGCAACATGATTCGGAACGGCGAGCCGGAGATCGACTGGCTGACGTGCTTCTCGTCCTACGTGGTGGATATCTTGTGTGCTGGTGGCCTCCTCTCCTTCATCTTTGTCTGTCAGACACGCCGAATGGCACGTGAGCGCTACGGGATCGCTGGTGGATGCTGCGCAGACTGCTGCATTGCATGGCTCTGCGGCCCGTGCACGACGCAGCAGATTCTGCTCGAGATGGCTGCCCGCGGTGACTTCCCTGGCGCGTGCTGTTACCAGAAGCAGAACCTGCCCGCCTCTACAAACATGTATTAATGCGTGCGGGTGTGGGTGACAATTGGCGACGATCTGCTTCCGTGGTGAAGCGTCCCATTTATTCGAGGTTTAACCAAAACAGAAAGAGAAACGGAAAACGGGTCTTTTTTTCGCTCCGAGAGAAATATGCAGGTGCTCGTCTCTCTGCGGCCATGGACACCGGCTTACCACGAAAAGAAAAAATATATATATATTCAAGAAGACGAAGAGAAAAGGTACGGCTATAAACACTCCCCGTGCTCCCTCTTCCTCTTTTCCTTCCTTATTTAACCTTTTCTATTTTCTAAAGCACCTCTAATATCTTTCGGTTTTTTGTTCGTCTCTGGAGGCATTCACATCTTCACTGACCTACGCTGTGCTATTGGCGGCCAAAGCGAGTCTTCGAACTCCGTGTTGCCTCCTCCCTGCTGCCTTTCCATTTGCCTATACTACGTAGTTTTTTTTTATTCTATTTCTTCTTCTCTCCTGGAAGCTGCCCAGGAAACTAGGAACTGGCTTCTCCGTTCGGATGATGAGGAAAAGAGAAAAAAAAACTCATTTTTTTCTTCTTCATTTCGTGCAGTGAAGCTGCATTTCGTTGATTGTGGGTTACAGGTGGCGGTCACCATGTGTCTTGCAAAGCACTGCTCCAATGCAGACCATAGGCAGACACATGCACACACAGAGAGAGAGAAACGAGTAAAGGTGCTGAAACAGGGTGGATTGCCACATTGACTGCACTGGAGAAATAATAAGTGAAAAACAAGACAGCAAGTAGCACTGGCTCATTCTTGCACCTCTTCCTGCCCGGTGCTCTGCTATTCTCCCCTCCTGGAGAAGCGCAGGAGACGACTTCGCTGCCTCAACACACCAGTTCTCCCTACTGTTTTTCAACACCAAGAAATTCCTTTTTCACTTTCTTTTGCTGATTTAACTCCTCGCATTTAATGTTTCTATTTTTTTTGTTTGTTTGTTTCTCCGTGGTTTTCTCCCTCACTTTTTTTCCTCGCTCTTTCTCTCTTGGGAACGCCTTAAAGGAGAACAATGGAGCCTTGCCTCCCTCCTCTTCTCTCTCTCTCTCTCTCTCTCTCTCTGCTTTCTCTTGTTTGAGAAGCATTCTCGTGCAATGGCACTCAGAGAGCGTTAACTCACCGTTTACTTGTGCTTCACTTTTCCTTCCTTATACCTCTTTTTCTCCCGAAATAAAGGCAGATGGGACGCCTCTGCAGTGCTTTCTCTTTTGCTATTGCTGTTATTGTTGGAGCGAAGCAGTATTCTACGTTTTTTTTTTCTGATGCCGTCCGCATTTTTTTTTTTAGTGTATGTTTGTTTTGTTTGCCGCACCACTTTTCATCTCATTTGTCTCTTTTGATCTATGTAGCTTTGCGTCCGGGCTTCTGCCTTAACAGGAAAGGGGGAAAACAAAATAGTATTTGTGGCGCCAACGAGCCGAAACTCCACAAAAGGTAAAGCCCGAGCTTGTTTGTGGAGCTTGGAATGAATGAGAGGCAGAAGTGTCTTCTTATTGGAAGCGACGAACACATCACAGGTCCTCGATGAATGGCATTTACTGCAGCTAGGGGGATAGAAAAGAGTATATTTTGTCACACACCACTGCGTCACCGTTGGTCAAGGTCTCGCATATGGCGTCTTCCGCTCCCTGCGCTTCATCTCGCCTCGCCCATCTGCCTCTCTGCACAGTCGCTCCATGACGCGAGCACGTCTTTCCCTTTCCCGCTCCATTCATACACACTCGTCATCAGCGCACTCGCACCACTTCATTTCCGTTTCTCGCTTTCGTTAAAGAAGAAAAAAAGAAGAAGAATAGACGTGGAGTAGAGAGATTTGTGGGCTTCCATTTGTAGCCCAGCTACTTCTTCAGCTTTTTTTTTTTATTCTTAGCCAGCCGTTGCCTCTTCGTCACCTATTTAGCCTTTAGTTCCTTTCTCCCACCCACTCACACGAGTGCAGGTTCAAACGAGCAAGCAGTGCATTCTCGCTAATGTCTCTCCAACCCAGCGCCGCCTACACCAAGGCGGTGGACTACTACTCACCGCAGTCCCCACCCGCCGAGAACGACGCTACTGTGGCAACCAACGCCACCGATGCCCCGCCAGCGAACTCGCAGCCGCAGTGGCCGCCGCACGGGCAGAGCCAGCAGGGGCCGCCCGCCTCCTCCTCCTCCTCCTCGCCTCCGCAGCAGCGCACGCACGGGCGTGGCGCGAAAAGCGGCGCCGACGAACCCGCAAACCGCTACGCCGACCCCAACGACATCCCTGTCAACCTCAACGCGACCAAGTACCGCCACCGTCCCTGGCACTACTCCCTCTGTGTCTGCTGCCAGGAGATGGACTCCTGCGCCGAGGCGTGCTGCTGCATGTACTGCCAGCTCAGCCGCCAGTGCAACATGTTCATGTACAACGAGCGCAAGATCCACTGGCCTTACTGTGTGCTCATGACCCTCACGGACCTCTGCACCGGTCACTTGATTGTCACGTGGGTCTTCGCAAGCCAGACGCGGCGGCTCTCGCGCGAGCGCTACGGCATTAGCGGGTCCTGCTGCAACGACTGCTGTGCAGGGTGTTGGTGCCGAACCTGCTCGACACAGCAGGTGCTGCTGGAGATGACCGTCATGAACGACTTTCCCGGCGCGACGTGCTACAACGCCGTGCCGCAGCCGATGGACTTTGAGATGGTGTAGCGTGCGAAGCACCCTTCATTTTGTTTTCTCTTTATTGAGTGATGTTGTTGCTTCGTTTTTCCCTCTTTTTGCAAGTATGGAATACATAGCTGCACGTGTCCGTAATGCGTCGCTGTTTGTAATACATTTAGCCGTACCCGCGGCATTTCATTTATCGCTTAAAAGAGATGCTGGGTGCCGTGTGCTAGTGTCGCATTCGCCGAAGTAAATCTTGTTTTGTGCTTTGATTACACCACCTTTTTTTTTTTCTTCAACTCACGCTCGCACAGGGGAGAACCAGCGAAAGGGGGGCGAATAGTATCATAGAGCCTTCCCAATGAAAAAGCTAGGCCTTTTTTTTTCTATCGTTCTACCGTGAGATGCGGTCATATCTTTTCAGTGTACCTTAACCTGGCCTAGCTGTATCGTTTCCCTCCTTTCTTTCTGTGCCACAATTTTTTTGTGTGCCAGCAGCACACAACGGCAAAGGGGGAAAATAAGAAAACGAGAAGCACACATATCGCTTTCGCTCGCTCTTTCTCTCCTCGGTCGGTGTGCGTATTTCTTCTAACTCTCTTTTTCTCCTTTTAGAGTTCACTAGTTCCGCTTCTATTCCTTTAGTTTTGTATTTTCCTCTTCTGTAGCTGCGTTGCCATCTTGTTATCTTCGTTGCGTTCCCGAGCTTATCCCGATTCCTTTTTTTGTGGAGTTTGCGTTGCACTTGCGTACTTTAATAGACGACTAAAAAAAGGGTAAGCTGTTGCGTTTAGCGGCGTTGTGTTGTCTCCTCTCCTCTTTACACTGACCGAGCTATTAGTGGCTGCGTGAACCAGCGGTGGAATTTGGACGGGTGTACGTCGGTGCTCACTCCCCTTTTGCTGTACCGTTGTTTGCTTCAATTTACTGCTCTTCTTTTTTTTTTTTGATGCTTGAAAAAAAAACATTCTCAGGTGATACTCTCTTTTATTTAGAGAGGCAGAAAACGACGAACCTCCAAGAGAGGAAGAAGAAGCAGTGGTGCGTCAAACTTCCTGATCTTCCTCGACGTGGATTCATCGGATTTGGCTGTGCACTTCTGCACGCCTGCACTCTGTCTGTTATCTTTTTTGCTTTTTTTTTCTTCTCTACTGGAGTGGGTGAGCACTCCTTTACCTTGCGTATCTTTCACATTTTTTTTTTCTATTGGAATGAGGACAACTGCTGCGCTGATTTCTTCTTTTTAAACTATTTTGTGTGTGTGCATTCACCGCTCGACGTTTCTAAGAAAAAAAAACCCCACGGCCTTCCAGCTCAGTAATTTTTGTTCTTTTCCTTTTTTTTTATTGCTGGCAGTGGTTACGGATCGCTGACGATAACGTTATGCATCGAGGCTCGAAAAGCGAGAACAGCGGAGGGGGGAACGGAGAGCACATAACGGTAACACACACACTAATACATGCACACATACATGCCCTTACGTGCAAACATTAAAAAAAAGAATTGTCCTCCTTGAAAAAAAAAAAAAACTGTATTTGATCTCAGATACGGCGCGCTACACGTCAGCGCCGCTACTTGCTAGTGCCTCGTGTGTCTCCCTATGTGCTCTTCACAGCACCTACGTTCCTGTCGAGGTAGAGCACTGTGACAGACGACCTTGGGCTGCACCCCGTGGTGCACTAGATAAACAATTTGCTGGTTTAGTCTAATTTTCTTGTGATGCATCCTTTTACTTTCACCTTATAACGCTTTAAAAAAAAAAACACTTTTCTTCTGAACATCCTCCACCAAAAGGCGCAAACGGTGGATTCATACTGAAACGCAACGACTTGCCTGCGTTTGCATCTTATGTAGACACGCTGTGAGGGCAGATCTTCACAGGGCTCTTCTGCAGCACCACCTTCACCACCGCTGTCGCTCATTCAACCATAAGGGCACAGACGAACAGACAGGCACCGCGATGCGCACGCTGGCAAGCGCAAGGCAAACAGAGTCCTCCGTGATGCGCCGCGTCGAAGCCGCATGCGCCATCCTCCCACGAACTCCGTGGCTGCAGCGGCATGCGTCCGCAGCATCCACAACGGGTCGTGCCTATCGCGCACCTCCGCAAAGGCCCGTGACGCCGTGCGGCGTTGATGGCGGGCCCTACGAACATTTTCTGCAAAAGGCCCTCGAGAGAAAAGAGCACGAATTGGATGAAGAACGAAAGGCGGCGCTGCACTTCCTGCTGGGCCTCGGACGGCATCCCTCAGACATCACAACCACGGATACCAAAGTCGACTCCGCACTCCTGACCAAGATGGCAAAGGCGGTGAATATTCTCGAGAGTGCGGACCACCAACGCGTCCAGGCCGGCATTTACAAGGACTCGTGCGTTTTTCACCTAACGCAGCCGGAAGGCCGTGTGGAGGTGCCCTTGACTGTCGGCTTTGCCTACGTCGAGCTGTGGCAGCAAGGGTACGATGCGGATGCGTGGTGGCGCGGCTACTACCGCAACTTTGTGCTGCCGCAGCAGCAACTACAAGCGCCACCGGTGTCGGGCCCTGTCGTCAGCAGTCTTGACGCAGGGGGGTGTAAAGACGATCAGCAGCGTGAGAAAATGCTCCAGTCAGATAGGGGAGAGACGAGCACCGCTGATGCTGCTGGTGACGTGGTGCCACCGCTGTACTGGCTGCATTCGACAGGAGCCAATACCTCTGGTAAGAGTGAGCGACGCTTCTTGTACGTTACGCCGCAGCCTTTTTTCATGAAACCGCGCGACGGTGCTGATGGCGGTGCCGGTGATGCAGCGTCGGAGCCGCAGTGCGACGGCTGCGTGGCGGAGGAAAAGATCCCGTACTGGATTCCCGTGAGCCTTGCCATGCATCTGCCGTTTTTCCCGATTCCCCATCCTCGCGCTGCAGGGGAGGGAAATGAACTCGCAGGCGGCGGTTTTACGTTGTCAGACCCGGAGGCGGACCCCGACGACGCCGAGGAGGCGCCGGTGATGTCCGCAGTGCACCACGGCAGCGTCGACGATGAGCAGAGTTTCACAGCGGACAGCGGCATCGCGCCGCGTGCCAGCGAGCATTTCGATCAGAAGGACGCAGCAATCGCCACTGCCGGAGTGACGTTCCAATCGCGCAACAACGCGGAACACGTCAACTGGGGACACGTCTTTTACGATGAGCTTTATATGAACAACTCACGGTCGCGTTACAGACCGGAGCACAGCGCAATTCCACGCAGCAGTTACGGAGACTGGGCTGCCACCGCCACGAGCGGGCAAAGATGGGACCGTGCGTGGCGCGCCACGCTTCCCTTTCAGGCGCCGTGGTTTGAAGTACCGCTGCTCGCGTCCGATGCGGGAAAAAAAGGGGAGCAGCTAACAGCCTGCGAGACAAAAAAGACGAAAGTGACGGCGGCGGCGGCGAGCTCTTCGTCCGCGAACCCGGCCTGGCCAAGCCCCTTGCTGTCCCTGCACCTCTTTTCTTCGTATCAGAGGGGTATCAGCAGCTTCTGGGCCAGCAAGGCCAACCCCGCCAGCAACCTTCCGCAGCCCTACTTCTTCCCCGCCACCGCCTTTCCATTCCTGTATACCCGCCTCTTCCAGTCATCGAAGACGCTGAAGCTGCAACCGTGGTACAGGCCACTGGACCGTCGGGAGGAGCGAGAGGCAGCGATGTCGGGTCAGGCAAAAAGAGGAGCCGTCAGGGAAAGCGTGGAACGCGCTGCGTCTCCCTTTGCCGCGTTGGGAACGAAGTGGCGCTCGAACATTGTGACGTATTTTGGTCAAAGCTACATTGCCGTGGGCCGCACGACGCTCGCCTGCTTCTTCGACTCCTCCCTCTGCTCTCAACACTCCATCCCCCTGGCGGTCACCGGATCACCGCACTTCTACATCATTGCGATTGTGAGGCACAGACAGCAGCGGCCCAGTGTCTCCAGCACGTTGAGTGACGTGCACATACCAGAGCTCGCACTCCCGCTGCCGAGGAAGCCTGCAGCTGGTCCACGTACCCGACATGCGGAGAGCCGTCAGGGCACACAGACGCCTGCAGGCACGACAGCCACGCGGACCGATCAAATGGCACCGCTACGCGCATCGCCGTGGCTGACGCGGCTGCGCAGCGTGCAGCTCGAGCGCTCCTTGTCCCACCATTCCGGTCCGACGGCTGCGGGTGGCCGCATCATGCAGCTGCGCCACCAGCTTCAGCGCTTCTTCTTTCTCTTTCGCTCTCCGTACTGGGTGGAGGTGGAGGACCTCTACGAGCGCTGGGGCGTGCACGTCGCACCCGGGGTGATACCGCTGTCGACGCCCATCGGGCTCTTCGTGAATGCGGAGCAGACTACCAACGCATCGGTCTTCACCCCCGCCACCTGCGTCCCTCACCTCGCGCAGAAGATTCTTTTGCGGGACGGGCTCGCGCGGTGCAGCTGGGCCATGTCACAGCAGCTGCTAAGCGTGCGCGTGCCGCTGACCCGTCCGCGTCGGCGCGGCCCGCGGGCGGTGTGTGCGTGGACCTACGAGAGCCTCAAGGCGCGGGCGGCGGCGGCGCAGGAGGTGCCGAACGTTTGGGTGGCGGACGAGATGGTCCGGCTGATGGGCTGGACTCTTCGACCCGTCGCGGTGGTGGGCGGCCAGCCGGGGTGGAACGCGGGCCCCAAATTGCACGAGACCGTCACGAACACCATCGCCCACGCCTCTGTGCCGTTGCAAAGTATATCGGCGAAGAAGCAGCGTCTGCGGCTGCAGGAGGAGCTGAACGTCAACCTCAGCAGCACCGCGACGACGACGGACACGCCGTACAGCTGCTCCGCCCTTTCAGCGCTGTTTCAAGCCTCGGAGCCTCCTCGCCGTGACTCCTTTACCGTCTTCCACTGCAACTGCATCGCTGAGCAGGCGGAGCTCGAATTTATCGCCACCTTTGCTCCGCAGGTGCTGCTCCTTCGCGTACCCGACCCATCGAAGGAAGTGCTCGACGCGCTGTCAGCGTGTCGATCCTTCGAAGCGCAACGCCTGCTGAGCTCGATCCCGAAAGAAGAGGTGTCGAGGATGCTCACTGACACTGTTACCGAGAAAAGCACAGTGGAGTCGTATGCAGACAGCGAGGGCAACAATGGCGAGGACAAAAAGAAGCCATTACAATTGAAGCTGCGCCTCTTTCTTGCCGGCCTGCGCCACAAACGACAGCTCCTTGAGCTACCATGGAGAAAAGCAAGGCTGGATGGCGCCTCACGTCTTGAGCTGGCGCGGGTGGCGCTGCGAAAGGGCTACAGTGCGAAGAACGCGCAGAAGTGGGTCTCGGTCGACTTCCTGCGCGATGAGCCCCGCGTACGGCCCGCCAAGCGCGCTCACCGGAGCAGCAGCAGCAGCAGCGCCACGCTGCATACCTCGACCTCCCCTACGGCGGAGAGCGCACCAGAAAGTGTAGCAGACGAACTCACTGCTGTGGAGGTCACGGTTGTGAGAGACGCAATGGCTGCTGAGAGGTCGGGGCATATGTCGCTGGATGTGGAAACGCCAGAAACAACGCCACTTTTTCACGAAGACAGGGAGGATTCGATGCTTGCGGAGAAGTTTACCGAAGAGAAGATCACGCTCATCAACGCTGAGGAGCTGGAGTGGCCCACCGCGACGTCTACGGCTGATCGCTTCAGGTGGTTGTGGCGAATGCTGTAGCCGTGGCGAAGAGAGCGAGAGAGAGAGCAATTTTTTTTTCCACGCCTTTTATCTTCGCTATTTGCCTAGCAACGTCAGAAAAAGAGTGTTGTTTTTACTTTTTCATCAGATGGAGGGGCCTTCTTCGGGACCACGCAGTGTAGAAGAGACTCTTCTCATTTTTTTTTTCGGTTTTTCGATTCATCATTCTGCTAAATATCCTGCTCACTCATAACACACACATTCCTTAACAAAGGGAAAAAAAAACAATAGTGACATCTCGGCGTTGCAGCAGATCCTCACAACTGTGCAGAGTATGCGTATAACTGCTGTACACCAAAGAAAGCGGATGCTGTGACAAATAAGTTGAGTTGTTGTCGGCTGCGATCTCGATCTTCCGCGCATGCGTTGCGGCTCCCTTTCTGCGGCGCGCGACAGACTTCACATCGACGGTGCTGTGAAAGGGGGAAACAGCAAAAAGAGAAAGAGACGGGGAGACGGGAATGCACTGATGTGCGTCATTCATCATTCCTTTTTTTTTCTTTTCCTCAACAAGACACACTTTAACCCGCAGCTATAAAAGCGTTACATATGTAGGTTTTGTGCGCCGAAGATGCTTCTTGCCTTGTGATTGTCTACTCTCTCCCTCTCTCTCTCTCCCTCTCTCTCTCTCTCTCTCTCTCTCTCTCCGCCACCTTCATGCACGTTACTGACATTCAAAATTTTACAATGAAAAGCAAATTCGCAACGAGAAACAGTAGCAGAATTCTGGACGAAAGGAAGAGCTGCTTTTTTTTTTGCTGCTCCTCTGCCTCCATTCACCTTGCTCTTTACGGAGCTGCCTTGGATAGTGACAACACGCGCTCTTTTTTCTTTTCTTCAAAGGTGCACTCACACAAACATCTAGTGCAGTTCGTCTGTCAGGGTGTGCAACTACACACACGCACACAAACACACACATACGAAAGGAGGAGAGGGAGCAACAACTGGTGGCAAGCTGCTTCTCGCTGTTCTCCGTCCCCCTTGCTTCGCAGCCGAAATCAAAAAAAGAAAAGAGTCACTTTTGTAGTTCATATACACCTCTTTACAGTCATACGCAGCCAGCTCAGGTCGAGATAGGACAACCCTTGCATTACTTTTCACTCTCTCTTTTCCCTCCCCTATCATCACCATTACAAGTGTAGCCAGAGAGACGCGAAGCGAGGGTCATGTCGGATCAACGCATCTCTGTCGCGGTGCGTATCCGCCCACCCATCGAGCGGGAACGCTACGAGCCCGTCTGTGCCCGCAAGGCAGACGATGACCAGACCATCATCATCAAGGCAGAGGAGACCGCCGCGAGCGTTGGCGGCACCTCCGCCTTTCAGTTCGACTACGTCTTTGACGAAACAGACGACCAGCTCGCCGTCTACGAGGAGAGTGTGCAGGAGATGGTCGACCACGCCCTCTCTGGGTTTAATGCAACCGTCTTCACCTATGGGCAGACGGGCTCGGGTAAGACCTACACCATTTTAGGAAAGATGTCACCTGATGGGCAGGTGACGGAGAACTCGGGTATGTTCCTTCGTGTCTTTGACGACCTCTTCACCTACAAGGAGTCGGTGAAGGACCGCATTCACATCCTCATCACCCTCTCCGCCATGGAGCTCTACGTCGAGGACGTGATGGACCTCCTCTCGAGCAAGAAGAAGCTGAAGCTGCGCGAGACGCCCGAGGAGACGCTCACCATGGGCATCAACACGGTGGAGGTGCACAACATGGCGGACGTGGTGCGCAACTTCGAGGTGGCCAACTCCTTCCGCTCCGTCACGGCAACCAAGATGAACGACACGAGTTCGCGCAGCCACGCCCTCTTCTTTATCGACCTCTTTCAGGTGCCGGCGGAGAAGTCGCCGCAGTCGCCGGTGTTGTCGCAGCTGATCGACGCAAATGGCTCGCCGACGACGCAGAGCTGCCCGGGCATCATCCGCTCCCGCATCGCCCTCGTCGACCTCGCCGGCAGCGAGCGCGTCAAGCGGTCTGGTGTCACTGGGCAGGGCATGATCGAGGCGCAGGCCATCAACAAGTCCCTCTCGACCCTCGGCACCGTCATCAACGCCATGTACACGCAGAGCTCCCACATCCCCTTTCGCGAGTCGAAGCTGACGAAGCTGCTGAAGCCCTGCTTTGTCGAGACGACGTCGCGGCTGCTGCTGATTGGGCAGGTGGCGCCGCCCTCGAACAGCGCCTCGGAGTCGCTTGGGACGCTGCGGTTCTGCGACCGCGTGAAGGGGCTGAAGGCGGGGCAGGTGATGGGCTTCAGCGACCCTGAGGCCGAGGAGGCCTTTCTCAAGTCCCGCCGCCTCAACGAGGAGCTCCTGGCGGAGATGCACATCCTGCGTGCCCAGTACTACTACGAGCCGGTCAACCTCAAGGGCCTGGCGCAGGCGAACGGTGTCAGCCTTGACGAGGAGCGGCAGCGCATCACTGCCACCCTGCAGGCTGGCGCTGCTGACGTGGTGGTGCGCAAGGAGCAGGAGGCCCTGCTGAAGGCGGAGCAGGCGGCCAACGCCGAGCGGGACGCCGAGGTCGAACACTTCGTGCTGCACATGAACAACCTCATTGAGGAGTACGAAACCGTCGCCCGCAACGCCAAGAAGGAGAAAAAGGCACAGAAGAAGGTGCGGGAAGAGCAGGAGGAGGAGCAGGAGGCCCGCCTGCACGAGGCGAAGAAGGCAAAGAAGCACCGCCTCAAGATGGAGGAGGCGATGGCGGCGGCGCAGCTGCAACTGCAGACGATGGACGACGAGGCACAGGGGCTCGACATCCAGATCGACACGGTCCAGAAGGACGTGGCTGCTGCGGCGGCGGCGACGGCTGATGACGGCGTTGGCGCGTCCGGCGCTGGGGCGGATAGCGCCGTGGAGGAGGCGACACACCGCCTGGTGGAGTCCTTCTACAACCACGCCACCGAGCAGAGTCGTCTTTACTCCCTCTATGTTTCGCGCCTCAACGCTACGGGCCGTGAGCGGTCGCAGGTGCGCCGCATGAAGCTGATGAGTTCGACGCTCGTGACGGAGGGGACGCTGCTCTACGACCTTGTCGCTTTTCTGGTGGACCGTGCGGTCGACACGGCGGAGGGGGACATCACGCATGGCGTGCGGTGGGGCTGGCACGACGTCGACGGCCTCAGTCAGCGTCTTCTCTGCGCGGACGAAATGTTCCCCCCGCTGCTGCCGTCCGACTTTGGCCCTCTCGACGCCGACGCACAGCCCTGTGCGGAGGAGGCGCACGACATCACCTTCCTCAGCTCCGACGAGAGCGACGACGCGCACTCGCACCACGCGGCCGAGTCGCGCCGCATTCGGCAGATTCGCGACGCCGCTGCGGCTGCCAAGGCAAGCGGTAGCGCATACTCCGACCACGATGGGGACGACCACGGCGAGGTAGCAGGTGCGCAGAGCACCGCGGCGGACAGCAGCGACAGCGAGGACGAGTCTCCTGCAACCGCCCCGCTGGCGCAGCAGTCGAACTGGATGAACGGCGGCATTGCCGGCAAGACGCCACCGCCGCCGGAGTCGCTGACGAGGGAGGTGCCGGTGTCCACCGTCACGCACCGCCACCACAAGAAGAAGACGGCGGACGAGGCGAAGCAGTCGAAGCGCAACAGCGCAGCCACCGTTGCTGCCCCTGCTGCGGCTGCTGCAGCTGCGGCGGCGGACGACTCGACGAGCGTGGGTGAGGAGGAGACGGCCGAGGACGACGAGTCCAGCGGGACGGAGGCGACGTCCTCTGACGGTGACTCCTCCGCCGACGGCGCGGACGATGCGGCGGCGCAGCGGAAGGCGCGCAAGGAGGCGGCCAAGGCGAAGAAGGCGCAGAAGAAGAAGAAGGAGAAGCAGCGGCGTGCCGCGGAGTTGGACGCCGACGGCGAGCCGATGCTGCCGGTCGACGCCCCCAACCCGTCCTACAAGGAGAAGGATGTGCGGGCCCTTATGAAGGTCTACGACTCGACGACACTCGTGCAGGACTTAATTCGTTTCCTGCGCAGTGGGTCGCGGATGATGAAGCACTGCCGCAGCGGCAAGCCGCACCTGCGCATCTTCTGGGTCTCGACGCAGCGGGGCAAGAAGGAGCTTTTCTGGAAGGTGCCGGACTCTCGCAGCGCCGAACACGCCTGCATTCACCTCGCGGACGTCAGCTACATCCAGCTCGGGTGCTTCAGCAAGGTGTTCAATCGCCACCGCATTCCCCCGAGTGACCCGTCTTTCTTCCGCTCCTTCACGATTGGGTTGAAGAAGGGCGGCCGGACGGTGGACATCGTGGCCGAGACGCTGCCGGACTACGAGGCGTGGGTCGTCGGGTTGGCGCACCTCGTCGGTGTGGACCCCTTCTGGGGAGGCAAGATTGACCTCACGAAGGAGGTGGCGACGGACCGGCTCACCTACTTCGAATCGAGCTGCTGCGAAGCCAACTACATCCGCCCGCTGCAGTACCTCGAGCTGAAGAAGCGCGTCGTGCACGTGTCGACGCGCACGATGCAGGTGCTGAGTGAGTGCGGCAACGACGCCGTGAAGGCCCAGGCGATCCTCGGTGGTATTCATCTCCCCGCCGTGAATGAGAAAGGTGCGGTGTTCATGACGAAGGGCGAGCTGCGCTTTCTCATGGCGGACACCTTCGACATCTTCCGCATCTCGCGGCTGTGGATGCTCTTCCAGCAGATGAACCTCGTTTACGACGACGAGTTCACGCCGGCGACGGCGTTTGGCATTACCCAGCGGCAGAGCTAGGCGGGGAGTGGAGAGGGCTGTGGTGGAATTAAGGAGGCTCTCATGTCGGGCGTCATGCAATCATGGATATGGTTCCGAATCTCTTTTTTTTTTTTTTATGTATTGCATCGGACAAATCCAGAAGGAAAGCAGACTGCAGCAGAGAGGGAACTTCGCCTTTGCCCAGACGGAGGCTGCAAGCACCCCTTCACGAGGTGACACGTTATATTTTTGCTTTTGTTTGTTTTTCACTCACTCACATTTTCTTTGCGGAAGAAGAGAAGTCGGTCTTGTGTACGTGTTTTTTCAACGCGTGGTCTTTTCGTATGTCATTGCGGGTACGCTGAGATGGCGAGTTCATGTACAGCTCGCATTTACATAAACATTTGTTTCGTTGCGTGTTGCGAACGTGACTCCTTTTAATTTTCCCTTTTTTGGTGTTTTTCTTTGTTTCTTTGGTTTTTCGTACGACGTTGGTGCAGGCAAAAGGCGGTCGAGAGACGTGTGCCTCAGTTTCCCGCCGTCAGCTGCGGTTGATTCCTCCGGTATGCGATATGTGCATATCCTTGCTCTCTCTCTCTCTCTTCCTCTTCTGGTGGCGACGGTTGCTTTGTTCGTGCTTGTGGATGTGTGGGGTCCTGTGATGAGGTGTGTGCCCAGTCGCTGCCTCTTGAGATAGCTAAGAACATCGTCCAGCGCCAGCAACGGTGGCTTCTTTTGGTTGTGCAGTTCTCCCTTTGTATTTTGCTGTTCCCTTGTAGAGGCACGCAAACTTCCCTTCCTGCACAGCTGTGTTGCGGGTACATGCAAGGGAAAGGAGGATAAGGAAAAATGTTTTGTGAGATGTATTCACATGTAAGAAGTCTTGTGAAGTGCCCTGCGCTTGTGAGACTGGAGAGAGCTTCACCGACGGTGTTGCCTGTTATCATTCTTATTCTCCCCTCGTCGTTACTTATATTTTTACTGGCTTGGTGCTGTTTTTTGTTTGCGTTATTTTTGTCGCATTGCATCCGTGCCGCTCGTTCGCTCTGGTGCAGGAAAAGAGAGAAGGGGAAAGAGTGTGTCTGTCGAAGTGCTGCCGCTCTGCGTCTTCTATTGTCTTTTTTTTTCCAACCTACTTTCTCGCGTCCGACGCGCCTCCTCAATGCTTTAATTTTTAATTTGCGAATTGTCTTCTCTCTTTCTTCTTTTGTTGATTACCGTGCCCTCTCCTTTTCTCCAAAAGACAGGCATGATGGTTTAACGTGGGTTATAAGGCCGTTTGTTTGCACTGCCGAGAGGTGCAGTCCACGTCGTGTCTTTCCGACTATGAACCTGGTTGCGTTTTTCTTTTCTTTTTCGACTTTTGCTCTCTTCGGGCTCTTTTTTGAATTATTTATTATTATTGCGTATAGAAATACAAGAATAAACCTAGAAGATCTTTTTGTTTTCCTCATTGGCATCATCCTCTTTTCTAGTGGAATGTGGCAGGGTGTGGTGGCGGAGGTTTTGTGGAGCTGGGATGGAAATGGCTTTGCGCTCACCTGAAAGTCGCAGAGAAGACACACCTACACATACGCACACACGCGCCGGTTGGCTAGTGGTGTAGTGGTCTATCGACACGACAACGGTGTCCGCTGGGATGCAGCACAACGAAAAAAAAAGGGAGGTTGCGAGGGTGAATGAAGGCGCTCAACTTTTCTTACGAGTAAGCAGACTTCTTTCACGCCTTCACCACCTCGCTCACAGCTTCTACTTTTCTCTGTCATGGGACTGCTTTCCACTGCGCTTAGTCCACGGTCTTTGTTGGCGGCCCTGCACTGCTCCTCTGTGTTGTTGTCATCCGCCTCTTCCCTGCCTACAAGTCTTCTCCACTGCCGTCGCTCCCACACTACTTTTTTTTTTTTTGCGCGTCCCTTCCTTGGCCTACGAAACGCCTCCTCTCCCACTCCACAAAGCCTTTACAGACACTCTTGCACGCCATACAGCTCCACCTCGTTTTGGTCCAATTGGGAGGGCAGAAAGCATCACGCACAACCCCATCCATACACTAAAAAATATATATATATATACATATTTGTATTCAGAGTAAAAAGGAAGGAGTGATGCCCGTGCACAGAAACGCCGCCGGCGTCTTCTTCGCCACAATCGCTCTCACCGCAGCCTTTCAGATCGTGGAAGTGTGTGGGTGGGGCTGCGTGGGCCACATGCTGGTCGCCGAGATTGCCCGCCGCCGCCTCGACAAGGACAACGCAGCCAAGATGGAGGCCATGTCGAACAACTTCTACGACAGCGGCCCTTTTCCCTGGTCCCCTGACATGGTGCAGGCCGCCTGCTGGCCCGACGACGCGAAGCAGTGGCACCAGTACGCAATGGGCTCGTGGCACTACATAGACACCCCGTACAACCCAGAGAACATCACCATCAACGAGCCGGTAGACCCGACCAACGCTGTGACGGTGTCGAACAACATGATCACCGCCCTACGCAACCCCAAAGCGCCGCTGTACATGCTGAACTTTGCATGGGTGAACCTCGTCCACTTCATTGGCGACCTGCACCAGCCGCTGCACGCCGCCACGCTCTACTCGCACGTCTACCCGCACGGTGACCGCGGTGGCAACGCGATCGAAGTGAAGGTGAAGGGCAAAGCAGTGAAGCTGCACGCGCTGTGGGACGACATCTGCGACGTGCCCGCGCCGCACTACAGCCGCCCACTGACCGAGACGGACGCCTTCGCGCTGGCCGCCACCGCCGACCGCCTGGAGGACACCTACAAGTTCCCGTCGCAGCTGCGCCAGGAGGAGGACCCCCAGATCATGGCAGACGAGAGCCACGCCTTTGCAGTGAACAGCTCGTACGACGGCATCAAGCCGGGGGCGGAGCTCGGGGAAACCTACCTGCACCGCTGCAAGGAGGTGGCGGAGGCCCGCATCACCCTTGGTGGTTACCGCCTCGGCTACTTGCTGAACAAACTCCTGCACAACCTCACTGTCAGCGAGGAGGTTACCTCCACCTACCGCGACAGCGTTCAGCGTGGCCGCCGCCTCCGCTCACGGTCAACGGAGAAGCCGCCAACACAATTCCGCTTTCGCGAGGTGCTGACGGTAGAGCGGAAGGTGTACGAACACGAGCATGCGGCAGCGGAGGAGGGGAAGGTGCTTTCGCGTGAGGAGAGAGTGCGGGATGTCGTGCGCACCCGCGACGACGGCGAGGGGTTCTCGCTGACGGACCTGTGACGATCCCAAGAGAAGTGTTAGAAACGCGAAGACCTTCGTCCACGTTGCACTTGCATTTCACTCGCGCACCAACTTCAGTGCGGCAGGACGACAGCTTCTTCCCTCAGCTTCTTTTATACACAGATGCTGTTTATTTTTTTCTCTTTTTTGTTTTTCTTTCTTGTATGGATCGAGTGGTATCTGCTTCCTCTCATGCTCTCTTTCGTTTGTCTTTGGTAACCCTTCGCTCTACCTTATTTGCGTAACACGCGCTGTGATCGTCAATGCGCACCATTCGGCTACTCTCCGGCGGTGTTTTCTCCTCACCGGAGTTGTCATGCCGCGTCAACTGCGAACCCATTTACCCTAAAAGGAAAAAAAGAGGAAAAGGAAAGATGAAAAAAAAACGATGCGAAGTGCTGCTATGCGTATTTAAAGCCAGTCAGCGCAGCAGACGTTGTTATCTACTCAGGCTGAGTTGACTCATTAGCAGCAATAAGAGCACCACCCCGCTGTCTACTGCAGGCAGGTTGCAACGATACGTTGCACGGCTTCTCTCACTGCTTTGCCGGCTACGAACTCCCTCTCTCTTGCTCTTGACTCATCTCCGCTCACAGTCGCCATGTCGGCGGTCTCTCCACCGGACGCTGCAGCGCCGCCTCCGCCACCACGCCCGCTTGGCATCCTCTTTGAAAACGCGGAGATGCTCGTCGTGAACAAACCAGCCGACGTCCCGATGGACGGTGACCGTGTTGTGTACCCGCACACCGTTGAGTCTATGGTGGAAGCCCACATGCGCCAGCGTGGCATCTTCGAC
Organism: Crithidia fasciculata; assembly: GCA_000331325.2. Classification (NCBI taxonomy): domain Eukaryota; phylum Euglenozoa; class Kinetoplastea; order Trypanosomatida; family Trypanosomatidae; genus Crithidia; species Crithidia fasciculata. The sequence continues at coordinate 842,560 of CM003433.1, forward strand.
GACCGCCACGACGAGCTGCAGCGGCTGGGGAAGCGGAAGAAACAACTCAAGTTTGTGCATCAGCTCGACTACAGCACGAGTGGGGTGTTGTGCCTCGCCTTTACCAAGGACATGGCGGCGCGGCTGGCGCACTGCTTTGAGATGCGGACGACACGGAAGTACTACGTGGCGCTGCTGCACGGGCACCTTCCTGAAGATAAGGACGTTGTTGCTGCCACAGCTGCGGAAGAAAAGGAAGGTGGCACTGAACTTAATTTGACCACACCCTTTCAGACGTGGGTGACGCAGTGCCGGCAGTTGTGGAAAGACGTGGGCACTGTGCAGGTGGACTCGTGCGCTGCCTTCCCCGCTGAGAAAAACGAAGCTGCACTCGATGAGTTCCGCTATCTTTTGCAGACTTCATCGACCACTGGCTCTGAAGAGACGGAGAGCAGTGCAGCGCGAAACCCTGCAGGTGTCGCGCACCGCCACTGCCAAGAGGCCGATGGTGGTGATTCTCAACGTGGGTGTGACATCCCAGAGCTCATCGCGTCTGCCTGCGCTTCCAAGGACGGCTGCAGCCTCACCGTCTCCCTCCCCATCGGCTACGACGCCGCTGACCCAAACAAGTTTCGCATGGCGGTGACGACCGAGCAGAGTCGCCACGCCAGCACCTCGCTGCTGATTCTCCGCCGCACCCACCTGCGAGAGAAGGCGCCATCAGCACCAACACCAGTGACGCTCGTACTGCTATCGCCTCACACCGGCAGGCGTCACCAGCTGCGAGTGCACTGCCGCGCGCTGGGCTTTCCCATTGTCGGCGACACCGCCTACTGTGTCGAGCTTCCGTGGTGCAGGGTGGAGGGGACGAAGGTGTGGCCGGGTGGGACGACGGCGCGACGCATGTACCTGCACGCGTGGCGTCTCGTGCTGCCTGGAGCGGTGACGACGCACGTGAGCGAGCAGGAGCGTGTGGCGCAGAAGAAGAAGCGGCGGCGCGAAACGCTTGGGCTGTCCGACCAGGCGAGCGCCGCAGTCTCCGCAGATGAAGAGACGCGGACGGAGTTCGTCGCGCCGGTTGACTTTCCTGACCTGGTACTGGAAGATTGACAGAGCTGTGCTGCGCGTTGCACGTCTTTGTTGCACTGCTTTTTGTTGACAGCCGCAACAATAATAATTGTCAAAGAACAATACTTAACAAAAATACTGTACCAACGTTTCAGGAGAATATCTCTTCGCAGCACTACGTCTGTCGGACGTCCGAGACGCCGTTCAAACTCTCTCTCTCTCTCTCACATCTGATTGTTTGTGTAGCTCCACTGTTTCGAGAGCATGGACTGCAGTTCTCATTTTTCACACATTTTCTCTCTGACCTGTTACCGCATCTCCTTCTCGTTTCTCTTCCTTTACGCAGTTTTTCGTGACGACAATAACTGTGCACTAGAGCACATTTACAGAACATCAACAATTAACAGGACACAACGAGAGAGCGCGCACATTAAGGGTTGTACTTTAAGCGCTGACAACTGTGTGGCAATACTTTGAGTAGTGCTCAAGAAAGTGCAAAAAAAAAAACCACACAGGCTTTCACTTTCTCTCCTCTCTTTCTATTTTATCAGTCGCCGCGCTGCAGCCTTCGCACTGATCTCTCTCCGTTACACTACTTAAATCCCTTCTTTCTACCCATCACATCCGTCAGCCGCGGTAGGCGAGCTCCTCTTGCTTCCTCAGCTGCCCGGACAGCAAAAACGCATCTCGTTCTGAAAGTGACTAGAGAAAAGCAGCAGTGAAGAGAAGCACTTGAAAGGGTTAATTACTACAGCGGGCCTCGTGCACAGAGAACGAGAGTGACATTGGTTTATTGTTCTCGTTCTCTTCTGTGTCCACGAACTGTTTTTGCTTTTCTAGCATGCACCTCCTCGAGCGCTCCGATGCTCAATGAAGTCTACGCGCCAACAACTGTGGCTGATCTGGCGTGGAGTCGACAGAAGATCGTGGCGCTGTCGACGCTCGTGCGCAGCACCCGCAGCGGGGCACAAAACCCACGCATTCTCCTTCTCTACGGCCCGCCAGGCTGCGGGAAGCTTGAGTCGCTAAAGGTGCTGCTGCGTGAAGCCCCTCCAGCTGCGGCAAGCACCACGTCCAAGAGCAAGACACCAGCCCCTGCTCCGCAAGTCATCGAGCCGCCAACAACCGTGAGTGTCTTCCACACATGCGAGGCGTCTTCTACTGCCTACTCGCAGTTCCTGCAGCACGTCCTTTCCCTCTGCAGCGGTCAGCTCGTCGGCAGCGCACTCATGCTCACACCGAAAGACATGCATGGTGGGCGTGACACGCCAAGCGCACCTTCTGACGTGCAGCATGCGCACATTATCAAGCTCTACGGCGAGCCCGCCACCCACGTGTTGCACCGCGCAACGGTGGCTTTTCTGCGTCAGTACGAGGCACTGCGCCTGCAGGCTATACGGGAGGAAGAGCAACAGCAGCACCAGCGGCGCTACCTTGCGAAAGTGCTCGCATCGCCGGCGTCTCCCTCCACTACGCTGATGGACCACCTGCGACGAAACCTGATCTTTTTTGTTCACACCACGCACGACAGCCACAACGACAAGGTCGACCTCGGCTCTGCCCTCCCTGCCGCCGTGCTGCAGAGTGCTGCCGTGGAGCTCTTTCACTGCACCCCGGTCACCGAAATCAACCTGAAGAAGCGGCTGCGGCACATCCTCGACACAGAGGCGCGGCGGCGGGCCAACAGGTCCGCGCAGCAACGCCGTGCGGATGTTGCCGAAGCCACAGACGTGGACGATCTCTTCGGCATCGCACCAGCCCTGTCTGGCAGCTCGGCGGCACCGCGCCGTGTTGCTGCCCGAGGAGGAGCAGGGTCTTCACGTGGAAAGAAGGGAAAGGAGAACGCTAAGCACGCGCCTGTAACTGCTTTGCACATTCCTGATGCCGCCGACGTTCTCGATTCCTTGGCGCTCGATGCGATCGCTGCGGGAAGCCAGGGCGACATCCGCCAGGCACTGCTGCAGGTGCAGTGGGCGGCGCTTGTGCCACCCGGAAGCAGTACTGCGGCGTCGTTGGTCGAGACGGTTGCAGATTCCTCCGACGTTGTGTGGGCCCGTCTGCAGCACCGGCGGGCACTCGCACAGGCTTTCGCTTCCGGTAGCAGCAAGGCGGACGAGAGCAGCCTTGTCCTTTCCACAAAAAGCGTTGCACCGCTCGCTGAGGCGTGTGCGGCACCGCAGCAGCAGGATTCAACTGTAGCAGAAGACGACGATGGCGTTGTGCTGCTCATCTCGTCCTCCTCCTCAGAGTTTGACGCTCCTCTACCTCTTTCCGCTGCCGAGGTGACTAGGAGACAGCATCTGCCCTCACGCAGTCACGAAGCGGCGACACGCAAACGCTCTCGCTCGTCAGAAAACGATGTGGTGGACGTCGACGACGTCGGCACGACCAGCAAGGCTGCCCCGCCTTCTGCTCAGGCGCGTGCGACGGACATGCTGTCGCTGCTCGATTCACAAATGAACGGGGCGGGCGAATCGCGAGCCGCGGCTGCGGCCTCACGTGGCGCAGCTAAGAAGCTGCTTCGTGCTGCGCCAGTGCGTCGAGATGGCCTGGCTGCAAAGAACAACACCGACGCTGATGACGGCGCTGCAGTACTTCCTGATCACCGCACTGTCCTGCCCACCACACGTGATGAGTACCTTGGCCTCTCTCACGCCACTGGCCGCCTCCTCTCCCAGAAGTACTCGGTCGACGCCGTGCTCGACATCCTCAACGTGCCGCCACGCAAGATGCTCGACTACTTGACCAACAACCAAGTGCGCTACTTCAGCGACGCGCAGCTGCCGCAGTACCTTGTGTGCGCCGCCGCCGCCAGTGAGGTGGATGCGCTGCGCACGGCGGAGTTCGATGGCGGCTACGGCGGCAGTGCGGCGGCGCTGCGAGAGCGGCGGCAGCTGGCCGACCGCACGACAGCAGGCGAGAGTGTCGGCAACGTTGCACGCCTGCTGGACGTGATCGCGCTGCAGACCTTCCACCGTCGCTACTTGGTGGAGCAGACTGCGGTGCAGGCGCCGCCAGGATTTACACCGCAGGAGCCGCCGCCCTTTCTGCGCTCCGCCTACCCCCGCGTGCGTGATGTTGGCAGCACGACCAACACGACCGGACCTTATATGACGCAGAGGGGGGAAGCAGTACTGGAATTACTGGCGGGTGTGAGCGAGCATGAGTGGATGGAGCAGTTCCTGCTGCGCCTCGACAGCGCAGTGAGTGCGTCTGGTGCCATTACCTCCTTCAGCAGCATCGGTCGCCGTCGCATGCCTCCTGCTGCAAGTGTCGTTTCTTCCGATGCGATCTTCTCCCAGCCCGCCCTCGGCTTGACCAGCCCTTCCATCCGCCTGGACGAGGTGGACATTCTGCGGGAGGGACTGCCCGACCTCCTCTACCGCTGCGGCTGCACGGAAAGCGTTGTGATGGACCACTACGCACTCGCACCCTACATTGTGCTGAATCTGCCCGCCTCCTCACAGCCTTCTGCAGCTGCAGTGGCCTCGCAGCCATCACCGGCTGTGACACCAGCGGGCATCTCATCCGCAGCGAGTGGCGACTCTGCTGATGCCGGTGGTGCACCCCTTTCCGTCGCCCGTCCTCGCCGCACCGTCTTCAAGTTCGCCGCCTCGACTCCGCCCCCACCACCACCAACACAACTACATTCGCAGCCAGCACCACTGTCGCTTCGTGAGACCCACGCAGCCCGTCTGTCTGCTCGCCGGCCGTGCACTTCTCTTCAGCTGAAGATTCTCCAACGCGGTCGTGACAGTGCGGCGGCGACGCTGCGAGGCGACCACTTTGTGCTTGTAGCCACGGAGAACATTGCAGAGGAGGGGTCGATGAGCGAGAAGGGCGGCGTGGAGGAGCGTCCGTGGATGCCGGAGGGGGACGACATTGAAGACGACTGAAAAAAAGGGAAGCTAAAAAAGTGGAGAGGATCGAGAGCTTGCAAGGAACAACCTTCGCCGATGCCGGATTTGACTGGCCCCGCGCACTACTGCTGCATTCACTGGTGTCGCTGCGACCGCGTCTACCAATTCTAGTCCACTTCTGCTGCAGCGCATCTGCATGAGAGCAAAAGAATACAACGGCGGTGTCTCGGGCACGGTGCACTGTTCACACAGGAGCAAGAAAAACGAAGTATAAAAAAAGCGATGCGGGAGACGTTGCAGGCAATTTATAAAAAGCGCCGCTCTCAAAGACACCTTTCCACTTCAGCACTGTGGTCAATCGAAGCTTTCATTATAGTTTCTTTAAAAGACAGTACAAACCTGTACTGCGGTGGGTATCGGGAGGGTATCAACGCTGCTAGAAACGTTAATGAATTAGGTGTTCCTCGAGTGCATTCTTTTCACTGCTTTTATTCTTTTTTTTTTCCCTCTACTTACTTGTTTTTCTTCTTCACCGACTTTATGCTCTCATTGCTTCCACGGCCAGCTACTCCCTTCACACTTCGTAGCCCTAGCAACGGGCGTTAACATTGACTTCTCATTACGCCCTCTCTTCTACACACGCTTTTTTTTTTTTCGTCGTGTAAGCGCGGAAGGAGTCCTTTACAAACTGCGAACGCTTTCCATTTTAGAGGCTTCTGCAGGTCATATCAGCAACTCGCGTGCCGTTACGCAGAGCTTTCTCACTGATTACGCGTGTGTTGCAGACGCAGCCACAACCTGCATTACTACAGCAGAGAACAATTACACACGCAACCATGGCGTCCCACATCAACCCCGTCGGCCGTGTCCCAAGCGAGGAGGAGTATCCCTCGGTGCATCTGCTGCTCCTCATCACCGGCAGCGTGGCGGCTGTCAAGACAGGACTGCTGCTGGACCAGCTTTCGACGGAGCGCTGCAACATCCGCATCGCAGCCACGAAGGCCGCATTCCACTTCCTGCGCCGCGCGCAGCCCTCCAAGACGGGCATCCCCTTCCAGAGCATCATCACGGACGAGCAGGAGTGGAGCGAGTGGCAGGCGATGAACGACTCGGTCGTCCACATCGAGCTGCGCCGCTGGGCTGACCTGGTGGTGCTCGTCCCCCTCAATGCCAACACGCTTGCGAAGATGGCGACAGGGATTTGCGACAACTTGGTGTCGAGCGTGATGCGTGCGTGGGAGGTTCGAGAGAAGCCGGTGATTCTCTGCCCCGCGATGAACACCGCGATGTGGACGCACCCCGTGACGGCGGTGCAGCTCGGCCAGCTGGAGGCGTGGTACAGGGAGCCGACGCCACAGCTAACCAACGCGGCGGCGACGTTGACGGACGACAAGGAGCCCGCAAAGGAAACCGCCTCGCCTGTAGCAGGCTTTACTGATGAGCCGGGCAGTCCGGCCTCCGACGAGGCTTCGGCAGCCGCCCACACGCTGGCACTGAAGGAAGCGATGTTCCAGGTTGTAGGCCCGGTCAGCAAGCGCCTTGCCTGCGGTGATATCGGTGTGGGCGGCATGGCGTCCGTCGAGGAGATCGCGGCGCACATTCGCGCCACAATGGAGCTCATCCGCGAGGAGAAGCGGCGCCGCTTTCGCGCGGCGCGGGAGCAGATCTCCAGCCCGTCGGCGTCGGAGAAGCCGTCCTCCGCAGAGCCGGAAAAGGCAAGTCCGGTAGCGGAGGGAACGGAGGCCGCGCCGATGCCATCGAACTGATTTTAGAAAAAGTGCGTTCGTGTGTGTATTTGTGTGTGTTCTTTGTGGCTGAAGGAAGGAAGAACAACTATTATGGTGCTCTGTGATTGGGTCTGTTTAGTTTCTTTTCTGTGTACGACTCGTGTTTCACTTCTTTTTTTTTTCACCTGAATTGTAGTGGCCTGCGGTGGCGCAGTTCTAAGCATCGTTACAAATGAAAATGAAATCAGATTCAAAGGTGTGCTTCAGCGATGTGGTCATGGATAGTATGAGGAGCTACCGCTTTCAGTGTGTCTCTCTGCAGCAAACTGGCCTACACAAACTCAAAGCTGTAAAGCTGAAGGTACCATGGTCTTACCAACGTGCGCGTGTAGAGGCGAAAATTGTCCTCCTCCGCTACTCCTCGCCTTCTTCATCATCTTTTCTTGCAAAGGTATTTTTTTTTTGTTTTTGAGAGAAATCAAACAAAAATTCAGCATATTTCTCGTTGCTGCTGCGACACTCTCCCACTTTTTTTTTTTTTTGCACTCGTCGTCATGTCGAAATTTTACAGCGCGGAGACGCAGCAAGGGCATTCCTCCCACCTCGTTCAGTACATCCGCAAGCTCTCCGAAGCTTCTTCGAAGCAAGAGGAGGACCAAATCGTTGAGGAGGACCTGAAGGACCTGAAAAGCACCCTTACCAGCAGCAGCAGCAGTGCCAAAAATGAGGAGCTCTTGAAGGAGTACGCCGTGCGTGCCTACTACGCGGAGCTGATGGGCCACTCCGCCGAGTTCGCCTACATCCACTGCATCAACCTCGCGTGCCACCGCAAGCTGAACTACAAACGCACCGGATACCTCGCCACCGCCCTCATGGTGAACCCCGAGAGCGAACTAATGTACCTGATTGTCTCGAGCATCCAGCGAGACCTGAAGTCGCCGAACTATCTTGAGGTGTCGGCGGCCCTCACGGCGGCGGCGCAGCTGCTGCGACCGGAGCTGATGACGGTCGTGCAAGGCGAAGTAGCCGGCTTGGTGACGCATGAGAAGCCGCTTGTGCGCCGCAAGGTGGTCGAGACGATGCACGCCTTCTACGCGCGCTCTGACGCTGCGGTGGGTGACGTGACGACCTTCCGCCAGGCCCTCTGCGACCGCGACCCCTCCGTGATGGACGCCGCGACGCGACTCCTGCACGAGGTAGTCCGGCGCAGCCCCGAGGCCCACCGCGACCTCCTCGACTCCTTCACGTTGATTCTTTCCCAAGTCATCGAGCGGCGCCTGCCTCGCACCTACGACTTCCACCGCACGCCAGCCCCGTGGCTGCAGATCCGCGTGATACAGATTATCACCGTCCTCATCGGCAGCGACGCGCAGCGGGCACAGAAGGCGGCGCACGTGCTAGGCGAGGCGATGCAGCGAGCCGACAACGGGAAGCTGATTGGCTTTGCCATCATCTGCGAGCTGATTCGCACTGCTGCCACGATACCGCCGCTGCCCTCGCTGCTCAGTCTCGCTGCAGAAGCGGTGGAAGGTCTCATCAAGGCACGCAACCCCAACCTCCGCTGTGCGGGCATCCAGGCTCTGAGCTACATGGTGCGGGTGCGGCCCGACCTCGCTGCCGAGCACCAAGAGGTGGTGATGAGCTGCCTGGAAGACGCCGACGAAACCGTCCGCCGCAAGACGATTTGGCTGCTGTTTGCCATCTGCGACCGCGACAACATCGGTCCAATTGCACGACGCCTCATCCGCTTTCTGGCCGCCGTGAGCGACCCGTTCCTAAAGCGCAGCACTGCCAGAGGCCTTTGCCGACTCATGGAGCAGCACGCGACGAACCCGTGGTGGTACATCCGCACCATGAACAGCGTTCTCGCCGTGGCAGCGGAGTGCGTGCTGCCCACGACCACTCAGCGAATGCTCAAGCTGATCGCCGAAGGACAAGGCGCCGACGAGACCGAAGACACCAATTTCCGCATTCGGTGTGTGGAGGCGTACTTTGCCATCACGGGTGGTGCAACGGCATCTGCGGCAGCGACAGCAACCACGTCACCGCTGGGCAGCGGGGCAGCGCCGGCAAATGTCACGCCGGAGGTGCTGCGGCGCATCGGGGCGTGGGTGATGGGCGAGTACGGCTTCCTCGCAAGCAAGATCAGCGGCGAAATGCTGCTCGACCGGCTGTGCGACCTTATGGAGCAAACCGACGACGGCGAGACGCGGTGCTGGGTGCTGACCGCCATCATGAAGGTCTCCACGCAGGTGCAGCGAGAGACACACGGCGGCTCGGCTGACTTTGCGGACGACGCCGTCGCACAGTTCCGCGACAGCCGCTGCATCCCTTTGCAGCAACGCTGCTACGAGTTTGCGGCGCTGCGGCAGCAGCCCGAGTTGCTGCGCCGCGTGTTGCCTAAGGACGGTTTCTGCGAGGCGGTGGAGCCCGACCCGGCGCTGCACTTTCTGGACGGCTTTATTGAGATGGCGTTAGGCCGTGGGGCACAGCCGTACAAGGCTCCAGCTGACGTCGCCTCCCTGCGGCAGCAACGCGCCGCTGCGGCGTCCCTACAGGCGGAGACGGGTCTGAAGACGGCCGCCTACGTCCCGGCGCGTGCCACGGACATCCACCCAGCGTGGGGCCCCGCTTCTGCCACCTCCACTGCAAACGCGGCCGCCACAACCGCAACGGGAGCGACTCTGCCCAACGCTGGACTGGCGCAGAGCGTCTTGCAGGGCAGCGAGCGGCTGATGCTGCAGCCGACGGCGACGAAGCGGTGGGGGGCACAGAACATGCGGGAGATGGAGGCCGCTGAAGAAGAGGTGCACCTGCAGGTGGTGGCGGCGGCGGCGGTGGGCGGCGGTGGCATTGTGTGGGGTGCCGACACAGTCAACGCGGCGAACGAGGCATCGCCCGTTGCCTCACCTGCTCCTGCGATGGGCGTGAGTAGTGCCTTCTCGGAGCCACCAGCACCGGCGTCAGGAGGCGGGAGCCGCACTTCTGCAACGGCCAGCAAACCAGTATCGGCAAAGAACGCAAAGTTTGTCCGCAGCATCTTCGGCGGTGGTCGTCGCAAGAGCGGCGGCGGAGGTGCGCCGCGCTCAGCGAATGCTGCTGCGGTGACAGCAACAGCCTCTCCCGCTGCATTAGCTTCCGCGCCGTTGCCGCCACCACCACCGCCGCAGGCACCACGCACAAGCGCTGTAATGGACGCTCTCTTCGCGACCGACACAGCCTCCCCTCACCCCACCTCTTCTCCTCTCGGGGTGAGAGCAGACCCCGCGGCAGACTGGTTCAGCAGCAGTCCGCACGACGTGCCCGCTTCTCCCCCAGTTGTGAAGTCACCCTCGGTGTCGGGATTGCGTCCCGCTCCACCCGCCTTCGCCACCGAGCAGTTCGGCCGCGCCTGGCAGTTGATGGGCGGTGCAGGGGAGCAGAAGCAGCAGCTCCACTTTGGAGACCTCTCCTCCTACGCGGCTAGCGGCAGCGCTCTGCAGCAGCACCTCCTCCGCACGTGCTCACTGCGCGTCGTGCAGATCATCGGCAAGGAGCTGATTGCTGCTGCGCAGGTCGTAAGCGACGGTGGAAAGGAGGAATACGTGTTGGCGCACCTCACCGTGGTGGATGGCAACACTGTCAACGCCGTCGTTCGCACTTCGCGACGTGAGATGAGCGCGACAATCCTGCGTGCCCTCGAAACGGGCTAAAAGGAGAGGAAGAGAAAGAAAAGGTGGTTTGCCCTCAGCGTCGGTTGCCTGTGTTTTTTTTTTTTCCGTCACCTTACTCGTATTGGTGTCGGGCTCTTTTTTTCTCCTATAGAATCTAATGCTTTTTAAATCGTGTGTGTGTTTCTGTGTGACCATCAGGAAACAGAGAGGAAAATGATTCAGTCTCTCACTCTCTCTCTCTCTCTCGCACAATTTCGAGGTTCTTGAGAGTCGCTATGGATGAATGAAGCAAACAAGAAAACTCTTACTTGTTTCACAACCCTCAGCTTTTCTTTCCCTCAATTGCTCTCCTTCTCCTCAATGGGTCTTGCCTTCGTATTAAAAAACGCCAGCACATTCATCATAGCCCCTTCGAACAGCTTCAGAAGCTGCTGCTCATGGCAACGCGGTGTAGCGCTGAGGCAGCTGCACTAGCAGCTGCCGGACCGCAGGCCACCTCCTCGCCCCTCCCTCTCGTCCCCCGCACCCTCGGAGGCAACAAAAAGAAAAAGATGGAGAAGGCGTTTCTCTTCGACCGCTACCCTAGCCGCAAGATTGCGCTGCGCCTCGCCTACCACGGCCACGTCCACGACGGGCTGGCCAAGCAGAAAGAGACGGACAACACCGTCGAGGGACTCGTTTGCGAGGCACTGCGCCGCGTCCGGCTTATCCCGCAGGACGGGCCCCACAACTTTGGCCGCTGCGGGCGGACGGACAAGGGCGTCAGCGCGCTCGGCAACGCCTTCTCCCTCACCGCCCGTGCGTCATGCGCTGCTGATGCCTCGCCACAGCTGCCCCCGCTGGACTACTGCAACATGCTGAACAACGTCCTCCCCGCCACAATTCGCATCGTCGGCTTCGCCTACGTCGACGACGCCTTTGATGCCCGCTTCTCCTGCGTCAGCCGGACCTACCGCTACTACTTCTGCCACCGCGGGCTGAACCTCGCGGCGATGCAGGAGGCCGCCGCCTTCTTTCTCGGCACGCACAGCTTTCGCAACTTCTGCAAGATGGACGTCGTGAATGTGAGCAACTTCACCCGCACGGTGCACGCCGTCGGCATCCACCAGAGCGCTGATTTGCCGGAGCTGATCTCCTACTTTGAGATTCGAGCCAACTCCTTTCTCTACCACCAAATCCGCTGCACAATGGAGGTGCTCTTCCTCGTCGGTCGCGGGCTGGAGAAGCCGAGTGTGGTGCAGGAATTGCTTGTGCGGGGGGATTGCAAGCCTACCTACCCCTTGGCAGATGGCACGCCGCTTGTCTTGTGGGACTGCGGTTTTGAGAACCTGCAGTGGACGCTGTCGCGACGGGCCTTTCTAGCGGTGGAGCAGGAGCTGCAGGACATCAGCACCGCGCTGCTTATTCGCGCCACATCGGCGTCTGCGATGCGCACGCAGCTCTTCGATTGGTACAAGGACACGACGGATATCTTTACCAAAAGCGAGGAGGACAGCACTGCTGCTGCACCGGAAACAGCGCAAGAAAAAGGTGAAGGCTCACCCTCTCTTGTTGTGTCGCAGGACGTTTCGTTTCGCCGGCTGGACGCGTGGTCCATCACGGGGTGCGACTGGACAGAGCCGGGGACACAGCCGCAAGCCAAGGCTCGCAAACGCGACTTGCTCTACTACCATCGCTGTGAGGCCGAGGCAGAGAGTCGGTCAGCGACGCATGCCGCATCGACTGAGACGGGCACAATTGCCTTGGCGCCGCAGCGCTACGTCCCTCTGCTGCAGCGCGAGACGGAGCGTACCTTCGAGGCGGAGGTGCGTGACCTGAGTGAGAAGAAGCGGGCACGCTACGAAGTGAACGAGGCGAAGAAGGCCGCCGGAGTAGCGCAGCAGCAACAGCAACGCGCGGCTGTCAATGGAGACGGCGAAGGGGAAGAGTGACGTGAGCCGCTCGTGTTGTGCACGAGTGGAGTGGGAAAAGAAGTACGTCTCCTTTTCCTCATCATCATTTGCGCCAATAACTCACAGTATTAATTTGACATGGCGCAAGATACTGCGAAAGCACAAAAAAATACCTTCAACTAAAGCACAAAAGAGGAGAAGGCCGTTGTGAGCCTCGACGACAGCGCTGCAAAAGCTGCGGCGCGATAAGGCACTGCAACACGAGAAAGACAGCGGAATGAAAATAAGAGATAAGACTAGTATTTTGCCTCGCTCCTTTCGAGTCTGCGATGGTTCGTAGGATACATACTGTGCCTTCCTGTATGCACTACTCTATCGCTCTTTCTTCTTCCTTGATCTCGTCTCGACGGTAATACTCGCGCACGCATACAAACGCGCCAGTTTTAAGTAGCAAAGTCATTCCCGTCGTGACGCTTGGAAAAAGGGAAATTAATTGAAGGAAGAAGCAGCAGCGACCTGGGGCTTGTGTCCGTGGCGCAGAAGCAGCAGCGGCTTCCTCGCTGTTAAGTAAGTACGCAAACGCTAATTAACGCTTCGATTCTATTTTGTTGCTATTGTTGTTTTTCCTCACTGCTGTTTTTCCTGCAACTCAAACACGCCTGAAGCCACAACGGTACGTTTGAATCAGGCTTTTTTTTCCCACCCTTTTATCCTTATACTTACTCTCTCTATTTTTACCGCTACCTCTATTCGGCTCTCCTCCTCTCGCTCCCTAGCACACAGCATGGCAGTACGGCTGGACACGTCATCTAGCGATCGGTTCAGTGGGGCCTCGCTCTTCCTTGCCACCGATGTTGCCGGGGTGCTGCATTGCTACCTCTACCACACCAGCCCCACTCCCTCGCTGGAACGCTTGTGGACGCGAAGACTCGATGCTGAAGACAATGAAGAGGAATCATCCGACAGTGACAGCGAAGAGGAGCGGGCGAATGCAACAGGACCGACCACGCAGGACTTGAAGAAGGTGGCCGACACCTCGCGCTTTCAATGCATCGTGTCGAAGCGCCTAGGCCAGATGCAGCATCAGCGTCTCTACTCTTCCCCTTCAAACACAATGTCAAGCGAGGCACGCAATCGCGGTGCAGCGCCACTGTCCGCCACTGCCGTATCTGTTGACACAAGCGTTTTTGACGACGTCAGCGCTGACGCCTCTGCGAATTGCTCCACGCGGCTCGGTGTCAGTACGGACGGTGCTTCCAGTGTCTCTTCTCCGCATGCAGGGAGGCTGGCGCAGAGTGGGAACCGGGCTGTTAACTTTGCCACCGCCACAACAGCAGCAAATGCAGCAGTGCAGATCGCGGCGGCGCAGAGGCGACAACCTGCTATGCAAAAAGATCTGAGAGCGGAAACCGACACGAAGAAGCACCGCACCGCCGCTGGTGCTCGTCCCTCAGCAACCAGTACATCTCATACATGCCCTTTTTGCGCCGCTGCGTCGCTCTCCTCCTCCTCCACTCTGACGTCGTCTGTCGAGGTTGTCAGCGCGACCACGCCGAGCTCCTCGGGGCAGCGCAGCTCAACGACCTTCGACACCACAGCAAGCAGCAGCGTGAATTCCTTTCGGTGTACTGACTTTATGGCACGTATACCAGAGACCTTGCCGGTCAGTGAGTCGCGTCCAGTTGGGATCTCCTCATCTACAGCAGCAGCAGTGAGAGAGGCTGTGGAGGACGAAGTGAGTTGGTACTGGCGACTCCCACCCGATGCTTCACCGCACACCGCCGGTGCTGCAGCCAAAACAAAAGAAGGACAAGGAACGCCATGCCACACGCCGTGGGTCCCACTATCAGCAGCGGTGACGCACTGGAACTTGAAGTGCTGCCGTCATCACCGTCTGCTGCTGCTGCGCAAGATGGAGGAGACCTACCATGAGGTTGACCTCTTCACCGGAAAGCCGCTGAGCGTGCCGGGGCTTGTGTCGAATCTTTTCGCCGCAGTTGCGCTGGCCTCGATGGACTCTCTGCCAAGTAGCTTCGACAGTGATAGCAGCGGCTCCTCTGTTGAGTCTGCCAGCCTGGAAAGCGGTGAGACGTCATGTAGCACGGCGGGGCCGCACGCCGTCTTGTCTCTCACCACCCGACGCTACCAGGCCTTGGTGGTGCAGGTGCCCTCCGCAGCAACAGCGACAGGACCTTTGTCGAGAGGAAAGCGACACGAAAGCAAGAAGAAGCCGAAGCAGAAGTCAGCCTCTGCGGCGGCGGCGCCGACGTGTCTTGTGAAGCTGGCAGCGCCAACCGTCCAGTTCGGTGTCATGTGGTACGCAGCAGATGGCGCAGCGAAGCGTGGAGACAACGGCAGCAGCGATGACAGTGACTGGGAGGGTGACCACGGAGACGCGTCCACAACAACGCCCTCCACTGCTCCTCCGCGTGCTGCCTCCACAAACGGCAGAATTAGCGGCAGCAGTGGCAGCAGGAGTAGCAGCAGCCACCGCAACAGCACGAGCGCGTCGGATATCGACATGGATGTGTTGTCGGGTCGCAAGCGGTTGCCACCGCGTTATCACATTGTGCGTGCGATGAGCAGCAGCAGCAGCAGCAGCAGCTCCGAAGTTGCCATGAAGCCCTTCGCCAACTCAAAAGCCAAACAACCGTCATTAAATGAGAGTGGAAAAGATGAGGCAGGTGAGGAATCGACGGGCGTGCCCGTCTGCTGCGGTGCGGGTGGCGACGTGTATCTCGTAGCAGATGTACTGGACATGCAGTACAGCTCCGACTCGGAGGAGGAAGAGGCGGCGGATGGGCCGCGTCCCTCACCACGGCCTCTTCTTCAGCTCCCCGCTTCTCTGGTGCAGGCGGTCTGGGTGCGTCTGCCACCGGCAGCCACGTCCTCCGGCGCGACCAGAGGCCATGACGGCAGTGCCGGATCCAGTGAGGACACGTCGGGGACAGCGGCCACCGTCTGCGTTGCTGTGGAGGTAAGCGCCGTTCCCTGGGTGCCGCACCACGCCTCCGTGCTTCACACGCTGGATGCCATAGGAGGCGAAGCGGTGTTGCCACGGACGCAGCGTTCTCCTGCCGCAGCCGCCGGCTCCGTGTCCTCCACCCTTCACGGCTTCCTTCTCAACACCAAGAGCAACAAGCCGGCGGGGGGAAGGTCAGCGATGACGTCGGGCTGTCCGCAGGTTGTGCGGCCGCTGTCGGTGGCAGACGTGCTCTGCGGACACGGTCCGACACTCCCCAGCCGTTACCACCACCCGCTTCCCACCTTCGGCGAGCACGACGACAAGGGAGCATACGCAAGCATCGCGCTGCAGCAGACAATGGAGAAGCAAAGCGCGACGGCAAGCAGTGCGGCGCTAATGGCCTTCATCGTGTCGCAGGCGAAGGCTCAACCTCGTGGGGCCACAGGCTGGATGCCTGCGTACTCGGTGAGCGCGAACGAAGCAGGTCTGACTACCCGAAAGCCCACGTTTTGCGTGAGTCGCTGCGCAGTCTGCACAGCGGCGACCAAAGCCGCTCTTCCGCTTCTTCCCTGCGCGACGACATGAGCAGCACCCACCGCCTCGCCCCGCTGCCACGTCACTTCGTCCCCGCCTCCAGCTTCTTCGACGAGAACTTTGAGCCTCTCACCATTCTCGGTCGCGGCGTGGGCGGGGCGGTGCTCCTTGCACGCCACCGCGTCACCGGTGTCTTCTACGCCGTCAAGGTGCTCGTCGCCCGCGACTACGAGAGCGAGCGGGACATCTTGCAAGAGGTGCGGGTGCACGCGATGCTGGAGAACAGGTACGTTGTCCGCTACCATGCCTGCTGGTCGGAGGTGATCACCGCAACACGGGCACAGCAGCTCGCCTTTATTGGCGTCTGCAGCCCGCACGAGGCGTGCCTGCCCACTCGACGCCATCTCACGGCAGGCGTTCCGTCACCGCGGCGCGGGGAGCAGCGCAGTCGCAGCGGCAACGACAGGGAGAAGAGCGGCTCGCTGGGCCGGCCGCCGCGTGCGCCGCGTTCGCAGTGGCCGTCGCACCCCCACTCGGAGGAGGACACGCCGCGGCGTGTCGGTGTGTCGCGCGTGCGGGGTGCACCCGGTGGTTGGGACCGGCTCATTCTGCCCTCGCAGTCGAGCATGCTGCTGATCGGGACGGAGTCGGCGAGCGAGACGGTGTCGCCGACGTCGACGGTGATGCGGCCGGGCGTGCAGCTGCGCCGCGCACACTGGAGCACCGCCATCGTGGACGAGTACGCAGGCGGGGAAGAGAGAGAGGATGATGAAGAGGGCGAAGAGGATGGGTCCACCCACTCACATTTGTCAGATGAGGGTCTGTCGAGGCGCCAACACCGCTCCTCGCTCTTCAACTCTGCAGCTGCGGCCGCTGGGCGTGCCGCCAACAACGACAGCCACGACACGGATGACAGCGCCTACGATACTGAGCAGGCGTCAGAGACGGAGAGTGACAGCGAGGCGAGTGAGGAGGCGCACACCATCGTTGGCTCCCGCGTCGTCTTTCTACAAATGGAGTTCTGCCAAGTCACCCTCGCCCACCACCTCTCCACCCGTGCCGCCATCAGCCGCGTCGAGAACTTGCTCATCCTCTTGCAGATCGTCGTCGGCCTGCGCTACCTGCACAGCCGTGGTGTGCTCCACCGCGACCTGAAGCCGACCAACGTGTTCATGGACTACCGCTGTCAGTACGACAAGGTCGTGCACAGTCCCAACTCCTCGTCTTCCAGCAGCAGTAGCAGCAGTAGCTACGGTGTGGAAACGGAGAAGCACGCTGCCGAGGACGGCAAGGGCGGGGACAGCGCGATGTGGGCCATGTCTCCACTCCGCCGTGGCAACGGTGGCAGCGCTGCGGCGTGCGCCACACAGAAGCCGTCGTGGGAAGACTGTCGTGGCGCCGGCACGCCGACCTCTTGCACCGCGCTGGCTGTTCAGCGTCCCTGTGGCTATCCCTTAACCCCACACGTTGTTGGTGGTAGTGGTGGCAAAAATGGTGCGCGAAGTGGCGCCAGCTTCTACTCCTCAATGGACCCAGTGACGGCGATGCAGCTCAACGCCGGCACCACCAACTCCACCTTCGACAACTTGCCCGCCTGGGATGGCGAGCGCAGTGCACTGGACGTCCTGCTCCACACCGCTCATCAGGATGCGCCGACACTGCTTCAGCAGCGACTGGCGCGGCGGCCACCGCCACTCTTCATAAGTGCGCCGGCGCTGCCCTTCAGCGTGCCTGTTGCCTCGCACACGGGAGGCAGCTGTGGCGGCAGCGCAGATGCCGCGGTGCATGCTGCTGGGGACGACGCTCCGACACCCAAGGCTTCCCAGGCGCTGTCGGAGACACGTGCCGCCGGCACGATGATGCACTACCGCGAAGGCAAGGCGTTTCTCCAGCACCTCGCCCGGTGGTTGTCGCACCACTATGTGCAGGTGCGCCTCGGTGACTTCGGCTTGGCGAAGTTCCTCTACCAGCAGGACATCCGCGTGGACGGCTTTGTGTCGATGAACGCGGCCAACACAATCGGAGTGGGCTCGCCGCTCTACGCAAGTCCCGAGCAGCTCAAGGGTAACCGCTGCACGCCAGCCTCGGACGCCTTCTCGGTGGGTGTGATGATGGCGGAGATGTACCTGCAGCCCACCACAATCGCAGAGCGCCTCACGGTGCTGCGAGAGGTGCGGGACGGCGTGTACGAGGACGCCGCGCTGGTGGCTCGCTACCCGGAGCTGAAGCTGGTGCGCCGTCTCACTGCCGCGCAGCCGGAGCGACGCATCACGCTAGCGATGACACAAGCTGCCCTGAAGGTGGCCCTGCTAAAGGCGCTGCAGGAGGAGGTGTATCGGCAATACACGTAGCGATGCGGCCGTACGAGTTCTGCATTTACCTCCCTCTCTAATCTCGTTGCTCTGTGGAGCTCGTCTCCTTCGTTGTGTTCTTTAATGGTACCAAAGGCACATTCCTTCTTCTACACACCTTTATATAAATCATCGCCTGCATACACATGCGTATTTTTTTTTGTGCAATATTTGCTTGGTGGTGTCACTTGTGGTGCTCTTTCTTCCTGTTTTACTGCTAAGCCAATGTGCCTACATAAGATACACAGGGAAGCAGCGAAGAAAGCAAAGAAGCAAGAGAGGCCGCCGAATATCGCTTGAATGACCCAAGGAGGCAGCAGTGCACGTCGTTGCGCTCACACCGCTTTGCTCATCCTCGCTGGTTTGACAGTACTGATGCTGCAGATGCTGTGGTCACAGCGTGAGAGATATTGAGCATTTAACGACTTTGTTGAGCCTAAGAGATGAAAAAAAGACGTTTAGATTCGCTTGTCTCAGCTTACTTTTCTTTTCAACTTGAACCTTCTCCTCCTCTTCTACAGCCGTTTTCCGGTTGCTGTCGCCACTGCTGCCATGCACGTAGGCTGCGCTGACCCCACATCTCATTGCCAAGCGCTGATTCGTTGAACTCAACATACTTCTGTGCTACTCTCCTTCTTTTTTGATCTCCATGCGACGATGGGTTTCGTTGGGAGGGTGGTGCGGCCCGTCGCTGATGCTGACAAAGCTGGGGCTGCGACCTGCTGAAGAGGCACTGCCCTTCGATATGGTGCGCTGCACCTTCGACGGCCTTGTGGAGCTGACAGCGAATGGCTTTACTTCGTCATCTGCCTTGCAGCCACCACCTCTTGCTCCGCCGCAGGCCCAACAACAGCAGCAAGAGCATGGGCCGTCTTCTCCGACCACCCCCTACACCTTTTCCTCAACGGTGCAGGACGGCTTCTTTCCCACTCCACACACTACAGAGGTCGACGAGCGTGGACGTACGGCGCTGCGCTTCACCCCTGATCCCGCCCACGTGTGGCTTCTCTTCCGCAGCCAACACGCGTGCTTCACCCACTTCGATCTCAACAACGTCGACGTGCAGGAGGAGTTCCGACGGCGCATCAAGGAGTGGGATGCGTTGCTTCGCCCCTCATCGAGCACCAACGGTGGTGGTGGTGGGGCAGGAGCGGCGCCGACACGCCCCGTGACGTTTCTGCGCACCGTCATCGCTGAGAACGTCGCAGAGGAGATTGAGATGCTCCCGCAGTTTCACAGCGCAGTGCGGGCACGCACCAAGGGACAGCTGCCCTTCCGCACCGTTCTCATCGTGCATGATCAAGCAGAGACGACGCAGCCGCTCTGCTGCTTCCCGCAGGAGACGAACGGGCACCAGTCACCCTGCATCTTGTGGAACATCAAGCGGAAAAACCTACCTGCTCCCACTGCGGCGGCGTCGCCAGCTCCAGATGGAGGGAACAGTAAGCCGTCTCTCCTTGACCAGTGCCACGACGGTTACCAGACGATTCTGACGACTATGTGCAAGGAGCAGCGATGGCGCTCGCTGGACGCCTCGCTGCCGTCCTACGCCGCCTACATGAAGGCTCGTGGTACGCCTTTTATCCCCTACGCGGAGCTGAGCCGCGTGGCGGGTGTGCCGGCGGTGCGTGGCACGTGCACCGGCTTCGGTTCCACCTTTTCCGCTGCCCTGGGCCGCTGCGTGCACTGCGGCTGCGCGGACGGTCATGCGGTAGCAGCAGACGCCTTTGACACGCATCAGCCGTGGCGTGACGAGGACGTGGACGCGCTCCTGATGAATTACGCTCTGCACCGTTGCGACGAGGTGGCTGCGGTGGAGGCGACTGCGCTGCAGCAGAAGCGTGGCGCGCACGAGACGTGGACGAAGCTGAAGGAGATGCTGTCCGACTAGACACCGCTCAGCGAGAAACGGAGAGGCAGAGAAACGAGTGTCTATTTGGAAAAGAAGTGTACGGAGAAGGCTACGCGGGTGTGGCAAAAGCGCAGCGTATTCACAAGAAGTTGTATTTTGTGCTGACTTCTTCATTCCGTCCTTTGTCACCTGACGGTGGCACTTTCACAGCAGCAACGAGCAGCAAAAGGAAAAAAGAAAATATGCGATTTGTCTTCATTGATACCACCGAAGTAGTCGCCACATTTTGAACGTTGTTCACCTTCCCTGACATAGGTCTGAGGGAAAAAAAAAAGATCCAAAATCATTGAACTACTTTCTCGTTGCGCACTGCACCTTAAAACGTTTTTTCACCTCTCTCTCTTCCTCTTACTTCTTTTTTCTGCGCACATTAATTGATACGAAAACACTGGAATAAAAAGCTCTTCTTCTTTACACCAATACTGGACGGCATCTTTTCAGGTTGGGCCTTTGATTAATAGAAAAGTGCCTTGCACTGCCCAACAGTTAACAACAACAACAAAAACAATTATTCTGTAGCATTTATCGTAGCATCATCAAGAAGCGTAACACACGCCACAAAGGAAAAAAGCACATTTGCGAAGCTCTCTTTCTCACCTCAACTTCGCTTTTTCTTCCAAGTAGATTCCTGTTTGTTTGTTTGCCGTTGCTGTTGCTCGTGTACGTCATGTCTGCTACTCCCGGCTCCCGCGTCTTCTTGGCCTCATGGCTGGACAAGAAGATGGAGTGGCGCTTCGTCTACGAGCACCGCTACTTCATCCTCGACGGCACCCGCCTCAGCTACCGCATGGAGGAACACGGCGCCGAGAAGCGCTTCGGCACCATCACGTCCTTTGAACCGTGGCGCGAGTCGTCCAAGGAGGACACCAGCAAGGGCTTCTGCTTCACGGTGTGGCTGCTGGAGGGCGGCTCCTGGTACCTCCGGGCCGCCACCAAGGAGATCTACGACAGCTGGTTCCGCGCCATCATGACGGTGCTGCTGCCCTCTACCAACGCTTCCGCAGTGCCGAGTGAGAGTGGGAACAACGCTGGTGAGCTGCACTCGCGTGTTGCCTCCAGCCTTGCCGATGGCTCGTCGCACCACCTCCAGGAAACAGACGCGATCAGCCGCAGCCAGACCCCCGCACGGCGCGAGAACGCCGCGACGGGAGAGCCTCATGCCAACAGCTCGGAGGACGGCTCCCGACTGACGGCCAGTGCCCTCGCTGCGACAGCTGCTGCCAACCGCCCCTCCACCCCTGTTACGGCCTCCGACGCTGTGCTGCTGTCGTCGATGGTGGAGAAGGAGAAGGCCTGGCGGGGGCAGTGGCGGCCGCGCTACATGGAACTGCGCGAAGGCCGCCTTCTCATCATCCGCAGCTCCGCCACGGCAACGTCCGAGCGGCAGCGCTACGTCGTGGAGGCGGTCGACGCTTCCCCTTTGACTGCGCAGGCCACGTGGATGCTCATCAGCGCGAGCACCGGCGACCGCTTTTGGGTTCGCTTTGGCTCCGTCGAGGAGCGCCAACGGTGGCTGGATGTCTGCACCCGCCTCCTGCTCACCGAGTGCTCGTGGCACTGGACGCCGCTCGCCGAGGACGACGCGGGTCGCTCGTGGCGTCTGCGCCAGGCAACGAGCGGGTCGTACGACGACCTCCACATCCACTACCACTGCGCCGCGGTGGTGCCGTCCTTCCGCGAGGAGGTGTTGTGTCCGTCGCTCTTCATCTTCGGCGGGTCGGACCGCTGGTGCCGCCCGCTGTTCAACCCGCAGGCCCGCGCCTTCTTGCCGCACGCCGATGCGGTTCACACGAACAACCGCCTGGTTTCGTTGGAGCTGGCGGGGCCGCACATGGTTCGTCCTTTCCAGCCCGCGCCATTCAAGGAGGGGCCGCACGCGCTGGTTCGGCCTCTGCCGCGGTACGGTGCCACCCTCACGTGTCTCCCAGTCGCCGCACGTGCACTTCCAGCTGCCGCGACTGCAGCAGGTGCAGGCGATGGCGCTTCACAGCCCGCCCCTGCCGAGCTGCTCGGGGCACGCGTTGTCCTCCTCGGCGGTCGCACCGGCGGCGGCTACCAGCCTCCGGCGACCGAACTGTGGCATGTGTGGCGCAGCAAGGCCGCCTGTGCCCCGGGCGTGGAGATGCGGTGGGGACGGCAGGACCTGCCTTCCTACGAGCTACCGAACCTGGCCTTCCACGATGCCGTCTACGTGCCGTGGGGTGCGCCGGCCGCCATGCGTGCGAAGGGTGGCACCACGCAGCCGCACGACGGCTTCCTGCTCGTGACGGGTGGCCTCGACGTGGAGTACCGCTGCAGGGCTGAGTGTTACGCGGTGGTGTGGAACTACGACACGACTGCAGCCGCAGCTGCTGGAGACGCAGAGGAGCGGGCGTACACCGCCACGCCTACTGCCTACGCGTTTGGGCAGCTGCCAGGGCCCCGCGCCTTCCACCGCATGACGGTGCTGGAGGACGGCACGGTGGTGCTCGTTGGTGGCCGCGGCGTCGAGAACACGCCGGTGGGGCACACGGTGCTGACGCTGGCACCAGAGGCGTGGCGGCGTGCTGCGGCGTTGTGGGGGCCGTCGTCGGCGTCGCAGCCAGCGGAGGAGAGAGAAGGCGCTGTCGCCGCGGCAGCCGTCGAGCCGTCGTCGCACAAGTCCGAGAACTTCTGCTCCATCTCAAGCGAGGACGAGGCGCCGCGCAACGGAGACGCTGAGGAGGAGGAGGAGCTGGAGTCGCAGTGGCTGCGGGTGCACTTTGACGACTCCCCCGTGCCCAGCGGCGGGGCGGCCACCTCGAGCACGGCGCAGCAGCTCGTGAAGGCGCTGCCAAGTGAGATGGGCGACGTGGCGGTGGCGTCGACGGGCCACGGTGGTCGTGTGGTGGTGATGGGCCAGGTGACGCAGCCGCAGCAGGACGTGAAGCTCTTCCTCCTCGACTTCGAGCCGGTGCCTACCGGCCCAGCGCGGATCAGCGCGGGGGAGCAGTTTCCCGCCGGCACGCGACACGCTCGGTGCCGCGAGGTGCTGCTCTTTGTCGGGGCGGTGCCGAACCGGGTGGTTGGCATCACGCTGCACATCTTCAACGGCTACCTCTACGTTATCGGAGTCTGCACGGTGGACAAGTCCAAGACGGACTCCTACGACCTCTGCGGGCCGCTTCGCATTTTGCTTGAATGACACCGAGGCCACTGGACGACACTGCTTGGATTCGTTTTGACAAGCTCTTGCTTCCTTCCCTTTCTATTTTTTTTTTTTGTGGCGTCTAATTTAGACACGATGTCGTGTCTTTCCCGTTATCACTCATCTCTTCTTTCATTTTGCCTCTTGCTGTATCCATGCATCCATCGTTGTGCATAACCTCTCTCCCCATCTCTCTCTCTTTTGTTGCAGGTCTTTTCAAACGTGCCCGTTGTTTCACCGTCCTTTTCACTGCTTTTTTTTTCCTCCCTTAGAAACGCAAGGCTGAGAGTATTCCTTTCTTTTTATTTATTTATTTTTGGTTGCTGTATTTTTTTTCCCGCTTACTGCATTTCTCTTTTTCTACTCTTTTAGGTTGCAAAATTAGTCGGATGTATTGTACATCAACAAAAATAAAGAAAAATCAAAGGTTCAGCGCTTTCGGTCGCCTTAGAAAAGAATGGTGAACTTGCAAACGTGCAGTGGTGAGAGAACCGATTCGCACGGATACGTTTCGTTGAGGCATTCCGCGGCGCCTCAGAAGCGGTCTTGTAGGCTTCCCGCTTTCGACGTGCAGCAGTCAGAGTACTTCGAGGCAAGCAATTCCCCTTTGCGATAAAACACTACCTTTTACAAATATGTACGGCTTACTTCGTTAACATTCACTCAACACATTTTCTACTCTCCCTCTCACCTGCTTTGACTCAGTTTCTCCGCTTCTCGTTGTTTGTCACCTTGCGTTTTTGTTTTGCTGTTGCAGCGGTGCAGTTGTGCACGACGCATAGTTCGAAGGCCGGCATCTTTACCTTACTTTCCTAGGATGTTTTTGGTTTAAAACCTGTGCAAGATGCAGAACCGAGTCAGCACCGTCGCCTTGCCTTGCTACTCCCTGTTAAGAACAAGAACAAGGCCTAGTTGCAGTGCGCGCTACAATTGCGAGGAAAATAATAAAATCTCCATCTTCTGTTCTTTCATTGAGGCTGTGCAGTTTACGTCTCGCATCGGCTGGGCTTCCGCATAGTTCGAAGGCCATCATCTTCTACGCTACGGTAAGGTGCATTGGTTCAAAGTCTGTGCTAGATCACTCAAGTCTCGCCTAGGCGGCTTCCTTCGTTTTTGAGTGTGTGTTTCTGTCTTTCTGCTTTATTCCTTCCAGTGTTTCGCGTTGGGTGCTGTGGCAGTGTCTTTTGTGTACCGCTCCGCACAGTTCGAAGGCCAGCACCTTTTAAGTTCTGTAGGGCGTCTCGGTTCAAAGTCTTTGCTAGACGTGCAACACTCGTTGTGTATTTCCTGCGAGTGTTTTCTTTTATGTGTGTGTGGGTGGGTGCGTGAGAGAGAGAGAGCTTGTGATGTCACCAGCTGTAAAAACTGGAGTTTTTCACAACACGCAGTGGCCACGTCGTCGCTCGAAATTTAGCACAGTTCGAAGGCCATCATCTTTTTCTTTACATTGTGAGGTGTATTGGTTCAAAGTCTGTGCAAGATAGCGGCTACCGGCCGCGCGCGAGAAAAAAAAAATGTCATCTGCTCTTCCTTCTCCTCTCAGTTGAAAGCACTATCAATGCCTTTCATGACGTGTAGAGGTTGTCCTCACCGTGCTGCTGGCGTGAGCAGTACGAATGATGATCATTACCTTTGAATGTTCTTCGATAATCTGCACCGCGCCACCACGGCGCGTTGCAGCAATGAGAAGCTTGAAAAATGAACCCTTTAACTCTGACAGTCTGGCAAGGGCAGCCATTAGTGCGTCTGCTGCTGCGGATGCGCAGGTAGAACGCACAAACTTTAGTGCAAAACCAAAAAAAAGGGTTAATGCAGGCGCGAATGATGATCGATATCTTTGAATGTTCCTCGAAAAGTGGTGATTCGCCTCTCCGGCTTATCGCAGCAATGAGAAGCTTTTTATATGAACCCTTTAACTCTGACAAAGCCATGCTAAAAAAAGGGCGTTGGTCTGCGAAGGGACGTGTGTTGTGCGTGTGCTCTGTGCCGTCGGGGACATCAGGCATGTCGACGCTCCTCTACACTACCAATGATGATCATTATCTTTGAATGTTCCTCGATGATCTGCACTGCGTCACCACGACGCGGTGCAGCAATGAGAAGCTTTAAATATGAACCCTTTAACTCTGAAGGTACGATGGCGCTTTCTGGACGGTTGCCGTGTGTCTTGATGTCGGACTGAGACTTGTGATGTGTTGAGTTTCTGCTGATTCAGCTACGGGTTGAGGCGACTCTGTGTTCGGCAGTGGATTGATGGCGTAAGGGACAAGCAGGGGCCTGCATAACCCGCAGTGAGCTCCTTCTTCTTCCTCTTCGCTTTCCAGCTGTCTTTCAAAAAGAAAGAAAAAAAAAAAAAAGACGAGAACGACAAAAAAAAAGGAGGTGCTGTCAAATGATTAGTCTGTCTTGTGTATTTGTAATCGGGAAGCTTTGCGTTAAATTTGACATTTTTTCGTCATCGTTTTCCAAAACGTGAGCGTCTCCTTTGATGCGCTGCACCATTTGAGTGGGCCTTTCGCTGCTGCGCTCCACTGCATTTTAATATTCTTTTCTCTCCCGTTGTGTATCAAAACATACTCACTCTCTCTCCCTTTCTCTCTCTTTTCATTTCCCTCATCGACTCGTGTTTGCGCTCTTAAAACGCAATGCATTTATTTAACTCACCATCAGCTTCTGAGTCGTGTGGAACTCGGTTGAAAAAAAACCGCTTGGTAATTCGTTGTTCTCTCCATCTTTCTTATCGTTAACGCGTGCGCTTTGTCACACGAATCCTTTAAGCATTACCCTTTTTTTATCGCTAGACCCTAACTAATACGCACAATGACGGTGCAGCGCGTTTGGCGACACACCATTGAGGCGTTGATGGCTGCGGTGGTGTGTCTTGTGGTGGTGGCTGTCCCAACGACCGTTGCAGCAGCTGGTGCAGCTCCAGCCACGCCGGCTGCCGCTGCGAACAAATATGCACCGCCGCCCATCCCGGCTTTCGAGAAGTTCTTTGCCCAGCAGTTCCGTGTGAGTGTCATGACGCAGTCGTACGGCGTCTTTAACGCAACGCTGCGCATGCGTGGGTCGATGAACTTCCCTGAGCGCGTGCATGGGGAGCTGATCCCGCTTGGTGAGCCGCGCCTGCAGCGTCAGTCACAGACGCGTCTTCCCCATTTTGACAGGACACGCGGTGTTGAGGATGAAAAGCTGTCAGACCTCCCTTTTGCCGTGTCCAGTAAGCCATCGACTGGTAAGCCAGCCAGCCGGGAGTTCACTGGTGGTGCCGCCAGTGCTGCTGCCAGTGAGGAGGAGCGGCCGTCGCTGCTCGTGGTGGACCTGCAGCTGATGCACAGTGACGCCACGCAAGGAAAGGCGCAGGTTTACTACCTCCCAGCCGAGCTCATGGCGCTACGCTCGCAGCGGGAGGCGATGAGCGAGGGCAGCACCACACCCTCCGCGACTGCCGACTTCAACTTCCGACTGGAGTCGCCGCAGATGAGTGGCAACCCGATCAGCGACACGCCGGCCTTGGCTCGTGTGAGCGCGGCGGCAGTGACGGCAGGGCCGCAGCGGACAGGCGAGGCGAGCTCGGCGGGGTCGCGTGGCGACGTCGTCTTTCGCTGGATCAGCGAGCACGAGTTCTCTGCCTCCTTCTCCATCCCAATGGCAGCTGCCGGTGACGCCGCGCCGGAGGATACTCGCCTCGAGCGGATCTGGGTGCACGGCTACGTGGCGCCCTCTACGGCGATGTTTGACCGCAAAGAGCGTCAGCTGCCGTGGTACAACCGCTACCTGATGTTGGGTGTGGGGCTGATGGGCTTCGTGGTGCAGGTGATCTCGGGATGGACAGAGGGCAAGACGAAGGCCGTGATGCAGGCGGAGGGGGAGGACAGGGAGAAGGCAAAGCTCGAGGCCGCGCTGAAGGATCAGGAGCGGCTGACCAGCAAGAAGAAGAAGTGAACGGAAGAGCGGCGGCTGGTCCTGTGCGTGGGTCTTTGTAGCCTCTCTCGCCCTCTTTTTCGTGTGCGTGTGCCTCCTCCGCTTCTCCGTGTGAGTTTTGTTTGTGGGCTTCTCCTGAACCCGTGAGGCCGTTGTATGCTAAGAGTGCTAGTTGTGTTGACGCTGTCAAAGTACTTTGAATTAAAAAAAAAAACATTAATGTTTAACACGATGCGAAATCCGCGTCACTTTAATAATTTGATGTGCTTTACAATGGCTTTAGACGAGGCGTAAATATATTGTTGCTTCTTTCTTCCGCAGACGCTACATTTCGCGAGGCTCGTTGCGAAGCTCGGGAAAGCCACGTGTGGTTCTGTGTGTAAAACTTCTTTTTAATCTGCTTAGCGTGAAGACGGTAGCAAAATAGTGCAAGTCATGTCAAAAGGATGACAGGCAGCTGCCGCAGTTAAGCGTATCGAGCCTGGATGCAGTGACAAGCCTCTCGCACCTTCTCTTCTGCTACCCACCGCTTCACCTTCTCGTCCCTTTCTCGCGGTCCCACTCCCTCGCAACAGAACATAGACTCCGTCGAGGGTTTCCTTGAATTCGAGGAACTCGCACGCACACACACAGACAGAGGAGACTCAACACGGATGCACACCATGGCGTCGGCCTCGCCGGCCATTGTCCTTTACGCCGGCAGCGCCGCCACTTACGTCTGTGAGGCCGGCGACGTGCAGCCCACCTACCCCCACCTGCAGCCCATCACCGAGGATCTCCTGAAGCTTCTGCACTCCGCCTCTGCTCAAACGGCTCCAGCAACTGTTGCCGACCGCCAGAAAAACCGTCTCGGAGGCGGCGCTGTAGCGGCACTGCGCCAGCACCTTGTCCCGCTGCTGCGGCACCGCACCGTGTTTCTCGTTCTCCCCCTCGCCTCCGCCGCGTCGTATCAAGAGGAGTGGGTAAGATGCTGCTTCCACGCCGACGTGGCGGTGCGTCGCCTGCTCGTGCTCTCGGACACCGTCGCTGACAGCTTTGCCTGCGGCCAGGACAGCTGCGTCGTCCTCCACGCCTCCCTGCACACAATCAGCGTCAGCCGCGTGAAGGCGGGCTGCTCGACCCGCTACGGTAACTCGCGTGTCGGCTCCGTGCAGGCGCTGTGCGGCGAGGCAGCGGCGGCGAAGCTGGCGGCTGAGCTGTCACGTGTTGCGGCTGCGCTAAGTGTCCAGCGTGGCGGAAGCGGGAGTGACGACGAGGAAGAAGGGGCACGCGCAGCAGACATTAGCGCTCGGGGTGCGGAGGCGAGTCTGATGGTCGATCTGAGTGCTGCGGAATACCGCAACAGTCTCGTACACGCTTTTGGCTACCAGGTCTACCGCGCCGTCATTGCAGTGCCGCAGCAGGAGCGACTGCGTCGCGCGGCACAAGGGACCGGCAAGGGGAAAGGCAAGGGTCGCGGCGCGTCTACTCCCTCGTTGCTCGACGCGTTAAAGCAAGCCTACCCACGCGAGGTGCGCCACGCCCCAGGACAGGTGGAGAAGCTGGTGGCACGTGTGGCGCAGGGTGTCGTACCTACGCCATCCGTGGCTGAGTCGGAGCCCTGCATCCTCGCTGGGGAGGCGCTTGCGGTGCCCTACATGACGGAGCTGCTCCGCTGCGTTCTCCGCCGCTGCGGGGACAAGACGTGGACTGCGGTCGAGCACGAGCAGCGCGCGAGGCAGCGGCGCCAGAGGGCTGAACGTGGGGACGCGGACGGCACGTACGAGGCCGAGGCTTCGGCGGCAAAGCGGCACAAGACGGAGTTGAGCGAAGACACCAGCAGCACCAGCACCAGCAGCAGCAGCAGTGAGAGTGACGAAGAGAGCGAGGAAGACGAGGATGTCTGGCTCCATATCCAGCCCACGCCGCTGCCTACTGCCCCGTGGTGGCTGCCGCTGTTGGGTGCCTCTCTGGTGAGTCGGCTTCCAGAGAGTGACCTGCAGCGCATCACCATCACCGAGGACGAAGCGCGAGAATCGAACGGCACGATAGTGCACTGGAAGATGCTGCAGTGAGAGGATGCACCTGCACTCCAAACACCAGAGCACCAAGACTCACATTTTAAGAAAGAAGCAAAAATGAGACTGAAAGAAAATAGAAGCGCATCTTGCATAGCCATCATCATTTAACTTGCTCTGTTCCTCGGAAGCGACTAGAATGTGAACGGGAGGAGAAGGGTTCATGTTTACTCGAACTACACTTGATTCACAGTGCCTCTTTTAATGCTGCGAGTTGCGCCTCTTGGCGAGTACGCTACTTTCTCCGACTCTGCCTCCCCTTATCATCTCTTTTCTCTCCTCTGCACCTCTGCTCCACTGGCATACGTGTGTTGGTTTTAATGTCTTCTTGTTTTTTTTTCTTCTCCGACTCTGAAACAGCGCAGGACTTCTGCCAATCTAACAGACAAGAACGCGCTACTCGCCACCTAATTGTCTTGTCGTCAATTCTTCCTTTTTTTTCTTTTCCGGTTGTCTCCCTGCTGCGGTCAACGGTCGGTTGTTATTGTTCTTGTTTGTTGTTGTTGCCCCTTGACACCCAGACATATTTACCTCTCTGGTGTGAGTATGTATAACAATAAGAAGGGCAGTGTCGGATTCCAGTAAATAAAAAGGAGAAAAGATTAATAGTGGTTTTTTTTTGTCTTGTTTGATCGATTAAGCTCGCTTTGCTAATCAATTTTGAGCGTTTTTTTCCTTTTTCTTTTGTGTGTGTGAGTGTCGACACATTTCTTCTTTTGTTTTTGTTTTGTTTTCAACACCCTTCAACTTACCCCTTTGCTTCGCCGTTTTCCTTTTGGCCGCTGTCTAGCAGTGGAATCGTCTTCTCCAAACTAAGCAAAAAAAAGTCAACGAGTTTTAAACTCAGCTACTCCTTGTAAAACTGGTGCTCATTTTATTCCACCCTCTTTTTTTTTTCTTCTTTTCCATTTACACCTGCTGCGAAGACAAATTGCCTCTCTTTATCGAGCCTGCCGTGCTGTTGCGTTGCTTGTTTTCTGAGAAAGGGCAACGCAGAACTGTTTGAAAGGAAAAAAAAAGCCGCAATCCGATTCTCTTTGTTTGTGTGCTTCACAAAGAATTGTGTGTGTTTTTTTTTCTATTTTAAGTCTAATAATTGAGCTTATAAAGCCGTCTGGCTTTATCTGCTCACAACGTTCTTGTTGATTCCTCTTTCTAACGTTGGCCTTTTTCTGTTTCGCTATTTTCTCAGCCGGCTTCTCACTACTGTACTCTGGAATCTTCTCTCTTTCGCAGCACACCCTCGTGACTTCTGCTGTGTTTAAGGTGAGTCGTTTAATCTCCTCCTTTTTTGCCTCTCGTGTGGGTTTGCCAGTGTTTTTTTTTTTCTCCTCTTCTTGAGAGCTTCTAGCTTAACTTTATTTTGCTCTTTTTGGGCGGAAACGAGTCGTCTTTTCTTTAACTCTCGTTACCGCCTCCACAGCTCGCCGTGTGGGTACCTTGACATCACCATTCTGCAGCCAAGCCCACGGGCATCCAGAGCCAAGGCCCGCCACACAAGCAGCAAGCCAACATCCACGTTCACCTGCCCCAAACCGTCACCTGTTGCACACGACAATGGGCAGCAGCAGCGGTAACGTGGTGGAGATGCGGATGATGCCGATTCTTGTGCAGCTCCGCTACCTAATCGGAGCCGCCCTTGTCTGCTTCATCCTCGCCGCACTCGGCCTCTACCTGTGGGAACAAGCTCCTTTGAACACCGACAACCAGCCCGGCCTCAACCGCACCTACGGCTACACCGGTAGCGCCATCACAGGCGTCATTCTCCTCTTTTCGTGCGCCATCTTGTCCGTTGTCTTCATGTACGAGAGCTCACAGCTACTTGTGCGGCACGCCTACCTGTCCACGCACACCCGCAGCGAGGCAAAGCGCCTGCTGCACCTCTCGCTTGGGATTCAGGTTCTTCTCGGTCTTTTCTTCGTCATACTCGCCTCCGTGATGCTGTACCGCCTCGGCTACGAGACATCACGTTGTGGCATCCTCTTCTGCCTTGGAGTAGAGAAGCATTATGAGTTTGCCAAGACTCGCGGTGCCAGTTTTAACTTTCTTATTGGCTTCATGGCCTTCTGCACGCTTGTCCCGCTGTCGTGTGTCATGTGGTGCCGCGTGTACGTGCTGTGGCGGCTGCAGAAGGCGGTTCGTGCAGTGCACGTCGTGGAACTCACATCCTCTCCAACCAGTGGCGACACCGTCGGAAGCTCCGACGTGAACGAGGCACCGGTGAAGTTGGAAGACTCCTCCGTTACGGTTCCGACTTACAATCAATCGCCAAAGAGTCCCGTCTGTCCGCTTGGCGCTACCTCGGCAAACCCGATGTCAAAGCCACTCAGCATGCGCATCTACAAGACGAAGTCGTGGAAGAAGCAGCTGTCCCGCATTATCGGGCTGTGTGTCGGCATCATTGCATGCGCTGTGGTCTCCTTCTGGCTACCAAACGATCCCCGCAGGTTTCACCCAGCCAACATAGCACGCTACGCAAACTTGATAATTTCCCGAGATATCAACAATCAAACCTCGGTAGTGCCTGAGATGCCGTACGCGTGGTTCCGCACCGGGCAGATTATAGTCACTCCCGATTTGATTCTTAAGATCTTTCCCGGCAACGTCTTCTTCTACGCCTACCTGCTCTCCGCGGCGGTCATCGTGTTTCTCCTGCGCCAGACGCAGACGGGCCGCTACTGGATGCAGCGCCGCATCCCGCGGTGTGCCTGCTTTACGTACGGCGAGGCAGCCTTCATGGTGGCCACCGCGTGGCTGACAGCGTTTTTCCTCATCTACTGGGTGCGCGACCACAACTACAAGAATGCGTGGGGCAAGGGTGCCACTCCCAACCTGCTCAAAGGACCAGAGCGCTGGGGCCGCGGTCTCGGGCAGCTTTCTGTTCTTTTCCTCTCGCTGCTGCTGCTGCCCATTGGTCGCCAGTCGGTGCTGGTGACGGTGCTGGGCGTGTCGCGGGACGGCCTGCTGTGGTTCCACCGCGCCATCGGCTACGCAATGCTGGCCGCCACCGTGGCGCACATTGTCACTTTCTACTACTCCTTTTATACTTACGGTCTCCTGTGGGACAACCTCCGATTCTTGCCAATTACAATTGGCCAGACAGGCGTCGTGAATGACTTTACAGTCATCGCTTCGACGTGGACGACGTGGTTCATGCTGATTGCGATGGGCATCTTTGGGCTCAACGCGGTGCGGCGCCGCTACTACGAGCTGTTCTACTACACCCACCTCGCGGCCACCTACATGACGCTGCCGATGATGCTGCTGCACGCGTCGGCGGGGTGGATGTACATGCTGCCGGGGCTGACGGTGTTCGCGGCGGACCAGCTGGTGCGCGTGTGGCAGCGCTCGGCGGTGGTGCGGGTGGTGCACGCGCGGACGATCAGCGAGGACACGGTGGAGCTTGCCTTCTCGGTGCCGGGGCGGTGGGACATGCGGTGCGTGCACCCGGGGCAGTACGTGCTGGTGTGCGTGCCGGAGCTGACGGCGCTGCAGTGGCACCCGTTCACGCTGGCGAGCGTGGTGGAGGACGAGGCGGTGGACGGCGCTGGCGCGACGCTGTGCACGACGGGGACGGTCTTCTACCTGCACATCAAGTCGATGGGGCCGCGCACGTGGACGGGGCGGCTGCACGACCTGGTGCGCACGGGGCAGGCGTTCAGCCTCGGCGTGGAGGGCCCGTGCGGGACGCCGGTGGACTACAGCCGCTACGACGACGTCGTGCTGGTGGCGGGCGGCATCGGCGCGGCGCCGTGCGTGTCGGTGTACGGGTCGCTGCTGCGGGCCTACATGCGCAGCGCGGACGGCGCCGGCGTGCCGCGCGTGCGCATGGTGTGGAGCACGCGGTCGGCGTCGCTGGTGGGTGCCGTGGCGGACATGCTGCAGCTGCCGGCGTCGTACCACGGCCTGGCGCGGCTGCCCCGCAGTCGCAAGCACGGCACCGCCGACAACGCCACCTCCGCGCCGCACCACAACACCACGGTGGAGGTGCCCGCGTCCCACAAGGTGCGCGACGACGACTTCGCGCTGGACGTGTACGTGACGCGCAGCGGCGAGCTGAAGCGCTTTGCCGACCTGGACCACCGCCTGCACGAGGAGGGCGGCAGCGACGGGCCCGCGCAGGAGCAGCGGGAGGAGCCGCCCGTGTCGTGCGCGGCCCACGCGGCGGAGGCGCCAGGTGCCGCCAACCGCGGCGCGCGGCTGCGGGTGTACGAGGGCCGCCCCGAGCTGCGCAGCGAGATCCGCAGCGCCTTCCTGGACCCGGTGACGCTGCGCGTGGACGGCGACGTGCGCCGCAAGCTGGTGCTGGTGTGCGGGCCGGAGGCCATGGTCGCGGACGCAGCAGCAGCAGCAGCCGAGATCGGGGTGGCCGTGCACACCGAGGAATTTCTGTTCTGAGTGCGGGCGAGTGTTGTTTGCCGGCGGCTTTATCATTTTTTCCTGTTTCTGTGTGCTTCTCCAGGCGCCGGTGCTTCTGTTGTTCTCCTGACGCTCTGACACTGGTTGGGCTAGCTAGCGGATGTCCCAGCGAGGCGTGTCAGGTGTGTGACGGAAGCGCGGCGACCGCGAACACACCGCAGCCGCGGCTCTTCGTTCTCGTATGCAAAAGAGAAAAAAAAAACACGCTTCATAACCGTTTACATGCGCAGGCGCACCGTGCGTCGGCGGAGGCTCATCGCGCACCGGTGAGGAACAGGACACTGATGGTGGCTGGCTCCTGGGTTGGTGCGAGCGCAGGTTGTGTCGCTGCTGCGGAACCGCCGTACCGCGCCGGGCTGCCACGCGCGCAGAGCAGCAAGGTGGCCCGCGAGCCGAGCACTGCCTGCAGCTGACAGTCCGTTGCTCAGCTGCTGGATCCGCTCCTCGCGGGAGGCTGCATCGGTGGAGATGCCGGCTCCTCGCCGACCATCGCACTCCCACTTTCTCTCTCTTTCTCCCTTTCTCTCTCTCCCTCGCTCTCTCTGTCCACGATCCGCTGCGCTGCCAACACGCTCGCCGGCAGCTGCTCGAGACCACTCAGGCTGCGCCGTAAAAGACACTCTCTTCCCTCTTTCCCCCGCGAGGTCCCAGTCAGGCAAATCGGTGGGTGGCACGTGCGTCAAGTATCGTGTGTCCCCTCGACCATCTGCTCTTTCTTTTCTCCCCCTCTGTTTTCTATTTTCTGTTACTGTGCGTCGGTGTTGTTTTCATTTCCAGCAGCTCTACCGAAGAACACCTGACGTCCCGTTTCGCCTTTCTGTTTTTCTGTTTTCGATTCCCCCGCCAAGACAGCTCATCTTTTTCTGCTCTCTCCAACTGAGGTCAGCTGCGTGCTTCCTGTTCTTTCACTGTCCCCTGTCCACCTTTGCCGGTGTCGTGCGGTGCCCCGATTTTCTCAGGGCTCGCCGATCTGCTTTTGTGTTGTGATTTCCCGCGTGCGTCTCTAGAAGCCTGATACGGCAGCCGCTGCATCAACAGCGCCAGCCTGTGTTGGACGACGTGCTTAAAGCACTTAAACGCCAGAGGAACATCAAGTGTATATCTTGTCTATCTAAAGTGTCTTTTCTATCTTTTTTTCGCCCTGTGTTAAATACGGCTGTAAAGAACTAAGGTCTTTTAAATAAAGGCCGTTGTCGAGCTGGTGTAGCGGTTGGCTACCTTCTGGCTTTTCTGTACTTCTTTTTTTTTTCTTCATTTTTTCCCAACAACTAAGACAGGCACTCGCCACTATCTTCTGCAATTTTTTCATTGACACTGCAACAACAACTTTTAAAAAATTTAAAGAATCAAAAAAAAATTGAGTTTTTAAACTGTAAGGCTGTCCATCACGACTAGCCCTTTTTTTCCCTCTCTCTCTCTCTCTTTCTCTCTCTCACGGAAGCCGGTTTCACCTGCTTGGTTGAAAAACAAAAAAAAATAACTTTTCTGTGTTTCTCACTCTCTTTTTTCTTCTTGTGGTGTGAGTGCGCTCGCAATTGTTCGCTCTTCTCCCCTCCCTCTTCAACTGGTCGTCGTCAAAGTACACTAGTTTGTGCGCTCTTTGGTCCTACTGTAGGTGGCGGCTGTGGATCCAGTGCGTGCGTCCGAATTTCTCTTTTTTCCAAACATCTTCGGAGGTGAAGTTGTGGAGCAGACGAACAAGAACGTAGTGCCGGCAGCCGTGAACTGTTTCTTTTTTCTCTCATCTGTCATTCTTCCGTTTTAGTAGTGCTCTGTTCTTCTTTTTTTTTCTTCAGTAGCCGTTGTTGCTCTCTCACTGTGAACACCAACCGTGTTGCCTAAAGAGTGAGCTAACGCGCTCGTTTCCATAACATTTCCGCTTGCTTGTGTGCTTTGGGGATCGTAGCAAACGGTCGTTATCATTGGAGTAAGTCGTAAATCGCCTTCTCGCAGCTCTTCTTTGCTTCTGTTTCAACTCTTCTTCAACCGATTTCGTTTCACGCCGCCACATTCCTGCAGGGTCTCTGCAGATCGGTGGCTCGTGGAAGGCGGTGCATCGAAGCACTGCGGCACAGGAGTGGAGCGAAGCCATCTCACTGCTTTCTTCTCGCAGGGTCTCTATTGGTTTACCCCTCCCTCTTTGTGTGTGTGTGTGTGTGTGTGTGCTCGAGCGCATATCAGTGACGCACCGCTGTAGTAGTTGTTGAAGCCGTGCAGCAAAGCGATTTTTTTTTCTTTTCGCGGGGCATTCAGCTGCCCC
The DNA here is from genome assembly GCA_000331325.2 of Crithidia fasciculata. Lineage (NCBI taxonomy): Eukaryota > Euglenozoa > Kinetoplastea > Trypanosomatida > Trypanosomatidae > Crithidia > Crithidia fasciculata. Next base: position 878,327 of record CM003433.1, read on the forward strand.
AAGCTGCCGCTTCAAATCGATTCTTTTTTTTTGTGTGTTTTCCACCACACGCTTGACACAACGCATAAACGTCACCGCGTCGAGCAACGGAAAGGGGAAAAAGTAGAAGCTGCTGCGCTGTAGTGGTCTGCACCGCTCTCAAGCATTGCTTCACATTTCCCTCTCTCTCCTCGTAAAACCTGCATCTCCTCCACGGACATGTTCAAGGTCACGACACACATCGCGCCGCTGACGCGCAAGGCGCAGCTGCTGTATTTAACATTTGGTGCGCTTCTTACGTTTGCCCTAACGGTGGGAGGCTTGCGGGCATGGCTTCCCTCGCGCTACCTCCGTCCGCCCAGCTCCGCCGCACGCCGCTCCGTGGCCTACGACGGCGTCAACCTGCTCGGCGCCATCGTCTTCTTCACCTTTGCCGGCCTGTCTGTCGCGCTGCTCTGTGAGGCCTCGCAGTGCTTTGTGCGCTACGCCTTCCACCCTGCAAACACCGGACGTGAGTGGGTGGCCTACCAGCACGCGGCCGTTGGCACACAGCTTGTGCTCGCCCTCTGCTTCTTCGCAGCTGGTGTCTCGCTGTTCGCGCTGTGGGCAAAGAGTCCTCTCCAGTGTGGCTTCCTCTTCTGCCTGGGACCCAACAAGTACCCCCCTGTGTCGAAGCCCCTCAACAACAGCTTTGGTGCCGTCCTCTCCACTGTCATGTTCTTCGTCTTTGTCCCGCTGTCGTTTGTGATGCTGTACCGCTTGTACACGCTTTGGCGGCTGCAGAAGGCGGTCCGTGCGGCGAGGTCGACGAGCTCGGAAGACGCTGCATTCGCAGATGAAATGGCGGCCACCGTCCCTGACGGGAAGGAAGCAGGTGACGAGCTTCTTGTAGGTGGTGATTCACCTACTGCTGTCAGCAAGCCAATGTGCCCTTTTCAAGCCGCAGCCGCCAACCCGATGGGCAAGCCACTCAGCATGCGCATCTACAAGACGAATTCGTGGCTGAAGCAGCTGTCCCGCATCGTCGGGCTGTGTGTCGGCATCATCGTGTGCGCCGCTCTCACATTTTGGCTGCCAAACGATCCCCGCAAAGCCTCCGCGTCCGCCATTGCGATCTACGCCAAGACAAGCATCTCTCGCGACACTCGCAGCACCAACCTCACCGTCCCTGAGATGCCGTACGCGTGGTTCCGCACCGGGCAGCTGCGCTTCTCCGACAACCTGTACCTGAAGCTCTACCCCGGCAACGTCTTCTTCTACGTTTACCTGCTCTCCGCGGCGGTCATCGTGTTCGTGCTGCGCCAGACGCAGACGGGCCGCTACTGGATGCAGCGCCGCATCCCGCGGTGTGCCTGCTTCACGTACGGCGAGGCAGCCTTCATGGTGGCCACCGCGTGGCTGACAGTGTTCTTCCTCATCTACTGGGTGCGCGACCACAACTACAAGATGAGCTGGACCGCTGCTAACCCGGACCGTGCAAGGGTGGAAAGTGCGGAGCGCTGGGGCCGCGGTCTCGGGCAGCTTGCCATTCTCTTCCTCTCACTGCTGCTGCTGCCCATTGGTCGCCAGTCGGTGCTGGTGACGGTGCTGGGCGTGTCGCGGGACGGCCTGCTGTGGTTCCACCGCGCCATCGGCTACGCAATGCTGGCCGCCACCGTGGCGCACATGGTTGCCTTCTACATCTCATACTACCAGTACGGCATGCTGTGGGACAACGTGCGCAAGATTCCCAACTATGTTGGCCGCAAGGGCGTGTGGGATGACCACACCATTGTAACTGCGACGTGGACGACGTGGTTCATGCTGATTGCGATGGGCATCTTCGGGCTCAACGCGGTGCGGCGCCGCTACTACGAGCTGTTCTACTACACCCACCTCGCGGCCACCTACATGACGCTGCCGATGATGCTGCTGCACGCGTCGGCGGGGTGGATGTACATGCTGCCGGGGCTGACGGTGTTCGCGGCGGACCAGCTGGTGCGCGTGTGGCAGCGCTCGGCGGTGGTGCGGGTGGTGCACGCGCGGACGATCAGCGAGGACACGGTGGAGCTTGCCTTCTCGGTGCCGGGGCGGTGGGACATGCGGTGCGTGCACCCGGGACAGTACGTGCTGGTGTGCGTGCCGGAGCTGACGGCGCTGCAGTGGCACCCGTTCACGCTGGCGAGCGTGGTGGAGGACGAGGCGGTGGACGGCGCTGGCGCGACGCTGTGCACGACGGGGACGGTCTTCTACCTGCACATCAAGTCGATGGGGCCGCGCACGTGGACGGGGCGGCTGCACGACCTGGTGCGCACGGGGCAGGCGTTCAGCCTCGGCGTGGAGGGCCCGTGCGGGACGCCGGTGGACTACAGCCGCTACGACGACGTCGTGCTGGTGGCGGGCGGCATCGGCGCGGCGCCGTGCGTGTCGGTGTACGGGTCGCTGCTGCGGGCCTACATGCGCAGCGCGGACGGCGCCGGCGTGCCGCGCGTGCGCATGGTGTGGAGCACGCGGTCGGCGTCGCTGGTGGGTGCCGTGGCGGACATGCTGCAGCTGCCGGCGTCGTACCACGGCCTGGCGCGGCTGCCCCGCAGTCGCACGCACGGCGCCGCCGACAACGCCACCTCCGCGCCGCACCACAACACCACGGTGGAGGTGCCCGCCTCCCACAAGGTGCGCGACGACGACTTCGCGCTGGACGTGTACGTGACGCGCAGCGGCGAGCTGAAGCGCTTTGCCGACCTGGACCACCGCCTGCACGAGGAGGGCGGCAGCGACGGGCCCGCGCAGGAGCAGCGGGAGGAGCCGCCCGTGTCGTGCGCGGCCCACGCGGCGGAGGCGCCAGGTGCCGCCAACCGCGGCGCGCGGCTGCGGGTGTACGAGGGCCGCCCCGAGCTGCGCAGCGAGATCCGCAGCGCCTTCCTGGACCCGGTGACGCTGCGCGTGGACGGCGACGTGCGCCGCAAGCTGGTGCTGGTGTGCGGTCCGGAGGCCATGGTCGCGGACGCAGCAGCAGCAGCAGCCGAGATCGGGGTGGCCGTGCACACCGAGGAATTTCTGTTCTGAGTGCGGGCGAGTGTTGTTTGCCGGCGGCTTTATTATTTTTTTCGTGTTTCTGTGTGCTTCTCCAGGCGCCGGTGCTTCTGTTGTTCTCCTGACGCTCTGACACTGGTTGGGCTAGCGGATGTCCCAGCGAGGCGTGTCAGGTGTGTGGCGGAAGCGCGGCGACCGCGAACACACCGCAGCCGCGGCTCTTCGTTCTCGTATGCAAAAGAGGAAAAAAAACACGCTTCATAACCGTTTACATGTGCAGGCGCACCGTGCGTCGGCGGAGGCTCATCGCGCACCGGTGAGGAACACGACACTGATGGTGGCTGGCTCCTGGGTTGGTGCGAGCGCAGGTTGTGTCACTGCTGCGGAACCGCCGTACCGCGCCGGGCTGCCACGCGCGCAGAGCAGCAAGGTGGCCCGCGAGCCGAGCACTGCCTGCAGCTGACAGTCCGTTGCTCAGCTGCTGGATCCGCTCCTCGCGGGAGGCTGCATCGGTGGAGATGCCGGCTCCTCGCCGACCATCGCACTCCCACTTTTCTCTCCCTTTCTCTCTCTCCCTCGCTCTCTCTCTCTGTCCACGATCCGCTGCGCTGCCAACACGCTCGCCGGCAGCTGCACGAGACCACTCAGGCTGCGCCGTAAAAGACACTCTCCTCCCTCTTCCCCCCGCGAGGTCCCAGTCAGGCAAATCGGTGGGTGGCACGTGCGTTAAGTATCGTGTGTCCCCTCGACCATCTGCTCTTTCTTTTCTCCCCCTCTGTTTTCTATTTTCTGTTACTGTGCGTCGGTGTTGTTTTCATTTCCAGCACCTCTACCGAAGAACACCTGACGTCCCGTTTCGCCTTTCTGTTTTTCTCTTTTCGCTTCCCCCACCAAGACAGCTCATCTTTTTCTGCTCTCTCCAACTGAAGTCAGCTGCGTGCTTCTTGTTCTTTCGCTGTCCCCTGTCCACCTTTGCCGGTGTCGTGCGGTGCCCCGATTTTCTCAGGGCTCGCCGATCTGCTTTTGTGTTGTGATTTCCCGCGTGCGTCTCTAGAAGCCTGATACGGCAGCCGCTGCATCAACAGCGCCAGCCTGTGTTGGACGACGTGCTTTTGGTGTTCATTAATCTAGAAAAGAAAGTGAAGTGCACTGTTTTTTTTTTTTTTGTTGTTGTTGTTGTTGTTGGAATTATTAAGCCGCTTTTGTTGGTCCTTTTAAACAAGGTTTTGAAGATTGGGGTGTCTTATTTTCAGTTTCTTACTGCCGGTTGTTTAATCTTTCGGTTTATTGTGTTGTTTGACTATCCGTGGTGTTGGCGTTGTGTTTGTCTAGTCGGTAAATATAACTCGCAAGTGCTAGGCTTTATGCTTCCCTTATCTGCAAATCAACTTAAAGTTTGATAAGTAGAAAAAAAAGAATTTTTCTTTAAAGCTACTAATTTGTTTATTTCTCTTACTTCTCCTCTTCTCGACTCTCACGGACACTAGGTGCTCGTGCTGAACTCTTTTAAGTGAGATCCGCAACGCCTTGCTTCCGTGCTTGATTCCCGCTTTCAAAGAGAAAAAACTGGATTTCTATTCTGCTCTGTCGTCATTTTTGTATTTTTGTTTCGCTACCATCTTTCAACTGAACGCTTGTTTTGTTAAGTTTTGCGTGTGCCAAAACGTAATTACTTTTCTTTCTTCATATTTTCCAAGCTAGCGTCTTCAACTGACATACTGAAAAAAAAAAATAGTGAGGCAGAGACGTAGGAAAGCGTTGGTGTCAGCCGCAGTGATTTTCAACTTTTTTTTTATCTATCGTACTCTTATTCTGCAGAATTGCGCTCCCGCTCTCCTGCAACTGCTTTATTATTATACGGACCGATCACTTTATTCAGTGAGCTGCTCCTACTTACCCTTTGGACAGCTGTCATTTAAGTGGTGCGGTCGTGATCTTTTGTTTCCCCGTTCTTTTTTTTGAACCCAACTGTCTCGCTCCCTTAGCTGAGACTTGCAACTTTTAAAATAGCTGCCCCGAATTGTTGGAGGGAAAAGGATAAGTGTCAACGCGTCGAGCAACAGAAAGGGGGAAAAAGTAAAAGCTGCTGCGCTGTAGTGGTCTGCACCGCTCTCAAGCATTGCTTCACATTTCTCTCTCTCTCGTAAACCCTGCATCTCCTCCAGGGACATGTTCAAGGTCACGACACACATCGCGCCGCTGACGCGCAAGGCGCAGCTGCTGTATTTAACAGTCGGTGCTCTTGTGGCGTTTGGACTGGCTCTCGGTGGCCTGCGGGCATGGATCCCCACGCGCTACTTCCATCCGCCCAGCAATACCAGTCCCACAGCTCCCGTATTCGACCGCACCGGGATGGTCGGCGCCATCGTCTTCTTCACCTTTGCCGGCCTGTCCGTTGCGCTGCTCTGTGAGGCCACGCAGTGCTTTGTGCGCTACGCCTTCCACCCTGCAAACACCGGACGTGAGTGGGTGGCCTACCAGCACGCGGCTTTGGGTGTGCGAGCGCTGCTCGCTCTCCTGTTCCTCGCAGCCGGTATCACGCTGTTCGTGCTGTGGGCGAAGGATCCTCTCCAGTGTGGCTTCCTCTTCTGCCTGGGACCCAACAACTACCAACCCATACTGTCACATCTAAGCAACGGCTTCGGTGCCATCATCTCCACTGTTATGTTCTTCGTCTTTGTCCCGCTGTCGTGTGTGATGCTGTACCGCTTGTACACGCTGTGGCGGCTGCAGAAGGCGGTCCGTGCGGCGAGGTCGACAATTTCGGGAGGAGCTGCATCTGCAAACGAAGTGTCAGACATCGTTGCTGACGAGAAGGACCCTGATGGTACGATACTTGTAAACGGTGGCTCACGCGCTGCTACCGTCGAGCCAAGGTGCCCTTTTGAAGCTACTGTCGCCAACCCGATGGCCAAGGCCCCGAGCGTGCGCATCTACGAGGCAAAACCATGGAAGAAGCAGTTGTCCCGCATCGTCGGGCTGTGTGTCGGCATCATCGTGTGCGCCGCTCTCACATTTTGGCTGCCAAACGATCCCCGCAAAGCCTCCGCGTCCGCCATTGCGATCTACGCCAAGACAAGCATCTCTCGCGACACTCGCAGCAACACCCTCACCGTCCCTGAGATGCCGTACGCGTGGTTCCGCACCGGGCAGCTGCGCTTCTCCGACAACCTGTACCTGAAGCTCTACCCCGGCAACGTCTTCTTCTACACCTACCTGCTCTCCGCGGCGGTCATCGTATTCGTTCTGCGCCAGACGCAGACGGGCCGCTACTGGATGCAGCGCCGCATCCCGCGGTGTGCCTGCTTCACGTACGGCGAGGCAGCCTTCATGGTGGCCACCGCGTGGCTGACGGTATTCTTCCTCATCTACTGGGTGCGCGACCACAACTACAAGATGAGCTGGACCGCTGCTAACCCGGACGGTCTGAAAATCGAGAATCCCGAGCGCTGGGGCCGCGGTCTTGGGCAGCTTGCCATTCTCTTCCTTTCGCTGCTGCTGCTGCCCATTGGTCGCCAGTCGGTGCTGGTGACGGTGCTGGGCGTGTCGCGGGACGGCCTGCTGTGGTTCCACCGCGCCATCGGCTACGCAATGCTGGCCGCCACCGTGGCGCACATTGTCACTTTCTACTACTCCTTTTATACCTACGGACTCCTGTGGGAGAATTTGAGCACGATCCCACTCAGCATGGGCAAAGCAGCAGTCAAAAACGACTACACAGTAGTGTTGACGACGTGGACGACGTGGTTCATGCTGATTGCGATGGGCATCTTCGGACTCAACGCGGTGCGACGCCGCTACTACGAGCTGTTCTACTACACCCACCTCGCGGCCACCTACATGACGCTGCCGATGATGCTGCTGCACGCGTCGGCGGGGTGGATGTACATGCTGCCGGGGCTGACGGTGTTCGCGGCGGACCAGCTGGTGCGCGTGTGGCAGCGCTCGGCGGTGGTGCGGGTGGTGCACGCGCGGACGATCAGCGAGGACACGGTGGAGCTTGCCTTCTCAGTGCCGGGGCGGTGGGACATGCGGTGCGTGCACCCGGGACAGTACGTGCTGGTGTGCGTGCCGGAGCTGACGGCGCTGCAGTGGCACCCGTTCACGCTGGCGAGCGTGGTGGAGGACGAGGCGGTGGACGGCGCTGGCGCAACGCTGTGCACGACGGGGACGGTCTTCTACCTGCACATCAAGTCGATGGGGCCGCGCACGTGGACGGGGCGGCTGCACGACCTGGTGCGCACGGGGCAGGCGTTCAGCCTGGGCGTGGAGGGCCCGTGCGGGACGCCGGTGGACTACAGCCGCTACGACGACATCGTGCTGGTGGCGGGCGGCATCGGCGCGGCGCCGTGCGTGTCGGTGTACGGGTCGCTGCTGCGGGCCTACATGCGCAGCGCGGACGGCGCCGGCGTGCCGCGCGTGCGCATGGTGTGGAGCACGCGGTCGGCGTCGCTGGTGGGTGCCGTGGCGGACATGCTGCAGCTGCCGGCGTCGTACCACGGCCTGGCGCGGCTGCCTCGCAGTCGCACGCACGGCGCCGCCGACAACGCCACCTCCGCGCCGCACCACAACACCACGGTGGAGGTGCCCGCCTCCCACAAGGTGCGCGACGACGACTTCGCGCTGGACGTGTACGTGACGCGCAGCGGCGAGCTGAAGCGCTTTGCCGACCTGGACCACCGCCTGCACGAGGAGGGCGGCAGCGACGGGCCCGCGCAGGAGCAGCGGGAGGAGCCGCCCGTGTCGTGCGCGGCCCACGCGGCGGAGGCGCCAGGTGCCGCCAACCGCGGCGCGCGGCTGCGGGTGTACGAGGGCCGCCCCGAGCTGCGCAGCGAGATCCGCAGCGCTTTCCTGGACCCGGTGACGCTGCGCGTGGACGGCGACGTGCGCCGCAAGCTGGTGCTGGTGTGCGGTCCGGAGGCCATGGTCGCGGACGCAGCAGCAGCAGCAGCCGAGATCGGGGTGGCCGTGCACACCGAGGAATTTCTGTTCTGAGTGCGGGCGAGTGTTGTTTGCCGGCGGCTTTATTATTTTTTCGTGTTTCTGTGTGCTTCTCCAGGCGCCGGTGCTTCTGTTGTTCTCCTGACGCTCTGACACTGGTTGGGCTAGCGGATGTCCCAGCGAGGCGTGTCAGGTGTGTGGCGGAAGCGCGGCGACCGCGAACACACCGCAGCCGCGGCTCTTCGTTCTCGTATGCAAAAAGAGGAAAAAAAAACACGCTTCATAACCGTTTACATGTGCAGGCGCACCGTGCGTCGGCGGAGGCTCATCGCGCACCGGTGAGGAACACGACACTGATGGTGGCTGGCTCCTGGGTTGGTGCGAGCGCAGGTTGTGTCACTGCTGCGGAACCGCCGTACCGCGCCGGGCTGCCACGCGCGCAGAGCAGCAAGGTGGCCCGCGAGCCGAGCACTGCCTGCAGCTGACAGTCCGTTGCTCAGCTGCTGGATCCGCTCCTCGCGGGAGGCTGCATCGGTGGAGATGCCGGCTCCTCGCCGACCATCGCACTCCCACTTTCTCTCTCTTTCTCTCTTTCTCTCTCTCCCTCGCTCTCTCTCTGTCCACGATCCGCTGCGCTGCCAACACGCTCGCCGGCAGCTGCTCGAGACCACTCAGGCTGCGCCGTAAAAGACACTCTCTTCCCTCTTTCCCCCGCGAGGTCCCAGTCAGGCAAATCGGTGGGTGGCACGTGCGTCAAGTATCGTGTGTCCCCTCGACCATCTGCTCTTTCTTTTCTCCCCCTCTGTTTTCTATTTTCTGTTACTGTGCGTCGGTGTTGTTTTCATTTCCAGCACCTCTACCGAAGAACACCTGACGTCCCGTTTCGCCTTTCTGTTTTTCTGTTTTCGATTCCCCCGCCAAGACAGCTCATCTTTTTTCTGCTCTCTCCAACTGAGGTCAGCTGCGTGCTTCTTGTTCTTTCACTGTCCCCTGTCCACCTTTGCCGGTGTCGTGCGGTGCCCCGATTTTCTCAGGGCTCGCCGATCTGCTTTTGTGTTGTGATTTCCCGCGTGCGTCTCTAGAAGCCTGATACGGCAGCCGGTGCATCAACAGCGCCAGCCTGTGTTGGACGACGTGCTTGAAAATAAGCTTCACGACGAGGAGTATTTTTTTTTATAACTGTGCGGGTTTTTCTTCTTTTTTTTCCACTTGTGTCCTGCTTTTTTTTTCTATAAAACTGTCGAGGTCATCAAAGCTGATTCTCGTTTTAAGACCGTTGTCCAGTTAGTGTCACGGGTATTCGTGGTTACTTTTTTTTTGTGTGTCTGTGTTCTCTTTTTTCTTTTTCGTTTTGTGTACTCCCCGAATTCGACGATTAGTCACCTTTTGTCTTTGATTGTTTTTTTTTTCCCGCTGTTCTTGCTCTCACCACATCTTAGCTTACCGGATCTGAAACACACAAGAAAAAAAAATTCTTTTCAGGCTACCAGTTTGTTTCTATCTCTTACTTCCCTTTTCCCTGACTCTCACAGACACTAGTTCCCCCTGCTAAACTGTTTCAAGTGAGAACGACAACGCTTCGAGTTCTGCGGGTTTTTTTTATTTTGTGGTCTAAGCAAGAACCGGTGTAAATCATCTCCCCCCTCCCCTCCCTTCTATTTCACCTTTAATTTCGTCCCCTATTCTCTATTATCAAGTGTACTGCTTTTTCATTCTTTTTTTTTTGTTTATTTTTGTTGTTGCGTAACTGATTTTACAAGTGTTTTTTAAAAAAGTAAAACTTCGTGAAGCAAAAAGCTGTGAAGCGGTGGTGACATCTGCAAAAAGCTTGTTCTTTTTTTTTTTCCTTTTTTTTTCTCACGTTCTGGTGTTCTGCGGGACTGTGCCCTTACTCCCCTGATCCTACTCTTTCGTTTCGACAACCAATTTTTTTTTTCTTTTTAAGCTTGCGTGTTCGTAGTTGAGTACCGCAGCGGTCTTTAAACCGTGCAGCAAAACTTTTTTTTTCCTCTCCAACGCACGAGAAGCTGCAAGGTAGACAACCCTCTTTTTTTTTTTGCTTTCACCTCGTCTCGCAGAAGGTATAAGTATAACCGTCAACGCGTCGAGCACCGAAAGACAAGAAAAGTAAAAGCTGCCGCAGTGTGGTGGTCTACACCGCTCTCAAGCATTGCTTCACATATCTCTCTCTCTCTCTCGTAAACCCTGCATCTCCTCCACGGACATGTTCAAGGTCACGACACACATCGCGCCGCTGACGCGCAAGGCGCAGCTGCTGTATTTAACAGTCGGTGCTCTTGTGGCGTTTGGACTGGCTCTCGGTGGCCTGCAGGCATGGCTCCCCTCGCGCTACCTCCGTCCGCCCAGCACTGCCATTCCCACAGCTTCTGTCTTTGACCAAACTGGGATGGCTGGTGCCCTCGTCTTCTTCACCTTCGCCGGCCTGTCCGTTGCGCTGCTCTGTGAGGCCACGCAGTGCTTTGTGCGCTACGCCTTCCACCCTGCAAACACCGGACGTGAGTGGTTGGTATTCCAATATGCCGCTTTGGGTGTGCGAGCGCTGCTCGCTCTCCTGTTCCTCGCAGCTGGTATCACGCTGTTCGTGCTGTGGGCGAAGGATCCTCTCCAGTGTGGCTTCCTCTTCTGCCTGGGGCCCAACAACTACCAACCAATTTTGCAGCATTTGAATAACAGCTTTGGTGCCATCATCTCCACTGTCATGTTCTTCGTCTTTGTCCCGCTGTCGTTTGTGATGCTGTACCGCGTGTACACGCTGTGGCGGCTGCAGAAGGCATTCCGTGCGGCGAAGTCGACGAGCTTGGAGGAAGCTGCATTCACGAACGAGACGGCGGCTGCAGTCCCTGACGATAAGGGAGCAGAAGAGGAGGTTCTTGTAGGTGTGTACTCACCCGCTACTGCCAACAAGTCAAGGTGTCCTTTTGAAGCTACCTTGGCCACTCCGCTGTTAAACCCGATGGGCAAGCCACTCAGCATGCGCATTTACAAGACGAAGTCGTGGCTGAAGCAGCTGTCCCGCGTCGTCGGGCTGTGTGTCGGCATCATCGTGTGTGCCGTTCTCACATTTTGGCTGCCAAACGATCCCCGTCAAGCATCCGCTCTCGGAATTGCCAGCTATGCTCAAAGAAGCATCTCTCGCGACACTCGCAGCACCAACCTCACCGTCCCTGAGATGCCGTACGCGTGGTTCCGCACCCGGCAGCTGCGCTTCTCCGACAACCTGTACCTGAAGCTCTACCCCGGCAACGTCTTCTTCTACACCTACCTGCTCTCCGCGGCGGTCATCGTGTTCGTGCTGCGCCAGACGCAGACGGGCCGCTACTGGATGCAGCGCCGCATCCCGCGGTGTGCCTGCTTCACGTTTGGCGAGGCAGCTTTCATGGTGGCCACCGCGTGGATGGTCGTGTTCTTCCTCATCTACTGGATACACGACCACAACTACCGCGCGGCGTGGACCGCTGCCAGTCCGGACGCTCTGAAAATCGAGAATCCCGAGCGCTGGGGCCGCGGTCTTGGGCAGCTTTCTGTTCTTTTCCTCTCGCTGCTGCTGCTGCCCATTGGTCGCCAGTCGGTGCTGGTGCCGGTGCTGGGCGTGTCGCGCGACGGCCTGCTGTGGTTCCACCGCGCCATCGGCTACGCAATGCTGGCCGCCACCGTGGCGCACGTCATTGCCTTCTTCATCTCGCACAATCAGTACGGCATGCTATGGGACAACGTGCGCAAGACCCCGATCATCATTGGAAGGGCAGCCGTCAGAACGGACTACACTGTAGTGTTAACAACGTGGACGACGTGGTTCATGTGGATCGCGATGGGCATCTTCGGGCTCAACGCGGTGCGACGCCGCTACTACGAGCTGTTCTACTACTCCCACCTCGCAGCCACCTACATGGCGTTGCCGGTAGTTGTACTCCACGCGTCGGCGGGGTGGATGTACATGCTGCCAGGGCTGACGATGTTTGTGGCGGACCAGCTAATGCGTCTATGGCAGCGCTCGGCGGTGGTGCGGGTGGTGCACGCGCGGAAGATCAGCGATGACACGGTGGAGCTTGCCTTCTCGGTGCCGGGGCGGTGGGACATGCGGTGCGTGCACCCGGGACAGTACGTGCTGGTGTGCGTGCCGGAGCTGACGGCGCTGCAGTGGCACCCGTTCACGCTGGCGAGCGTGGTGGAGGACGAGGCGGTGGACGGCGCTGGCGCGACGCTGTGCACGACGGGGACGGTCTTCTACCTGCACATCAAGTCGATGGGGCCGCGCACGTGGACGGGGCGGCTGCACGAGCTGGTGCGCACGGGGCAGGCGTTCAGCCTGGGCGTGGAGGGCCCGTGCGGGACGCCGGTGGACTACAGCCGCTACGACGACGTCGTGCTGGTGGCGGGCGGCATCGGCGCGTCGCCGTGCGTGTCGGTGTACGGGTCGCTGCTGCGGGCCTACATGCGCAGCGCGGACGGCGCCGGCGTGCCGCGCGTGCGCATGGTGTGGAGCACGCGGTCGGCGTCGCTGGTGGGTGCCGTGGCGGACATGCTGCAGCTGCCGGCGTCGTACCACGGCCTGGCGCGGCTGCCCCGCAGTCGCACGCACGGCGCCGCCGACAACGCCACCTCCGCGCCGCACCACAACACCACGGTGGAGGTGCCCGCGTCCCACAAGGTGCGCGACGACGACTTCGCGCTGGACGTGTACGTGACGCGCAGCGGCGAGCTGAAGCACTTTGCCGATCTGGATCAGAGCCTGCACGAGGAGGGCGGCAGCGACGGGCCCGCGCAGGAGCAGCGGGAGGAGCCGCCCGTGTCGTGCGCGGCCCACGCGGCGGAGGCGCCAGGTGCCGCCAACCGCGGCGCGCGGCTGCGGGTGTACGAGGGCCGCCCCGATCTGCGCAACGAGATCCGCAGCGCCTTCCTGGACCCGGTGACGAAAAAGATGAATGGCGACGTGCGCCGCAAGCTGGTGCTGGTGTGCGGTCCGGAGGCCATGGTGGCGGACACAGCAGCAGCAGCAGCCGAGATCGGGGTGGCCGTGCACACCGAGGAGTTCCTGTTCTAAGCGGATGGAGTCTAAGTATTATCTTCTCATGTGGTCCGAATGCGCCGTTTGTAAAAGTTGCTTTTCTCATTTTATGTTTTCGGCTTTATTTGGGGCTCGGTGGTGGTGGTGGCGGTGTTTAGTATTCCGAGAATACTGTGCCGTGTAAAGCGTGGCAGCAGTGTCGTAGTATCGTTTTCTTTGTCGATTGTTCGTTCTGCTGCTGTGTGTTGTGCGCGGACCAGGTTGTCAACTATTGCGACTTGTCGCCAGGGTGAATTCGTCGCTCGCCACTTCCTTTTCTCCTTTACCCCTCTTGAAAAGCCCCCATTCTCGTTTCTTTTTTTTTTTTTGCCTCTTCCGCTTCAGAGAAAAAAAAACTGATTATTGTTTGTTGCTTTTCCAAAAGAAAAAAAACATCTGTCAGTGTCGCTTTCCTGTGTTGTACAAATTCGCGCGTCAGCCCACTTAAGAATTAAGTCTTCTTTTTTTTTTTTCTCTCTCTCTCTTATTTCTCTTATTTTACACCATTGATTTATCTTCGTTTTTTAAACATGCGTTTTCGTTTATTTTTCCGTACGGCGCTTTCGCACCTGTACGTGATTGTCAGCTTCTTGCCCTTCAACCCTTTTCGCTGCAAAGTACAAGCGAGGGATTTCGAGGGCTGAGAATCCATTTCTTTTTGTTGTTGTTAGTAAAGTAGAAAACCCCCCTTTATATATGGCAAGTGAGAAAGAAGAAGGTTGACTCTCCGAATGGTCGCAGCCGCACACCGCATCGCTATCACCACCGCTAATACACCCGCCAACGAGCTCCCTGGAACAGGCTTTTCTTTTTTTTCCATACATTCCTCCTTTCTTTTTTTCTGGCAATGTGAACTTCGTTTTATTTAAAGAAAAAGGAGATAAGGGAAGCTTGCTCGTCCGGTGTGTCGAAAAGAATCGGCATACTGGTTGCTTTTTCTTTTGGGGAGTGGCGGTGTTTGCGTGAATAGCCCTGTTTGTTGAACGGTGATACAACGTCTGTAGGCCACTGATATGGGGGAGAAAAATATTTAAAAAAGAGAAAAAAAAGATCAGCATGTTGTGCGTTAGATGGGCTCAAAGGTAGTCCAACGCATTGCGTCGACGCTCAGCTCTTTCAGTGCATTGCAGACGATGCTGGTGTACGGGGACAACCGAAAGTGAAAGGTAATGTGCCTTTTTTTTTTTGCCGGTTAGCTTGCTACTAGCGCTGACTGTAGTTGAAGTTAGCAAGTGTTACGAAGCTGCGGCGCTGCCGTAGGTGCTCCTACATTGCTGCTGCGTTTTGCAAATCTTGGCAGAAACAAGTGCGTTCCAGTCATGGCTTGCGCAACAGCTTTCTCTCCTGCATCACGATTTACTCACAAATGCTACTTCTTTTTCTCCCTTGCATGTAAATCCTTTTCTTTACCGGTGCTGTTGACGCTACACGCAACGACGCCGGTGCTCACTCGTTTCCGTCCCAATCCGCGCTCGTTTATACATCCCACTTTGAATCAAAGAAAGAATTAACCCGTTTGTGTTTTTTTACAGTTAAGAACTATTTCTGTCGTCTATTTATTAAACTTTTTTTCCTCACTTTCTATCAACAATAAATCACTACCTCTCTTTTTAACTGACAACTCCAATGTCGTCCAACCGCGAAGATGTGTCGGGCCACGAGCACTCCCCGATGACCTCCCCTTATGGCAGCAACGAGCCACAGCTCCGCCAGCGGCGCCACCACGCCGGGCCGAAGGAGGAGGTGGACGAGGACCACTACGTGAACCCGGAGGCGGCCGCGATGTACGCCAAGGCACCCTTCATGCAGTACATCCCGCTGGCCTCGGAGTCGATGACCGGCTACGGCCCGCGGCCCGTCTTCTCGCTCGGCGTGTGCTACTTCTTCAACAAGGGCCTGGCGAACCAGCTGATGAACTCGGCCACCTACGCGATGCTGGTGAGCCGCTTCCAGATGCCGGCGGAGCGCTACAACCGGCTGGGCTCCATGGGGACTCTCGGGTGGTCGCTGAACGCCTTCACGGCGATGATGTGCGACACCTTTGCCCTGATGGGCTACACGAAGCGCTGGTACATGTTCCTGTCGTCGCTGCTCTCCGGGGTGCTGACGATCATCTACGCCGTGCTGCCCGCGAAGCCGTCGTCGGCGAACACGGCTGCCGCCTTCATCTTCCTCGCGTCCTTCGGCCGCGCGAACGTGGACATCCTGTCGGAGGGCTACTACACGCGCAAGATGCGCCAGCACCCGAAGCCCGGCCCTGCGCTTGTGAGCTACATCTGGTGTGCGTCGATGGCCGGAACGATCATCTCGTCCGCGATCAACGGCCCTGTGTCTGACAAAGGCATGCCGCAGGTGAACATCTACATCGCCGGTGCCGTGCAGGTGCTGGTGAGCGTGATCTTCCTGGTGAACTGGTACCAGGAGAGCCGCAACCGTGTGGAGCGTGAGGAGGACGCGTACGCCTTCTTCAAGGAGGAGCAGCTGCTGCGCGAGGAGTATGGCCTGGAGGACGACGATCATCCGGTGGAGATGATGGCTGACCCGGACGGCAACCCGCGGATGCTGCTCTCTGGGCAATCGCCGGAGAGCCGCCAGGGGAAGGTGGCGGCGTGCCCCGAGCACGCGGAGGGCGAGGACGATGAGACGATGTACACCAGCGACGAGCGTGAGTGCCGTGCGGCGGAGGGCTTCCACTTCGACCACCCCCCGATGCGCTTCTGCGGCGGCTTCATCGAGCTGAACTCGGAGGTGATCAGCAAGAACTGGCGCATCTTTGTGTACAGCTGCGTGATGACGGCCGCGGTGCTCGCCGAGACGGTGGGCACCATCTTCGCGGACACGCTGGGCCTGCTGCTGATTCTCGTGATCGTCTCGACTGTGTGCTGTGCGACGTCGTTCTGGGCTCTGCCGCGGACCATCGCGAAGGCCAACGTCTTTGGCTACCTGGCGGTGATGGTGGACATCACGGTGTGGGGCCCGATGTACAGCTTCTACGTGGCGACGGAGTCGTGCCTGCCGGATGGCCCGCACTTCTCCTACACCTTCTACAGCACGATTGGTCCCATCATCGGCAACATCGCTGGCATTGTGGGTGTCATTGCTTTCAACTACATCTTCCGCACGCAGCGCTACCGCCTGGTGTTTGTGCTGACGACGTTCGTGAACGTGTTCGGCAACATCTTCGACATCATCATTGTGAAGCGCTGGAACCTGGCGATCGGCATCCCCGACCACGCCATGTACCTTTTCGGCAACGCGGTGGTGTACGATGTGTGCTACATGATCGCGTGGATGCCGATGATCGTGCTGATCTCGCGGCTGTGCCCGCGTGGGTCGGAGAGCATGGTGTTTGCCGTCATGTCTGGCTTCCGCAGCATTGGTCAGACGACAGCGGCGCAGATCGGGTCTGTGATCCTGGAGTTCGGCTGGACCACCGGCGCGTGCGAGTTCACGAACCTGCCCATGATCCTGCTGGTGTGCCGCGTGCTGAGCCCGCTGCTGGTGATCCCGCTCGTGTTTCTTGTGCCGGACGCGCGCATCTGCGACGACCTCGACATCGACGGCCACATTCTGAAGGAGAAGATCGAAGAAGCGGACCTCCTTGCGAAGGACCGCGTGTCGAGCCCCACCGATACAGATGATAAGGACATCGCGAAGAAGGCAAAGTAAACCTTGTGATAGCATTGACCACTCATCTAGTCGAATGCTGGCTAACTGTAATTCGACGTTTCCTCTCATTTCATTTTTTTCCTTGCGACTCAAGCCTCTTGTTTTTTTTTATTTTCTCGCTGTTTGCATGTCATTCAGCCCGCCTAGAAGAGTCCGTGTAACGAGAGGAGACAACAGTCGGCACTCGAGGTCAACTGAAGCGTCGTGTTCATGACCTCTTGCTGCAGCTCATGTCGCTTCTCTTTTTCTTTCGTCTATTTCCGTTCCTCTTGTTAGTGCAAGAGCAGCTTCAGATAATTAATTCTTCTTTTTTTGCGTTTTCTTTTTTTTTTTTTGCAACTTTTGGCTTTCCCTTCGTAAAGAGCTCGTACTTTTCTTCATGTCTATTTAGGCATGCAAAACATAGCGCTAGCTTACAGGCGCCGTGCTTGGTTGACCACCCTCCTCTCGTTTACGCCACGTAGTTCTGTTGTGTGCGCCTGAGAGCAAGCTTAGCGCGTCTCGCTTGATCGCTTCATACAACTGCTTCGTTTCGTTTTTTTTTTCCTGATGCGCTGATACGAGAAAAGGATGGCAATGCCTTTAAAAGGAAAAAAAATTCGGTTATAACTTGTTGCTGTTGTCTTGCCTTGTTGGTCTAATCATCAGCAATTCTTCTCGCTTTAAACAAACAAATAAAAAAAGATGATGACCGCCATCAGCATGGCGTCTCCAAGCGGAAGTCACAGCTTTCGTTTGGATACTTTATCTTCTCCTTTTTTTTTCTCCTTTCTCTCTTGGTCACAAAGCATTTATTTCTGTTCTTCCCATCGCTACTCCTAAAGACTCTCTCTCTTTCTTTTTTCTGTTTTTTTTTTGTTTTTTTACAATGGTTTTCTCTTTTCTATTTTTTTCCTCGGTAGTCCGCAGACAGAAGATAAATCTGCCCTGCAATAAAACACCCAGCGTTCCAGGTCGGGCAGTGTGTCTCTCTCTCTCTCTTTCTCTCTCTTGTCTCAGGGATGGCCTTCTTCTTTCACTCTTGTGTTTTATTTTATTCTTACTTTCGTGCTGAACAACTGAATCAACTAATAGGATTTGCTCGCTAAACTACTCTAAGGCAAAAATTAAATAAGTCCGGACTCAGCACCTGACTGCGGTGACTCTTAAATTGTGTGAGCCCCTCAGTATATGTGCGCGTCAACAGGTGTGGGCTTTTAAGTTTGAGTTATCTTTTTCGCTTGGTTACACCTTTTTTTGCGTTTTTTTTTTTATAATATTGACGCCGATAGTCTTTTTTTTTTTTTACAGCGATGCACAGACTAACGTTTGCCACTGCGCATTGCTTGCTGAAACCTTTATTGTTCCCCCACTCACCCCTTTCTTTACATTTCTCCAAAAAAAAAAATTACCACGAAGCGTCGTCGACGCGCCGCAGAAGCCAGACATGTTCAAGCAAAGGTGAGAGACGAAGTCTCGTAAAGACACAGGAGACCATGAATGTTTAAAAAAAAACCTATCTTGCGTATCACGTGGTTTTGATATTGCTCACATTATCTCTCACTCGCTTTTTGTGTGTGTGCGCGTAACCTAGACTCACGAACTCTGTCTTGATGCGCCGGTACGTGCGTGTTGTGTTCAGGCCGTTGCGCAGCGCTTAACAAGCGCGTCGACCTCGCCATCTTGTGCTTTTTTCTTTTCTGTTTAGTATTGTTTTGACACTACATAACTTTTTTGCCTTCTTGATTTTGAGCCCCTCCACGACTCTGATTCTTATCTACTGTCGTTATTGTTGTCTTCTCAATCGATGTGTCTCTCTTCCGGCGCGCCACTGCGCCTTAGCAGTTGTCGTGAAAGGAACTCACTCACTGTGTTAGCTAGTTGAAATGGTCTTGTTAAGAGGCTCACGTGCCTGCTTTTTTTTTTTCTCTTGTTCTATTACGATTTGTCTTTCTTTTTCACCCGCTAAGGCCGATCATCATTGCCACATTTTTCTGCCTTTTTTTTTAAACTCTTCCACAGCACGGAGTTTTACATTTAAAACAAGCAAAGACTCTTTGCTAATTAACTTTGTTTGTATGTTTTGTGTTTTTGTTCTACTTTTTCTTGTTTAAAGCACCTCGCAGCTTCGTTTCCACTATGATTTTCCCGATCTGCTGGCGCGAGGCTGTGGCAGTGATACTCGTGAAGACGGCTGTTTTCCTTGTCTACTTCGTTTTCCCTTCACTTGTGGAGCACTGGCTCTGCAATAAGGAAAAAAAGAGAGTGACAGGAACTCGTTGTTAACGTGGTTTTTTTTTCCCCCATAGGTCAGAAAACGAAGGCCAATACGTCCATTAGGCTTTGTTTTTGCTTGTTAGGCTCCTGTTCTCTGTTCATCGACAACCCAGTTCCGTGATGGCTGCGGGCTTACGCACTCTCTCTTCGCTCATATACACACATACAGCTGATTCGACGAATGCGATGCGGCGTTTAGTTTTGCGCTCGCAAATGTATGCCAGAGAGTGAATTCGACCAACATATGGGTTTTTTTCTCTCTCTTTTTTCTTTTCTTTGATAGTCGGCGTGAAAATGCGAGATGTCATTTTTTTACTCTTTTTTTTTTCTTTCTTCTGTTGTGGACAAAGCAAGTGTACGGCTTCACTCACGCCTGCTTAGGTTTCTTGCAGGCGTGGTATTTGGCAGCAACTCGCGGTCACTTCAGAAACCTTTTTTTTTTGCTGTTGTTTACTTCATTTTTCTTCCTCTTTCATTTACTCTTTCCTTTTAGGGAGTACGTGACATCGCTAAAAAGTAGTGCTGTATGTGCGTACTCTCGCACTTTTATTTATCTTTTTTTTTCTAATCAGTTCGTTTTGTTTCATTTACAATCATGTCAAAATATGAAAGTGGCATCAGGCACGTGCATAAAGTGAGCAAATGAGATCGGCGTGGCGAGCTGCTGTGCGGAGCTTTGCTTCTTCGCCTTCACTCAATCCTCTTGCCTCTCGACGCTCCGTGATGTCACGCTCGCCAGCTTGCCAGTAAACAACATTGCGGCAAAAAAAAAATGATTTTTCTTCTCTCTTTCTTTTCTCTTGTACCCCCTTTTTTTTTTCTCCGTTACTATACCACTTTTGCTGTGTGCCATCCAAAGATCCTCTGATTTTTTTTTCCTTTTCGCGCTAACCTCTATCAACAGCTGTCGCAGTTGCACTTGATCTCACTCACTGTCTTGTGTGGCTTCTTGCCACACAGACGCAGCGGCATCTTTCCCTTTTTTTTATATCACCTCGTGCACGTCAGCTGAACGAGTCCCTTTATTTTTTTTTTTTGCTCAACGGAGCGCTTGAAGGGTCGACTTGCACCCTTTTTCCCCTGTACTACCTTTCTTTCGCTCCACAGCACACCGCTGTCGAAGCGCGCTCATTCTCGTGTGTACGTGAGTCTTGTGCTCGCGTGAAACTATTTTTCTTCTTCTACCCTCTCTCTCTGAGATAGTGTCTAAGTCTCCTGCGTTTCCGCGTAACGTGTAAACACAGCGAGGCTGGGACCGTCTTATGATGGTGGAAGGGAAGCTGGACGACGCACCTGCTGGAGAAGGAACGCATCATGCGTGCGAAGAACAAAGCACAGCGTCCTCTTTTTTTTCCAGAACAAAAAGCCTTAAAAATAACTGTTTCGAAAAATAATTCCTTGTTTGATTTTGCCCAAGCCGCCAATGATAATAACAAAAATAGAGTCAGTAAAGCATGCTAGGTGTTCCGGATGATGAGATGGGAGGCTTTTCGAAGCTTGCACGTTGTCAAGCTACCTCATCACCTTGTTGTGAAAGGCATGCAGCCTGTGATGCTGGCGGTGGGGACACGCTCGCGCTTTGTGCTTGCACTGCCAAGTGGATGTAGTAGCTGTCACTGCCTGTACCGACTCAGCAACGCGAAGGGAAGAAACAAACGCATGCGTTGTGAGAAGACCCAACGCGCATGCTTAAACTGCGCCTCCACCCCTTTCAATCTCCTCGTCTTACTCTCTACGTGCATAAGGCCAGAAGTCGCGCTTCTTGTTTCCGACTTGGTCCCTGTGGGTTTAGCATACCTTTCCCTCTCCGCCAGCGCCGATGCAGCGCACACTCCTCACGCGATGTCTTCTGCGCAGCCGCCCCACACGCGCTCGTCGCGGCCACGGCGGAACGGTGCAGACACAGCGTGAACTGGAGCGTTTGGCGCTGCTGGAGCAAACCACGCTGCAGCCGGTGGGCGTGCGGGCACGGCAGACACCCGCAGCACCGCAGGCCGCCACCGCCGCCTACTTGCGCGACCTGCCGGCGCGTGTGGTGCAGGTGCGCGCCGAGGCCACATCGTCTCATGAAGGTGAGAACGACGATGGCGGGGCTTCGGTGCGGCACGTGCGTGTGGTGGCGGTGGAGGAGCCACAGGTGAGCAACCTCACCCAGTTCCTCGCTCGCTGCAAGGAGCTCAAGATTCAGTACAGCTCTGACAAGGACGCAGCGGCGCGACGGCGCGGCAGGGAGGCGCTCTGCACCTTCTGGTCCCACCACGCGTCGAGTGCGGTTGCCTGCTGCCACCAAGGCGTGCGTGAGGTGGGCTTTGTGGCGAACTACGGCCTCGCTGACACCGGCATGCACCTCGATCTGCCAGGTTTGTGGGCCATGCTGCGGGTCGTGAAGACGGAGCGTGCCGTCGCCTCCAGCGTCGACGCGACACGCATTCTGCAGTACCTCGCACGGGAGCTGCAGTATCTGGAAGGCGGCGTCTCGCAGGCGTCACACAAGCGCCGTGATGTCCCCGTTGCGGCGGACCGGCCATCGGGCTCGGAGCTGCGCACCTTTCGGCTGGCGCTGACGGACCTTGCCTTGGATCTGCTCGCCTTCTACTTCGTCGTTCACAGCCCGTCCGTCAACAAATCTTTCCCGCTCACACAAGAGGGAAGCAGCACTGCTGACGCCAAACACGAGGCAGCGCACACACCAAGTGGGCCGCCCTCCAGCAGCACGTCTGCAATCGCGACGGCGGTGGACGCGCTGAGCGGACTGGAGGTGCTCGCCGTGGTCTCCGCCGTCGACGCCGCACCAGAGGCCATCGCCACGGTCTGGGAGCGGCGGCACTTGTGGTCGCTGCGTCGCCAACGCGAGCCGGCCGAGGTTGCCGCGGCCACACCCGACTACGCCGCCTTCCCGCCGATCGCCGCGAGTGCCGCGTCGAGTCGTGCGCTGGCTGAAGAGGTGCAGCACCTCCTCGTCGCAGAGCTCTTCCGCTTCGCGGTGGTGCAGCGTCGCGACCTGCGACTGACCGACGTCGTGCACGGCTTCGCCCTTCTGCGTGTCCACCTGCGCACGCTCTGGCCGCCCTACACACGCGATAACGGCAAGGCGCCGGCGCAGGCGGGAAAAACAGAAGCGAGAGGTACGAGCGGCGGTGCAGCGGCCCCCCTTCCAGCGAGCTCGCGGCGTGGTCAGCTGTGGTATGAGAAGGACACCCTCTACCGCGTGACGTGGGGGCTCGCGGTGGCGCTTGTCAACAAGGACCGCCAGCTCGTCAGCTCCTACCACTACGTCAAGATCGTCACCACACTCGCGAAGCTGCCGGCCTTCGTGCTCTCTCCCACACCAGGCCCCAAGAAGGAACTGCGCCGCCTCTCCGTGCCCAACGCAAAGAGCTCAGCAGGGCACCCGGAGACGATGCTGGCAGGAGGCGAGCGTGGCCTTGATGGTGTCGATCCACGGCTTGAGGAGCTGCGCTTCGTGCTCGCCGAGACCCCGCCCGAGCAGCGTCAGCAGACTCTCGGTGGTGGTAGCCGTCTCGTGGAAGACGCCGCCACGGTGGCGCTGCGGCCGGCCGACTTCTGGCGCTTCATCGTCTCCAAGGCGTGCGTCTTTGTGCCCAACTTGCCCCCCGAGCAGCGTCGTGTGGTGTGCCGCAGCCTTCACCTCGCCGTCACAGAGAAGCGGGGGCAGCTGTTGCGGGAAGGCGGTGGGGGGCCGGCGCCGATACGCCGCCCAACGAGCCTGGAGCGACGCGTGGCGCGGTCGGGCTTCGGCCGTCCTCCACCGCAGGCCGCAGACACGCAGAGCGGTGCCGCTTCGTCAGATAGCGCGGAGAATATTCTGTTTCCGCTGGTCGATGAGATGGCCACCTACACGGAGAACTACAAAGCTTGTATTGCGGACGGTCGGCGGAATGTGCAGCACAAGCACCAGCGGCGGCAGTAGGCCGATGCGGCGAAACAACGTGGCGCTGCTTTGCACTCTACCACACCTCAAAACTAACAAAGAACACAAGAGGAAGAGCGAGGTCATGACGTGAAGGAAGCGAACATTCCTGCTTTTCTCAAGGAGAATCCCACTTTAAGCTCGTAAATGGAAGAGAAATAGAAAACCAATTTTGTCAGGAGGCCCGCAAGGATAGAAGCACTGTGACACCGCTTTGCTCACGCGTGTTTGCCATGTAGCAGCGTCCACTGGCATATTTAATAAACAATCCTTTTCTCTCCCCTGACTCAGTTTTTCTCTCTCTTTCTCTCTCTCTCTCTCTCTCTCTCTCTCTCTCTCTCTCTCTCTCTCTCTCTCTCTCTTTGCGTTGTGTGTCACTACAAACAAGCGAACAAAGGAGTAGCACCTCTCTTTTTCCTTCTTCTTCGGAGCTTTGTCAACGCTTTTCCGAGAGGTCGTGAGCAGCCAAAATAGGGTAGCGCACCGCATCGACGGCATCGATAGCATCAAAACACACCTTTATAGTGTGGTGCTCATTCTGCACCCTCTGCTTTATTTTATTTACTTTTTTAGTGTAGGTTAGTAGAGTTTTTTTTTTGCGTTGTTCTCATATCCACTGACTTTCTTGTTAGTACTCGTAGCACTTAGCCGCACTGTAGCACCGTTCTGAGGGACCGCTCGTCGTTCTCAGTCTCTCTCTCTCTAGGAAGTCAACAGCGATGCTGCGCCGCTTCAACGCGTCGATGCTGCGGCAGGGGTCCGCCACCTCGATGGCAGCAGCCGCCCCCCTTCGCACTGCCCAGCCGGTGCGCCACTTTCATAGCATCTACAACATTATCGGCTCCTGCCTCATGTGCGGCGCCTGCATGCTCTGCTTCGGCTCCTGGGCCAACAACTTCTGCAACGTGAAGAAGTACGGCCGCTGGCGCTTCCGCAACTCGATTGATGACGTCATCATGGTGTCCGACTTCCGCGGTGCGCGCTACATCGGCGCATTCATCGGCTTCGCCTTTTGGTGGTTTGTTGTGGGTCCGCAGAAGTACCGCTGGAACAGCAACCTCGCTGACATCCCTGGCAACACCCGCATTGGCCCCTTCTAAGCCGCTTCTCTGTTTCCGGACGAGGATATGCTTTTTTTTTGTTTGTTTGTTTACTCTTTGCGTCGTCTTGTGCGTGCGCTTCGTGTATTTTGTTTTGGAGTTGTGATGACGGGACGACTCCCCATCCCTCTTTGTTAGCTGATCGACGGAGGAAACAGAAAAAAAAAGGAGTAGAATGTGCTTTGTTTTCTCTTGTTGAGTCTTGTCGGCTGTTTCTCTAGCGCTCTGCCAAAAAAAAAAAAGCACTCGAAAATGAGGAAAAGTTGGTCATGTAGAGCAGAAAAGAGAAGCTATGTTGCTCTTGATACAAAAGAAATGTATAGTTTTGCTGTGTTTTGCCCGTGCATATCGAGCAGGCAACGCGTTGCTGCGGCTGTATCAGAGCAATGGAAAGAAAGGTGCATGGTGCATTTATAGAACTTCTCGTATCGTGGTAGAGAAGCGTGCGTCACTGCAGTCACCATCGAACGCTGCCCACCCTCCAGTGTGGTACCCGTCAACATTGTTCTTTTTATTTCCCTTTTTTTTCCGTCACCCACCCATTCTTCTGCCCCCCTTCCTCTCTTACCTCGTCACAGCAACGAAGAACCTCCGCTTGTCTTCTTACCCCCTTCTTTGTAACTCCAGTCGTACCACACCGACACCCCTCTCTCGCTAGAATCATGGCTTCCCCCAACACCGCCAACGCCGGCGCCGTCCAGCTCACCGATGAGGAAATCACCCGCAACCGCGTCATCAGCCGCCTCAACGACCTCCGCCTGCAGCCCCTCAAGCAACTGCCCATGACGGCCTTCATGATGTGGATGGTCGGCAACGACGTGAGCATCTTCTCCATCATGTTTGTCGGCATGGCCGTCGTCAACCCGCTGCAGTCCATCTTCGGTGCCGGCAAGGTATTCGCCGATTTCGACGAGGACGCCAAGGCGGACCGCGAGATCCGCTCCGCCGTGAACCAGTCCAAGTGGCTGTACATTGGCTGCTGCCTGGTTGCATTCCTTGTGGCGCTCGTGAAGCTGAACTGGATGGAGCTGCTGCCTGTCAGCTCGATGGACTGGATGGACAACACGCCGCCGTCGTACGGCGAGTTCAGCACCGGGGCTTTTTACAACTGAGTGAAAGCACTCTTTTCGAGTGCGGGGTGTATGCGTGTGTGATTGGGTCTCTCTTAACAGGCATGCATTGATATTTGGTATTTCGATTTTTTGCTGTTGTTGTTGTTGCGGAGTGGTAGGGTATTCAAATGCTTGAGATGTGCTTCTTCTCTGCGCTACTCCCTCTACTTCTAATCGTTTTTTTTTTTCTTTACCTGTGCCGTCTGTTGTTTTCGTAACTTTTTCTGATACACCCATCAGTGTTCACGCAACTGTTAAAACGACGAGCACGAGTCGAAATGAAATGCTTCTTCGGCGCACACTGCGGCACTGTGTGTTCGTATTTGCCCGGCGCTGAAGCAAAGTCGAAGTGTTTGGTAAAGGTTTGGCGCAGGAGCAGCGTTAGTCACTACCGGAATGCTTCCACAGTGGCCGCAACAACTGTAGTTCTTTTTGTTCTCTCTCTCTTAAAGGTGAGACCGATACGAGTTTTGCACTTCTCCTGTATTCCCCTCTGCTGCCTACTTCCTTGCTTGCATGCACATCCAACCACAGTCCTCTACCTTTTCTCCTCAGGTCACACACACACAAACAAACACACACCGCTGCGCTCACAGAATAGCCACTCTCTCCTCTGCAAGCAACGTGATACAAGACATCGATGCGAGGAGCTCGGCTTCTGCGCTGCTGTGCGGCTGGGGCTGGCGGGATTGGACGCAGCGTTGCCTCCCCGCTTGAGAAGCCACCCACCACTGCGGCATCCACTGCATCAGCGTCCTCAGCGCACAGCATTCTCCACTCCTTCCGCACGCGCGACATCACGCTGCGCGTCCCGAGTAAGGACCACCTCGTACGCGTCTCCTTCTGCTCCACGGCCCATCTGCTGGCGGAAACAATACGTCGCCACGACCTTCTGCGCGTCACGGAAGGCAACGTTCCCTTCTTGCAGCTGCTGGGCACACAACTCACATTTACGAATCTGCTGGCCTCCGCGCAGGAAGGCGAGGAGCGTGTGGAGACCCGCTTCACTGGTGAGGAGGCCACCATCCTGACGGAGGCGCTGGCCCTGGGAGAGTGTCGCTGCTACTTGCGGCCCGAGTACAACGCCCAGTTGGAGGCGGCAGGACAGCCCACCTTTCCCCTTCGTGTCAATCGCATTCTGTACAACCAACACACACCCTTCTCCTCCCTCGTGCACGCTGATCTGGCAGAGCTGCTGCAGCCACCACCATCGACGTCTTTGGAAGCAGCGACACAAGCAGATGCAAGTGTGCCCTTCTCGCTCTTTACGCCGACGATGGCACAACGCGTGCCGCTGGCAGCGTGGACGGCGTTCTTTGCGCACAACAGCACGCTGCACGCCTACAACTATTTCCGCCGCTCCGACGGGTGCGTGCCGGCGGTGTGGATGCACTCGGCGCTTGATCAAGCTGTGCTGCAGAAAGAAGGTCTTTTAGGTGGTGATGGCACTCCGATGCCCGCCAGCCACGCAACAACCGCAGGTGGCGTCGAAACTGCAGAGGCAGAGACGGCGCAGCTGCTGCAGAAGGCGCTGCGACGTGCCATCTCACACAGCTTCGGTGTTGCCGTCACGCCCCTCGCTGCGGGGGACGCGGTGGACCGGCAGGTGGGTCACCTCAATCGCGTGCTGACAGAGGCGGCGGCTCTCCTGTACACTCCGCTGGACAGCGAGACCGCTGCTGTCTCGTCACCCTTGCAGCCACTCTTGGAACAGTGCAGAGAGAAGCACACGACGTGTCAGCACGTCTTGTCCCTCCTCACCGGCGACCACGACGGCGCCCACGCATCAGCGGTGGCGGCGCGGCAGTACAGTGAAGACCCCGCTGCCGTTGCTGCGGTGGTGGACCCCATTCGGCGTGCCTTGGGTGTGGAGGATGTGGTGATCCCGCTCGCGGCGACAGAAGCTGTGCGCACAGGCCTGGACTTCTTCTGCCGCTGCTCGAAGGCGAACATCATGACGTCGCTGACAGCGGCGCCGGCGAGTGCCTTGGCATCGCTGCGAGAGAACAGCAGTACGGTGAACTGCTCCTTCTGTGGGCGGCACTTCCACCTGACGGCGGCGGACTGGGTGGAGCTGGAGAAGGCGCGTCTTGCCGCTACAAACTAGCGGAGGAGTGTGTTGTACGCTTCTTATGGAATTACCTGCGATTCCCTTTTGCTCGTGTTTTTTTTTTCCTCACTTCGGACATGCTGAACGGTTTACTTCCCCTTCCGCTGTTTATGTTCATCACAGACACACGCCCCTAAAATGGCGACTAAGCGACTAAGTATAGATTAAACAGCAATTCCTGGACACGCAAAGATGAAATGGTCGCGTCTTGTTCTCTATTATGTGCCGCAGAGAGCTGACGTGGCACTCCACATACTCGGCGGCGCTCTTGATGGGCGATCGGAAACGAATGTAGATTGCTTTGGTACTCTTTTTTTTTGTTGTTCTCCACATCTATGCAAATCTCTTCCGCCCTCTCTCTTATGTGCGCTCCTACAATACCCCTTTTCAGCCTTCAGCGTGGCAGCCATTACGGACGGTTCTTTCCCTCTTCCTGTTTTTTTTTTTCCTTATACACACGCACGCAAGCACACAGACTCCTATGCACGCGAAACTATTCGCAACACTATTCATCCTTTCGCTATCTCAATTGTTTTTTTCCGACGTTTCTCTTTTCTCATCTATTCCGTTGTTGATTGGTTTTCTTTTCTTACCTCCGACACAAGTAAGTACACACTCTGAATAGGCACTCTCCCTCGTGTGTGTTCTGTCGCTCTGCTTTAGCTCCTCTTCTTCTTGTTCTTCTCCACGTAAAGTCCACACCACTTTAAGAGAGCTCTTGTTGTGTTTTCTTTTTTCTTCTCCTCTACGAACATCTCGTCATAGAGATTTCACCCTCATCGCGATGAGCCCCGAGAAGCCGAGCGAGAAGGAGGCGGCCTGTGTTGCTGCTCTCATGAAGCAGTTCCCGCCCTCCATGATGGACGCCGAGGACGCCGGCTTCCTCTCCGGCAGCACCTATCTCCGCTTTGCTCGTGCCCGCAACGCCGACGTGGACAAGGCGTCCGAGATGCTGGAGGCGGCCATCGAGTGGCGCAAGGAAGCTCGGCCCTACGCCATTACCGCCAAGGACGTGCAGAAGTCCATGGCGCAGGTGACGATGGTGTGTGGTGGTCGCGACAAGGAGGGCTACCCCGTCATGGCGATGGTGCTCGGCATGAAGAATGAGTGCACGGTGGAGGAGCGCACGCTGCAGATCATCTACATTCTCGAGGAGACGCAGCGCAAGGGCTACGAGCGCCTCACCTGGATCATCGACTTCGGCGCCATGGGGAAGCAGCGGGATGAGCGCAGCAAGGAGACGCGAAAGAAGACGATGAAGATCCTGCAGGATTACTACCCGGAGCGCATGGCCCTCATCCTCATGTACCGCCCACCGTGGTACGTCAGCTGGCTTCTTGGGCTGGCCAAGGCCTTCATGGACCCCCGCACGGCGGAGAAGGTGCACAAGGCGGGCTCGACAGTTGAGGAGCTGGAGAAGTACATCGATCGCAGCCAAGTGCCAAAAGTGTGCGGCGGCACTCTGGAGGAGTCGAGCACCAGTGCACTGGAGAATCTGCCCTCGCTCTTGGACGGCAAGAACGCGACCAAGACGTCGGCGGATGGCGGTGCCACGGGTGACGATGGCAACAAGCCCGTCGCAGCTGCCGCAAACGGTTGAGGGAGGAGGATGGGCAGGTGGTTCGCGGCGCAACCTTTTTCCCACACAACTACATAAGACAAAAGGGGATAGCAACTCCTCCTTCCAAAAGCGCCGGCCTCTCCTTAGTTTGTGTGTTTTTGATTGTGTATTGTTTTTTCGCCATTGGACGTTTGTGCTTGTTACCCTTTTATTTGTACCACACTATTTGCCGTCGCCCGCGCAGTGTGCAGGCTGAGAAATCGATACAAAAATCACTACTCCGATACGTGCTTGTCTTTTTTTTCTCTCAACTCCCTCTTTTTTCAACCCTTTGTGTCACCTTTTTTTTTACATCTCTTTCTACATTTTTTTTTTGTTTCTCCAACCAACACCTCCGTGACTATTCAATCTGTGCGTCATCAAAAGAAAAAAAATGAGGAAGTAACTCGCTAAATCACATCTTTCATGATCTTTTTTCCCGATTATTTTACCACATCCTTTGTGTCCGCACAATCTATCTCTTTTTTTCTCTCTTCTTTCCTCGCAGCCGGTGACACGCCAGACTTGGAGCCCTCCGTGTCTGATTGCGTCCTTCATCGTGGCCAATTAACCAGAAGGTGAAATTCATCTACTGAGAGAAGATTTGCTTTCGCATACTAAGCGAGAGAGACCGTGTCCGAAGCAGAGTTGTAAAAATAGAAAGTTCCGACAGCCGGTTTGAGTTGGCAAACTGTGGCTGCTGCCACTTGCGCTCTCACTACCACTTCGCTCTCTCTTCTTCTTTTCACCTCCTCTTCTTTTTCTGCCTCTTAGTGCCCCCGCCACTTTTACACTTCTCCCACTACCGACTTTGCGAGTACTCCGGAGCGTCAATAGAACTTAAACTAGCCTCTGCTTCCATTATTGCCACGGCTGCGTTATAGCCGCGTTACGCGCCATTTCCGGAAGCCCGACTGCGACTTCTTATACACCAGCAGGCTGTACAAGTTCGACAAAGAGAACAAAAAAAAAACAGAGCTATACAAACTGGATTTCAACACTCAACTCCTCCAACTGTGCATTTTTTTTCTGTTATTATAGAGGTGTTTTCAGCCGCTTTTCTACGTGTTTACCCTCTCCTCCATCGTCGCAAAGGCCTCTATCACTGAAACCCAAGAACGTGCGGCAGCGAAGCGATGTTCACGGCGAAGGCTACGGAAAAGGAAGCCGCCTGCGTGGCAGAACTCAAGAAGCAGTTCTCCCCCTCCATGTTGGACGCCGCCGACGCCGACTTTCTGAACGACAACACTTATCTCCGCTTCACCCGTGCTCGCAAGGCCGATGTGGCCAAGTCGGCCGAGATGCTGAAGAAGGCCATCGCGTGGCGCAAGGAGACGAAGCCCTACGCGATCACCGCGGAGGACGTGCGAGACGTACTGGAGCACCTGCACGTCGCCTGTGGTGGCCGCTGCAAGGATGGGTGCCCAATCCTTGTCTTCTCCGTGATTGACTCTGATGGATTGTCGATGGAGTCGCGCAAGAAGTTCATGACCTTCCTGTTGGAGGAGACGGAGCGGAAGGGCTACGACCGCATCACGTGGATCCTCACCTGGGGCCACATGGCGAAGGAGAAGGAGAAGCGCGAGGACAAGGAGCCGGACGCGAAGCGGCACCGCAAGGAGGCGATGCAGGTGATGCAGGACTACTACCCAGAGCGTATGAACAGAGTCCTCTTTTTTCACCCGCCGTTTCTCATTCGTCTGATGCTGCCCATGATGAAGATGAGCATCGTCTCCACGACGTCGGGCAAGATCCACAACATTGGCGCCAAGGTGAAGGACTTCGACAAGTACGTTGCGATGGATCAGCTGCCGCAGCTGTGCGAGGGCAACCGGCCAGACGTCCTCGTAGAGCACCTCGATGCACTGCCTCCAGCCTCCGAGAGCGCATAGAGCAACTTTTATTCACATTTATCCTTTCTTTCTTCTTCCTCAAGGCGGGCTGACAACTGCGACGTGCACTTTGCTCGGAAGACAAGGGGCAGTGGCGTGTACGTGACAATTCCGCAATGGTGTACGTTTTATTTTTGTTTCCTCTTCTTGTCTCGATGGGCTTCGTATCGAGCTCGTTCTTCGCGTTTTTTTCCTTCCGTGTTTCGGCTTCAACTCGCCTTTATTGGCAAACCACTTTTCTTTTTTTTTTCTTGTGCGTGTTCCCCTTATCGTTGCCCTCACGCGTGTACCGGAAATCTCTGACAGCTTTCCCTTTCCTTTATTTTTCTTTGTAGTTTGAAGGGCAAAGTGCTTTCTCTCTCTCTTTATTTTGCTTCTGTTTTTTGTCAGCCGGTGTTTGGTCAGCCTCAATTGTGACTCCAGAAAAAAGCATTTTCTGTTCTCTCTCTTTCTCTCCCTCCCTCTGTTACGCCAAGTCTACGTGTCTTCTTCCCCTTAATTCCGTGTTTTGCTTTGTTCTGGGCCTTCCCCTGCGTCGTGCTTCTTTGTGCGCCGACGGCGACTATCTCTCCCTTTTTTTTCCGGTCTCTAATTTGTGATTCATATTATTCAACTCCTTTTTCTCTGCCTCGCACGTGATGACCGCGCTGCGCCGTGAGCGAGTATCGATGTACTTGTTCACGCGCGAGCTTGTCTTTCGGGGCACAGCACTCGTGTGCCTCTTCTCTATCTGGTGCACTTGGCCCTCTCCTTTTCTCTTATATGCGTGTGACCGGATGGAGAACAAGCAACAGGCGCTGGGGAAGAAGGGGAGCTTAGTGATGAAAGGAGTTTCACACCGCAAACAAAGCCGTCCTCCTCTCCTAATTTTCTATTTATTTCACCACAACCCCTTTACTGCCGGGTACCTATTGTGGAAAAAAAAATATCAACAAGCGCTCTAGGACTCCTGCAAAAACCAGTAAGATGTATCAAAAAAAAAAATACTAGTCTCTGCTGCGCAAGCAACAGGCAGACTTATGAGAACAAGTACGTTGTGCTTTATTCTATGCTCTACCAGAGAAACGAGTGTTTCCCCATTTCCTGAAATTCTTGACAGCGACGGAGTGGTTGCGTAGCTTCACAGCTCGCTTTTCTCTTTATTTTCATTGGAACCTTCTAATCCTCTCTCTTCTTTTCTTCTCCGCCTCTATTGGTGTCTCTGCTCCTCTCAATCACGGCACAAGACCGAATACCATGTCCAAGAAATCGGTGTCGAAGAAGGGCGGCAACGACGACGCTGCGGCAGCAGCTGCTGCCGCAGAGGCTGCTGCGAACGTCTCTGGCCTCCTCAGTCCCCGCTCCGAGCGGCAACGGGTCTGGTCTAAGCGCGCCGAAGAAGCCGAAGCTGCAATTCAGCAAGTCAAGCAGCTTCTGCAGCAGTACACCGCCGATATAGATGGGGCGAAGCAGAGCATCGAGCAGCTCACGCACACGGCCACCGCGCTGTGCGCACTCGACGTGGATCAACTACCGCCGCAGTACCGCGACAAGTCCCGCCCGCCGTCGCAGCGCATCGGCAGTGGCGCGAGCGCACGGGGCGGCAGCGGGGCGGAGCAGCGGTCGTCCTCGAAGCAAGGGCAACGTGCCAGCAACACGAACGCGACGGCGGCTGCGGCGGCAGCAACTGCGGCGGGTGCTGTTGCTGGTGGTGGTGGCGAGGCGGAGACGGTGGAGGCGGCGGTCCGACAGGTGCCAGCAGCGCAGCGCAGCAAGGTGTCGGCTGCTATGCACGCCCTCTTCTCAGCAGCCGCAGCGGCCACTCCGATGGCGTCGCCGATCGTCTCTCCGAAGGGGCCTGCGGCAGTCACCGGTGCCGCGACGCCGTCCTTCCGCTCACCGACCGCCGCATCCTCGCCGTCGCCGGTGGCTGCGGATGGTGACGCAGCTGGGCAGAGTGAAGCTGCGCGCAAGGGCGGCATCATCCCTCTTCCTCTCCTGCAAGTGATGCGGCAGCTGCAGGCCACACGGCTGCAGCTGGAGGCGCAGCTGGCGGTGTTGACGGCGGCGGCGACGCGGCAGGCGCAGCGCAGCCAGCTGTTGCAGGAGGAGGCGATGGTGGCGCAGTACGCCCTGGAGGCGCTGCGTGGCGAGGGGATGCCCGTGACGTCCTAATAAAGGCACGATGGGGTTGCTGAATCGATGTAGCATAGCGCTGCCGCCGTTTGTGTGTTTAAGTGATTCTTCGATGTACCGCACCGCAATCGCGCGGCTAATAAAAGCTGAAAGAAACGGAGAGCTGACGGTTGTGCGCGTAGTCCCTGTCATGAAAAAACAATTTGGATTTTTGTGTTTACGTGTGTGACGATGTCCTTCAGACCACCACCACACGTTCCTGCTTCGCAAATAACGCTCCTTCCTGCACAAGTACCTCTTCTCTACTTTCGCTCCCTTGTTCGCTCGTTCTCTGCTAAACCGCACTCAGCGGAAACACAGCCAAACAATACACCACTTCTATTCCTATCTTTTTGCTTATTCATGGGCTCGTCTCTGTCGCGGCAGGAAACGCTCTTTCTCCACCGCCAGTGGGCGGAGCTGCTGCAGGACGCCATGGCAGCAGATCTCGAAACCGCAGCAGCAGGCGCCGCCGCGAAGAAGGCAAATCGCAAGGGCGAGTTCCGCCTTTCCTTCCAGGAGTGGCAAGCTTTCTTGTCCGCCCTCGAGCAGGACGACGCCAGCAGCGCGCCGTCTGACATCGCAGCCCGGCTCACAGCCGCGCAACTGCACGTGCCGGCGGTGGCGTTAATGGTGCACCTGTGTGCGTGGTGGCGGGGCGCCATCTCTGCGAACGTGCTCGCCGACCGCGTTGAGCATTTGGTGCATCTGGTCAGTGAATCGCATCAGGGCGGCCACGCCAGCGCAACACCGCAGCAAGTCGACCCCAGCAGCGACGCTGCCGAGGAGAAGGCAAGCGAAGGCGGTGGGGATGGCGACGGCGCACCGGCGACACGGCGTGCGCGACTTGCGCGGTTTGTGCAGAAGAAAGTGGTTGACCGTGCTCGCCGACGCGGTGGTGGAGCTGGTGGTACTGCTGCAGCGGCGACCTTTGAAGACGATAAGGATGAGACGCTGCTGATCGACAGCTTCTCAGACTTAACGTGCCTCGTGCACCAGTTGCTGGCGCAGGAGATCCCTCGTGCGAGCAGCGCTACCGACACCACTGCGGCGGCTGCCTCTGTCTCCCGTCAAGACGTGAAGGAGATTGTGGCCCTTTACGACGAGAAGATCAGCGACCCCGAGGTCTTCAACCAACGCCCTGTGCTTGCTGTCGTAATGGTGGTAGTACTCGCCATCTTTGCCGCGAAGCTGGAAGCCCAGCCGCAGCTCTCCCTCCGCAGCGTGGTGCACCTGGAGGCGCTGGAGTCGACGCTTTTTACCACCAAAGGCAGCAGCAGCGGCGGCGCCTCCGCGGCGGCTGTGGCTCCGGCGACGCGCTGGCGTCTGCTGTCTGAGCTCGAAGTGGCGCTCGTGCACCGGCAGCACGAGACCGACGTCCTGCGCTGCCTCGCTGTCGAAGGCAACGCGCTGCTGGCGACGCTGAAACAGATGCGCGCGAACCGATTAGGTCTGCACAGCAGCAGTAGCAGCAACAGCGACACGGCAGCGTCGCCGTCGGCCAGTGAACGGTGGGCCGCCGGCTCCTCGCAGTACATTGGGCAGCGTCCCATCTGGGCCCAGCTGCGCTCGCACTTTCTCTCTGCCGGTGTCTTCGAGGCGGACAAGCCCACAGTGCTCGTCTTCTTCGGCCCTTCAGGCTACGGTAAATCGGAGCTGGCGAAGCGCGTCGCCAGTGTCCTGCACGGCATCCCGATGTCGGAGCTCGAGACGTCGGGGAAGATGGTCTACATCCACATGCCCTCCTTCTGCACCAAGGACAGCATCTACTCTCTCGTCGACCCGCCCGCCGCGCATGTCGGCAGCGGCATCCTGCTCTCCGCCCTGCAGAAGCACCCCGACGCGGTGGTTGTGCTGGATGAGTTTGAGAAGAGCACCGCCGAGTCTATCAACAACCTGTGGCTCTCCGCCTTCCAGAAGAACGGTGTGCTGCGGTCGCTGAAGGAGGCGAGTCGATCTGTGTCGACGGTGCGCACCACCTTCATCCTCACCTGCAACATCGGCGCCGACGCGATTGCGGCACGCGAAGAGCAGTACCTCGCCGCCAGCGCCGCTGACCAGGAAACGATGCGCAGCCTCTTTGTCACGCATTGCAAGGACGTGTGCCGGCAGACGATGGGCGACCCCTTCGTGAACCGTGTGGACACCTTTCTCCCTTTCATGCCCTACACCAAAGCGGAGCGCCGCCAGTTTGTCAGCCTCCTGCTGGAGCGTCTCCTTTCGAGTCAGGCTGTCAAGGGACGCCGTCTCAGCGTGACGCCGAGCTTTGTCGATGCGATGGTGGACAAGCTTCACACCTTCCACGCCGCGACGCTGGAGGAGGCGGTGCGGGCACAGGTGCTGCGCATGGTGCAGGCGGGGTGGAGCGCCGCCGTGCTCACCGTCGAGCGCCGCGTAGGGGGGACAGAGGTGGTGCTTCTGCCGGCCAACGCCGAAGCCAACGCGTCGCAAAACGGAATAGAGGCCGCTGCGGGTGGCGCAGAAGATGTGGAGGGCGGCGCGCGGTCGCTGCTCGTGGAGCCGTGGTCGGCCTTGCCGTGTGGTGTGATGGCGCTGCAAAAGTGGGACGCCTTCTTTGACGCACGAGACTCTGCAGCGTCGCCGTCTGGCCAAGCCTTGGAGACCGAGAAGGAGGTGGCAGAGAAGCGCCAGCCAGATGTTTCCGTCGCCGCCGTGAAGGACGTCCCTGACACCGCCGCTAGGCCCGCGGAACTGCCTGCAATGCCTTCCTCCTCTACCTTACCCACGGCGCAGCAGTTGTCTGAGCAGCCGCAGCGGCAGCCGACCTCCCCGCTCCTGGAGAAGCACCACGAGTACGAGTTGACTGTTGACACGGCCCGTATTGTGGAGCTGGAGAAGGAGCTGGAGAAGACGCGTGCGGTGGTGCTGCAGCGCGACCTGGAGATTGTCACGCTGAAGGAGAAGGTGCTGTTGCTGCAGAAGGCCCTCGCCGTCGTTGTGTTGGCCTTGATGTCGTGTCTCTGTCTCTTGGCGGTGGTGATCGGGCTGAAGCTGACGCTGCTCTTTGCGCTGGTGACAATCGGCGCTGTCGTGTTTGTGCTAGGGGTGCCGCTGGCGCTGCTGCTGGAAGCTGTGCAGGCGCTCTTTCGCATACTGGGCCCCTTCAAGGGTGGTGTGCTCGTCCTGCTTCTGGCGGCGTGGGTCGCCAAGGCCGCAAAGTCCGTTGTGCCCTGCTCTTGATCGTTGCTTCTTTTCATCTTTTTTTTCTCTCTTGATTCCGGGCTTCTCTGTTCACGCTCGTCCTTTTTGCTATCACGTCCCATTTTTTTTCTTTATTGCCTTTAGATGCTGCTTTATGTCCTCTAAAAACAAAACTCGCTGATTTTTCTATTGCACTTCCTCCTTTGTGTGCGCTAGCGGTCGTTTTCACTGGAGAAAGAGAGGTGGCGCAGCCCCGACACAGGTGGCTCTTCATTCTGTGCTTTGCTTTTATCCCACGTTCTTTCAAACTCTTCCTTCCTCTCCCTCTTTCTTTCTCTCATCTTGTTTTCTCTTTCCGTTGCCAGCTTTAAGGTCTTGGTGAACGTGTATTACTTGTTTGCTTTGCTCAGATCGCGGAAAAAAAAGGGGTTTTGAGCAGTTTAGTTCAGAGGCATACTCTCACAGCGGGCTGAACAGCGGCGCAGCAGATCGCCTGTCGGCTGCAACACTCATTCGTGTGGCCGTTAATTTCCTATCAAGCTTTTTCACGCAGCTTGGCATTCTTCCTAATCAATTTTTTGGTGTTTATTTACAAATAGCTCTCCTCAAAGCAACGTCGTGCGGCAATGGACAGCGGAAGCGACGCCTCTGAGGATGGCACGCTACAGTTCAAGGTCGTCGTGCTTGGCAACGGTGCGGTGGGCAAGACGTCGCTGATCCGCCACTTCTGCGAGAGCGGCTTCTCCAAGAGCTACAAGCAGACCATCGGCCTCGACTTCTACTCCCGCAAGGTGCAGCTGCCACACGACCACCCCGGCGTCACGCTGCAGCTGTGGGACATTGGTGGCCAGCAGATTGGCGGCAAGATGCTCGCCAACTACATCCACGGCAGCCACGCCGTGTGCCTTGTCTACGACCTCACCAACGTCAGCTCCTTCAAGGACCTGAGCGACTGGAAGGCGTGCGTCGACGGCGTCTTCAAGAACACATCGGAGGCAGAGCAGCCACGGATGATCCTGGTGGGCAACAAGGCCGACTTGCCGAACCGGCAGGTCAGTGAGGCGGACCAGCAAGAGTTTAGCAAAGAGTTCAACATGGCGCACTGCACCGTGTCGGCGCAGTCGGGTGAACGTGTCAACACGCTCTTCACCCGCATCGCTGCCACACTGGCTGGGGTGGAGGTAAAGCAGCAGGACTTGGAGCTGACGGACAAGGTGACAGCGAACGTGGTGAGTCGGCCAGAGGAGCGGAAGGAAGCACCGCGTGTGCCGATCCTGCACTCAGCCAGCGCGTCCAATGGGAAGAAGAAGGGCGATGACTGCGCTGTCATGTGATCTCTTTTCGATACGATCTAGTTCAAGCAAAAAAAAAACTGCTTTTTTTCTGTTGTTGCTTATTCTCGGGGCGTGGCTTTCTGACTCCTTGCTTGTGAAGAGGCGGAAGACGATATGGCGACAAACGCGCCACGTCGTTGCGTCGCGAGATTTGTGCCTCGCAAGGAGTGACAGAGAGCGGAGAGGCCTTGTTGATTCCCTTTTCTTTCTTTCTTTTCTCTCTCTCTCTTTCTTGCTGCGATGACGGTTGTTGAGGTGGGTACACCCCGCCAAAGAGTCTCTCGAATACCATGCATGTGAACTATTCAAATTGTGATTCAAGCTGTCAACAAATACTTTTATTTTCCGTGGGCAGAAGCGGCTACTCCGCATAACGCGTGTGCTCGTTGGGTTAGTCAAGTATACAACAAAAAGCACAGAGACACCGGCTCGTGGATGTCGGGGAGAAGGAGCGCGTGCATCCAGTGGAGTGTGGAGACAGCGAACAAGATCTCTACTTACTTCTTCGCTTTTTTTTTCTCCTCTCTTATTTTACCCATTCTTATTTCACTACGTGAAGGCGACAAAAGGTTCGCAACGGTGCTGATTTCACCACATTCTGTTCATTTTTTTTTTTTTTGGTTTCACAGCTGCCACACGCAGATAGACGCACGAGTACACATTCATAGAAAACCTCTTTTTTTTAAATAATGAAAACGCTGGACCAGTGGCTGGAGGACTCCGACGAGGAGGAGACGGGAGAGGAGGAGGCCGACGATGACGACGACGGGCGCCAGGAGAGTGGGGCGATGGAGGACCGCGGCTCCTCGAGCTCACGCGTCGTCAGCGCCTCCCGCACAAGCGGCGCGCCGTCGCTCACCGGCAGCTACGTCTCGGCCCACACGCCCAACACGGTGCGACCCACCGAGCACCCAGCTGGTGGCCTCTACGCCGCCCGCCAGGAGGAGACCCGCGAGAAGATGCGGCGTCTGCTCGGCGCCGATGTCGTCGTGAAGGCCACCACGCCGACGTCCTCCTCGGCAGGCGGTGCCGGCAGCCCGACGTGGCCCATCTCCGCACCGCCCGACCGCACTCACTTTCCCTTTGGCGCGACGCCGACGGCAACGCAGCCCGTCACGCAGGGCCTGTGGGCCCCGCCAGCGCTTGGGAAGGCCGCCGCAGCGGACGCACGAGCCGCAGGCGGGACGCCGTTCGGGCCCAACCGCACCGACACCGCAACCGACTCCAGTCAGCTGCCTGAGGTGGAGCAGACGATGACGGGCTTCAACGACGGGCTCGGCGGTGGCGGTGGTGGTGGCGCTGCGCTCGGTCCGGCCTACGCGGCGGTGGAGGTGATGGTGGTGGACCGCGGCACGCAAACGGTCACCTCGGAAGGGACGCAGACCGATCCGCTGCCCATCACGTTAGGGCCCTACTACACCGGCCCGATGATGCCCGTCCCGTATGGTGGTTTTCCTGGCGTGCCGCCACCGAGCTACGGAGTGCCGCCGCCGTCGCTTGGCCTTGGCGTCGATGGGCGGCCCTACCGCCAGTACCTGTACGACTATGAGAAGAAAGAGGCCGAAGAGGTGGGGAGGCTGCGTGAGGAGCTTGGCATGATCCAGAACTCCATTGACATGCTCATCGCGCGCTACAACCTTCCTCCGCCGCCGATGTAGGTATGGTAGCCGCTACTTTTCTCTCGTCTCTGCAGTGGTTTTTTTTTTTACCTCTTTTTTGTGTGCTGATAGGCAACTCTGCGTGCCTCCTTTAAGCTCCCAAAATCAAGCCAGCAACGGAGCGCGGCGTTTTTCCTCTCAGCGTTGTGCGACACGCCTGTGGTGCCTGTCATTCAATCTTGCCCAGAATCAACAGGCGAAGCGACACAGGCGCGCCAGTGGACGGAATGCTCTGCACCTCTTCTTCTCGCTGCACCTTAGACTCCCTTTCTGCCTTTCTTCTTCTACCTCGCCTCCCAGCACAGCGCTCTTTTTGCAACGGTCTTTGTTCTTGCGCTTCCGCTTTTTTTTATTTCTTTTCGTGTGCTCTCCGCTTTAACGACACCAATTTTCTCGCAATCGTGGGTTGTTCGCTTTGTTTTTCGCCATCTGCAAGTGCGTTGACCCACAGCCTCACAAAAGAGAGAGGACGAGATGTTTTCCTCCAAATACTACAACAACCCGTTCGCGGACGATGAGGACGATCTCTGCTACGGCGACATCCTGTCTGAGCAGGGCGACGCACCTGTCAACGCCGGTCGCAGCAGCGCCGAGTTTCGCGAGAAGCGTCCCGCCACGCATGTCGGCGGCACGTCGGTATCGCGGCGCAACGGCGCCGAGAGCTCGAGCACCGAAATCCCTCTCTCCGCCGTGCACGGCGCCGACGAGTGGAACTCACCCGCGCACCGTGGGCAGGTCGACGCGCAGGACTACGAAGAGTACATTGCTGAGCTGCGCGCCGAGCTCGCGAGCGCCAACGCCGAGAACAGCCGCCTATCCGCCGCGCAGACAAAGGCAGAGACACGTGCCCGCAGCCTCCTCTTTGAGAAGGAGAATGCTGAGTGGCAGCTGCAGCAGGAGAAGGAGCGGACGCGCACGTTGGCCGAAAAGGTCCGCGCGCTCGAGGACGAGCTGGAGCAGCTGGCGTCGCGCCAGAGCGAGGTGAGCCGGAGCGGGGGGTGGACGCCGGCGCACGTGGGCAGTGAGGCGCCGGCACCCCACGCAGCGGCCCCGTCGCGGCGCAGCCACGTCGACCCGCACGCGTCGTCGTTCCACCCGTCGCCGCAGGGGCAGAGCAACACCAGGGAGAACTCCGCCGCGCCGGAGGCCATGCCTCCGCCTCAGCCAGACCGGCAGCGGAGCGCGGCGGCGCGAGCGCAGTTTGAGGAGCGGCAGGCCGCCTACCTCGAGTCGCGCGGCGGGTCTTTTGAGCGGGACGACAGACCCATTGCGATGCCGCCAGCGCAGAGCAGCACGGAACCGCCGTTTGCAACGTCTGGCAACTCGGGACTGACCCGCTCTCTGCGTGGACAGCGCCGGGCCGACGCGGTGCAGGAGAAGACCCTGCAGCAGCAGAAAGCAGCCGAGGAGCAGGCCGTCGCCGTAAAGAGGTTGGAGGAGCTGCTGCAGACGCACTGCCAGAAGCGCGACGACCTTGCGCGGCAGCTGCAGCGCCTCGAGTCCATGCGTCTGCGGACAGTCGCGGAGAAGCGGCAGAAAGCGACGGTGGAGGTGGCCCTCGAGGAGGAAGAGAAGACCATTGGACACATCCGGTTGGAGCTGCGTTCGTACTCCGCTCTGTTGCGGTAGAGGGCCGCGCGTGTCTGTGTGCGCGTGTGTTTGTGAATCAAAAAGAGGGAAGGAGAAAAAAAGCGAGTTTCCACTGTTCATTGTTTTCGTTTTTGCCCAGTTCTGCCACCATCGTTCGAAAAAAAAAAGTGTTAGACAGAAATGAAAGAAAAGTCCAGCTGTAAGCTTACGTCTTAAGCAACGCCAAAGATGTAGTCCCCTCTTCTTACTTTTACCACTATCTTCCTCTTCTCTTCTCATTGAACCGCATCTCTTTCTGGGCTATCCCCTGGTGCCCTAGCCTAGAGGATGGAGGATATCCAAGGCTACCCAAGAAAGGACCGCCTTATCCCCCCGGAAAGAGGCAATATCCCAAAAAAAAAAAAACGAGGACGGTGGGCGCAAGGCCAAGGGCTTTCGAAAATGCCCACGCACCAACGCCGAACAGAAAAAAAAAAAAACTTTTTACTCTCATATCGACAGGTCACATCGCTGAGCTCTCATTGAACAATTCTGCGGCTCTTCCTTAAAAAAAGTCTGCGCATTGGCGCGGTGATGATGAAAGCATACGTAAAAAAGCTTCCGTGCCTTCCACGTGCGTTTCACGGGTTACTCACCGTGCCTTCCCTGTGCGCTCGGCGACGGCTGTTTAAAAACCTCACAGCCCCAACGCATGTCCTTCCATCTCATCCCTTCTTTTTCGATTCCTGTCTTTCCGTCGTCATTTCCTTCACCACCCTTCAGCAGTGCTGTAAAGAACGCGGTACAGGCGCGTCAAAAACACCGCTTTATATCCACACACAAACACACACATTCGTGGCTGCTTCATTTTAAGCGCTCGACTCGGTGCCCACACTCAGTAGTTGGCGCGCAGCTAAAATGAAGGCCGCTAAAGCGTCGGCTGCCTCCAAGAAGACAGCAAAGGCTAATTCGCCTGCGCCAAAACCCGCTGTCGCGGCAGCACCAAAGGAGGAAAAGCCGGCGCCTACTACAAAGGCAAGCGAGAAGCCGAAGCAGGAAAAGCATGTAGCGATCAACGATTCGAACCTCAAAAAGGTAATTTACGTTCCACGCGATCAGGACAATCCAGTTGAGATCTGGAACGTCTATTCGCACGTCGCGTACACCACCAAGAAAGAGCAGCGCTTCCTGCAGCGGTGCCTCAACACGCGCATCCACGAGTGCCTCGAGCACTGCCCCAACCTGTTCCCCGACCCACCACCGCGAGCCGACGGCGAGCAGCAGTCGAAGTCCGGCCGCGTAGTCCGCAAGGCGGACGGAAAACTAGTAGACTTTCTTCGGGAGCAAGGCTACGGCAGAAACGTCGCCGCTTGTGCGCTTTACGTCATGTCAGTCTGGCCTTCGTTTCCCGTCTCGCAGCGTCCGCCGATGTCGGCAAGGGTGCAGCGCTCGATGGAGGCGCTGCAAAACGGCACTCGTCTATATGTATTCAACGAGAAGCCCAACTCACCGCTAAAGTGCGGGGCCGCCCTTCGCATCCTCCACAGCATCGACGCCGACGAGGCCAGCATTGCCATCTTCAACCCAGACGAGCCCGCCGTCATCGACGGTTACATTCCTCTCTCGTTTGTCGTGTCGCTTACCTTTGGTCTGGAGCCTGTTGAGCGGGATCGTCAGCTGAAGAAGAACGGCAAGATTCTGTGCGCTGACGGGGATCGGCGCTTTCTTGAGACGCCGAAGCGTGCTTTCACCGTGCACTGTGCAGCCCCAGAGAAGTTTTACGTCACGTTCATCTCATCGAATCAAAACGACTTTGACAACTGGACCCGTGTAGTCGACTACTTTGTACTTCTCAACGCGTGCTGCCGCACATACATTCAGTCGCGGTAGAGCAAGGCGAAGGAAAGCGGCACCTCCCAGCTCATTTTGCGGAGGTAGCAGTGACGGCTGCAGCTTGTCCATCGACTTCTTGTCTTCTTCTTAGAGCTGATTGCTTCCCACAGTATTTCTTGTTCTTTAGCAACTCTTTGACAGCACGTCGTCTGGCCTCCAAATAAAAAAAAGAAAAAAAGAAAAGTGAAAGGACGGCAAAAAAGACAGCTCGTGCTAAGCGTTGCGAAAGTAGCTGGTAATGGAAGTTTTCGCTGATTTCAAGTGGTTGTTGGTGTGGCCTGCTGTCAGTGCGGTGGTCACTGCCCGCGGCTTCTTTGAAATGGCACTTGCGGGGACCGGAGCTCTTCTTCTTGTAGCTTGACGAACGTAAAACGAAAAGAGCGTTTCTCAGTAGAGTTGATCTGTATCATAAAACAAAACCGTCAGCGTCGGACAGCTGATATTCCTGTTTTTTCCCCATTTTCATTGTTTCGTATTGTGTTGTACCCCTTTTCAATACGATATTGTGTTCCTGTGTTTCGTGTGTTGGCAGCTCTCGTTACTTTTTTTCTCAATAGCGGTCGCCTCTCCATCTGTTTCACTTTAGCTGACATACCACCGGAATGTGAGTCAAGGAGAGACAGGCATTTTGCTGTACCTTTCCTGTGCATCTAAACTGCGCAAAGCTTCGTTTAACCTCCTCATATTTACGGGCGGCTGCTGCGCTGCGGCCCTCCGTGACATATGCTTTCCTCGGTGGTGGTCACTCAGCAGCAGTGTTCATGACAACTGTCCACGCAGATCCTTGCTCCACTTTCACTTTACGACTTCCTCTCTCTCTCTCTCTCTCTCTGCCTTTCTTGCTTCGACTCGTACCTGTAACACGAAGCTTGTCACAGGTCAAGCCCAAAAATGTCTCTCTACGCTGACGTGGTGACGGATCAGCTGCCTGCCGCACTGTCGGTGGTGCGAAACTCGCTCTACAGCTTAAGTCCCGCAAAGATTGCTCGCACAGTGTACCCGGAGCTGCTTGCTTTTTTTCGGAAGTACTGGGTTTGGGCGGTCTACTTCCTCATTATACGGAAGCTTTACCGCATTCTTAACCGCACTCACAAGCGCTACCTGAAGCCACGGAAGACCAAGCGCTCGTCGGCGTCCGTGTCTGATAGCAGCAACGGCTCTACCGCCGGCTCCGACCACGCCACCAGCACAGTTGAGGCAACGTTCCTGAACGAAACCACCGAGACTACGCCATCTACCAACCAGGTGATTGTTGGCGAAGGAGTCATCATAGTCAATCGCAACGACCGCTACGTCGAGGTCTATGAACGGAAGAACGTTGCCAAGGTTGACAACGTCGACGCCGAGGTCGAGGCGCTGCTCAAGGAATTCGCCGCCCGCAACACTAAGTAGACCGCCCATAGATACCGTCATTGACGCCTTCAAAAGATTTCGCAACACCAACCAAAGCTGATGCTCTCTCTTTTTTCTCTCTATCCCTTCCCTCTTCAGCTTTTGGCTCTGTTATCTTCCTTCTCTAGTCAAAGAGTAAGCTTGTTGTCGTGCTTCCAGTGTCTTCTTTTTTTTTTTCGCTCAACTTGTCTCACTTTGTGCTTTCTTTGCTTTTTCTTTCCCTACGCTGTGTCTCAAAATGTGGCTTCTGTCTCACGTACGCAAAACAGCCGCCGCTGTCACCCCTGGTCATCTTCTTTTTCTGCTTCTTGAAGTTATCACGACTGTGTGCCAGGTTTTTTGAGCACAGCTCAAAACGCTCTGAAATGGCTTCTTTCTTTGTGTTTTTTATTCTTTTCTTTTTGAAATTTTGTTTCTGTGTCGGATGGACATACAAGTGCTGAGAATGTGGCTAAAAGTCTCCTTAAGAGGGACGAAGAAAACTGTACGTCGCGCCATAGTCACCATACTTGCTCGCTTGGAAGCGCGCCATGATTGTGGATTCCTTCGCGAAGTGTCGGTGTCAGTGAGCGAGCTCTGTTCCACATCACCACTCTTCTGCTGCGCGCAGATTTGAAAGCGTGGACCAACTCTTTCACCAGAAGGGACGCGGCTCGAAGGACATCAGTCTCGTGCTTTCTACACCTCGCTGTACGCGTGCATTGAAAGCTGAATACCGTGATTACTGATTGTGTTCAACATTGTGATCAAGCTAACGCTCAAAGACTTAGGAAAAAAAAATCATATTCCTTCACTGCAATATACTCCCTTCCTCAACCTTTCCTCCTAATAACTTTTCTTCTCACCTATTTAGCATTGGCGCGAAGAGGAAACAGATATAGGAAAACGGGGTGTTACCTATACGCCCGTGCCACTTTTGTTTCACGTTTTTTTCCCCTGCACACCGTTGGGAAATCTTGCATCTATCCGACAGGTAAGCGTGAGGAGGATGGACCTGGACGATCGCCCCGTGGGCGGCAGTGCCGGTGCTGGGCAGCTTGGCGCGACCACGGAACCCGAAGATGATTTTAAATCGTTCTCT
The DNA here is from genome assembly GCA_000331325.2 of Crithidia fasciculata. Classification (NCBI taxonomy): domain Eukaryota; phylum Euglenozoa; class Kinetoplastea; order Trypanosomatida; family Trypanosomatidae; genus Crithidia; species Crithidia fasciculata. The sequence continues at coordinate 923,237 of CM003433.1, forward strand.
GTAGGCGATCTTCTGGTTCACAGCAACTGGAAGGCGCGGAAGCAGGGATTTGAAAAGGTGCAGAAGGCACCGGAGAAACACGCGAAGCTTCTTATCGATTCTCTGAAGCCCATTTCCGCCGAAGGCAACGCTATGGTGCAAGAGGCGGCTTTTGAGGCTCTCGCAGCCGTCGCGCCGTCCTGCGGCGAAGCTCAGCAATACCAGCTGGCAGAGGGTGTGCTTCCGCTTGTTCTAGAAAAGGGGCTCACAGGGCGGCCGAAGGCTGCGCAGGCGAGTCAGAGCTTTGTGAACACGCTAGTACAAGATGGGTGCATTAGACCCGTTTTCTCCGCGCTGCTGCCTCTGTTTGCGCATCGCACACCCAAAAACCGACTCGCAGCCGCACAGCTGGCCGCTTCGTTAGTGGCCGACTACGGCGTTCAGCAGTTTCCCACGAAAGAGATCCTTAAGGCGATGCAGCCTCTCTTTAACGATGTCAACCCGCAGGTCCGGAAGGAGGCTGTGGCGCTATGTTGCCAGTGTTACCGCTACGTCGGCGCCAGTATTAAAGGCTTTCTCACAGACCTCCGCGATGTACAGCTACAGGAGCTGCAGAAGCAGTTTGAGTCCGTCAAGGTTGGCGAGGCGCCACCAAAAAAGATAAAGGGAGCAAGCGAAAGCGCGGCCACGGGAAAGGACACGAGCGCTTCTGTGAAGCCGATTGCTTCGCTCGTAGGCGACGCCGATGCGGGCGTTGTCGACGACGCTGGGTTCGCGCTGCTCGATGAGTCTCCTGTGATTCCCAGGCTGCCCAAGAAATTCTTCCGGACCGCGTTGGACAAGGAGACGACGTGGCAAACGCGCGTAGAGTACGTGAACGAGACCTTGATGCCGCTGCTGTCGGCGCCGCGGTTTCGCGCTAAAGACGACTATCACGAACTTGTCAACATGATGAAGGAGTACCTTGTGGACCCCCAGGCTCCGCTGATGCTGCTGGGCTTCAAGATGATCCAAGAGTGCGCTCGCGGTCTGCGCGGCGACTTCGGGCCACACGCGAAGGTGTACGTACCGCTCCTCCTGGACAAGTTGAAGGACAAGAAGGTGAGTGTGCAGCTGCACATTGTCAAGACGCTGGAGGACCTCATCTGCTTCAACTGCCTGTCAATGGACCAGTGCAACGAGGACGTTGATGTCGCGCTGCAAAGTAAGAACCCAACGCAGCGGACGGCCGTCGTCAATTTTTGCATCCGCATGATTGATGTGCTGGACGACAAGAGTTGCTACACGCGACTGGGGCGATCTGTCACGATGCTGGCGCGGCTGGTCAACGACGAAAAGCCGTTCATCCGTGACCTGGCCTATGTGCTACTTGACAAGCTGATGCACGCGTTTGGTGAGGCGCCGTACAAGCCCGTCCTGGCGAAGATGGACGACAACCAGCGCCACAACATGGCCGTCGCGGTCGCTCGCGGGGCTCCTGCGGTGGGCCCGCGGACGGCGTCTTCGCGGCCAGCGTCAAACCACCCGACGCCGCACGCCAACGCAGCAGCCGTGTCCGCCACTCCGTCTAACTCGCCCGCGAAGAAGCTGCCGCGCGTGGACGACGTTGTGGGGAGAACGTCGGTAGCAGGTCCGTCAAGTCGCGCACAAGCGCCGGGTGCCCGCGCTGCCCCGCCAGCAGCTCGTCGCCTTTCCACCTCCCGCGAAGAAGCCGGCGAGCCCTCGGCGCGCGCGTCAGCGGCACCTCGCGAAAGTGTGTTGTCAGCCTCCTCACCGGCAGCTAACGCAGCGTCCGGCTCTCGCGGCGCGCCGGGTCGCTACGGCGGCAGCGGTGGCGGTGCGAACGGCGACCTTGTCACACCTAGCAAGAGCGCGATGGAGGACGGTATCGCGCTGGAGTCGTCGCTGCCCCCGAAGATGGAGGCGGTGATGGTAATCTTGGGGCTATTAGACGGCGACAACACGGTCGCCGACATGGTGCGCTCGACAGAGTGGTCGCGGCGCCAGGAGGGTGTGGCGAAGCTGTTGACGATGGTGCAGCAGTGGACCCCCGCGCAGGCAGCGCACGGCATGAACCCGCTCGTCGTGTACGTGCGTGCCCACCCGTCGTTTCGCGAGCCGATTTTCCAAGTCTTTCAACTCATCGCGCAGGTATTCCAGGAAGCAGTGCGGAAGGCGACGAAGCTGACACCGGGGGCTGGCTACGCGATCGTGTCCGGCATGACGCCGCGCCTCTCAGATGCGAAGAACAAGCCACTAGTGCGCGACGTGTGTGAGTTGATTGCGCAGAAGATGGGCATGCGCTTCGTTGTGCGGCACATGCTCGATACCGCGACGATGGCGAAGACACCGCGGCTGGTGCAGGAGGTGTGCGAGTACGTCCGCGAGGCGCTGCAGCGGCAGCCGGACAGCGAAGAGGCGGAGGGCGACGTGATAGAGGTGCGCGGCGTGCTGCACTTTGTGCGTGCCACCTGCGCGGACCTCAACAACCCTGGTGTGCGGCAGGACACCGTGGCGCTGCTTGTGGAGCTGCGGCGCGCGTCACGGAGCACGACGGCCATCGAGAGGTGTGTCGCGTCGCTGCCGCCGCCCCTTCCGGCGATGTACGACCGCGAGGTCAAGAAGACGGATCCGTCACGCACGAGTACACAATCAACCGGGTCGGCGCCGCTGCCCCCGCCACGCGTCGCCGGAAGCAGCGCCGCATCCGCCACCGCCCCCGCTGCGGCGCCAGGAAAGCGCGTGCGCACCTCCAGCCGCTCCCCCGGTCCTGGCGCGGTGGGGCGGGTGTCGGTGCCATCGCCCAGCAAGCCGCCGACGGCGCATCGATGCACGACGAGTTGCGAAGGCGACGGGCCGCTGAATCGGCGCTCCGCTCCTGCCTTCGGTGCCAGCGGCAATGCGGCGGCGTCGTCGGGGCCGCCGTCGCGTGTGTCGACGGGACGGACAAGCTCCGCCGGACCCTCACCACGCAACAGCGCGGCAACCGGTGCCCTGCCGCCACCGCTGCTACGCCCCATCCTGCACGAGCTCACCGCCGGCGAGGACTGGCGCGATCGACTGGCCGGCCTGCGCCGCGCCGAGGCGTTTGTGGAGGAGACACCGCGTCCCCTGCCGGCCGCCGCCGCCGTCGCCATCTTGAAGGCGCTGCAGAGCCGGTTTGAGGACGCGAACAAAAATGTCGTGGTGGACGTCCTGCGCTTCGTTCCCGTGGTCGTCGGCGCCGCCGTGAGAGGCGAGTGCAACGCTGCGCTGCGCCGGCTCACCCCCGGCGTGTTGGCGATGCTGGGTGACCAGAAGACGGCGCTGCGGGAGGAGGCGCGCAACGTGGCTTTTCTGTCGATGCGCGAGGTGGGGCTCGAGTCACTGCTGCCGCTGCTGCAGAAGCCCCTCACGTCAGAGTCGAACATTTGCCGCCAAAATGTGCTGGAGATGATGGTGAGCGGCTTCGAGCAGCTCGCGCCAGACGCGACGCTGCCGCGCGCCGGAATGCAGCTCCTCACCCCCGCCGTGGTGAACTCCATGATGGACCGCATCCTCGAGGTACGCGTCATCGCTGAGCAGGTGCTGGGGTGGATGGTCGGCGTTGTTGGCGAGGACTCCGTGCAGCAATGCGTGCAGCGGCTTAAGCCGGCGGAGCAGCAGGTGGTGATGCCGGCGATTGAGCGCCAGTTGGAGCACCACCGCCGCAACGGCGCTGAGGCAGAAAAGTCGGAGCAGGCGGCGCGTCCTGAGTCAAGCCCGCAATCCACGACGCTGAACGCTACCGTGAACAGCCTGTACGACAACGAGGAGAGTCGCCGTACAACGCCACGCGTGGCAACGCCGCGCACCAGCACTGCAGCAGAGACGCCGCACCGCCGTGGCTCGATGAACACGCACCGCGACGGGCCAAGCAGCGCGCGTGTCGCAACGCTGGCGAAGGAGGGTGGGGTGGCGCAGTTGTCCGCCGTCTCACTGGAGCGGGCGGCGGTGGCGACGCCGTCCCCGGAGACTGCGGCCGCGCCTGGGCGGTCACCGGTGGCTCAGGCACGAAAGGAGGCACCTGCGAAGACCAGAGGAGACGACGCGGCCGCGGTGCCCGACACGGTCTGCGCAACGCCAAAGGCCAAGACCGCGGCGAGGAGCGCCGGTGCGGCAGCTGCGCAGGACTCCGCCTGGAGCCCCTCGCCATCGCCGGCCGGTACGGGCGACATGTACACCATACGCGAGATCCTCGTCGGGCTGCGCTCGGCGACGCCGGATGTGGCGCAGCGGATGTGTGGCGACTTCGACCGCCACCTCCGCGCCGGCGTCGACTGCGGAACTCCCGAGGTGATCCAGGCGATGGTGGAGCGTCTCTACGAAAACACGCAGAACTTCGACGCCGAGTTGACCAAAGCGCTGATCGAGTCCTTGAGCGGACTCTTTAGCACGCCGACGTGTACGTCCCGCTGCCACAGCCAGCTGCTCGTGCGAATCACCGGCGTCTTCTTCGATTGCCTCCTCACCGAAAAGTTCTCGCTGCAGGAGTCGATCATTAAGGCGCTGAATGCGATGACGCTAAAGATGCTGGAGGGCTGCCGTGCCGACGACGTGTTCAGTGCGCTCCTCACGCGTCTGACCACCTACTCGGGTGCCTACCTCTCCTCGAGCCACAAGAGTGACCTCAAGTACATTCAGGTGACCGTGAAGTGCATTATGCGCGTGGACCAGGCGAAGGTCTCGGCGGATACTACGGTGCTGTACTGCCACGAGTTCCTCCTGCAGCACCCACCTAGCGCCTTTCGCAACCTGGACGACATGCCAATTCGAACGGTGAAGACGATCTTGCAGAACGCAACGAAGCGGCTCGGCCCGTCGCTGCTGACGACGGCAGAGAAGCTCGTCGGCCCACAGAACTTGGTGACCCACTTCATCCGGGCCTGTTTGGAGATGCAGGACAAGGCGGCGAAGGAGAAGGGCCAGAATGAGCAGCTGGTGATCGAGGAAAGCCGCCACGTGCAGCGCGCCAGCCAGTCCCCTGCGCCACCAACGCGGGAGAAGGCTGCGTCGACGGCGACGACGACCACCACCCCGGTGCGACGTGCAACGACGCCGACGCCGCGCAAGAAGCAGCCGAGCGCGCACGTCGACCCCCACGTAACGGTGAAGGCCGCTCCTGCAGCCCCCTCTGCATCTCTGGGCAAGACAGTGCCTGTGCCTGTCTCCGCCAGTGCACTTGCCCCTGCAGCTGCGAGCACCACGGATGTGGTGCGTGCGCCATCGCCAACGGCCCCGGCGGCCCATCGGCGGACACCCGTCAAGGTGCATCCACGAAACGGCGCAGCGACGCCGGTGCACAGCGGGCGTGGTAGCGGTACCACCCACTCGTCGCCGCTGCCCTCCACCGCTCACGGCACGCCGCGGACGGTGGCCACGCCGTCAGCCACGACACCCACCAAAGCGAACGCCGAGCGCGGTGATGTGACGAAGGAGCTGGCTGATATCTTCACCCACATCCGCAATCACGTCACGTCGGCGGAGGGCATCAGCGAGCTCTACGGCTTTTTCAAGACGACGTCGCCGTCGCGCTACGAGGACGCCTTCCGGCTGCAATTTAACCGCTGCTCCGAGGCGTTTCGAATGTACATTAAGCGGAAGCTTGAGCGCAAGGTAGAGGAGGACGCAGCGGCGGCACCGGCATTTCAGCTACCGGCGGTGGTGCAGAATTTGTCATGAACGCGAATGCGGACAGAGGGAAAGTAGAGTGGAGTGCTGCACGTAGATGAACGCGGTAGTGCAGTCTCCACGAGCATTCCTATTGACGCACCGGTGTTCTCTTTCTCTCTTTAAGACGAAGAGTGCGACGAAAGCCGTGCCTGAGTGTTTATCATTCCTTCCTTTGTGCGTATGTCTGCTTCTGCCTCTTGAGAAACCTTTTTCTTTTCTTCCTCTTCTGCTCTAAGCTCTTTCCGCAATCAAAACTGAGAATCAGCAGCTTTGTTTCATTTCGTCTTTGTTCGCAAGTCAGAGCCGTTTACTGGAGTGCTAGATTGAGCTGCAGTGAGCTGGTGGATGAAGTCTTTGGGTTTGCCTGTGTTTGGCGTGCATGTCACGATGCTGACGCGTGCGAGCATCGGGTATCAGATGTTTCTTACCTGAGAGGTGGAGAAACAGAAACGCAATGTAGATCTTTGTGTATTATTTCTTTTTCCCATATTTTTTTTGTGACCTCTCCCTTGCATCATCTCGAACATGTGAGGTGTGTTGTAGACACGTAGACACCTTCGAAAAGAAGGAAAACAAAATAGAGAAAAAAAGAATGCTTTTTCCGAGTCTGTGTGGCAGAAAAGGCGAGGTGTATTGGCTCTGAAGAGAGAGTGGTGATGCATCACCTTCGCAGAGGTGTGCATGCAGAAGTTCTCAAATATGCACATCACATAGCCTCCTCTAGTTGCCCGTCTCAGCGACGCAACGAGTCAATATTTCTTCCGTATCTTGTCACCGACTTGCTTATCCGCTTTTTTCACCTTCGGAAAAAAAGAAAGAGGTGAAGCAGTGAAGAAATAATAACAACAGCCCAAGCAAGCGAAAAAAAAGGAGTTTCCGCACCTCTGAGAAAGCAGCAGTAAACGAGAAAGTGCTCTCTTTTTCTTCCCATTGCTGACTATTTTTTTTCTAAATTTTCCTCTCCTTTCTCTTGCTTTTTCACTCTCTTCAAAATCATTCTCCCTTTCTCTACTCCCTCACTATTCCCGCTGGCACGCACTTACTCGCACTCCTTACATCTCCTCTGTGCTTTGCTTTTTTTTTGTGTGCGGCAAAGCGCCCCCTACTCCGACCCACGTTCGTAAAGTGCGCTGACCTGCCCCCTCCCCTTTCCCACAACTCTCTCTTCCCCCACTCTTCTGAGTTTTTTTTTTTTGTTGATTTCGCCGACGTGCACCATTTGCTCTTCGGGTTTCTTTTTTTTTTTCCCCTCCTTTTTCTTTTGACAACTCTGCATTCTTGCCTTTTAAAGAACGCCTGGAGTAGTGCGTGTTCAACTTTTTTTTCGCGTGTGATCCGACTCGTTTTTTTCCTTTTCTATTTTTAACTAGCTTTTCGAGATTGAGCCGGAGCGCAGAAAACGACTTTTTTATTTTATAACTCTCTTTTTCTACACTCGATATCTTTTGCTCGCCAAGCTGTTCTTTGAGAGCGCCAAAGTAAGCCGCAGCCTGTTGCCTGTTCGCTAAGTAAACGTATGTAACTACGTTTCGCTGTCTCTCAAATTTTTTTCTCAACTTCATTTTGACAACTAGTTACCTTCTTTTTTTTTCCCTTCCCATTTGTACGTTCTTTTTGCCCTTTCGAGTGACGTTCGACCAAAATTTAAACCTTCAACTCTACGTTCTCGTATTTCTTCTTCTCGTATTTTTCATTCTCCAATTCAACTTTTCTTTTCTACGCTTTTTACCATTTTTTACTTTTGCTGTGGGAACACTCCTGTCACTCGTCCAACTGACGTTGAATTTAATTTTCCTTTTTTCCAGGTGCTTTCAGCTCCTCCTTTTTTCATCTATTTTTTTTTTGAACCGCAAGAGTTCTCCGCCAACGAAAAAAAGGAGTTTTTTTGTAAACTTTTCTCGTTGAACACTCGTTGGCTACCTTTGCTTTCATCAGTTGTTTTTATCGCTCTTTCAGATTATACGATATCACAACAGTCTGTGACATTTTTCTCTTGTCACCGTTCGCGATTGAAGCAGAGGTAAGTTCTTTTTCTCTCAACACAGGCGGCATCAGCGTCACTACTGCACGACTGAATCTCTCCAGGTGATTTTCAACGGCAGCTTTGCTGGTACCTTCTTTCTTGCTTATTTTTTCTCCCACAGACACACTGTTGCCTCCAGAAATACTCGTGTTTGCAGAGGGACACTTTGTGGACCGCGCAAGAGCAGTCACTCTCCTCTCACACGTGAAAGCTACTCTTACAGTTGAGCAGACCGCGCTACTTTCTCTTTTACCGTCGCACTCTTTTACTGTTGTGGGCACCATGTTCGAGGTAACGACACACGTCGGTCCGCTAACGCGCAAGGCACAGCTGGCCTATTTGTCCGTTGGTGCTGCGCTGGCGTTTGCATTGACCTTTGGTGGTTTGCAGGCGTGGTTCACTGCTCCTTACTTCCAACCCATTGAGACGATGGATCCCGAGGCTGACGCCTTCAACCGCGCGGGATTAGTGGGCGTCATCGTCTTCTTCACCTTTGCCGGCCTGTCCATCGCGCTGCTCTGTGAGGCCTCGCAGTATTTTGTGCGTTACGCCTTCCATCCTGCGAACACCGGACGTGAGTGGGTGGCCTACCAGCACGCGGCCGTTGGCACACAGCTTGTCCTCGCTCTCTTCTTCTTCACCACCGGTGTCTCGCTGTTTGTGCGGTGGGCAAAAGGGCCGACGAGGTGCGGCTTCCTCTTCTGCCTTGGACTGGAGAAGCACCCGTTCGATTTAAAGAGTATCGGAGAGAGTTTCAACACTTTTCTTGCCATCATCATTTTTTTGGTGGTTGTTCCGTTGTCATTTGTGATGCTGTACCGCGTGTACACGCTGTGGAGGCTGCAGAAGGCCGTCCATGCCGTGAGGTACACAGATTCGGAGACCTCCACGTCCACAAATGAGGTGTCAGATATCATCGCTGACCAGCAGGACGTACGGAACAAGATCTTCGAAGATGGTGAATTACCCGCTACTGCCAGTAAGTCAAGGTGCCCTTTTGAAGCTACTGTCGCCAACCCGATGTCCAAGGCCCCGAGCATGCGCATCTACGAGGCAAAACCATGGAAGAAGCAGCTGTCCCGCATCGTCGGGCTGTGTGTCGGCATCGTCGTGTGTGCCGTTCTCACATTTTGGCTGCCGAACACTTACGAGTTTTTCTGCGCATTTGGCATTGCCCATTACACCCAGTTGCACATATCCCTCGACACCCGCAGCGACAACCTCACCGTCCCTGAGATGCCGTACGCGTGGTTCCGCACACACCAGATTGAAGTCAATCCTGATCTCGTTCTCAAGATCTTTCCCGGCAACGTCTTCTTCTACGTCTACCTGCTCTCCGCGGCGGTCATCGTGTTCGTGCTGCGCCAGACGCAGACGGGCCGCTACTGGATGCAGCGCCGCATCCCGCGGTGTGCCTGCTTCACGTACGGCGAGGCGGCCTTCATGGTGGCCACCGCGTGGCTGACAGTGTTCTTCCTCATCTACTGGATACGCGACCACAACTACAAGTCAGCGTGGACCGCTGCCAGTCCGGAAGCCTCGAAAATCGAGAATCCCGAGCGCTGGGGCCGCGGTCTTGGGCAGCTCGCCATTCTCTTCCTCTCACTGCTGCTGCTGCCCATTGGTCGCCAGTCGGTGCTGGTGACGGTGCTGGGCGTGTCGCGGGACGGCCTGCTGTGGTTCCACCGCGCCATCGGCTACGCAATGCTGGCCGCCACCGTGGCGCACATTGTTGCCTTCTACATCTCATACTACCAGTATGGCCTCCTGTGGGACAACCTGAGCAAGATTCCCACTATTGTTGGACGTGCTGGTGTGAGCGAGGACTACACCATCGTGGCTGCGACGTGGACGACGTGGTTCATGCTGATTGCGATGGGCATCTTCGGGCTCAACGCGGTGCGGCGCCGCTACTACGAGCTGTTCTACTACACCCACCTCGCGGCCACCTACATGACGCTGCCGATGATGCTGTTCCACGCGTCGGCGGGGTGGATGTACATGCTGCCGGGGCTGACGGTGTTCGCGGCGGACCAGCTGGTGCGCGTGTGGCAGCGCTCGGCGGTGGTGCGGGTGGTGCACGCGCGGACGATCAGCGAGGACACGGTGGAGCTTGCCTTCTCGGTGCCGGGGCGGTGGGACATGCGGTGCGTGCACCCGGGACAGTACGTGCTGGTGTGCGTGCCGGAGCTGACGGCGCTGCAGTGGCACCCGTTCACGCTGGCGAGCGTGGTGGAGGACGAGGCGGTGGACGGCGCTGGCGCGACGCTGTGCACGACGGGGACGGTCTTCTACCTGCACATCAAGTCGATGGGGCCGCGCACGTGGACGGGGCGGCTGCACGACCTGGTGCGCACGGGGCAGGCGTTCAGCCTCGGCGTGGAGGGCCCGTGCGGGACGCCGGTGGACTACAGCCGCTACGACGACGTCGTGCTGGTGGCGGGCGGCATCGGCGCGGCGCCGTGCGTGTCGGTGTACGGGTCGCTGCTGCGGGCTTACATGCGCAACGCGGACGGCGCCGGCGTGCCGCGCGTGCGCATGGTGTGGAGCACGCGATCGGCGTCGCTGGTGGGTGCCGTGGCGGACATGCTGCAGCTGCCGGTGGTGTTTCGCAACTTGGTGCGTGCGCCGAGACGCCGTGGTGGGAGTCATGCGGAGGAAAAGAAGGCCAAGGAGCAAGTTTCCGGATCGCTCGGCAGCGGGAGAGGGCTGCTGGATGTAAACGCAGATGCAAAGATAAAGCAGGATGCGTTTAAGTGCGACATCTTTGTCACCAAAGCAGGTGAAGTGGGGAAGTTTGTGGCGGTGGCGGAGAGTGCGGCGGGTGGCGTTGTTGGCGGTTTCCGAGAGGAGACGGAGGAGGCACGTGAGAGGGACAACACTGGTGCAGCAGCGAGCCGTGGAGGACGGGTCTGTGTGCATGAGGGACGTCCCGATATCGGGCGTGAAATTGCGGCGTCGCTGACGAACCCTGCGACTGGTGCGGTTCGCGGCGATGCCAAGCGGAAGCTGGTGCTGGTGTGCGGACCGGAGTCACTCGTCACCGAAGTCGTTCGTGCCTGCGCTCGGCTGGGAGTTGTGGTCCACACCGAGGAGTTTCTGTTTTGAGGTAGAGTGACGGCGTTTCACAATGCGTGCACTGCCATGTGTTGGAGATGGCAAGTGCTTTCAGTGTGTTATTGGCATGTGGTGCCATCAAATAGGATCTTGTGCCAGTACTCTGCGTGGATCTGAGACCGTAGCAGCAGTGTCAGGCGCTTTTTATTTTTTATATTGCTTTGCAATTGTGCGTCGGCTTCTCTATTTTTCTTTGTCGTGATGGCTGTCCGCGATTGCAATGTCCTTCCTAGCACTTTTTTTTTGTAGGTATCGCTCGTTAGAATATATATATATTTATCAGCCTTGTGGATATGGTGGTGGCGTCCATCGGTTCGTTTTCGTGCCTGTGTCCCTTTTGTTGTTGTGGAGACCGGTGTATCGAGTAAGTAGCAAAAGAAAATGGAACTTGTCAGCTCGTGGTAGATCTCAGCCATACTGAACGACGTCGGGCTTCTCTGGTCGTTGCTGCTCCGAAGCATCCAAGCTGGCATGAGTTAGAGGCTCAAAGAGTCGTGTGCGGCAACCGAAGCGCTTTAAAGCTATGCGGAAGTACGTGTGTGGGCGTCAACGCGTAATGGTGTGTGTCACGAGTGTGACTAGCTGCTCTTTTTTACCCATTGAACAGCTGATATGCTATGTGATCAGCGAGGTGCAGCACTTTCTATTGTTTAGGTGCAGACAGTATGCCTCGCCGCTGTGACTAGCAACTCGTAACACCTTACGCGGAGTCACCACCTCTCGACGATACCGCAGAAGCAAGAATAGAGAGGGAAAGCATAAGATCGATCTCTTTTCGGACTTGTCCTCTTGCGTGAGAACTTGCGTTCATCTTTTTCTATACCTCTCTCTCTTCGTCGCTATACCTCTCTTCCTTTTACACATTCACGCAAATAAAAACAAACTGCTGACCACATGCTTTTAATGGAAAAGAGACATTACTCTAGCGCGCTTTCTTTCATTCTCAACCCAGTCAACATTACTGCGCAGTGTAAGCGGTAGCGACTTTCGCCTCTATTTCTCTCTTCTCTGTACTGAATCTCTCTTTTTTTTCTTTTTTTTTTCTCTCTCTCTCCGCTGCAGATTTACGACTTCTAGAGGCTCGTGCCTGCGAATAAAGAGGGATCTCTATTTTTTTTTTTGGCACAGTACGATCAATCGAAATATCACCTAAGGTAAGTGTCGTTTACTCGTTCCCGCTTGCGTTTTTGATTATCCCGCTAGTCGCCGTCATTTTCTTTGTACCCCAAATTTTACTTCTGAACAAGAGGTTGCAGTAACACTGCGGAATAAAGGGAAAAAAATTTTTTTTCGACTGGTTTAAAGACGCCATTTTTCTTTATAGTAATAATTGTTCTTATAAACAATAAAACAACTTTAAAGAAGCGTAGGAAGGCAGAGCCCGAAGCCCCACGAAACTAGCCGTTGATTCGGACGGTTGTACTTGCCTTTTCGACTTTTTTCATCCACCTTCGTGCTTTTTTTTTTTTTTTGCGTCTTTCCAACATTAAAATAAAAAACTAAAATTCCAAAAGTGGAGAATAAGGTCCCGAGAACAACAACTGTGCCCGCACACACTCACGCAGACAACATCACACGTCTTCCCAAATCACTGCAAGATTTCTCCGAATACCCTAAAAAAGCAAGGTCGAGACAGCAGCACCAACCGGCACCTCTACCACAACCGCGGCAAAATAAGAGAAGAAAAACAGTTCCACTGTCATTTGCTGACCGTTTTTGGCACCGTGGAATTGCTTTTCCTTTTCCCTTTTTCCCGATCAACTACGTTACGTCCAACACAACTATTTTCTTTCCTGCTTGCTCATCGCATTAATTTGTTAAGCAATACGCTTCACCGCTGACTCTCTTTTTTTTCTGACGACTCCAATGTCGTCCAACCGCGAAGACGTGTCGGGCCACGAGCACTCCCCGACGACCTCTCCTTATGGCAGCAACGAGCCACAGCTCCGCCAGCGGCGCCACCACGCCAGGCCGGAGGAGGAGGTGGACGAGGACCACTACGTGAACCCGGAGGCGGCCGCGATGTACGCCAAGGCACCCTTCATGCAGTACATCCCGCTGGCCTCGGAGTCGATGACCGGCTACGGCCCGCGGCCCGTCTTCTCGCTCGGCGTGTGCTACTTCTTCAACAAGGGCCTGGCGAACCAGCTGATGAACTCGGCCACCTACGCGATGCTGGTGAGCCGCTTCCAGATGCCGGCGGAGCGCTACAACCGGCTGGGCTCCATGGGGACTCTCGGGTGGTCGCTGAACGCCTTCACGGCGATGATGTGCGACACCTTTGCCCTGATGGGCTACACGAAGCGCTGGTACATGTTCCTGTCGTCGCTGCTCTCCGGGGTGCTGACGATCATCTACGCCGTGCTGCCCGCGAAGCCGTCGTCGGCGAACACGGCTGCCGCCTTCATCTTCCTCGCGTCCTTCGGCCGCGCGAACGTGGACATCCTGTCGGAGGGCTACTACACGCGCAAGATGCGCCAGCACCCGAAGCCCGGCCCTGCGCTTGTGAGCTACATCTGGTGTGCGTCGATGGCCGGAACGATCATCTCGTCCGCGATCAACGGCCCTGTGTCTGACAAAGGCATGCCGCAGGTGAACATCTACATCGCCGGTGCCGTGCAGGTGCTGGTGAGCGTGATCTTCCTGGTGAACTGGTACCAGGAGAGCCGCAACCGTGTGGAGCGTGAGGAGGACGCGTACGCCTTCTTCAAGGAGGAGCAGCTGCTGCGCGAGGAGTACGGCCTGGAGGACGACGATCATCCGGTGGAGATGATGGCTGACCCGGACGGCAACCCGCGGATGCTGCTCTCTGGGCAATCGCCGGAGAGCCGCCAGGGGAAGGTGGCGGCGTGCCCCGAGCACGCGGAGGGCGAGGACGATGAGACGATGTACACCAGCGACGAGCGTGAGTGCCGTGCGGCGGAGGGCTTCCACTTCGACCACCCCCCGATGCGCTTCTGCGGCGGCTTCATCGAGCTGAACTCGGAGGTGATCAGCAAGAACTGGCGCATCTTTGTGTACAGCTGCGTGATGACGGCCGCGGTGCTCGCCGAGACGGTGGGCACCATCTTTGCGGACACGCTGGGCCTGCTGCTGATTCTCGTGATCGTCTCGACTGTGTGCTGTGCGACGTCGTTCTGGGCTCTGCCGCGGACCATCGCGAAGGCCAACGTCTTTGGCTACCTGGCGGTGATGGTGGACATCACGGTGTGGGGCCCGATGTACAGCTTCTACGTGGCGACGGAGTCGTGCCTGCCGGATGGCCCGCACTTCTCCTACACCTTCTACAGCACGATTGGTCCCATCATCGGCAACATCGCTGGCATTGTGGGTGTCATTGCTTTCAACTACATCTTCCGCACGCAGCGCTACCGCCTGGTGTTTGTGCTGACGACGTTCGTGAACGTGTTCGGCAACATCTTCGACATCATCATTGTGAAGCGCTGGAACCTGGCGATCGGCATCCCCGACCACGCCATGTACCTCCTCGGCAACGCGGTGGTGTACGATGTGTGCTACATGATCGCGTGGATGCCGATGATCGTGCTGATCTCTCGGCTGTGCCCGCGCGGGTCGGAGAGCATGGTGTTTGCCGTCATGTCTGGCTTCCGCAGCATTGGTCAGACGACAGCGGCGCAGATCGGGTCTGTGATCCTGGAGTTCGGCTGGACCACCGGCGCGTGCGAGTTCACGAACCTGCCCATGATCCTGCTGGTGTGCCGCGTGCTGAGCCCGCTGCTGGTGATCCCGCTCGTGTTTCTTGTGCCGGACGCGCGCATCTGCGACGACCTCGACATCGACGGCCACATCCTGAAGAAGAAGATCGAAGAAAACGACGTGTTGGCGCTGGATAGCGACTCTGGCCCTAGCGATGGTGTGCAGAAGGACGGTACGAAGTAGGGGTCTCGCCACTGTCTGATATCTTGAGGATAAGTCGTGGTTGTTTTTTCTCGTTTTTTCCGTTGCTCGCTTGTTTTGCTTTCTTGTGTCTGCGGTTTGTATTCTTTTCGATTCTCCTCTTTCTCGGTCTTCAAAGGGATTTATTAGGGAAAAACACAGAAAAGGTGGAAACGCAGGCCAACGTCAACCTCATAGCGACCTTTATGAAAAGCTGAGAGTATTCTGAGAATGGTTCTTTCCTTCTTTTTTTTGTTTTCTGTCAGTTCATTTGCGCGTCGACGTTGTGTGGACATTCGTCTGCAAGAGGGAAAAAGCACTGGGGTGCTTTTGTCATCTCTGTATGTGGAGTCAGCGCTTCTCGTGCTCTGCTCTTTTTTTTTTCCCCCGGTTTGCAGGCCTTTTCCTGCCTTAACCTCTTTTGTTTTTTTACAAATTGAGTAGTGCCTTCAACGACAACAACAACAAAAATTCCTAATTATGGTGGTAATGACCTTCGGCTTTTTCTTTCTCGTTTTTTTTTCATATATTTTTCTTCGTCTGTGGAGTCGATAGTGATACGCATCTCGGCATAATGCTGAAAGCTTTGGTAGTGGTTCTTTTCTCCCGATTGCCTTTTTTGTCCATTATCACGCCACTATTTTCTTTACTAAAATTATTAATGCTATTTTTATTATTGTTATTGCGGAGCTTGCCAGCAACGGATTTATATTACGTGCGTAGAATCCTTTTTTTAAATAGGTATTTCTCTTTATTTTATCGCTTATTCTACCTTTGCTATTGTCGAAGAAAAAAAAATGTCTCTATGTGAGCGAATCTCTTCGCTGTTTTCATTTTTCTAGATCAAATTCAGGCAGCAGTTTTCGATACTCTTCTTCTGAAGCAAAAGTATTTATTAATCTCTTTTGTTTCGGCACGGCAATGGCGCTGCAGATCACTGGATTGAGCTCGATTGCACATGCGTGCTATAAATTCCACTACAGCCGCCACTGTCACCTCTTACACACCTGGCCTCTCTCTCATTGTTCACTTAACAATAGAGTTCACCCGGCTCTCTGTGCTCCCTCTTGCAGTGTGTGCTGTGTGATCGCTGCCCGGAAAAAGAAAATAACATCCCTTCCGCTGCGGTACTGAGTATGCCGCTGCTTTTAATTTATAATTATTTTCCCTTTTTTTTTTCAGAGCGGTGCAAGCACTGACAAGACTGAAGGTTGTTTTGTGAGAGAGAAAGCCAACGAAGCTGCGTGAGGTCTCCGCTTCTCTTAAATTGCCGCTTGTCCGCACGCATTCGATACATCTTGTACTCTTGTCGCATGATTTCGTGTTTTCGACGGCGCCTGGGCAGGTGAAGTCGTGACGGCGCGTGCGGCCATGCGTGGGTGTGTGCACGTATGCCTCCCTACACGGCCCGTTCTCTCTCCTTTTCTTTTCCCTTGTCCGGTACGGCGACGTGTCTTTAGGAGCACGTGCAGCTGCACAGCTAAAGTAAAGAAAAGATAAGACCATTACCATCGTGCAAATTGCACGCGTAAACTGCTGCTGCTTCATTCTTGACTCCCTCTGCGCCACACGGTGGCCAATCTTGTTGTCCAACCTAACTTTGAGGTTGGAGGAGAAGCTTCAGCGCGTATTTGCGGAGGTGAGTGCGGCCGCTAAGTCAAAAACATGCGATTTCGGGTATAACATCATTTGCAGTGCAAATGACTTTAACGTGTCGCGCAGCGCTTCACGTGGGTGCCTTGGCATTCATGCGGCAACACATCTCCCTCTTCTGTCTACCTTGTTTTCTTTGCTCCTTGTTTTCTAGCAATTATGTCGAGTATCGTCCACAGATTTTTTTTCTTTGAAGGACCAGAAGTCCATACGTCTCGGACACAATCGAAGTGTCTTGCCGCCCATGAACAAGTACTGGATTCCCATCAAATACGCCATCACCGCTCTGTTGGTGGTGGTAATTTCCGAGGTCGCGGCCCGCAGCGAGCGCCTCGGTGGTCTCCTCGCTGCGCTGCCGCTGGTCACGATTATCACTCTCGTTTGGCTGCACGTGGAGAAGGAGCCGGCGGAGAAGATCTCGAACCACGCGTGGTACACCTTCTGGTACGTCGTCCCCACGTTACCGATGTTTTTCATCTTTCCCTGGATGTACGACTACCTCGACTTTTGGTGGACGCTGCTGTTGGTCAGTATCTTCACAGTGTTGGCGTTTCAGGTCTTTGCGCTTTACATGAAGCGTTGGGAAATTGAGCTGATGTGAGCACAAGTCCCAGTGTGTCCTCCATGCCTTAATTGCGCTCTTCACGTTGCAAAAAAAAAAAAAAAAACAAGTGAGGTACTTGATTTCTTTTTTCTGCTGCCTTTTTTCATATTTTATTTTGCAGTGTGTGGAGTCCGTGTGGTTCTGCGCTTCGGCTCTGTTGACGAGCAGAGAGGACCGCGGTGGCTGTGCTCAAATGTTTCCCAAGCGTGGGAGTGTTTTTAAACTCTTGCGAAGCAGCATCGGCTCTCTCTCGGCCGCTCGCGTTTCTATTCTATCAGCGTCGACTGAGGCTTCACTTCGTAGCGTCTTCTCTGCTTCTTCAAAAATGCCGCTCCGAGAGGCTTCCCATTACAAAGAATGATACCTTCCGGAAAGAAAGGTGCAAAAGGGGGAGAGTCACAACGGGTATGCATGGCGTTCTGCGCGTGGAATGCGGCGGGGGATTCACCACGTTGTCTTCCCTCCTTGGCATGATAATTTGCTTCACGAGGTCTCATCCATTCTACCGACTTTCCCGCGGATGTGCAGCGAGGCTTTGCCCTCCTACACGAAGATGAAGGACTTGGAATTGTCCTCTGGTGCTGCATCACCCTGCATCACGTTTTCACTATCTTTGAGTTTCTTCCCTTTCTTATTGCGTTTTTCCCTTCCAAATTCTCAAATGTTTTTTTTTTCCCCTTTGATTTGTGTTATGCTGCTGTGGAAAGCGCGTGTCTATGCAGCCGACCTTGGAGTGATTGCAACTCTACAGGGCGACTGGTAGCTTTCCGCGCTGCCACCGAGTAAAAGCCACGGTTTTTTTTTTTTAGCGTTCTTCAGCACCTCTTCCACGAGTTTCTTATTCGTATCTTTTTTTCTGTTTATCGATCAACTCGAGATGAATCTTCTTTACGTAATTGTCAAGTACGCGCTGACGTCGGCCATCATCGTGGCGGTGTCGGAGTGTGCAAAGCGCAGTGATCGTCTGGGTGGGCTGCTGGCCGCCCTCCCTACCGTCACCGTCCTCACGCTCGTGTGGCTGCAGGTGGAGGGGCAGCCCAAGACGCTTATTGCAAACCACGCGTGGTACACTCTGTGGTACGTCATTCCTACCCTACCGATGTTCCTCACGTTTCCCTACTGCTTCGATCGGTTTGGTTTCTGGGGTGCGATGGGCATCTCCTGCGTGTCTACGATGCTCATTTTTGCCCTCTTCGGCTTCCTGGTCTCCTACATTGGGATTCACCTCGTGTGAGTCTGTGAAGAGACCAGCGTGCTTTAAACAAAGCACCACCTCTTTTACTAAGACTTTGTTTGGTTAGCGTCCTGTTTGCGGTGTGGTGCAATTTCGCTCTTGGCGGTCTTGTGCGCGTTGGTGCGGACGATCACGTTTCATCAACAAATAAGAATCTCGCGTTCAATAAAGAGAAGAGACGTTAACAGTTACAACGTGCCAGTGCAACGCGATGGCAGAGTTGCGGCAGAAGGAAGAGTTTTCAATTCGCTACCCCAAGATGGAGAGATATTGCATGTGCTCTTGTGTTTACTTCCCATCGACTTCTACTTTTTCTGTCTGCGTCGCACCGCGGACCGCCGGCTGAACAAAAGGAAAAAAAAGAAAAGAAAGACCACCGAAGCTGGGCCACTTGTAGGTATCCTGCGAGACTAACTGGTAGCACGAGATTGAGTTTGCTGCCTAAGTGCCCTCATTTCGATGGGCAGTCTCAACATGCTTTTTCAAAGCAATCCGGAGCTTTTTTCTACTGAAAGATTCGTCTTCCGGCCCTCAGCCCGTTTATCAGGCTCAAGGCCGCAGCTTAAGCTGAGTTGTTGATGAATTCTAATATCCGCGAGTATTATCCGCAGCTCTCTTCACATCGTCTTTCGTCTCTCCTCTGGCTCTCTCTCGGATTTTGTGCTCTACGTCGCGTCCAACACACAAATCAAAACAAAAAAATTTCTATAAGCTTGAAGCATTTTATAGGGTAAGACTCGACTGTGCGTCATCTTCGCCGCTTTTTAAATAGTAAAAGCGCGTTTGTACTCTCCTCTTTTATTCTCCGCTCTTCCCCCACACTACACACTTGCACGCAGACACCATGCGGCGTGCCTCCGACGAGACCAGCGGCTCCTCCGAGTACGACCACAACAGCGACACCAGCGAGGAGGCGTCGGACAGCGAGGAGCACTCGAGCAACCACTCCCCCGGCAACCTGCCCATCCCTGTCCCTGCCAACGCAAATCGTTCCCCGCAGTCCTCGACGAGCATCAGCGGTGGGAGCCGCGTCGTGCAGCAGCTCACGGCTTCACAGCTCGAGAACACGTCTGCCACTGCCGTGCGAGGTGGCCAGCTCATGGCGAACAACCCGAACGACGAACGCGTCGAGGTGCGTGGTGCCGAGAACGTGGCGACCCCGCGCGCCTCGCTGCAGCCCGGCAGTGCCGAGCGTGGCGACGTTGGCCGTGTTGGCGGCAACGGCGTCTACGGCCGTGCCATCGAGAACTCCCCGCATGACGAGGCCATTCCCGTGTCGGGGCACGCGAGTCAGATTGCGACGCCCATGGCGATGCGGGTGGGCGGTGGCGGTGGCAGCGGCGGCGGCAGTCTCGGCGGTACGATGCGGCCCGACGACGACGACGACGACGAGAGTGGGGAGGACGGCGAGGAGGAGGAAGACGAGGAGGGAGAGGAGGGGAACGAGCACCGGGCGGAGGGCTACGCGGGGCAGCGGCCGGAGGAGATCACTGAGGCCGCCCCTGTCGCCGCCTCCGCGCTGGACCCGCAGCTCGGCTACAACCCCGCCAAGTACGCGCGCGTCAACGCCAGTGCCAGCCGCGCCATGCAGGATCTCTTTGGTTTTATCACGCGATACGAACCCTTTGCGGCGGAGCTGCCGGCGAAGCTGCGTCCTTTTGTGCCCGACTACATCCCCGCGATTGGCGACCTCGACCCCTTCGTGAAGATCCCGCGGCCCGATCATGAGCAGGATGGGCTGGGCCTCTACGTGGTGGATGAGCCGACCATCCCGCAATCGAACCCGGCGGTGGTTCTGCTGGAGCTGAACGCGACGAACGCGCACGGCGTGGCGGCTGAGGTGGTCGACTCGCTGGAGAACGCCGCGAATCGGCCGGAGGTGATTGACCGGTGGATTTCGGACATTAAGAAGGTGCACTATAAGAAGGCCCTGCCAACGGTAAACTACCAACGGCCGATGCCGGACATCGAGACGCTGATGCAGGTGTGGCCGCAGCAGTTCGAGGAGATGCTCAACTCCGACGTCGCCTTTCCACCGTCGCACATCGATCTCGACCTCGATCAGTACGTTCGCACCCTCTGTGCCATTTTAGACATTCCCACCTACACGTCTCTGATTGACTCGCTACATGTGATGTTCACACTCTATGAGGAGTTCCGCTCGAACCAACACTTTCAGCACGTGTAAGGGGTGGTGAGTTTTTGTTTTTTTGCCAGATGTAGCTTTTTTTCTTTTCTTTAGCTGATGCTGTGTAGATGTGCACAGCCTTACTGACGCAGTAAGAGAAAGAGGGAGAAGAGAAAGCCGCATGTCTTGAACGTCGTTGACACGAAGAAATCGACGCGTTGGGGCAACGTTTTCTTTTAGAGGCCCACAAAGGAAAAAAAGCATTCAGGCTGGTGTTCTCTCTCTCTTTGTCGAATAAACTGTCAGATACATCCTTTTTATTCTTCTGTAGTCGTTTATTGCTGTGTTTTATTTTTGTTTGTTTCTCTTTCTCCCTGTACTTTCTCCCTCTATTCTCTTTCAGAAGGTAAACATGTATACTGTGATGCTTATGGTGTGTGCTTATGTGAAATACGGCGTTGCGGCAGTCGTTAAGAATTGGCTCTAGAACGAGAAAGAAAAAAAAACCTCACAAAAACAAAGCTAATGGGGTACGGAGTGCTGAAATGCACGTTTGATAGGAACAAATGCAAACATTAAGAAAATGTCTGTGCTTGTTGATTCAGCGGTGCAAGAGACAGCAGATGCAACAGGGTTTTGAACGTGTGGTGATGTGCGTAGAAAAAAATGATTCTGCGGGTCTCTCCTTCATTTAGGTGATTCACGGCGATAGCGCAGCGTTTTACCTATGGTGGGAAGCATTCCGTGTTGTCGCTTTTGTCCCCGCTGCTGTACCGTAGACTATGCTCTGCTCGTCCTTCACCCGGCAGTGCTTCAGTGACAACTTTGATGAAGGTGAATCATTTGACACGGCAACACGTGCTGCCACTGCTTTAAGTGTAACGGAGTCTTTTTCAGGTGACTCTTCCGTCGCGACGCGCATCTGCGGTACGCACTCCTTCTAAATTTTTTTTTCCACGCTCACTCACACTCGGCGTTCCCCCCTTTTTTTTGTTCTGGCTCTTTCAGCCGCAGCTACAACTTACAAAAAAAAAAGGTGTGGCAACTCCCTTGTACGTCTGCTCTTGGAACGCACTTTAAATCCTCTCAGCGAGAAAGCAGATAAAGGTCGAGGACAGTTTTCAGCATAATTGCGCCACCAGCCTCTCCTCTCTCACCACCCACGAGAGAAATATTTCATCGCTCGTCGTGCTACGTAGCGCTGTTTTCTTTTTAAAGTACTTACTCTCTAACCCGCTCCATAGAAAAAGAAAGAAAGGCAAGAGTGCTGCGGTAATTGCATATCTTCCATACAACTTCTTTGTTTTGTTTTCATTCTTCTCTTCCTGTTGCGCTTACCACCACTCTTGTGCTCGAGAAACAGAAATAATAATAATTGACCATGACGCTTTTTCTTTCGAGCGATGTGCCCCACGCTGCTCCCGCCTCTCCTTCGTGGTCGGTCTACGAGGAGCAGTGGGGCGGCGACGCCGACGAGGAGCCGCAGTGGTCATTTAACGGCGCAGCGCCGCCTCCCTCCACGGCACCGCCACCACGCATTCCATACATCTCATACCCGCCGCTCCCCGCCACGTTAAAAGGCGGCCACCTGAAGAAGACGGCGCCTATCCGCCGTGGTGCGCAGGGTGCGGTGTACTCCGCAGTGGACACAAGCGCCCCAGCAGCAGCAGCGAGGACGGCGGCCCATGCAGACCCGACATCCGAGGAGGGGACAAGCCAGCCGCGTTCTTCGGCCTCTCCGGCCGGTCTGC
This sequence comes from Crithidia fasciculata, assembly GCA_000331325.2. NCBI lineage: Eukaryota > Euglenozoa > Kinetoplastea > Trypanosomatida > Trypanosomatidae > Crithidia > Crithidia fasciculata. Next base: position 945,314 of record CM003433.1, read on the forward strand.
CCGTGGCGGTGAAGCGTATCTTTGTGCAGTCCAACGACTTCGGCGCACGCGACATCCCCGCCACCGTGCTGCGTGAGGTGACATTGCACCGCTTCGTGTGTGGTGTGCAGGACAGAGCTGTGGCTCAGGAGAGCACACCAGAGGCGTCTCCAAACACCAATAACCTGCTGGATGAATCGGCTCGTATTCTGCGCCTGCACCGCATCGTTGAGGCACCGCACAAGGAGATGTGTCTTGTATTGGAGTTGGCAGCTACCAGTCTAGAGCGTCTTCTCGCGCCACCCGCCGGCCGTGGAGGAGGGAGCGCTGGTGGCTATTATGGCGGCGGGGCGTACAGGAAGAAGCCAGGGACGGTGGCCATGTTCAGTGGTCTCGGTGGTGGTGGGAGCGGCAACGTTCTCCTCTCCGCTGCAGAAAGGGAAGGCTCACATGCTCTTCTCGGCGGACGATCAGGATCTCTTGCGAGCAATGCCCGGTGCCCGCTGCTGAGTCAACCGCCCCTCGTTCGGTATCTTATGCGGCGTCTGCTGCGTCTTGTCCACTTCCTGCATGAAAGCTGCGGCGTTGTGCATCGCGACCTGAAGCCGAGCAACGTGCTCGTGACGGACGAAGGCGGGCTGCGCCTCGGCGACTTCGGCTCTGCGCGCTTCATCCCTCCCTCGACGCCATCGCATGAGGAGAGGGACAAGGAGGTGGCATCGCCACCAGCGGCAGGCTTGCTCGAGTGCACGCCGCCGTCGATGCGGACGACGCTGCACTACCGCCCACCAGAGGCGTTGTACGGCGACGCGCTGTGCCGCCCTGCGGCGGATGTGTGGGCACTGGGAGTGATGTTTGCTCAACTTCTGCTGCAGAAGAATCTATTCCACGCAGAGGGTGAGCTAGACTTGCTCGGTGCCATTCAAAAGCTGCTCGGTCCACCCACCAAAACGCCACCGTGGCTGCGCTCTGCGGAGGCTTCGGCAGAAGCACTCCCGGCACCGGCTTCATCTTCTTATGTGACTGCCTCTGGAGTGCAGGCGAGCCTGCCGCACAAGTTTCACACCGGTGTTGTATCTGCCGAGGGGCTGGACCTGGTGACGCGCATGCTTTGCCAGCAACCCCAGTACCGCCTTTCCGTACAAGAAGCGATGCGGCATCCTTTCTTGAACCCGTCTGATGTAGAAGAGGACGACAAGAAAGGGGCGTTGCTGTGGAAGGAGAAGGTGGCGGAGGTGGAGCGGCAGAGGGCAGCAGAGGCGGCTGCGCAACGAGGGTTGGGTGGACGCGGAGGGGCGGGACCGCTGATGCTGGGCGTAGATGACGAGGACGAGGATGAGGAGGAAGACGACGATGGAGCGGTTCCCTTCCGCTTGAGCCTGGGTGGCGGCTTCGCAGCTTTGTCGTGAGACTTGGGCAGCTTGGATGCTCTGCCACCTTTCTTCCTGTCCTCTCCTACCGAATCCCAGTTGAGTGTGAGGCGAACTGCGAGTTGCTGTCGTCCATCTGCGCTGCTTTTTTTTTGTTTCTCGAAAGACGGTTTTTGCGTGCTGCAATGTGGCACGTGCGTGAGTGTGGGTGTGCGTGCTCGTGTGCGCCTTGATGTGCAGCACCAGCATAGAGCTAAGTGTATCTCTCAGAAGGCTGCGCTTACAAAAAAATAAAAAAGGAAGCACTCGTGCAGCAGGGGAGTAACCTGGCAGAGTTCACTGAACAGTGCAGACAGAGAATGCGTCGCAGCGTGGTTCCGCTGTTGACTTCACCGATGAGGAAGTAAAGTACTGTGAAAAATGCTTGCTCAACATCAAAGGGTACGCCAAGCTGAGGCGTCGAAATGCACCCTGCCGTTTCCCTCGCGTGCATGCTGCTTCTGTGTCTTTTTTTTTTTTAAATATCCACTCTCCGTCCATCTCTCTCTCTCCCTTCTACCTCCTTTTAGCTTACTGTGAACAGTTGGAAAATATCGTTTTCTCTTCTTTGGAGATCGTCATTGCGGCACACACCTGCGCAAAAAAAAAAAACTAGAAGAAAAAAATCAAGAACACCGTCACATAATTTTATTGCAGACGCACATAAACCTTGTGACATCTTTTTTGTTTTGAGTTGAACGGTCTTGCTCGAAAGCTTAAGAACAACCGCTTCATAGTGTTCTTTTCCTTTTAGTGAAGGGTTCTTACCGTGAGCACGGACGCGATCTTCTCCTTTCTTGGTTCTTTCTCACTGCCTAGGAAGACCCTTCCTACTTTTTTCTCTTGCCTTTTAGAAAATTGTTTCCTCTTTTATCCGGTTTGACTCATTCCATTCTCTCTTTTGCCGGGTTTGCATCATCTCTGGTGCTTCCTCCGTTGCCGCGCCAAGCCTTCTCTCTGTCGGCTTCTCAGCACTTTCCTGACGCATTCTTTTTTGTGAGCGTCTGGCGTGTGGTGAGAGCTCCCCGTCCCCCACTACACCTTCCTGTTTTTCCTTTTTTTTCTGTCTGTGTGGCTATCTTGCGTTTCCATCGTTCTCGTTCTTAGCTTGCCTTCTTTATTTTTCCTTGCTACCTTCTTTTTCCCCTTTGCCCTTTTTGTTTGGTGGTTTCTGAATAGCGCACTTAATCTCTTTCGTTTTTATTTTCAACTTTTCCTCTTACGGACGATCTTTTTTTTTTTTGGTGTGTTTGTGTGTGCTGCGTGTTGATTGACGCGTCGCTACCACAAGGGTGTACCTAGTGTATTGAGCACAAACACGCGTGTAGAGCTGCTAAAGAAGGCACGTCGACGGAGACGAGCCTCTGTGGTCTTCATCGCCTCGCTTTCGAACATTTCCCTCTTAGGTAGAAGGGATCGAGTTGGAGGCTGCGAAGCAAAAAAAAAAATACAGTAGACGATATCGAGAAGAGGACTCACGCAACGAGAGCAAAAAAAAAATACGTTTCTCTAGACACAGCAGCACTCATTAAAGACTGCTCGTGCTGGCGAGACAATGCCGTCTGAGTCGAAAGCAACGGACGGCACGCCAGCCGGCTCCCCCGCTCCGTCCAGCGCGCGGCCGACCACGCTTTACGACACGCTTGGCATAGCTCTCTCTGCCACGACAGAGGACATTACCATCGCGTACCGCAAGCTGGCCCTTGCCTGCCATCCTGATCGCCCGGATGGCTCGACGGAGAAGTTTCAGGAGCTGCAACGCGCTTATGAGGTGTTGAATAACCCGACCAATCGTGCCCAGTACGACGCGCTGCTCAAGGGCAAGCCGGTTCTGCGGAACTTCAAGCGTCCTGCCAAGCTGGAGAAGGTGGAGAAGCCGGTGTACGCCCTCCTCGCGGATCTCGCCTTTTACCAGTTCGAAGGCGCGCCAAGCAAGCTGCGCTGCAGCGTGCACTACGGCGACGGCATCGAGTTCAACAACGAACGCGGCAGCTTCATCGGCCTCGCTGGGGATGGCTTCCTCTACTGGTCCGTCAACGGCCGCGGATACGCGACGCAGTTGTGCAAGGGCGACAGCGATATGGCGCTCTCCAACGTGCGGGTTGTGTATCGCAGCAACATGGGGCTGCGCCGGAAGCCGCTGGAGCGCTCACACGCTGGCAACAGCTCCTTCTCTGGTCAGCCACCGCAGGACCAGCGCACTGGGACACGCTCCTCGGTGGGCAGTCCTCAGAGTGGCCGATCAGGGAATTATAGTGGCGGCAACGGTGGTGGCGCTGCCCCGCGCCTCTCCGAAGCTGAGCGGCTGCGTCAGCAAATCCGCAATAAGGAGCGGCACCGCAGCGCGACGAAGCGGCTCGAAACCATCGAGCGCGAAGAAGCAGACGAGCGCAACGATCTGGAGCGCTACTGCTGGGAGAAATTTTGCACGCTGCACACGAACCTCGAGGCTGGCATGCGCTGCGTGACACTGGGCCTTCCCGTGGCGAGCGAGTTGGCCCTCTTCATGGGCTACGCGTCGCAGCAGGAGGTTCCACTAGCAGGCTCGCCGCCGGGTAGCTCTATCCCCGCGACAGAGGGCGAGTCGCCGCGTGTCGCTGCGTTGTGGGTCGACCCTCTTGAGGCGAACATCGACGACGAGGACGAAGGCGAGGGCGGTGCTGATGCCGCACACGACGATGCGAGCGACGGGGCCGCCGCGGAGGCGAGTGGCGGTGCTGGGCGACAGCCAACCACACCGGGGAGGAAGGGGCACTCTTCTCCTTCTGTTTCATCCGGTGGTTCAGCCTTGTCGGCGCCGACGCGGTCGGACAGCTCGTCGGACACGGCCTCCGACGGCGACTCCTGCCGTGCCCGTCCCACAGCTGGTCCACAGGCTCTGAAACGTACGGGGTTTACTGCGGCTTATGTTTCACCGCAGCCCTCCGGCTCCTCGCCGATGCTCCCCGGTGCCCTCCTTCGCCCTACCGTCAGCGCCAGCTCGTCTTTGGGCAACGCTCGCCAGTCTCCGATGCAGCCCGCACCCCTGCATGCCATGCCCTGGGCCTCGTCGCCTGGCGCACACGCACTTCCCACAGCAGCGGTAGGGGCACACGGGCTGGCGGCGGAAGCGCGTCCGTTAAAAGCCCCGCAGGGCCTTCACACCGGTGGCGGCGGTGGTGGCAGCAGTACCACCGTTCAGTTTGCATCAGGCACGCAGCGGCCGGCCTCAGCGGGTGCGGGGGCGGCAACGGCGGCGAGCCGCGATCACGACGGCCTTGTCCGTGTCACGAGCGGCCCGGATAGCAGCACGCGGGTGAGTCGAGCTAGCGTCACGGAGGCCGATCAGCCATCTCTGCCCAACTCGCTGTCAACGCCACCGACAAGTGGGCTGCATCACGAGGCGGGCGACGCAGCCGCCAATCGCTTCGTCTCCCTCCTCCACGCAGCAGAGGAGAGCGGTGCAAGCAGCGCTGCCGCTTTTGCAAGTGGACACGACAGTACAGTCGCGCCAACACGGCCGCTCTACCCGTGGAGTGCGACGGAGCTCACCAGTCACAACGTCACACGAGACGTGCAGGCACGTGCGACCACGACAGCAGCCGGCGCCGCGGTTTCATCTTCGCCGGCTATCACGGGCTTTTCGACGACAGCTGCTGCCCTGCCTCACACGAACCCACGCGGCGACACCGGCAGCCCTGTTGGGCGTGGCGCTGTGGGTGGTGAGCTGTCGAACTCGCCGTCGCCGCAGCCGGCGCGGGAGCGGACGTCCGTCTTCTCCACATCGCAGCCGCACGCGACCACAGCAAGCCCGGCAGCAACAGCAGCAGCAGCGGGTAGTGCGTCGACGATGGTTATGAGCCCGCCGGGACAGGCAGAGAAAAAGGAGGAGCCGCCCGTCACAAGGACGCGTCCCTCCTTGTCGCCTGCTGCCGCAGGACACACCCACGAAGGCCGCTCTTCGCTGTCTCCACGCCCCACAGCCGTGTCCCAGTCACCTGAAGCGCGCAAGACGCCACGGGCTGAGGCGATCAGCGGCCGCAGTGCCGCTGCCCAGTCTTGCTCACGCGGTGAGTCAGGAGACGGCTGCACCTCTTATGGCGCACCGTCGGGTGCCACGGTGAATCAATCACATGAGGAGGGACGTGGCATCGGTTTTGCTGCGAGTGCCGCCACCGGAACAGCTGCAGCTGCTGAACCTTCGTCAACCGCGCAAGAAACTCCTCGCCGCCGCCACCTTGACGTTGGGGACGGTGGTGCGACCGAGAACTCAGCGCTGAGGTCGCAGTCGGGCCGTGCGAGCCACCCCGTCACAGCGCTGAGTGGGGACTTTCGTTTTACCGCCGACACCTCCTTCACAAGGGAGCGAGGGGACACGACTCTTGCCTCTGGTGGCGCTGTTTCTTCGTCCGGCACGACGGCGACATCGACCAACCCGCGAGTCACGATTGCCCCGCTGCGACTCTCCACCTCGCAGGATTACGGGTTGGCGCGGAGTGGGCAGGATGGCGAGCTGGACGCGCCGCTGCTGTCGCCGAACGCCGCGGCAGCCGAGAAGCGGCGGCGGTCGAAGGGGCGGGTGACGCCGCGGTACATGCTGGCGACGCAGGCCCACGCGCGGCGTGTGAGTGGGATTCCGCTAGACGGCACGGGTGGCGGCACGCCGGCGCCGTCGCCGCGGCTGGAGGCGATTCACGCCTACAACAGCATGTCAGCAGCGGAGATGTTGGCGGAGGAGGAGGAGTTTATGAACTCGTTCGCCAAAACAAAGCGCGTTACGTGAGGACGCCGCTGATAAGAAGAGAAAAAAGCCGAGAGAGAAACAGCGCTTTTCCTCCGACCTCAACTGATTTTCTTTCTTTTTTCTTTCTTCTTTCTTGAAATGATTACTCTCTTGCCTTCTTTTCTCATTTTCTTTTCTCCCAATTTGGTGGTGCCCGCTGTGCTCACGCGCCGCGAGTTGGTGCTGTGCTGTCGCAACTATGTATGTGCACACTGTCAGTCAATCGTCTTCTTTTATTTGATCTTTTCATTAGTTTTTTTTTTCTTCTCCTTCTTGAATGATCCTTGCACTCCATTTATATATGTTTATCTCTAATCTGAAGGTACCGCAATTCTTCTTAACCCTGTGTTTCTTTTCTTTTGAAAGGCACGTTGGTCGACGTGCGGTGTCGCCAGCATGAGGAAAGAGAGAACGCGCTGCCAGAGGCGTTTCTCTGTCGAACACACGTATATTTTTACGCTCTTGTTTGCCGAGCCTCCAGGAGAACGGAAAAAAAGAAAAAAAAAGCTACGCAAAAAGCTTTCGCCATTCGCCATTACACGAAAATGCGAAAGCAACGCGGCTCAATAGGCACTAATAGAGGCACAATGGACCGACCGCAGTCGTAGGTGCACACGACGCTGAGCTTCAAGTGCGTGCGCACGCTTCGTTGGCTCTGTGTCGTTGTTGATGCAGGTAGGAGTGCAGCGAGCTGCAGTCCGGCTTTCTATATTTATTTCAATCATACTTTTGTACTAAAAAAAAAGCGGAAGTTAAGCGATACATTGCGTGCACTTTAGCGTACCCAAACGAATAAAGATAACAAGCTCTAGTAAAGTTGTATTGGTTGCCTTCTGTGGTTGAAGGCGATGCTACCTCACCCTGCAAAAGTGCACTAGCGTTGAGAAGATGATATTCTGTGGCACTGTTCGTTTTGATTGCTGCCTTGTTTCTCCACTCCTTCTGCGCTTTTTCTACCTTTTCACTGCCCTTCCCATCCGCGTCGTTATCAAATCAAATTTTTTTTTAATCCTCGCACACGCCTACAGTGCTGAGGAAAGAGAAAAAGGCAGCAGCACTGCGGATACACATCTGAACAAAGAAGAATAACACGAGTCTTGCTGTCAACGATGCCTCCGCCGGTCTTCACCTTTGTGGAGAGTCGCGGCCCCGAGGGCAGGCAACCGGTGGCGGCCCGCAGCGGTGTCTTCCACCTCCCCCACGGCCCACTGCGCACCCCGATCTTCATGCCCGTCGCCACTCAAGGGGCACTGAAGGGCATCACTGTGGAGCAGCTGGAGGAGCTTGAGGTGGAGATCATCCTCGGCAACACGTACCACCTCGGGCTGCGTCCAGGGGAGGAGGTGCTGCGAGAGCTGACGGTGCGCAAAGATGCTCGTGCTGCCGCGGAGGGCACCAAAACCTCTGTCGACGGCGTGCACGACAACATGGATGGCATTCATTTCATGGAGGGCTGGCGACGCAACATCTTGACCGACAGCGGTGGCTTCCAGATGGTGTCGCTGCTGAAGCTCGCTCAGATCACGGAGGAGGGGGTGCGGTTTCAGTCCACGCACGGCAGTGGCAGCGCGGGGGCGACGGTGGCCAAGGCGGAGGGGGCAACGACCACCTCCTCACCCGAGCAAGCTGAGGAGGCGGCAAGGGCACACGACGAAGGCACCTACTCGCTGCTGCTGCGTCCGGAGGACTCGATTCGCATCCAGAACGCGATTGGCAGCGACATCATGATGCAGCTCGACGACGTCGTGCACACGCTCACGGTGGGCCCGCGTGTTGCGGAAGCCGCCGAGCGATCGGTGCGGTGGCTTGACCGCTGCCTCGCCGCCAACGCCAACAAGGCGAAGCAGTGCATCTTCGGCATTGTGCAGGGTGCGTTGGACGCTGACCTGCGCCGCCATTGCATGCAGGAGATGGTGCAGCGGACAGAGTGCAAGGGCTACGCGATCGGCGGCCTCAGCGGAGGAGAGGCGAAGGACGACTTCTGGCGTATGGTGCGTCTCTGCACGAAGGAGGGGTTGCCTGCGAACAAGCCCCGCTACTGCATGGGTGTCGGCTACCCAGAAGACATCCTCGTCTGCATCGCGCTTGGTGTGGACATGTTTGACTGCGTCTATGCGTGCCGTACAGCACGCTTTGGCTCGGCGCTGACCTCCTCTGGGAAGGTGCAGCTGTCGAAGAAGGAGTACGCGGCGGACTTCGGCCCGCTGGACCCGAAGTGCCACTGCATGACGTGCAGGACCTACACCCGGTCGTACTTGAGCATGATCGCCTCGAAGGAGGGCACCGCGGCGACTCTGCTGTCGTATCACAACATTGCGTACTTGCTGGACCTAACCCGAGGAGCGCGGCGCGCTATCGAGGAGGGCCGCTTCACAACCTACGTGCAAGACTTCTTCGTGGCCTACTACCCCAAGAAGGACTACCCGAAGTGGGTGACGGAGGCGCTGGCATCTGTGGACATCACTCTGCCGTGATGACGAGGTGGGCGAACGGGGAGTGCTATTGTATTGTTGTTATGAAGTGGAGGCATTGCGGTCTTCTATTAGGTTTGAGTTTGTAGTCCTGTGAGGACAGCGCATCGTCGTGGAGCGCGGTAACATTCGGCGACGGAATAAGATGGAAAAAAAAAAAATTGACAAGCCCAGTACAACGGCGGGGTTGGCGCTGCAACGCCAGAGTAACGCAGCTGAGTATGACTGAACGGTGTTTCTTCGTCATGTGCGGCATTGCTTTCTCTTTCTTGAAGCGGCACGTGTTTGTGTTTGTGTTTGTGCGGGCTTTACCGCAGGCAATACACTACTAAAAAAGGGAAATAAGAAAGCACACAGACACAACAATTGTACTATTGAAGTGTTAAATGCTGCTTTACATCTTCCAAGGTCGCGACCTTCTTTTCATCTCCATTCTTCTCCTCCTTTTTCTTCTTCCCCTCTCCAACGACTTTCTCATTCGTCTTTCTCAAACGCATCGCAAGCTCGGAGGTAGACAGGGGTAGTTCAGCAATAGATCAAAGTGCCGCCTTTCCATATTTTCTTCCCAGAAAGATCGGAAAGTTTGTCGTATGCGGGTGAGTCCCACAACGCCACTTTCATTCTCCCCTAAACACACACTTCCCCCCCCCCTTGCCTCACCACCGGAAGAAGAGAGAAATAAGGGAATTCATTTCTACCTTCTTTTTTGTTTTCCCTTTCGTTAGATTTTTCTCTTCTCTTCCTTTTTTTTCCTCTTTCTTTCTGCAGCGGGCTGTGAGGACGCTCTTTTTCCGTGCTTGTCTCTTGTACGAGTGCACCACTCAACCCCTGCCTGTATAGCTTTTTTTTCTCTTTTCTTTTCTGTTCCTTGCCCCCTCACGCGAGGTTGAGGCACAGACATGCACGCGTCGTCCACACCGGCGTCACGCAAGCAGCTCGCCAACAGCATGCCCGCCTCCACACGTGGCAGGACGGCTGAGAAGGCGGACACAGCGCCCCTTGCCTCCTCCGCGGTGCTCTCCGCCTCCGTGTCCCCCAGCCCGCGGCGCACGGCATCCAAGGACGGCGCTGCTGCGGGAGCCCCAATGCCGACACGGCTTGCTCCTTTGCAGAAGGAGGCCTGCCTCTCCTCACCACAGCCAAAGGACACGAAGTCCCGCAGCAAGGGTGCGGCTGCCGCAGCGATCACCAAAGCCACAACCGCCACGCTGGGCAGGAGCGCCGCCGCGACCACGAATACTTCTATCGCTGGTGCTGCTGCTGCCGCTGCTGCTGTGTCGTCGCCTGCCTCTGAGGAGCCTTTTCCCTTTCATGTATATCCCCCAACAATCGTCTTTGACAGCTACACCGCCAACACCACCTACACGGCAACGCTGGAGCTGAAGAACCGCACTGCCTTCAACAAGCATGTCCGCGTCGACCGCCCGAGCGCGGGCACGGCGTTTGGGCTGACGGCGCCGCGTGGTGTCGAGTCTTCATCGAAGGTGGCGCCAGGCCTCTCTGTCACCTACACCGTTGTCTTCACTCCGTCGAGCAGCGGCAAGGATTACGAGGTCGATCTCGTCGTGCGCACCGAAACAGACGAGCCTCTCGTCGTCCCTGTCCGCGCCTACGCCAGCCGCGGCTGCCTGCGCCTGCCCTCCACCATGACATTGAAGGAAGCCCCCATGAAGGGCAGCAGTGCGACCCCTCTCTTTCTGCGCAACCTCAGCGAGCGCACGTGTGAGTGGCGGGCCGTCATCTTCGATCCGGCCGGCGCGCCTGCCTCGCTGCGGACAAACGGCAACGCCGCTGGAGCCCCGCTGGACTCCTGCGCAATTTCCTCCTGTTTCTCCATCACTCCGCACAACGGCACAGTGGAGCCGCTCTGCGCCGAGGGGCAGTCAGCCGTGTCGGTGGCCCCCGTCACGCTGCACTTCCGCCCCGATGCAGCCCTCACCGCTGCGAGCACCTGCCACGGCCTGCTGCGTTTCTTTCTTGGCCCAGAAGGAGACGTCGTACAGGACGTGCAGCTGACGGCGCGTGCGGTGGAGCTTGGCGGTGTCGTGCTGGAGGAGAGCGAGGTGACGCTGGCTGACACCTATGTGACGACGGAGCGGCAGGTGGTCGTGCGTGTGCGCAACGAGAGCGACGAGACAATCTTCTTTTCCTGGCGCAACAGCTACTGCGACACCGCTGGTGAGACGGAGCGTGGCGACTATGCCGACGGAGAAGGGGGCAGCTGGCAGCGTGGCGCACACGACAACACTCTTCTGCACAGCAGCAGCGGCAGCGACAACGACTTTGGCCGCTACCCGCCACCTCACACGGCAAAGATGGTTTGCTGCCGCCGGTGGCCGATCTTTACGAAGGCGACGAGGCCTTCCAGATCTACCCCTTGTCTGGCGTGCTCTACGGCCGTGGCGTGCGTGAGTTCACCATCACTTTTAACCCCCACCTCGCCGTCTCTTACGAGTCTATTGCGTACCTCGACGTCACGGGCTCGGTGAAGCGCCTGCCGTTGCTCATGCGCGGGCATGGCGTCGGCCCGCAGTGCAGGCTCGAGTACCCCCGTCTCGACATCGGGGACGTCTATCTGAACGCCGTGCACGAGTACTTTGTGGAGATGGAGAACACGTCTGCAATTGAGTGCCGGTACGTCATGATGCCGCCCTTGGCCTTCCAGCCGACCCAGTCCAATGCGGAGCCAGCGACTCCCGCGGTGGACTTCGCCAGCAAGTTTCGCTTTACGCCCTCTCACGGTGCGCTGGCGCCTGGGGAAAAGGTGCGACTCCGCATTGAGCTGAAGTCGGACCGCATCGGCAGCTTCGCCGAGACCTTCCACGTCCACATGCAGGGTGCCGTCGAGGAGGTGCCGCTGCTGCTGAAGGGTCGCGTCCTTGGTCCCCACTTCCAGTGCGACGTCGACGAGCTGGACTTCGGCAACGTCTCCTACAACATGGAGCACGTCCGCACAATGAACATCGAGAACACGAGCCCGATCCCGATGCACTACGCCCTGCACCTGCCCGACGACTGCGCCTACGCGTCTGACTTCTCCATCACCCCGGCGGAGGGCGTCATCGCGCCGCGGTCGACGGAGGCGGTGCAGGTGTACTTCCGCTCCCGCACCGTCGGCGACTACGAGACCGCGCTGCTTGTTGAGGTGGCCGACGTGGGTGATGTGCTCGACGCCATCCCCTCAAGGCAACCTGCATGGTCCCCACACTGCACTCCAGCACGACGGAGCTGACCTACGGCGGCGTCTTTGTCGGCTACCCCACAACGCTGAACGTCGCCATCTCGAACGACACGGCGCTGACGGGCATGTTTGAGCTGCAGCTCCTCAACAGCGATGCGCTCACGGATGTGGTGATGGTCGAACTGCCCCTCTCCGCCGAGCACGACGACGGCGTGCACTGGATCTCGCCGCGTCAGACGCTGCAGCTCCCTGTGACGCTGACGGCGCTGAAGCCTGGCCGCCTGCACTTTTCCCTCGCACTCCATGTGCTGGGCCGCGAGGTCAGCGAGCCCGCCGCGCCGCCGCTGACGATTCTGGTGAGCGCCGTCGCCTCCGGCCCTCATGTGGAGCTGCAGCCGTCGGGTGTCAGTTCGGCACACTGGACGTGCTCAGCGAAGAGGTGCGGGAGCTGACGCTGAAGAACACGAGCCCGGTGCCTGCACCCTTCACTCTGTTTTTCGATCGCTACGGTGACGTGACGCCGGCTGGTGAGGGGCCCGCTACCACTAACACTAACGCCGCTGCTGCGGGCAGTGTCGCAGACGAGGAGGCTGCGGTGGTGGTGTCAACGCTGCCCTTCCCTCGTGTCCCAGTTTTTGCTGTCGATCCGGCAGAAGGTGTACTGGAGCCGCACTCTTCACTCACCGTCTGCGTCCGCGCTACGCCAGACGACGCCGTCGCCTTTGTCGATACCCTGCGGCTGCGTCGCACGCTGCCCTCACTAGCCGAGGGCGGGAGCAGCGCCAGCATTGCAGATTCGGCCGACAACGCGGCGCTGCTGGAGAGCGACATGGCGATCACTGTGAAGGTGACAGGGCAAGGCGTGCCGATCATCGCCGACCGCGCCGTCGAGAGCATCGAACTCGGCGACGTGCTGACGACGCTGCCGGTTGTGGAGACGGTCACGCTGCACAACTACGGTCGGCGCGAGCAGGAGGTGCAGTGGCAGAACACACGCGGCAGTAAGGTGAAGGACGGGGAGTCGCCCATCACCTTCAGCTACAAACCCGAGCGTGCAACGATTCCAGCCGGCGGGTCGGCAGCCTTCACCCTAAGCGGCAGCTCCACCGAGGTTGGCAGCCGCATGGACACCTTTACACTGAAGCAGTCGGGCACCTTCAAGGAGGTACTGCGCAGCACTGTCAAGGCGTGCTTCATCGCCCCGACGCTGTCCTGCAGCACACGCGCAATGCTCTTCGAGTACGCCAACACGGCCGCTGCTATCAGCGCGGCTTCCACGACGGTGCCGGCGCCGGCGCTGGTGAAGTCGCTCACCATGAAGAACATCACGAGCAAGCCCCTCGTCGTTACCCTGCGCATCAAGAGTGGCACAAACGCAGGTGGTGCGGGAGCTGCGTCGAGCAAGAACGGGACACTGGCAAGCCCGCAGAAGGATGCTCCTTTCAGCCTCGAAGGCCCTGTGTCTGTTTCGCTGCAAAGCGGTGAGTCCTACGTGGTCGGTGTGCGCTGCAACCCGCTCTACCGCGGGGACTCCACCTCGCACACGGTAAAGGCAAAGCTGCAGCTCAGTTTTGCCGAGCACGATCGCAAGGAGTACGTCGCCCTCACCGCCGCGCTGCACTTCCCCGCCATCGTTGCTGCGCCGTCCTCGGTGGTGGAGTTCGGCACGGTGCTGACCAACACGGAGCAGCGCCGCGGCATCGAGCTGTACAACCCTTCAGCCGACCTCCCCGCCACGTTCTGTTGGTCGCTGCGGCCACCAGCGCGTTCCAGCAGCACAACTGCTGCTGCTGCTGCTGCTGCGGCGGCTGCAGGGGAGGAGGCCACAACGCCGAACAATGCGCGGCAGACGACGGAGGAGGCCGGCGACACTTTCCCTGCCGGTGCGGCTCCTGCAAAGGTGAACGGCTTCGATATCGTTCCCTTCGCCGGCACTCTTCTCCCTGGGGAGCGGAAGGTGGTGGAGGTGGCGTTCCAAGGCACGGACGTTGGCACCGCTCTCGCCACGGCGGTGTGCCACGTGGAGGGCGGTCCGACCTACACCCTCGAGCTGCGCGCGGCTGCCAACATCGTCCAGGCACACTGCGACAAGAGCAACATCGACTTTGGCCGTCTGCCCTACTACGAGTCGGCAGCGAAGGTTGTGACGCTGACGAACACGACCCTGGTGCACGTGCCGTGGCAAGTGGACCTCAGCCACGTGCGGCACCCGGAGTGTCTGAAGGTGTCGCCCATGTCGGGTGTGCTGCGCGACAAGGCGCGGCTGCAGATCACCTTTTCGCCCAAGGTGCCCGACGTCTTCTCCGAGGACATTTGGGTGCGCATCGGCCATCTCGACCCCCGCCCAATTCGCGTCCGCGGCTCGGGGTACATGTGCAGCGTGGCGCTTGCCACGACGACGACGACCACGGCGAGCGGCACCGCAGCAGCGACAACGCCAGTAGCTGCCGGGGCGGCGGTCGCTGCCAGCGGAGGCGCTGCCGGGGTGCAGATCACACGAGCACCGTTTGCGGCCTTCACCGAGGCACTTCGTGAGGTCGAGGCGTCAGCGCTGACAGCAGCGACGGAGCCGCCGGTCGATCTGCCCGAGGCGCTGCAGAGGGACTGGCCGGTGCTGGAGGCCGAGCGGCTGGCCTTCTGCCGCGTCATTCGCGAGAAGGCGGTGAGCACCGCGCGCGTAGTAGAGGTGGAGGATGGTGAGGAGGCGTATGCTGCGTCGAGGGAGCCGCTTTTCCTGCCACCACGCGCGATGCGCCGCAGCTCCGCGACGGCCAACAGCAGCAGCGGCTCCAGCACGACGAAGCTGGTCCTGGCGCGCTACATTGTCGACTTTGGCCACCTCACCCGCCACGACGTGCGCAAGGCAAAGCTGACGGTGGCCAACCCCTCCTCGGAAGGTGTGAGTGTCATCTTCGACGTGAAGGAGCTGGCGAACCTGCCCATCTCGGTGGAGCCGGTGAAGGGCTTCAAGGTGGCGGCGCACGAGACGACCGCGATCGAGGTCACGATGGATGCGACGAAGCCCGAGTCGCTTGTGCCGCACGGCGAGAACGTGCACGAGTTCACCTTCGACATCAAGAACGGGCCAGCGGTGGTGGTGGAGTGCCGCAGCTACGTCGCCACGCCGTCACTCAAGGCGAAGGAGAAGGAGGTGGACTTTGGCGCCGTGCTGCTTGGCGAGGTGAAGGTGCTGCCGCTCGTCCTCACAAACCCAGAGGCGGTGGCGTGCCCGTGGCGTGCAACCTGCAAGGACTTGCCGATGGAGGGCGAGGGGGCGGCGCTGCGGAGTGGCGGCAGCAGGCTGGAGGGACGCGAGGCTGACGCGGCGCGAGCCTCCTCCGTTGCAGACGACAAGAACGGCGTACGCAGTGGCCGCCGCAGTGAGACGAGCCACGACAACGCCGGCGAGGCCGCCACGCCGGAGTTCTGGGTGAGACAAGAAAAAGGCATCGTGCCGGCATTGGGCTCTCTGACCATCGAGGTGTACTACGCCCCCCGCAACTTCCGCGCACGACGCGGCATGACAGCGGAGGAGGTCGCTCTGGCAGCGCTCGTGACGTCGGCTGGTCAGCTGCGCTTCCGCTGCGGCACCGGCGCGGCGAGCACCACGCTTCTTGTTCGGTTGACCGGCACGCCGCGGGCTCACCGGGTGAGGCTCACGACGGAGCAGCTGCGTCTGCCGCCTGCGCGTCCTCACCAGGTGCTGCAGGAGTCCGTCACTCTCACGAACGACGAGGACTACCCAGTCGAGGTGTACAACGCGGCGCTGGATGTGCGATTCGCGCATGAGAAGACGCTGGCGCGCCGACTGCTAGAGCTGAGCCCACGTCCGAGATTTTCACCCCTCGCGCAAGGCGGGCGAGTACATTCCGAACGAAATGCTGGAGTCTATCTACCACCTCATCCACCAAAGATCGTCCGCCTTGGCAGAGGTGCCACCGCCCGCGGTGGAGATTGTCAGCGCGGGTGCTGGCGAGGCTGTTGGCGTTGGCGCTGAGGGAGACGGTGCAAGCGGTGCCGGCAAGGCACGTGCGAAGCCGCGCGGCAGCGTCAGCGGAGCCTCCACCGCCAAGAGCGGCGCGCGAGGTTCCCGCAAGGAAAGCCGCCTGGCATCGGCCAAAACCGTCGCAGGCGATGCCGCGAGCAGCCAGGCTGGCGGTGCAAACGGCGCGGGTGACGGCGAGGGAAACGGCGGTGACGCGAGTGGTGCGGTGCGGGCGAGCCTGCTGCTGCTCATTGGTCCTCCGCGGAGCGGGAAGACGCGCATAGCCCAGCACTGGCAATCGCAGAGTCACTGCGCCACCGCGCTTGTGGACCTTGACGCTCTCATCAAAGCAGAGGCGGAGCGTGACGACACGGCGAATGCGGCGGTGGCGCGGTGCCTGCTGACGCGTGCGGCTGAGGAGGAGGAGGAGGCACAAGAGACTGCACCGTTGCCGAGCGGGGCAGCACCAGCAACTGCAGCTGCAGGAGAGGTGGGACAGACGGCTGGAAAGGAGCGTAGGCGTGGCGACTCCTGCCTCGCCTGCGTCCCTGCGCTGCTGCGCGACTTGCTGCAGTCCTTCCTGACGTCCTCCATCAATGCTCTGAAGGCCACTACTGCTTCTGATTCTGGCGCACCCAAGCCAGAAGCAGGCGCTGCGGTTCCCCTGCGCTTCGTTGTGGACGGCCTCTCGTGCAGCGTGATGGCCAACCAGTGGGCCCTCTACGAGCTCATCAGCGGCGTCTGCGCCGCCCAGCAGATCCCATTCCACGTTGTGTCGCTGCAGGTGAGCACGCCAATGTCCAACCTGCGCGCTGCCCGTGCCCTTGCCGTCCACCACGAGGCCCGTGTGTCGGCCGCCTCTCTGGCCCCGCTTGGGGAGGTGGCCTACGAGGCCCTTCGCCCCGAGGAGCGGGCGGACTACAACCGACGCCTGAAGCACATGAACGACTGCCGCCGCGACCTGCACGCGGCGCTGGTGGAGCAGAAGGCGTGGGCCGCACAGCTGCCCCACGCGACTGTGCAGGAGGAGCTGGAGGAGGCGGTGCGGCAGCAGCAGGCGGAGGCGGCGCTCGAGTCCACCGTGCGGCCCGGCAAAGGGCAGAAGGCGGCGCCGGTGCGGCGGGCCAGCGAAGACAGGTCTGGTGGACAGGGAGAACCCGACTGGCCGACCTTGACTCCTGCAGCGCAGTTTGCGGCGTGGTACAAGCGGTTTCTAGCGAAGAACGGCTGCCCACCAAGTGCGGAGGAGAAGGCGAGTGCTGCCGCTGCAGCCACGACTACCAACGCTGCAGCATCTGGATCAGCACGCACGGGTGGCGGCGGTGGTGGCGCTGCTGCTGCTGCTGGTGGGAAGAACGCGGCTGGTGCGGGTGCGGCCGGAGCAAATGGGCAGGATACCAAAGCGGGTTGGTCGCAGGTGCTTCGCACCAACGCAGAGGAGGGCGAGCCGGTGGCAATCGCTGAGGACATCGCCCAGCAGTTGGCACAACCGTTGCCGCAAACTTCCCGCAGCACCGGTGACGCCACCAACGGCAGCGCTGCGGCCGATGCGCATGGCAAGGCAGAGAGCGCACCAAAGGCGCCGTCTGCCCCTGTTCAATCCTTGGCTGCTGACACCGGTGCTCGCGAAACGCCGTTCGTGAGCCGGCTTGGGGAGTGGTCGTACCTTAGCGCGGCGCGTATGGCAAGCTGGCTCGCGTACACCGGCAACGGCCCCGCCAACAGCAGTATTACTGCAACAGGCATTACCGGTAAAGAGGCTGTAGGCGGCGATGCCCTCGTGTCCGGCGCACCTACCAGCATCTTTGCGGCGGACAGAGACGCGGCTGCGGGTGCGCATGGAGGTGTGAAACTTCTCGGAGAGGCCGCGGGCGATGCTGGTGCTGCTGCTGCTACCGCCGAAGATGCGCCACGCTACGTTCGCTTCTTCTCCACGATTGAGCGGGAGGTTGTGCAGCCCAAGAAGCCCAACTCCAAGAAGAAGTCTGTCACGACTGTTGTCTTGCAGAAGGAGGAAATCACGCGCTGGGTGCTGCAGCCCCACTCTTCTGTCACCCTCGCGCTGGAGTTCTGCAGCGACAACGTTGGCAAGTTCGCCGAGCGCTGCGTCTTTGGGGTGACGGGCTCGCTGCAGCAGCTGTGCCTGACGGTGTCCGCTGCCGTCGCGCTGCCCGACATCAGCCGTGATGCAAAGGACATCTTCCCAGTGGTGCGGCCGCGTCTCGCAGGTGGCGCCGCCGGTGCTGCGCGTCGCCTGCCGAAGGTGTACATCGCCTCCAAGAAGGTCTTTGACTTTGGCGCGCTGCTCATCGCACCTCCGCCAACAGCGAAGGGCGGGCGGCGGCGCAGCGGGGGGGGGGGACGGCGCGGAGAAGGACCGCGTCGCCGTCGCCGAGCACGGCCGGCCCGCTCGCCACTGCTGCGGACGCGGCGACCGCTGATGCCCCGGCGCACAACTCCCCCTATGAGGAGGTGCTCTCTTTTGTGAACCGCGAGCCGGCCGAGGCGGAGGTAACGCTGTCGTTTGCGAATGACAAGGAGAAGACGTTCGTGGTCACGCCGACGTCCTTCACGCTGCAGCCCGGCGCGACACAGCGGGTGATACTCCGTGCCGTCCCCGACAAACCCGGCGACTACACGAACACCTTAACGGCGAACATCAAGGACAACCCGGTGCCGTGGAAGGTGGAGGTGACGTGCACCGGCGCCCGCCCGACGCTCTCCGTGAACGGCGTGAAGGAGGCGCTGGAGGTGGACTTTGGCCGGTTGGTGCTGCGCCGCAGCGTCACCAAGTCCTTCACCCTCGCCAACGAAGGCGCCGTGCCGCTCTTCTGGCGCCTCGTGGCCGTGCCAGAGACGACTGCCCGCGGTGGTCAGAGCAGCGGCGGCGGCGGTGCTGGTGGTGGCGCTGCGTCCAGTGCCTCGCTCAACGTCGCCTCGCAGTGGCCGGCAGAGCTGCCGTGTAACACGATGGAGGGCGTGTTGGAGGAGAACGAGGTGCAGACGCTGGAGATGTCTTTCGCGCCGACCCACCCCTGCCTGCACAACCGCACCCTCAACTTCCTGGTGTCGGAGGTCGGACAGCCGCAGACGACCTACGAGACGATCCCGATGACGGTGAAGGCGGAGGGCTACGACGTGGTGGTGGAGTGGACGCGGGAGCTGCAGCTGGGCGTCCTGCACGTCGGCGAGGAGAAGCGCGAGGTGATCCGCATTATGAACAAGTGCCCCTACGATATCGGCTACCAGCTGCGGATGCCGAAGCGGTTGCAGAAGGTGTTGACCATCTCCGCTCCGTCCGGCACAGTGCGGGGCATGATGGGCCACAAGGACGCCGCCATCGCCACCATCGACGTCGTCGCGCGTCTTGATAAGGAGGGGGAGCTGCCAGCGAAGCTGTCGCTGATGGAAATCGCCTTTTTCGATGTGGAGAAGCAAGAGCTGCTTTACCCACTCCAGACAATCCCCGTCACTGGCGAGGCGTGGTACACCAAATACGCGGTGCACCCGCCTAGTGTGTCCTTCGGCTCCTGCATGGTGGGTCAGCCCCGCGAGCGCACCTTCGAGCTCACCAACACGGGTCGCTTTCCGGTGGAGTTCTCCCTCTTCGATTACCAGGAATCCATGGCACCGGCGGCTGCAGGAGCGGCGTCGGCAGCTGCGGCTACTGCTGCGGCTGGTGGTAACGACGGTGCGACGCCCAACAACGGTGGTGACGGCGCCGGACCTTCGGGCCAGCGGAAGTCGTTGAAGAGCATCAAAGGCATTGACGCAGACTTTGTGATGGGTGCCTTCACGTGCCGTCCAGGCCAAGGCACCGTGCCCGTGGGCGGGACGCAAACCATCACGATGCTGACGGTGCCAAGCCAGCAGAACCGCACCCGCGAGACGATCGGCGTGCGGGTGGCGCAGAGCGGTCCGGAGCTGGAGCGCTACGGCACCCCGGTTGAGGTCTCCGCCTACCCCGCCGCGCCGTCCATCGCAGCCGACCTTTCCTCGACGGCCGAGGTGGAAACGATCTTTGAGGAGCAGCGCGTGGTGTACCGGCTGGACCAGCTCCCACGCGGGACGCGAGCCTACAGCAGGGAGGAGCGCCTCTTCTCCTTCGGCACGGTGCTCGTGGGTCACCGGTGCGAGGAGCGCTTCCGCATCGCCAACAGCAGCCCACTGGCTTGCGCAGTGACGGTGCAGCTGGAGGGCATCTCCTCCTCGGGCAGCGGCGGGGCGAGCGGCACTTCGAGCGGCGCAGGGAGTGGCCACGGCCGCAAGTCTGTCGTGAACCCCAATGCTAGCGGCAGTGGAGGCGACGGCGGCCGGGTGGAGGGCTTCGACCTCGCCGTGAGCGGCAAGGGTGCTGCTGCCGTCTCGCCCACCAAGTCGTCTGCCGTGAAGTTCACCCTGCCTCCCTTCGAGAGCCGCTTCATCACCGTCGGCTTCACGCCGAGCTCGCTCAGTCGGCTGCAGGCACAGCTCGTCGCGGTGGTGGATAGCGCGGCCACACCCAGTGAGGAGCGAGGCGAGTTCGGCCAGCAGCTCCGCTTTGGCTTGTCGGGTGAGGGGACGCTGCCGACTGTGACCTCGAGCTGCCGCCGCGCTGGACAGCTCCAGACAACGCCGGCCGTGCTCGCTTCTCGATCAGCGCAGGGGGCGATCACGCGCGCGGCTCAGACAGTGTGACGAGTGGGGACAAGAAGAAGAACGTGCGGCGGCGTCCTGGTGCGGGGTCGATGTCGTCGACGAGCTGGCACGGAGAGGGCGGCCACCCGGCCAGTCCGGGGTCGGCAGAGGTGCTGGAGGTGCCGCTGACTCGTCTCGGTGCCGTCTCCACGCGCAGCTTTACGATTCGCAACACCGGCTGCGTGGCGGCCAATATGCGGCTGAACCTGCTGCCGGCGGCGCCAGGCGACGACGCTGCGGGCACGTCTGCCTTCCTATCAATGCGGGGCGTCAGCAGCAGTGCTCTTGGCAGCCAGCTCGTGCCTCCAGCCGCCAACGGCAACGGTGCTGCACCGTGTCGCACGCTGGAGGTGGTGGTGCCTTCGGGGCAGACGGAGACAATCGAGGTGACGTACGCGCCAACGCAAGTCGAGTCGACGGTGACGCGGCTGAGTCTCGCCCTTGCCGACAACCCGTTTGAGGACAAGGAGGTGTACGTCATGGCGCGCAGCTTCACTGGCGCCATCACCTTCGAAGGCATCGACCCGGCGAGCGCGGACTTCATCGACGCCGGTGACTGCTTCGTTGGGCTGGACAAGACCTGCACGTTTAGCGCGCGTAACAACACGACTTCGCTGATTCGCTACGTGTGGGAGGCGTCGGAACCGGTGCACATCTCGCCCTCGATCGGCCACTTGCCCGCTGGCGCCGCGCGCGTCTTCACGGCGACCCTCCGCAGCACGACGGAAGGCATGAACCAGCGTGTGTCGTGTGCGCTGCACGCACAGTCCATCGTTGTTGTGCCTGCTGCAAGCGCCGTCCCTGGTGCGGCAATCGGCGCCGGAGCAGCGGCAGCGGCCTCTCCGATGAGCGGCGCGTCAACGGCGTCGGAGTGGGACAACTCGCTGCGGTGCCCGAAGTGGGTGCTGCGGGAGGATGACGTGGAGGTGAACCCCAACACAGCCGCGTATCTCTCAGCCGCGGCTGCCATGATGGGGCGGCGGAACTTGAAGCAGGTCATGGAGGCGGTGCCCGAGCCGGCGTTTAACGAGGTGAGCGCGGTGACGGCGACGCAGCCGCTGACGGTGGTCTACCGGTGCAGCGTGCCGACCTACCAGTGCCAGCTGGTGAGTGCTGCACCTGCTGCGGCTTCTTCTCCTGCTGCTGGTGGAGCAACAGGGGATGCATCGACACCAGCGTCTGCAGCGGCTGCGGCCAAGGACCTAAAGGCCATCTCTTTTGCGCACACCTACCTTCTGCAGAAGCGTGTGGCGACGGTGCGCATCACCAACACCGGAATTGTTGCCCTGCCTTACAGCTGCAGCATCTCGGCTGACGGCTACGCAACGGCGGAGAAAGGAGCAGGGAGGGACCCGGCGCTGAGTGCGATGGACGCGCAGGCGAACGCGTCGTCGTGGACGGCGGCGCAGCTCCAGGCAGCTGCGGTCACCGGCGGTGGAGAGGAGAGTCCGAGTGGCGACGCCCCTGCTGACGCTGCACCCGCTGCGGACTACTCGGTGACGTCGGCGGCGTGGTCGCCGACAGACGCCGCGTCGTCCGACATGCACCTCGTCGAGGCCGGTGCGCAGGTCGAGCTCCATGTCGTCTTCACCCCTCGTTCGGTGGGGCTGCTCAATGCGGAGCTCATCCTGCACTTCCCGCACAGCGTGCCGCGTGAGAGGCGGGTGCCGCTGCAGGGCATCGCGGAGTGTCCCCTCGTGCACTTCAAGGTCCCGCCCGTGTCAGAGGCGGAGCGGCGCAAGAGTGCGGCGGCGCAGCGCTCGGCGGTGTCGGCAACGCCGTCTGCCGCGGCAACGGCGCCGGAGCAGCAGGAGCCGGTGGTGGTGGAGTTTTTGGCGCGTGGGCTGCACAGCAAGGCCACCGTACGCCTGCCCGTGGTTAACCCGACCTCGGGGCCGTACAGCTACGAGTGGGTGGAGGAGGCGGGGAGTGCGAAGGGAAGCGGTGCTGGCGCCGGCGGGAAGAGTGGCGCTGCTGCTGCTGCTACTGTGGCTGCGGCGTTGAACAGCGGTGGCGTAATGTCCCCTTTCCGCTGCCTCACCTCTTCTGGCGTGATCCCTGCCGGGCGGTCCACCGAAGCCGCCTTCGAGTTCTTTGCCGACGCGCTTGGCGTGCGCACCTCGACGTGGTCCTTCCGCATCCCTGGTCGGGCCACCATCCCCTTCCGCCTCGTCGGCACCGTGGTGGAGCCGCGCGTGTACTTCCACGCCAGCAAGGTCGACTTCGATCGTGTCCAGGTCGGCACACGCGTGGAGCGTAGCGTGGTGCTGGAAAACTGCGACGACGTCCCCTTCCCCTTCGCGTGGGATAAGATGTCGCTGGAGGGAGCTGCAACGTTCTTGACGGTGAAGCCGCTGCGCGGCACCATCGCCCCGCGAGAGCGCCTCCCAATCACGCTGAGCTTCTCACCGCAGGAGGAGATGGAGTACAACGTGCCGCTGCGCTGCGCCGTGAAGAAGGCCAGCGTGCCGCTCAGCATCAACGTGAAGGGCGTCGGCATTTGCGTGCACGACTCGCTGCACATTGAGCCGGCGGCCGAGAGCGTGGGTGGGGAGGTGATGTCCGTGCTGCGAGGGCAGCCGCTGACGCTTGATTTGGACCGGGTCCAGGTGAGCCACACGGCCGCGCGCCGCTTCGTGCTGCGCAACACCGGCACCCACACGTTTCACTACAGCGTTGACACCCCGTCGAACCCGTGCGTGCACGTCGACAACACAGAAGGCTCCGTGCAGGGCGGTCAGAGTGTCGTGGTGGTGCTGCAGTACACGCCGACCGCCGAGGAGACGCTGAAGCAGGCAAGGATGATCTTCCGTGTCGAGGGCAGCGTGGCGTACAAGGTGAGCGTGCGCGCGGTCGCCTACCTGCCCCGTCTGAGGCTCAGCTTCGATCGACACGACTTCGGCCCCCGCTTCATCGCAGCCTACAGCCAAGCCCTCTCGACATCGCTGTCGCAGGCGTCCCCGGCAGACGTGTCGCGGGATGTGCAGGGGCAGCCAGCGGGGATCGTGACGCAGGAGTTGCAGCTGACCAACGGAGAGGCGGAGACGGTCTCGGTCGAGTGCAGCCTGCCGCCGCAGAGCACCTGGTACCGTCTCGACTGCACCTCGCTCGTTGTCCGGCCACGCGAAACGGCGCGGCTGCGTGTGCAGTTTGCCCCGACAGAGGCCCGGCGCTACGAGGACGTGCTGGAGCTGTGCCTTAACAAGGTGCACACCACACGCATCCCTGTTGTTGGCGAGGGTGTCGTGCCGCGTGTGGAGGTGGCGAACCCGTACGCGAAGCTCGGCACCGTCCGCGTCGGCGAGTCTCGCTCGGTGGAGGTGAGACTGCAGTGTCTGAGCAAGATCCCGACGCCCATCTCCTTCGCGCGTGCGATCGACGAGGACCTGCAGGCAAAGGGCGTGTCCATCACCCTGCCCGGACACAGCGGAGGCAGCAGCAGCAGCGGTCCGGCAGGCTTGGTACTGAAGCCGCGAGAGGTAGTCACCGTCACCGTTGTCTTCGCGCCTGCGCACCGCATGAGCGAGTTCAGCCGCGAGATTAAGATGCTGGTGTGTGGGGTGGAAATGCCCTTCGTCTCGGTGAGCGGCTCCTGTGCGGACGCCGAGGTGCACCTCGACACAGCTCACCTCGAGTTCCGCGACGTCGTCGTCGGCGCCTCTGCAACGCGGAAGGTCGTCTTGCTCAACAGCGGCGACGTGGCGCAGAAGTTCTCGTGGCTGAACTGCCTGCAGCAGCTGAAGCCCGCGAATGAATGGAGCATCACGCCGTCTACCGGCTTTGTCCGCCCGCACACCGAGGTGTCCTGTGAGGTGCGCTACACCCCAAGCGCGGCGACGAGCGGCGGCCCCAACGCCAACGCTGCGGGTGGCGCCGGAGCCGGTGGCGGCGGTAAGCGCAAGGCTGGCTCTTCGTCGACTCCCGTGCTGTCCCCTTCCACGTCACCGCCGCCGCAGGCCGCCGCGGCAGTGATGCGCATTCTTACTGTGGAGATGGATAGTGCGCCGGCCGTCTCGCTCACCGTCGACGCCAACGCCGTGACGCGACCCGCGGCAGCGGAGACGGTGCAGTTTGCCTGCCGTGCACGGGAGAGCGACGTGAAGACGGTGGAGGTGGAGAACACAACGGACCAGCCCTGGTCGGCCGAGCCGGTCGTCGACAACGCGCTCTGGTCGTGCCCACCGCTTGTCTCGCTGAAGCCGCTGGGGAAGACGACGGTGGCGATCACGTACAGCCCCGTGCGGCCGACGCTGCGTGGAGCGTCTCTCAGCCTGCCGCGCGGCAACCCCACCAGCACCAACGCGCACAACGCAAACACCGTAGCCGCGGTGGCGGAAGCTGGTGATCGCGTCCGGCAGAGCACCGTGGCGCCG
Source organism: Crithidia fasciculata (assembly GCA_000331325.2). NCBI lineage: Eukaryota > Euglenozoa > Kinetoplastea > Trypanosomatida > Trypanosomatidae > Crithidia > Crithidia fasciculata. The sequence goes on from CM003433.1 coordinate 970,151, forward strand.
TCACCCGCCGCCGCAGCGCCGCAGCACCAGAAGGACCGAGGCTTCTTCTTCATTGCGCTGCCCGACGGCACAGGCCGGTGCGTGGCGCTGGAGGGCACGGCGGATGCGGCGGGTCCCGCTGGGCCGCTGCAGCGTTACGACGCCGTCGCCCAGGTGAGTCTGCCGCTGCGCTTCACGGTGCACAACTGGTCGGCGACGAGCACGATGCGCTTCCGCCGCGAGATCGAGTGGACCGCTGGGCCTGGCGCGGAGGGTGGAGAGGCGACTGGTGGTGCGGCGGCGGCAGCGGCTCAGAGCGCGATTCGCGTGCACGAGATGGACGGCGAGGCGGCTGCGGCGCCGAAGAAGGCGGGCGTATCGTCGCGTGGCGGGCCCGTCGGCTCTACCAGCAAAGCCAAAAACGACGGAAACACCTCGCTGGGCTACACTGGCTCACCAAAGGCGGGGGGACTCGGAGCGCATGGCGCGAATGCAAACGGGGCGGGACGAATCGCAGCAGAGGTGCCCGCCAAGTCCTCGCGGGAGGTGGGCTTCACCATCACCCCGCTGCGGGAGGGCACCTTCCGTGGTGTCGTCCGCTTCGTCCCTGTGGACCGCAACGGCGGCACCATCGCCGGCGAGGGCATGCTGCAGTTCTATGAGGTGGAGCTGAGGGTGCAGCCGGCGCCTGCTGCGGCCCCGACGACGGTGGAGCTGCGTGCTGCGATTCGCGACGTCGCGAGCTTCAACATTTCGCTGACAAACCCGCTGGCGAAGGCGGTGGAGTTCAGCTTCAAGCCCAGCGCCGCGGATGGGGGCCCGGCGCAACCGACGCTACCCGAAGGCCTCACCCTGCCCTCGCCTGTTGTCGTGCCACCGCAGAGCCGCGGCAAGGCGTCGGTGGTCTTCTTCCCCTTGCTGGCCAAGAAGGCACCGGCTGTCGTGCAGTGCTCCGTAACGTCTCCCGACCTCGGCACGAGCGACGTCTACATCTTTCGGCTCTCCACGGCAGCGGAGGTGCCGGCGGCGGAGCGGACGACGGAGGTGACGTGCCCGCTGGGGCAGCACATCGGCTTTGTGCTGCGCTTCACGCACTACGCGAAGGCGAACACCGAGTTTGCGATCCGGGTCGGCGGCGAGGTGCTGGGAAAGGTGCAGTCGAGCTTCAGCCGCGTTGCTGCGGGTGGCAACGCAGGACAAGGCGCTACCGTGAAGGTGACCGGCATCCACGCCGCTCCAGGGTCCACCTCTGCGTCTCCGAAAGGACAGGAGGTGACGGTGGAGTTCAGCTACGAGCCGTCAGAGATGGGAGAGGAGCGGGAGACGATAGAGTTCGTTTCACCGATTGCGGGCACCTACGCCTTCCCGATCGCCGCCTCCTGCACGGCGCCGCAGCGGCAGGGTCCCTTCTCTACTCGTGCTGGGCAGAACCTGCAGCTGCCCTTCAAGAACGTCTTTCATGAGCCGGTCAACATCACAGTGCTGTCCGACTCTGCAGCCTTTGTGCCAGCGAAGAAGACGGAGACGATCCCGGCGCACAAGTCGACGAACATTGTCCTGCAGTGCAAGGCGGACGAGGATAAGGAAGTCGTGCGTGGTCGCGTTGTGGTGACCTGCACGCCACCAGGCAAGGTTTCCCAGCAGCCGGTAGAGTGGATGTACTACGTCGAGATGACGGGTGGCGCCGACCGTGGCGGCACGGGGAAGCAGTCCGGACGGAAGAAGTAGGCCTACAATTAGTTTTTTTTTCTTTTGGTAAGGCTTGTATTCGTGGAAGAAGGGGTGTTGCGATGCGTGGCGTTTTTTTGTTCCCTTTTCTACTTTGCTCTTTTTTTGTGTTCTTGCTGTTATCGTGTACGTGAGAAACGTTCTTCATTTGTCTCATCCTTCAACGTCTCATAAATGTGGAGAAAAAGAAGAAGGCAACAACAATTTACTTCTTTCCCTCTTTTTTTTTTGGTCGTGACTGCATGGAACGCTGCATCGATGTGGTAGTGGTGGGGCCACATCACTGTCACTCGTCGTGTGTAGTGTCTCTTGGTCGCAGACAATGATCCTCTCTCTTTTTTCTGGATTAGTGTTGTGAGCTAAACGAAAAAAAAAAAACATTATTTCTTTATTATTGAGAAGCGCAGTCCGTGTTTTTTTTTTGTTTGCTCTTTGTCCCCTTCGCTCTTTGGGTTTCAGTGCTTGCTTGCAGCGCGATGTATGAATGCCAAATTTTCCATTTTTTGTTTTGTTAGTGTGGGAATCAGCGCCACTCCTGGGACGTCCACCCCCTTTTTTATTTCTTCATGTACATACCAACCGATGTTGTCATACCTGTGATACTGCACCACCAAACCAAACAAACAAACAAAAAAAGATACCTGTTGAAAATGAAGTCTCTATGAGGCAGCAGGCACGATGACGGAAGCGCAAAGCGGGTGTCAGATCCATTGGTGAATTGGTATGACAATTCTGTCAACTCTTGAGGTCATGCTGCTTTGCTTCTCCAAAGGTTTTCGCCTGCTCTTGATTGAAAAGAGTTTGTTCCGTGGCGCATTGACAGAAGTTTGGAGGGGCTTCTTTAGAAAACAGGGGATATCGCCGTGCCTCATGTATAATATTGATGCTGAAAACAAATAAGTGTTGTGCTGATCTTCTTGACCTATTCCATGTACGCCTCATTTTCTCCTTTCTTCAATACAAAACTCTTAACAGCACGCACACACAGCAAGAACGAATGCACGCCAACGTCTTGGAGCGAGTCCGGGCGCTGGAGGCGGACATCGAGCGCTGCATCGACTCGGTGGTGCAGCAGGACCTCTTCGCCGCAAACATCACCAACGAGCGCCACCGCATCCTTCTCGACCACTTCACCCTTCAGCAGGCCGCCATCGTCAAGACAACGGCAGAGAAGCTGCTGGACGCGTACTTGGATGAGGATGACATCGAGGCCGTGCAGAACGCCCCGGCAGACACGGCCGATGACATTACGGCTGCCGTGAAGGAGTTCGAGGCGAAGATCGCCGACATCCGCGAGTACCACCACAACTACCGCGACCTGCCCTCGGTGCGGCACGACCTGGCTACGCCTGACCCGAAGCTGCTGGCGGAGGTGTTCTCGCTGAATGAGCGCTACGGCGCCTGTCTCGACGTGGATGCGCATTACGCTCGCTATAGCGCTTTCATGGTGCACACCAAGACGATCGCGGAGTCGTGCGATGGTGAGGCGTCGTCCGCGTTGCTGGCCGAGCTTGCCCCCCTCACGCAGTCCTCCGTCCGGCAGTGGTCACCGATCTGGGCGGGTCGTCTGGACTTCTTTCGCTTCCCGAAAGCCCTCCCGGACATTCTGCTCTCCGAGACGGAGGCCCACCGCAAGGTCGTCGCCTTTGGTCTTTATAAAGCGTTTGTCGAGAACGTCGTGGCGTACCTCGTCGACTTCTACCGCCGCGTGCACCCGCTGAAGACGTCGACGCTGGATCGCCTGCTGGAGGAGGTGGAGAGCGACGGGGAGGAGTACTGGGCAGCGCTGCTGGCTGCCAAGGCGGAGGTGAAAAGTGTGGCTGCCACGGCGGCGGCGGCTGCGGAGGCGGATGGGGAAGACTTAACTGCTGCTGTGGAGGACGAAGAGGGGACGCTGGCTGATCAGGCGACGCAGCGGCGACCGAAAAGCACTGCTCGTGTTGCGGTGGAGAATAAGGTGTCGTGCGGGCTTGCGATCCCGCCCTCTCTGCGCCGCCACGCGAAGAAGTTCAGCCTCTGGCCTATTACGATGATAGAAAATGTAATTTGTGAATCGGAGAACGCAGAGGAGAAGACGGATGAGGATGCACAAGAGACGTCTTCCCGAAAGACCAGCTACCCAAGCAGTCTGGCAGAGGTGAAGGACGTCTGCTTTGCGGAGGCCAAGGCAGCCGCCCTGCTGCACTCGCTGCTCTTCAGCGTCCTCGAGAACACCGACCGCACGCTGCTGCGCGACTACAGCCGTACAATGGAGGAGCTCGAGGGCGACCGCACCGAGGCAGAGGCGGAGTTCTTAGCTTCGCTGGCGGAGGTGAAGCGCAACTCCGCCTCAACGATGGAGGGCAGCGTCGCACACGCCGCCCAGTACAACCACCTCCTCCGCTCGAGAGACGGGAAGCCGAACAGCATGGTGGGCGGCGCGAATGGACGCTATGGGCGAGGCCGTGGTGGCCCTGCTGCAGCAGCAGCCCCAGCTCCGGCTCCGGTAAAGGTGGTAGTGGAGGAGGAGCAGGAGAAGGAGGAGCTGCTGGGTGAGAACGGCGAGCCGATCCCGCGGTGGCTGGCACAGCTGCACCAGCTGGACAAAGTCTTCAAGTGTGACGTCTGCGGCGGCACCGTCTACAAAGGACCAAAGGTGTTTCGCGAGCACTTCGGTGGTGAGCGCCACGCGGAGGGCCTGCGGCGGTTGGGCGTCACGCAGCGGCTGAGGAGCTTCGAGGGCATCACGTCGATTCGTGAGGTGGTGGAGCTGCGGGATAAGCTGAACGCCGCGGAGAGCGGCTTCCGCAAGCGGCTGCGGGAGAACATGGACCACGAGGAGATTCAGGACGGTCGTGGCCGCGTGTTGTCTGGCAAAGCCTACGAGCGTCGCCAGAACAGTCGCCGATAGAAGGGCCGAAGAAGAAAAGCAGATGTGCCTGCGTGTCTCTATGTCTGTGTTTGCGTGTTTGCGTGTGTGTGTGTTTGTACGTGATGAGATGAGGCTAAGATGCTAAGCAAAGAAAAAACTTAGATGTCCGATTTCCGTTTTTTTTCTTGGCTTAACAAGCACTTCACTTTACTGACCAGCGAGTCGCCCGTAAGACCGACGGCACGGCTGCTCTCCTCAATGGGGGATGAATCTGTTGCGCTTAGATGCTCTTTGTTGTTTTGTTCCCTTTTTTCCAGCCGCCCTTGTGCGGCTAGTGTGTTGTCAATGTGCATTTTCCGCTGCTCTTCATCAACCTTCACTTTATCTCCTCATTTTTCCCCTTGAAGTGCAGCTCTCGCTTAGCGAGGCACTGTCCCCTGCTTCTGCTGCGTGTGCACAGAGAGACGCCTTCGCAAACATAAACACACAAACACATACATACACATTGTGCAGATTAGACGCTTATTGTCTTCTCTTTCTTTTAGGCCTTTTCCTTTGAGCGGAAGTCTGGGCACACCAAGTTCCTTCCTCCTTCGCTAGATGTCAATGGACGACTCCACGTCGGCGGCAAAAGAGGCGTCTTTCAGCTCTGATGCACCATCGCCGTCATCAGCGGCTTCAGAAGTGGCTGTGGCGGCCGTAGAGCTTCCTGTTTTCCACGCCTCCGAGGTAGCCCTCCCGACTGCAGCTGTGTCTTCTTCGTTGGTACCGGCCGTATTGAATGCCGAGGTAAATGAGGCGTCACTGCCTCCGCTGGTGTCGTTGTCGGCGGAGCATGATGGAGACGAAGAGAAGGCGACCAGGTCGCGAGATGTCAGTGAAGCTGAAGTTAACGATGCCGACCGTGGCATCGACTGTGGTGATACTTTACCTCTGAACAGTCCGCACGAGCAGGAGAAGTCGTCTTCTACGCCCAAGACAGACGTGGAGGAAGACACGGCAATGACTCATAGTAGTTTTGGAGAAACGGAGGCAGAGGGAGGAGAGTTGCAGACGTTGTCTGGTTGTGCAGAAGCGGATCTGGCAGTATTCACAGCACAAACGTCATCTTCGGAGGTAGCCGACCAGGAGCTCAGTCAACACAGCAACAGGAGCAACCGTGTACCAGAGAGCGTTCCGCAGAGTAGAGCAAGTGCGTCTTCTTCTTCTTCCCATAGTGCTTCGAACACCGGAGAAGCGGAGCATCCTCACGACGAGGCTTCACACAATCCCGAGGTTGAGCCTGCGGTCACTAAAGCTGCAGATGATGGACCGGCGAAGAGCGGCGCGGACAACCCGAGTGGCAGATCCGATGTGGTGGAAGGTGGTGTCGTGCCGGACAGCGTACTTGCTGAGGCTAAGGATGCTGACGGTCTTCGAGGCATTCAAACGGAAGCTGGCGCAGAGCCTCTTGATGGTGAGCACCCGCACTCTATCGAGACTGCGATTGACAGCGAATCGGCACAAGTAGAGGAGATGCAAAGGACAGCCGAGCTGCAGGAGAAGCCACGCAGTGGTCATATTCTTTCCGCTGCCGTGCTACAGTTGGAAGAGGCGGCACGCCACGCCGCTGGAGGTGCGCGAAGCCCACCTGCGCCACTTGCAGATGACGAGGAGGCGGAGGAGGAGAGGCTACCTGAGGTGGCAGAGATGGAGGCTAAAAGCATGGAGGCACCGACTCCGGCAGAGGCACCTTCCACTCTATCTTCACCAATGAGTCATGACCAAGTAGCTGTAAAGTCTGGCAAGGACATAGCGGAGGCGGACGCCACCCACGAGGACGCACCACCTACCACGTTACCATCTGTAGATGCTCTCACCTCGCCTTCGGTGAATTCTGCCGGGGCGGGCCGCAAGCGACGACGCGCTCCGCTGGCCGGTCCTGCACGATCGCAGAAGACGCGAAAAGACACATCGACTGACGGCGTCGAGGACCATGCTGTTCCTGTCGCGGATGGGGTGGATGACACTGCAAAGGCTGCCGCGACCGAAACAACGCCTTCCTCAACAGTCGCACTGACTGAGCAGGCGGGAGAGGGCACCGTCGAAGAAAAAGACGAAGCGCACTATCAGTCAGCAGATGCTTTAATCGATTCGCCGTCAGCACCTCCGGTGGAGCAGCCGACAGACGTCATCGGTACCGATGCGACAGCAACCTCTGCTATAACTGTGGCGACCCGTGGTGCTCGCAAACGCGCAATTTCTCCGCCTTCTGCTAGCCTCAATCTTCAGGCGGTAAAGGCCACCCATCACGGGGAAAGCAGCGACACGACGTCCACCACAGCTTCTGTCGCAGCCAGTGTCAAGGCCGCATCAGCGCCGTCACCTTCATCGGCCCCCGCAGCTTCCTCTACGTCCTCTTCCAAGCCCGTCCTCAACATCGCTGGCGTGAACGTGCAGGCCCTGCTAGCGGAGAGCTCCGACCCACCGCCCTTGTACCTGCGTCGTCAGCGCCGCACCCGCCGCAAGCCCGTCCTCGCCGAGGATCACCCGCTCTTCGCCGAGCACCGCGATCTCTGTCAGCACGACCAAACCCACCGCATCATCGCCCGTGCGCCGTGCGCGGGTGACGCGGAGGTGCTGAACTCGCTCGTGGAGTGGCGCGATGCCCCGTCGCTGGTGTACGCGCGGCTGCTGTGGCGCTACACGCCGCAGCCTTTCTTGCAGGCGGCGATGCACGGCTTCGAGACAATGGCGGCTGTGAAGCCGGAGCCGAAGGTGGCGGATACAGAGGCAGTAACTGTGAAGAAGGAGGCGGAGGAGTCATAGAAGCATTTTTTTTCTGTTTATGTGACGCGTGTGCGAGACTGCTGCTTTTTTTTATCTGGCATTATTAGGTGCCTCCGCAGCGTGTGACTGCAATAGACTACCGAGAACGAAGAAAAAACCACAAAAAAAAAGAAAAAAAAAGAAGCGTTGAGCGCTCTCCTCAGTGGTCGTGCTGGCGTTAAGGAAAAGAAAACAGAACATGGAAGAGCAGTTTTATGTTGCTCTCGTTATTCTGCATTACAGTGCTAAGTAGCAGCGAAGTGGTTTTTGGTTTGCCTGCTGGTCTCACAGATATGAGTGTTTAAACGGAAAAACGGCTGTTATGCATGACCAAAGAAGTCTGTGAAGCGATGATCACGCCGCTTTTTGTCAACTTCTCTGTTCTCCTCTTCCTCCTTCATCAACTTTCTCCTCTCCTTCTTCTTTTTCCCCTAACGCACCTACATCATTTTCTTTTCACCTTACTTATGCGAAAGCTACAGATACGCACTGCCTTCGTCTTCGTCTTCAGTGTTGCCTTGGTGCGATTCAGCAAGCAGATCGCAGTTCACGTCCCTTTCTTTGTTCCTCTGTCTTCTTGTCTTCTTTCTATTTTGCCGTATTGGGGCGTTGTGTTAGCCTGCTCGTGCTTAACCGCCCCCTCAACAAACAAACAAACAAGAACTACAGCACGTGAATCTCTCTCTTTCCATCTCTTAGTTCTGCTACTTTTCTATTATCACGTTTTTCTTCTGGCGGAGACTTTTTCCGTTTCACATCGTGGTGCTCGTCTCAATTGACGACTCTGTCGCACTTCGCGCCTTTACCTCTTCTCTTTTCCCTCCCATTTTTCCTTTTGCTCTCTCCGCTTTTTGCCTTTTTTCTGCTGACATCTTTCTAAAGATAGAAATCTGCTCTTTCTTCCATTCCCTTTTGTTGTTTTTTCTCTTTTTTTTTTGTCTCTGTCTCTCTTGTTAGCTTTTCTTTTTTGTTTTACACGGAGGTTTCCTTTCAGGATAGTGAGTGAAGAAGCGAAAAATAAAACTAAAAGGAATATAAATTCTGAAACCGTATTGCTTTACTTCTCGGCTGTTGATTTATCAGTGTATTTTGGCCGCGTTTTATTATTATCTTGCCTGGCTGGCTGGTTGTTGGTGTTTGACTACTTCAGCTGAGCGGACCATTTGACTTTCCTTCTGCTTCCTTTTGTCTGTTCTTCTCACACACACACGAGGAGAGGAGAGAGAAGGCGTTATACACACACTTCGTGTCCATTTAAGCTGGCGTTTCACTATCCACTGCTTTTGCGACTGACGAACAGAAGAACTTATTATTATTATTATTATTAGAGAATAAATTTCTGCTACTTTATTTAGTTTCGCCTTTTTTTTTCTCAGTGCTGTTCAACCTTTGAGCAACGCACTTTCTTTTCTCGAGATCCCTCTTCTCTTCATTCTTCCTCCTCTATTAGCTTTCTTTAAAGCTACGCTGCTGACAACCCGACTATTTTTCTTTCTCCTTGTGTTTAGTCTTGTTTTGTGGTTTCTACAATTTTGTTTCCAGAAAATCCATATTTGCTTTTCTTTGTCTTTGTCTTCCATGTGCATCGCAGGTGTGCTTCGATAGCTGCTCTTGTTCTGCTCGTTTTTCTTTCCTTCAATTTTGTGTCCCAACTGAAAACGAGCTCCGGTGAGTTCGTCTTCGGTACTCTTTTCTCCTCTGCTGCCGGAGCATTTTTTTGCTTTTCTCGACGAAGGAAGTGTTCTCATCTCTTTTTTTTCCTCCCTTTCACTTTTTACTCTTGTTGTTCTCCTTCGGCCGCTATTGCGGCGTATCAGCGAATCAGAATCAGCAGCAGCAAAACACAAACCGATTGTTGCCAACATCATTCCCATTTTTTCCTTTCTCTGCGTCGAGTGCCCCGAATTCTTTTACAGCGCAAGCAACACCGCCACACAAAGTAAAGAAACAACAACAACAACAACAGCGTTAAGAATACAATCCATCACTACTACTGAACAATTGGAGGTACGAACGACTCGGAATGTCGTCTGTGGGCACCGCGGATCGGAAGGGGGCATCTCTCTCACCCGAGCCAGCCCCTCGTGTCGAGGACCAAGCAACGACTACGGTCACGGCCACCGCGAGTCCGTCCCCCCCGCCGCCAGTCACCCCGCAGCCGCTGGACTCTGTCTGGCTCAGCGTCTACGACCGGGTCAGCCACGGCTGCTTCCGCGTGCAGATCCACGACCCCCTTCTCCTCCGCATTCTGAACAACAGCGTCATGACGGCGTCCGAGAACGACGGCGCTCTTTCGTGTGAGATGGGCGAGTTTGTCGACTACGTGGACAAGTACGAGCGTGCGCGGGTGCTGCAGCAGCAGTCTGCTTCGTTTGCGGCACGGCGCAGCGTCAATGGAAGCAGCGGCAGTGTCGGCTACGCGAGCGGAGGGCTGTACACCGGCAGTGGCGTGGCGAGCAGAGGTGTCGGCAGCGACGCCACGACCGGCAACCCTTCCTTCGGCGGCTCGCTCCCCAGCGGTGCTGCTGCTCCGATGAAGTTTGAAGACACCTTGCGGCAGACCCTCAGCGACAACTCTGACTTCTTCTTCCGCGTGGCGAGCGTTGCTTATCAGCTCGGGCCAAGCGGGAACGGCGTCGCCACCTACACGGCGGCCCAGACGCTGCCGTCGTCAGCTGGTGCGGGTATTCGCGGTGGAGACGTTGCTGGTCGCACCGGTGTCGCATCCGACGTCGGCAGCCTCAACAGCGGCGTGGGCGTTGCTGGTGGCGGCGCCACTGCTGCGCTGACTGCTGGGCAGCTCGTCTCCGCTGCGGCGAGTGGGGTGTCGTCGATGCTGACGGGCACGCTTTCCTCACCCAACGTGCCCGCCGCGCCGCATCGCAATTACGCGGTGGACAGCGGCTACAGCGCTGCCTTCCACCTGTGCGCGCGGCTCTTCGCCGTCGTGTACCGAGATCACTGCCACGCGCTGGCGGAGAAGGTGTCGGCGCGCTTTTCGGCCCTGCGCGTCGAGGACTGTGTGAAGTTCCGCAAGGCGGTGTGGACGGGCTTCCACTTGAAGGCGGTGGACCCCTACCGCACCGCCACGCGCTCCGAGTCGAATCTCGAGCTGCGCTGGGTGAGTGAGAAGATCAAGGATGACAAGCACCTTTTCCCCGACGGCGGAGTCATCCCACAGCAGCAGCAGCAACTGCAGCAGCAGCAGCAGCAGAACACGGCCTCCAGCATGACACGCATCATGGACGCGACGCTCTCTTACGTCGCAAACGCCCGCCGCCGGGTACAGCCCATCACAACTCATGGTAGCACTGGGACTGCGAGCGCTACAGCAGCAGCGGGAGGAGGAGGAGGCAAGCGGCACGGAAATCTTACGGGGGCTGCATCCGCTGCTGCAACAAGCACAGACGCTGGAGCGCCACCGACAAGCGGCGGCGCTTCGAAGGATGCCAGCGGAGCCCCCGAGAATGAGATCCAGACCTTTGGCCTCACGAAGCTGCTGCACAACCCGAGTTGGCAGAAGGACGAGGAGTCGTCGGACACGTGCCCGAGCTGCGGCCGCGCCTTTCTCAGCATGAGCCGCCCCCTCGGCGCACGTGCTCACCACTGCCGCAGCTGCGGTGTTCGCCTCTGCGTCTTCTGCATCACGAAGCGGGCCCACTACTCGTTCGCAAAGCTGACGAAGCCTGGCAGCGTGGACGAGTCGGAGGAGCGCTTTGTGTGCGACGTCTGCTACGGCGAGTACGAAACGACGCGCCAGCTGCACTACCTCGGTGCCCTTTTTGCGTTGGCTGGGCTCGGCTTCAGCGACTTGGTGCTCTGCCGCACCGTCAACGAGCAGTGGCGGGAGGCGGCAGAGTTGTGCATCAGCGAGTACCGCCTGCTGCTGCACACGTGCGATGCCGATCTCCACTCCGTCATGACCCCGGTGGGGGTGCTGCTGCAGAATAGTCTCTTCCTCCTCCTCGGCGAGGGACCGACGTCGTCCATCTCCGTCGTGCACCACCCGGAAGCAGCGCTCGTGCTGCTGAAGTTCATCGCGACGGAGAATTTGTGGATGCAGGACGCCTCCTACTACTTCATCACACGTCTCAGCAGCTCCATCCTTAACCGCGCTGACACCGTTCTCGACTCTCTGCCCTGCTGCGCGGGCATTACCGCAGCATCGTCAGCATCATCGACAGGAGCAGGAGCTTCGAGCGGAAGCAAGAAGGACGCCTTCCGCTTGCCTGTCATACCAACCCTCAGCCACTGGCACCTCTTTTGCACCGCCTTCTGCTCCCGCATCAACTCCAGCTTCTTCTTTGTCAAGTGCGCCGAGCTGCTCTGCACCGCGCCGGTGAGGGTCTACGACGCCTACCTCGCCAAGGCATTGGAGCGCATGACACGTCTGTATCTCAACACCACCCCGCTGTGGAGGCGCCTGGCCGCCGCGAACCGCGCCATGGAGAAGGCCTTCCAGCGCGAGCACGATGCCTCGTCAAATGGCCACGGCGGCGGCACGTCACTATTACCGCCTTCGCCACCGACACTGGCCGACGTGACAGAGGGACAGCTGGTGACGATATGGCTGCTGGACATGCTTCACAAGGACGCCTTGGTGCCTGCGCCGCGGCGCCGCTACCAGCAGCTGCTGGAGCGCGTCATCCCAACCGTCGCCACGTCGAGCCTCTCCCTCGTGTTCATCATGATTCTCTCCCTCCGCTCCACCTACATCTACTACGGCTATGACGAGGAGCTCTTTGGGCTGTGGCGGTCGCGTATTCTGGCTGAGGTGGCGCGTGCCGATGCGGAAGCGGGTGACCGTGTGGCGGCCACGCTCGACTTCTACAGCGAGTTCGATCGCTTCTGCGCGCAGTCGGCGGCGTTGCATCAGTTTGCGGTGGTGGAGTGGATTGTGCGGTACTGCGGCCGTGGACGATCGTCGTCGCGTTTGCCGGGTGAGGCGCACGCGACGGGAGGCGTGGCGAGCACAGCTGCCGGTGGTGCCGGCGGCGCACCTCCGTCGTCGGCGCGTGTGGGGCGTGACATGTACATGGACCTTCCACACCCGATCCTCAACCCCTTCAAGCCCTACCTGGTGCTGCGCTCAATACGCCTCACTGGGATTCGCGTGGCACCGAATGCAGCCACGAAGCCCATCTGGCTTGCCTTCAGCACGCGTACAGCGGCGGAGCACTTGGCGTACCACGATGCCTTCTGTGCTGCGGAAGCAGCCGCGAAAGAGGCGGCGGCGACAACACGAAAGTCGAGCAACACCAACTCACCTCTCCAGCCCCCGCCGTCGGCCACCGCGAAGAGTCCCACAGAGAAGCCGAAGACCTCGCCGGCATCCGCAGCTGCGACCGCCTTTGCCGCTGGCGCTGCCGGTATGCAGGAGTGCATGTTTCTCTACAAGCGTGAAAACGTGGAGCGGGATCAGCTGATGTGCATCTCGTCACGCCTGCTGCAGATGCTGCTGGCGAGTGAGATTGGGGCGGCGGAGATGCTAGACTACAGCGTCATCCCCCTCTCCTGCGACTCTGGTCTGATTGAGAAGGCCGCCGGTCGCGAGCTGTCGAACCTGGAGAACATGGACATCACGAGCTACGTGCTGCACCGCGGCCAGCAGGGCTGCACGAACTTTCTCGCCTCTGCGAAGATCTTCCTGCTGCTCAACTACATCTTCAGCATCGGCGACCGCCACAAGGGGAACGTGTTGATTGGCAGCAACGGCGCGCTGCTGCACATCGACTTCCGCTTTATTTTCTCAGAGAAGACGTTCGTCGAAAAGCTGGCCCGCTCCACCGTGCGCATCGACGACGCCTTCCTCGCAGCCGTCGAGGAGTGCCAGCTGCGGCAGTACTGTGCTGCTGCTCCGGCTGCCGCGTCTGCCGGAGCTGGTGTGGAGACTGCGGGGTCAAAGCCCACACCAGCTACCACATCCTTCTCCTTCTTTGCGCACCCGCGTGTGTCTCCGCCGGGATCGCCGCAGAGCCCCGGCAGCGGCGGTGGTGGAGCTGGGATGAAAGGCGCGAACACAGCTTCGCCAGCGGGTGGTCAGCAAGCCAGCACCCCGCCTACGCCTGCAGAGCTCCGCGCTGCGTTTTTTGCCTCGGCGGCGGAGTGGTTCGTGCACGTTCGCCCCTTCGCGGCTGTCTTTTATGAGCTGTGGCTTTACGCCGTACACCGCCACACTGTTCCGTACGACGAGCGAGAGATGCTGACGATGCTCAACACCCTCTTTGATCGCCACGCCTCGCAGTCCTCGAGTGCCAGCAAGTTCAGCACGACGATGCGGGAGTCGGTGAACGTGTGTCGGTTGAAGGACGTCACGCACTCGAGTGCGGAGGTGCTGCGCAGCTTTACCGATCAGGTGTCGCGGCGGGTGACGGAGAGCGGCGCCGGTGCGGTGAAGATGGTGGGAAGCATGTGGAGCAGCTGGTGGACTCGTGGGTCTTGATAAGCTGCATGAATCAATACTAGAAGCAGGCTGCTGTCCCTTTTTTATTTGTTTTTTTTTGTTCCCCTATTAGTGACAGGTTTTCTATTGTGAACGGCGTTTCGCCACGTCTACATATCACTCTTTTTTCTTGTTGTTGCCTATGCGTTGAGTTCTCCACCTGCTTCCTTCGATGGTTTTTTTTTTCTTCACTGAAAGCGTTTGTGTTTCACTTTGCTGTTGTATTTCCTCACGAGGCGTGGTGAGGAGAGTCTTTGCCGGCGCATGCATCAGCGGCGTCGCTTGAAGGTGGCGTCGTATCTGCCCCGGTAGTGCTTTGGTATTGTGTTGGTATTCTCTGGTGCTTTTCCCCTTTCTCGTTCATTTTCCACACGATGTTTGTTTCCTTGCTTTTATTTTTCCTTATTTCCCTCTGTGTACCTTTTGTTGGTGACGTTATAGAAGAAGAGAAAATACGCGTTGGGCTCTTTGTCTTCGCCACTGTACTACAAACAAGAAGAAAATGAAAGAGAAAGAGGAGCTGACATGTTCTCCAGAGGCTACGGTATTGACGATTCTTTGTTTTGCGTTGAAGTATGCACGGAGAAAAATCGGGAGAGAGGACGGCATGGTCTTTTGTAATTACTATTTAAGGCGTTAGTGGTGGTTCTACTGCTGCAGGCTTCTCTTGCCGCGGCCGAGGTACATTATGTGTTGCTTCGACACGTTCCATCTCTTTCTTGCTACCGCGACGAAGGCCCTCGAGCTCTTCCTCTCGCTAAAGAGTCGCGGCAGAGAGCAGAGAGAAAAGAGTCGCTAAGTATGATTGCTTGTGTGATGGAACCTTGTTGATGAGGTAGAGCGCAGAGAGTGGACTTTGTCTGGAGCACAATGCACTACTCTTCTTTTTTTTTTCTCCGTCCGCCACCTTCCCTCTCTTTATTTACCCATAAAGAACGAGACAAAAAAGAGGAAAAGAATACGTCTTGCGAGCTGCGAACGCTGCTGAGGAATCTGCTTAGTGCTTCACCTCTCGCCCTTCCTCGTGAAGAATAGAACTAGTACGCTGAAACACGCATACAAACGCACCGGTGTGTGCAATTTTAAGAAGCCACTAACATCAACATCAACAATTTACTTTCATAGACACACAGCAGCACACATAGACGCATAAAATTTGGAAAAAAAACGAAAGCTACCGCTGTAAGAGAGACTTCAATAAAGCAGCTCCAGCGCCTCCCTCTTAATTGTTGCGCTGCCCCTTCACACTATAGAACGGCTGTCCGCACACGCTTCACTTTTATACACCCGCCGCGTAGGCAATGGCCGCTCTCCCCTCCACCGTTGCCGCGTCCACAATGACGCCAAGCTTCGCCACCGTCACGCTGGTGTTCGCCGCCGACTCAACGAACTCCGCCTCGTCGTTGCCACCCGCTGGCGCTGCCACAACCGTTTCACTGGAGCCCAAGACGATGCGTGTGCCCATTACCCCGCAAACGACGATTCGTGAGCTTGCCAAAGGTGCGATGGCCCGCTTTCTCTGCTCTCTTCGCCGCACCGCCGCCAGCACCGATATTGTGGCTCGCCAGCTGTGCCGCACAGGGATTGTGGCGACAGACATACACCTCCTCAGCCCAAGCGACAGCACCAGCGCGCCACACGCAGAGTGGACTAATGGATCGACCACAGTGGACTCGAACACGGAAAGGCGGAGCGGCGCTACGCCGCAGCAGCGGTGCAAAATTGAACTTTTCTCGGATGACCGCGTGCTGCAGGTGGTGCAGGTGAGGGAGGAGATCATCTACATGCGCTTTAAGGCCGCCGTCGCCACTGCACGTGCCAAGGAGCGCCAGGTGAACACCGAAACCGAAACCGCAGTGCTGGAGGATGCAATAGCGGTTGGCAAAGGCACGGCAGACGCTTCATCTCCCGTATCTCCCGTCTTGCCGCCCAGCTGGAGCGTCCTACCAACTGACCAGTCTATTACTACCGGGCTCACCACCGACGACGATGTGATCTGCGACTGCCGTGAAGAGCTCAGCAAGGGTGACATCTCCATGTCCGTGCCGGTGCCGCGGCAGGAGAGCACCGTGCGCATTACGTCCATCATCACAAAAGAGTGTGCAAAGGTGGCTGTGGAGAGACACCACACTCCGGTGCTTCCGCAGCGGGGACGGAGTGCGTCACCCTCCACAGCCACCGAGACGTCATCGCGCTCCAGCAGCAGCGACAGCGAGGACGAAGCCGAGGTGGAGGCACGCCGCAACATTGCTCGTTCCATCGAGACGCTACGCCAGGCCGAAACACGCCGCATGCCGTGGGGACCGGACGCCTACAAGCACTTCGCCACCAACTATGTGAACAGCCCGCAGAAGATCATGACGGGTCGCTACAACTACAAGCGGCAGCGACCGGCGCCGTCGGTGAAGTTGCACGAGTCACCATGCGCACAGAAGCCAGGGAAGGCTACTACTGCTGCTGCTACTGCTGGAGCTGGCGATGGAGATGATTTAACGCAGATGCGGTGCCGCACGGAGGAGCGTCGGAGCAACGAGGATTCGCAAGTGAGCGTGCAGATGTACTCTGGCGCGTCAAGCCCCTCGATGACCTCAGACATCCGTGCCGCCTCCAACCGGTTCAACTCGCCATCGCTTTCCACACCCGCACCTACCTGCGCTGAAGGCGATCTTGCAGGGGCCGTCGTGCCACGCCTGACTGCGGAGGAGACTTGTTCGCCGCGTGTCAAAGACAATGATGGGGGTTTCACAGTATCATCCAGCGTTATCGGCACTCATACATCGCATAGCGAGGTCATGATGACTCCTGCAGAGGCGATAATGACGCGTCAGACATCCCTTGCTGCCCCGAGCACCGTGGCGAAGCCCGTGCAGGGCGTTGTGGCGCGTCAGCTGAGCTACGAGGAGGAGTCGGCGGAGAGGCTGAGCAAGCCGCCGACGCAGCTGAGCAGCCCCGCTGAAGAGAGTGGACTGGTAGTGCCGGTGCTCCGTGTGCAGCGCATAGAGCCCTGTGCGTAAGAGGTGCGTATTTTTTTTTTGAGCCGGTGGCGTGCTCTGTGGCAAAACCGATTCATCTTGTTTCTCCTTTTATCTTTTTTTTTCCAAAGGTTGTATCTCTGTCCTCTTTGCCATTTCATAGATGAGCGAGCGAAGAGCTGGCTCGACTCGCTCTGTGCTTTCTCCCTCCTGTGTTTGTTTCATGTACACGCAAAAATAGCCTTTTTAACTTCTGATGTATTCCATTCTCGTCCCTACACAGCAGCGTGTAATAGAGCTGTTCAGACTGAAGTGCCGGTGGAGCAGCACTGGGGAAAAGATCCCTTCTCGGATTTGCTTTTAAATGTGCTTTTTCTTTCTGTTGCCGGAAGATGGCGATGCCGTTAATTTAGCTGTGATCGATCTGCTGAGCTGGTACTGCTTGATCGCCGTCTTCTTTTTTTCTTAACTTTCCTCCTCTTCTCCTCTTACTTCTTGTACCGCCTCGTTTAAGTGCTGGAGTTTGCGCAGGCGGTAACGACGTGCCTCAGCGAGGCACTTCTTGCCACTTCTGCGTATTCGGAAGAAAGAGAGAGCGCGCGGGAGATTTTTGGGTGCCACTGTTGTCCCATCTTCTCACCCCCGTTCTCTACTCTGCAAAATAATCTGTCTTTAAAAAAAAAATACACCACGCATGAAGAGAAGCGTGCACGGTGTTGTCATTTTGAATGTCTCTCCCACCGCTCTGCGTCCGCGTGTCGCTCTACCAGGCGCCACCTGACGCAGCCGTCAGCGGGCTACTGCGCAGCCGCGTCGAAGACTACCGCGGTGATGTTCTCCTGCCTCTCGTCACATCCGAGGAAGTATGTGCTGATGATGGTGATGGCGGTATGCACCCCGGAGAGAAGGAAAAAGGTGTGCCTGTAGGGCAACTCATCGAGGGGTTGGAGCTGCGCCTCTCGAGGTACTGCGTCTTGCACATACCGCACACTCGTGCCAAAAGCTTTGTCGAGTCGAACCACATGACCAGTTCTTCAATAAAGGCGTACTCGCCGCACAACGCGGAGACGGACGGCGATGGTGGGGTGGCGGGCAGTCGCGGCGCACCGTCACTGTTCTGCGCCGGCTGCTCTCCTCCTCCAACCGAAACCACAACTGCGTCCTCTTCATCGCCGGCTGAATCGGAAGGTGAACAGGCACCTTGGATTCACCTTTGTCAGCTGCAGCGCGTGCCTGGCAGCGTAGACGGTGGTGGTGCCGCAGCGATGACGGCCCAAAGTTGGATGCTGCGCCAGCAGGGCTCCTCTGACCTCTATGTGTCCGACAAGGAGGCTGCTGACTTGGAGATGACTGCGCTCCAAGATGACGCTACAGCAGTGGTGAGGGACGGGGAGTGTTTTGCCGCTTTTTTTCAACTCCGCATGGTCCCTCGTGTCGCGCGGGAAAGCCGACTCCGCGCGTGGCAGGCGGCGCTGTTGAAACAAGTTGCTGAGCCGCCACCATCTTCCAGCTTCTTCACGGTGCGTGTGTCGGACAACACGGTGCGCCTCGGCGTGCCACCACTGCCACGCCACTCTGCAGATGCTAATGAAGCTGACAGCGAGGGCGACACGTCTTCGTCTCCTTCGGACCTACGCAGTGTCGTACTGCGCCGGCTACAGACGCAGCGGGGTGTCCAAGTGCGCCGCATTATCGACGTGCAGACGGAAGCCGCCGTCCTGCCCTGTGAGCCGGCGTCCGTGCTGCTCACCGCCTCTCGTACTGTCTTCACCGCGGACTGTGATGATGCCGAAGGTGGCGTGCCGCAGCAATTACACCGAGAGGCTCGCACGCAGCAACTCGCCCCGTCTCGTCCCCCAACTTCATCCTCTCTGACGGTCGATGCAGCACTGCACACGCAGCGGCTCGCTGAGACCGATGCCGAGGCTTCCGAGTCCACGCCGGATCTCTTCGACCACCTCGTCGCCCATCGCGCACACCGCCGTGACGACAGGTACTACTACGACGGCTTTACCGCCCCGGACTGGAATGATCAGCGGACGGCCATCTCGATGAGCGAACTGGCGAGCGAGCCTGGGTTGCAGCTCACCTCGGTGGCGAGCCACAGCTCGAAGCTCACGGCCATCTTTCCCCACTCCTCGCCGTCCTCCACGGCACTGCGCTGCGCCTCGCAGGGAACACACACGACGGCGTCGGTCATCACCGCGTCTGCTGAGAACAGTCGATCACTTCCGTTTCCACAGGTGTTTGGGCTAGGCGGCGAGGAGGAAGAGGAGGAGGAGGATTCAGAGATAAGCGATGAGGGCAACGCCAATGCGGAGGGTGAACGCGTCGAGACGCAGCGCAGCTCATCGCGTCGTTCGTCTGCCGAGGATGGCATGACTGTGCGGCTTAACACCGACGCGGAAGATCTCACCATCAGCCCCGTGCACCTCGAAGGCCAGTCGACTTCTTCGCTGCTGGGCGGCTACTTGGAGCTGAGCACCTTGCGTGACTCTCTGCGTGACATGAACGAGGTCTTCGTCTACGAAGACGAGGAGACGGTCGACGAACCACCGCAGCAGACCGGGAGTGAAGGTGACGAAGAGGCGCCTCATGCACACGGCGGAGGTGTTCTCGAGTCACTGATGACGCAACGGCGCCGCAGCTCGCTGGTGTGGAGCACACCGGCCGCGCGTGGAGCGGCAGCGGGTGGCTTTACTCTGTCGGATAGTGGTGTGGGTGCGACCCCGCTCACCTACCGCACGAGCACGCAGCTGTCTGACTCTCCTGACGAGTCTCCTGCTGTCGTTGGAAGCACTAGTGCTGGTGGTGTTGGTGTTGTGTTTTCGAAGAGAGGAGAGGGAGCAGCTAAAGTCGGTGGCCATATTATTCAGCGATTGGCCTTTTCGCTCTCCCCTGCACCCTCAGACTCCGCTTCTCTTCCGGCTGCAGAGGAAAAGGAGGAGGAAAAGAAAATGGTCGAGGAGGAGGCGGAGGTGAGTACAGCATCCACGAGCAGCACAGAGGCCACTGCGGACGATGGACATGCTGATCTTGCAGGGAAGACGGTGTCGAGCGAAAAGGCTGCATCGCTGTCGTCAAATATTCCTCTCTACCCCGAAACAGACAGCGCATCTCGTCCGCTCTACCACAACCCGCCTTCTGCATCGTCGTCTTCGTTCTCGCAGCTCGAAAGATACGGTCCTGATGATGTCACCTCACTCTCGCAGCAGCGCGCCTCGACCCCGCCAGCAGCTGCTGCCGCTGATGCGGCGTCCTCGTCACATCACTTTGCCTGCACGCCTCCTTCGTGCTCTGCGAGTTCGCCTCTGCCCTCCGCGAAGGCTGGTACCTACCCCGTGCAGATACAGCGCTTTCACGCCTTGCAGGACGAGTCCACCACTCCCTTGCCCTCCTGCGCAACCCCGCCGTCGCGTAGCCGCACCTCGGAGCAGGTGCTGCGCGACCACCTCCGCAGTCTCGATCCGATCCCGACGCAGAGCAGCGAAGCGCATACACCGGACAGAGGGGGTCGCACAGCCGGAGACGCTTCCACCACCTCAGGTGTACGCCATGGAAAGCGTCAACGCGAGGAGAAAGAAGAAGAAAGAGATTTGGGACACCGCGACGTGACACAGCCCTCTCCCCTGCGGTGGGCAAGGCAAGAAGATGCGTCACTGCACGTGGCGCCACACGCCAACGCGTCTTTGCACAACACGCCGCCACGCTCGTTGGCCACGCCAACAGACGGCTCTCTCCCGTCCACCGTCGTCGCGGCACGCGGGGAACGCCACCGCTCTCCGATTTACTTCTCACCAGAGGAGCTGGCTGGGATGGCGGTCGACGCAGCGGTAAGGGGCGGCGCTAACACCGCAGACTCCTCACCGCGTACCCCGCTGAGCCGTGAGACGCCACCGGACCGGCACTACAGGTACTTTGTGGCTTCCTACCCACTAGACCCGAGAGAGCTGGCGGAGGACGAGGCGGACGTGGCGAGTTGGGGCTACACTGCAAGCGCGGCTTCCCTGCACGCCTCGGCATCACGCTCCGCGCAACAGCCACAGCTGGCGAGCAGCAGCACCCCACAGCGAGGCCCGCAGCTTTCGGGTGAGGACTTTGCCAGCTCGAGTGCGTCGCGCGCCTTCCCGTTCATCTCTGGCGTGCCGGACGCCCTCTCGGAGCGGCAGCGCCGGCCGACACCGTGGGGGACGTCCGAGACCGGCAGCGGGAGCCGCGACGCTGCATTGGTGAGCGGCCCGCGCGTGACGTCGCAGCGGCTGCGCCGGTCGGAGTCGCACTCCGCCTCTGGGATGGAGACGTGGGTGCGGATGATCGACCTAGACGCCAACGACGCCAGCAACCCGCTGGGTGGGCATGGTCGTGACGAGTCGCATGCGGGCGAGGAGGAGGAAGACGAGGAGGAGCTGATGCTGGTGACGCAGCAGGAGATTCCGGACTACAACGCGGAGCTGGACCTATCGGCGAGCGCGTCGGACGGCGAGGAGGAGGACGAGCAGGACGAAGAGACGAGCGATGCCTGCAGCAGCAGCAGCTCCGAATCGAAGTCGAATTCTCAGTAGACGCGAAGGGCAAAGTAAAATTGTAGCTGAACACACGAAGAATGAGAGAGAGTGAGTGCGTAGCTTGTCTGCTTTGGTTGTTTTTTTTTTTCATGCGATAAAGGACGACGTAGCTCACGTCTCATCTAACACCAGCGGGATGTCAGTCTTCTCTTGAAGTGAGAGAAAAAGGAACTTAGGACGAGTCTCTCATCAGCGCTAGATTGCACAGAAAAAGAAAAACGGGATGTGGTCAGCGCACATGCCACCTAAACCTTTCTTCCTTTTGCGCGGCGTTGAAGCACTTCACTGTCTTACTGCTTTTCTCCTTCTCTTCCTCCTCCACTAATACTATTGTCAACACAACCACACCCCTTTTGAATGTACTTCACGCTTCATTACCAAATTCAGGAAAGTGCTGCAACTGCATTTAAGTTTTCTATTTTTTTTTCTATATTTATAGCTGACGGAGGATCTGAGATCCGTGTCGCACGTCATTTCGCGGCGAGCGGATAAGTATTTAATAGAAAAACGGTCGCGGATGAATTCGAAGAAGTACGTCGGTCGTCAGCTGCGGCCCTCTCAGCTGGCGGCGGAGCTGCTACCGCATGATCAACTGTGGTGCACCGTGTGCCACCAGGCCGTGGAGAAGAAGAGCTTTGGCGAGCACAAGCAGTCCCTCGGCCACCGCCTTGGCCGCAAGAAACTGAACAAGATGAAGTACGTCTCGATGAACATGTGGGAGAGGCACCGTGGCGCCCCGCTCGACCAGGAGAGCGCACACGAGGGGACGATCGAGCAGGAGTTTGCGCGCTACCAAGCTGACCAGCGGCGACGCGAGCAGATGTCGGTGGAGGCGGCGTGGAATCCACCCCGACGCACTCCGCACCGCGACTTGTTTTGAGGTGCGCTACTGTTCCTGATGGTTGCTTTTTTCTGCGGCTGTTCCTCGATGCGTGAGGGATATCTATTGTGGCTGCTTTTCTTTTCTTCACACAAGCTTCTTTAAAAAAATAATAAATTAAGAAATCAATTGTCAACTCGCAATGAGCAGACTGATCTCTAGCGTCTCTTGGTCTTGTAAGCCTGCACCGCCTTTGACGATAGAAGTTATAGTACTACTCTCGGTGTGTCTCATGCTGTGCGTCTGCCGCTGTCTGTGTTCTTCTATGCACTTCTGATCCTCTTCTTCTTTTTCTTTCCCTACCTCTACCTTTCTTTCCCTCTCTCCCTCTTCCATAAAAAAAAAAAATTAACAAACCACCAACATAGCAGGAGTTTCGAAGCAACACCCCACCTTTCCCACAATGGAGCAGCCAAAAGGCATCAACATCCTCATCACCGGCACCCCGGGCACCGGCAAGACGTCCATGGCCGAGATGCTGGCCGCCGAGCTCGAGGGCTTCCAGCACGTGGAGGTTGGCAAGCTCGTGAAGGAGAACCACTTCTACACCGAGTATGACGCCGAGCTCGACACCCACATCATCGAGGAGGAGGACGAGGACCACCTGCTCGATTTCATGGAGCCGCTGATGGTGAAGGGCGGCAACCACGTCGTCGACTACCACTCCAGCGAGCTCTTCCCCGAGCGCTGGTTTCACCTTGTCATCGTGCTGCACACCTCCACGGAGGTCTTGTTTGAGCGCCTGACGAACCGCAAGTACAGCGATGCGAAGCGGGGCGAGAACATGGAGGCGGAGATCCAGTGCATCTGCGAGGAGGAGGCGCGAGAGGCCTACGAGTCCGGTATCCTGCTCATTCGCGAGAACGACACGCTCGAGCAGATGGCGGCAACGGTGGACGAGATCCGCGACCGCGTGGAGGAAATCAAGGTGGCGCGGGGGCTTTAGGAAGCTCATCATAGTGACATCTTCGATGGCTATTCTTTTTCTTACGTGTAAGTGTAAGTGCTAATTCGCGGCTCGGTGCCCCTGTCTAAACAACATCTACTCCGCAAAAGAGAAAAAGTAAAGCGATGTGTTTCGACTCAGCTGAGCCGTAGTGCATGCGGCGTGCTTCGATGGAATCTGAGGAACGTGCGTCATGATTTCTCCAGCAAATTAACGAAGAGGGCTAAGAATGGGTTTTTAATCGCCTGCTTATAGACTGTGCTTGTTTTCTTTGAACGTCAGCAATATCATCTCAACTACTGTTTTTATGTTCTCGTCTGTCATCTCAACTCTTCCTTCCTTATCTCCCTTTACACACAGCAGCGAAGCCTTTGGGTGCTTGTCGACGGCATTAGAGCATTCTGCTTTTCATTGTTTACTGACCTAGAATTTTTTTGGTTTTGCGCACTACATCGATTGCAGCTTTCCGTTTCATTCAACTTCCGGAAAGGTGTTTTTTTTCTTTGAGAAGCAATTTTTTTACTAGATCCCCTACTTCCCCATAGAGTCTCCCCTTTTGTGTTGGACTTCCACCACTCTTTCTCTTATAGACTGCAACTTTACATCGCTGGAGACCGGCCCCTTTGCCTTTATCCTAAGTAGAGAGAGAGACTCACATCTGCGTGCATTGAAAGATTTCCACAACGCTTATTCTGCTTCATACAATACACGCAGAAGGCGGCTGAGCTAAAGGCGTTGCCCCAACCGTTCTCCTCTCTTCTCTTGATTTTTCTGTTTTACTTTTTACTGTTGTCAGTCCACTATTTGACTCTCAAATAGAAGCTCTCTCTCTCTGCGGCCTCCTACCTCCAACGATGATGTCAAACACACGCAAAAAGCTGACGCCGATCGGAAGCAACATGAACGATGCCGCCTACCCCTTCCGCGGTCAGCACAAGCTCGACGACTGCATCAACCACGGCCACAGCGGTACAGCACGCAAGGCGTCCACCTCCCTCGCCATGCGCATCACCGGCTCCAACCTGGTCATTGAGCAGGTGGCCACACCGAAAGGGGTGGAGTTGGAGTGTGAGCTCGGTGTCGACGGCGGCATCCCCCGCCCTGTCTCCCTCCAGCAGGCCTCCGCTCTCATGGTCCCCGGCGACGGCCACGATTACAACCTCACGGCGACGGCTATGGCTAAAGGCGCGACGTCGCGCCACTACTGCCGTCTGACCTTCAACGGCAGCGAAGGGGCCAACGTTCTTCGGGTGCGTGCGCCGGAGGGCTATCACCCTGATGCGCTGTACATCGTCGCTGACGGCCGCCGTCTCCGCCCCACTGCGGGGTGGTTCCGCATTCCAATCCAGACGAAGGAGTGCGTCCTTGTTGCGCATCTGCCAGCGGCGGACTACCATGGCGACGGGAGCGGCAGCGCTGTCAGCTTTCCCGCGCCACCGCGTCGCAGTGCCCCTACGTCGCCCGTCTCGCCAACTCGCCGTGGTCGCACCGCCTCGCAGCCAACATCAGAGCGTGGCCAGGCACACAGCCCGAACCCTGCTGCTGCTGCTGCGGCACCGGAACACTTCCTGGTGGAGACCGTACCCGGCCCTACCACGGGTCCGGATGCCGCGCCGATGCAGCCCCTCCTTGTCTGCACCACCACCGGCCACGTCATCCCCCTCACACCGCACGGCACAGTGGCGGTCCCGCTGGCTGGCGCGCCGTACCGCCTCGTACTGCCCGCCGCTGCCGCTCCTCGTGACGGACCTGGCTTGGCAAGTCCCGGTAGCGAGGGCCGTTCCGCGAGCGCGCCACCACTACCAGCTGCTGCTGCTACTGCTGCTGTACCGGAGCTTGAAACGCGCGTTCTACCCCCATCAGCTCCCACCGCAGCTGCCCCGCCAGAGCTGGCTGGCGCGGGTGGCATGCCATCTTTTGTGGCCTCTGCACCAGGCTTCTCTGTTGCGCTCATTGGCGAGGACGGCAGCAGTGCCTCTGGTCAAGGCGTCGCCTCCCTGCCCCTCCCGCACCGCCGCGCGCAGGCAGTGCAGATTATCGTGAGCGACGCGCAGGGCAAGGTAGTGTTGCGGCAGAAATCGCACGTGCCACCCCTTCAGTCTGCTCCGGTTGCTCTGCAGGTAAGAGACGATGGGAACGGCGGCGTCGGTGGCGGTGGCGGCAACCTCGTTGTGGCGACCCAAGCAGGCAACAAGCTCACGGTGGGCGGCGTGCCGCAGGCCAACCCGGCAGCCGGCGCGGTGCTGCCGCGTGTCGTGCCGCAGCAGGTGACAGTGGAGCAGCCGAACCCGGATGGGACGGTGTCGTCGCTGACGCTCGACGTGGCAGCGAAAGGGGCGGCGAGCGGGCCGGTGAACACTCTCGGCGGACCCGCGCCAGTTCCTGTGCCTTTGAGTGGTGCTGCCGCCCCTGTTGTTGCAGCTGTACCGTCTTCGTTCGCATCCCCTGCTCCTGCGTCCTCTTCAGCTGCGCCGGAGAAGTGGGTAATGGAGCTGTGCACGGCGCTGCAGAAGCCAAACATAGAGGAGCAGCGGCGCCTCACGCAGGCGATCCAGCCCTCTACGCTGCCCGGGATGACCATTGTGAACTTCGTGCGCGACCAGCTCACGCGGCAGCCTCCTGCGATCTCCTTCACGGTGTCGAGAAACGGCCTTGATGCCGTGCAGTGCCCCGGCTGCACCATCACCGCCGCGGTCGGCAGCGACCCGCCGCGCTCGATCCCTAACTTTGGCTCTGTGCAACTCACACCCGGAAAGCCGGCGGTGCTGACGGCGACGAGCACGTCGATGCAGCGGCCCGTCTCGGCGTGTCGCGTGCAGATGTCGAACAACTTGACAGGTGCTGCTGCAGGGCCGAACACCGTCACGTCATCTAGTGCGGGCTACAACCCCTATGGTAGCTCGAGCCCGACGTCTGCGTCGTCGCCAGATGGCAAGGCGGACACGGAGCTCGTCACGCGTGTGCTGGACAGTCTTATTCGCCACAACGTGAACGCGCCGCTCGTCGCCAACGAACTCGCTGCCATCTCCAGTGCTCCGTTCTCTGCACAGGGGCGGCGAATGCTGCCGCTCCTCACAAGCTGTCTGCGCAGCGCCTCCGCAACGGGGGCGGCTGCGGCAGCCGACAAGGCGGCAGGTGAGCAGGCGGCGGCCGCCGCAGCAGCACAGGCACGTGTGAGCGAGGAAATCTTCTTCACGTGCGGCCCCGGGTACGTCGACAACGTCTACACAAATGCGCCACAGGTGCACCTGTTTGCTGCAATCGATGACCAGGCGCCACAGGTGCTGCAGCAGCGCGGCCGCGTCCCTGCGCAGGGTGTGTTGGAGGGCGTCAACAAGCCATTCTTCATCCGCATCACTGCGCGCGATCCGGCAACTGGTGCGGTGCGCAACGAGAAGACAATTACCGTGCTAGGAGTGGCGCCACCGTCAGCGCAGGCAAATGCTCCAGTAGCATCGGTGGTGCCCCTTGGCGGTGCTACGCCGCTGGACTTGCTGACGTCGGAGCGTGCGCCGTCCGCCTCAATGCAGGCGCTACCGGATGCTGTAGTGCGTGGAGATGGCAGCACTCCCGCTGTCGGTGCGGCGGCTCCTGCCTCCGGCACGATGGCAGCCACTAACGCCCCAATGCCATACATGGACGTCTTCCTTCAAACGGTGGGCCAAGACGTGCAAGCTCGCTTCCTCTGCCCACCGCACCTCCGCATCGTGTGCGACGTCGACGGCGTGGGCGGCAGCACCGGGCAGTCGGACTTCGTGACGAAGATGGCGGCCGCGCGCTGCCACCGCGTCAACCTCAGTCTTGTGGACCTTTACGGCAAGGTCGTCTTTCAGCAGAAGCTCGATGTGCCGGCGATGAGCTCGCCCGTGTGGGGACTTGCAGTGCAGCACAACGGGTTGTCGGTCGACCCAGAGAGTGGGAGTCTGGCGACGGCTTCCGTGGACCGCTCCCCTGAACGTGCGTTACAGGGCAACTTCATTGCCTTCGACGCCAGCACGCCGCACTACGTTTCGCTGCGCAAGTACCTCAACGGTCTGCACGGCAGCTGCGTGGGAGAAGTCAGCCTCCGGCTACCTGGCGTTACCGTGCCGCCTGAGCTTGCGGAGGTGGTGTCGATTCTGCGCCGTCGCGCAACGCGGCAGCTCAGCGATCCGCAGGCGAAGACGGAGCTGCAGCAGCTGCGAGCGCGGTGCACCTCGCCGGCGATTGCGGAGCTGATTGGCTGCATTCTCGACAGCTGGTCCAGCGGCGGTGGTGGTGGCGCGACGAGCTACGGCGGTGGCCCAGACAGCCCGTCGAGTCGCGTCTTCTTTCGTCTCACCGGCACCGACTAGCGGAAATAGAATACACAGTTTTTTCCCCTCTTATTCCTTTTCCTTTTTTTTTTCGCTCTGTGAGTAAGAATAGATTGCAGGTGTTAGACAAACTCGCCTCCCCGTTCCCCCTTTTTCAGACACGTGAATGGTGTTCAATAGACTTTCATGGACCAGACGAGATGTGCACGCGGGCGAGGAACACTTAATCATTTTTTTTTCTCGTTGACTCGAGCTATTCTGTGCGCTTATCTTTTTTTCAATGTTAGATGCTGCGCCACAAGACCCAAAGATGACGAATCAAGGCACCAATGTCACACGTGTTGTGTGTTCACGCACCTCTTGCCGCGCCAGCAAGGAGTGCCGTGGTTTTCTACTTCATTCTTTCTTAAAGAAATGCGGAGAGCACTGAATTTTAATTTTCAAGTGCTTCACTCGCGAAAAAAACCGATGTGCGCTGTACGACGCTGACACACAAAGATGCGGAGCAGTATAACGTTCTACAAGACTTGCCTTGAACAAACTCACAGTGCAGTCTAAATAAAGAAGCGCAGTCATGATGACCATTCCACATGCCTTCACCTAACTAATTTCTTATCTTTTCTCTCTCTCTCTAGCGGCTATTCTTAGCGAGCACAAGAAGAAGAAGAAGAAAAAAAAGCGGTGCCGCCTGCTTCTTTCTTCACACAAACGTCCTTCCACGCGCACACGAACGCGGCAACGCGGGCGACATCGGGAGTGCGGGCGGAAGATAGTGAGGAGACACGGACAAGAAAAACACCGGATCAGCTTTATCTTGTGTCGCTATCTTCGCTAATCATCTTGTTGCGGCGGGCAGGAAGAGATCCTTTTATACCCTTCGATCTCTCTCTTTCCATTTTTTACTAATACTAGTGTCGCGAATCACTTTACCCAAAACATCAAGACTAACGCCAACACACACACACCTACCAAAACGATGCTATCACTGAGTGGTGAGCAGATCGACTCAGCCTATGAGCAAGTCTTCGGCAATGACTTCAGCTGCTACGAGCCTCAGCCGCCACCCAAGTCGGTGCCACGCGGCCCCTCACGTCCTCCCCAGGCACCCCGCCGACCACCGCGTCCGCCCGGCCGCAGTGCACTCCGTCCGCAGCGCTCCACAGCTGCTAGGCGAGCTCCGAACACCGCCGCCGCCAACACTGCGCTGACTGCGGGGGTATCGCGCACAACAACGCGAAAGCGCATCATCTTCTCTGACAGGCAAGCGAGCACCTCTGATAGACCACGATCAGCTCCTCCCACCTCGGCTGCGGCCCCCAATGTACGCGACGCGGCGGACAGCTCGTCGAGCCTTAGCGATATAAGCGCGTCGTCACCAACGCTCAGCGCGACGCGGCCCGGCAGTGCAGCTCCAGCGGCTAAAGGCGACTTCCTCAGCCCTGCGTCGGCGCCGCGTATGCACCTCTACTACGGCAATCAAGCAAAGCCACCGACACGGCCCCCTGCAGTGACGGAGGTGCTGCCTGCGACACCCACGCCCCCGCCTGCAGCTCCGCCCGTCAGTGCGCGTCCCTCAACCGCGCCTCCAGCGACCAGCGCATACAGTACGAAGCCCGCACAACAACCACAGCACCAACACTCCCCAGCGCGGCTCAGCGAAACGGCCCCGTCAAGCGCTCACCCGGAAGCGTCTGCCACGCGCAGTGACGCCGCCAACGTTTTCGACCGTCTCGCCGGCGACGCCTCCTGCGGCACCACCACCCTCGGCAAGCGCGTCCTGCAATGGGCAAAAGGCGCCGGCCTTCCCTTGAACCCGGCCGACGCAGCGTGGCGCTCGCTGCACCTCTTCGCGGCAGCTCCGAAGCAGCACGAGCGTCTGTGGCGCCGCACCTGCGCCAAGGCCCGCCACCAACTTTCCCGCTTTGCGCAAGGACGGCTGGGGCTCTCGGGGCCGGGGCCGAAGTCACCGTCTGCAGGAGGGTCCCGTGAGACCAGTGTCGCACATCCGCCGATGCACCGCGACCCGCATCAGCGCAGCGGGAAGAGTTGCAGTGGTGCACGTGGACGTCCCACTTCCGCTCCCCTTTCCACCCCAGGTGGGCTGCGGGCGTACCGCTGCAGGGAAGAGTACAAGCGGTGGTGCTTCTGGCAGCTGAGCCACTTTTACGAGATGGGCAGCCCCTACCTGACAAGCGTGTGGCGCATGTCGCCGCTGCTTGGTCGGCGGTATCCACGTAGCGCTGCCGGTGCCGCAACGGGGTCGGTGGACGTCTCCGCGACAGGGGTGTTGGCCGGCGTATTTGACGGGCGCTACAGTGTGCCATGTGCGGAGAGCATCAGCGAGGCTTTACAGGCGTGTAAGACGCAAGACGCTCGCGCTAAGATTCTGCTGCGCTTGTTGATGCAGGAGAATACGTCGGCAGAGCAGGTGGAGGAGGACCAGGCTATTGCCTTCCCCCAGAAGTCCACGAGGATAGACGGTGCCGAATCGGACGACTCTGAGGGCGATGAGCAGGACGGCGACGAGGCGGATGACGACAAGAATGATGTCTACCGCGGCGTGGATGAGTCCCGCCGCAGCAGCGAGGCCGTGGCGGCGACGGAGCCTTTTCTCGACGTTCGCCTCGACGAGGCGACGGGCTTCCTGCACCTCAGCCTCTACGTCAACGGCGACGGCGCGGGCAGTGGCGCCGACTTCGTGGGCAGTAGCGTTGCCGCCTGCGTGGACAACCACCGCTGGGTCGTCCTCAAGGGTCTGTGGGCACGCGAGGTCATTTTTTTCCACTTTCACCGCCCGTCGCTGCTCGACGAAAAGCCGGAAGACAGTGCAGGGCACTACAGTGAAGAGGCGGAGCAGCGGGTGAGTCGGCGCAGTCAGCTGGTGGACGGGTTTGTGTGGCGCGGGATAGCTTTTGCGAAGGAGCAGCCACTGCACGCCACGGCCACGGGTCATGATAGCTTCGTGTGCAGCCGATGCGGGCGTCTGCGCAGCCGCCACAACGACGCATACGTCTCCAAGACGACGGGCCGCGTTGTGCGTGGCTACTACTACTGTGTCTTGTGCCACCGCCGCACCCATCACGTGCGCCTTCCGCCCACTGCCAGCCTGACCGGCCACGTAGAGGAGGTGCTGCGTGCGTCGCGGGAGCAGCAGCACTGCGCTGCTGCATCAGCTGCGCTCACCACACCCGCCGCGACTCCCAAGTCGGTTCACACTGTCGTATCCCCTGCATCGACAGCGATGCTGTTCCGGTCGGTGGGATTGCTGCCCTCACCGGCGCCGTCACGTGGGCCGTCTCAGCTGTCCGTGTTACAGCACAGCGGCGCGGCGCTGGATGTGGCGGTGGCGGCGAAGGCGGTGCAGGAGTGGACGCGTGGTGCTGCTGCTGCAGCTCGCCCTGCGTGGCAGTCGGCGGCGCGGGTGAACAGTGATGAGCTTTTGGGCCGTCTGCGTGGTCTGAGCTGTCCACCACCCCTTCCGCACTACTGAGAAAGAGGAGCAGCGTTGGTTTCCTTGTCTATCCTGCTGTGTTCCTGCTGCACGTACTGCTGTGCGCTGTACATCATTCTGCTTCACGCGGCAATTCGGGGTAAATTGTAATTCTTTTTTCTGATGTACGACTTTCTTTCTGTTTTCACTATATGTGTGTGCCTGAGTGTATTTTAGATAGTCCGTGCTGCTGCGGCTGCCATGCGTGTTTGCTCCGTTTATGAGTGTAATGCGCACTGCATCGGACGGAAAACTGAAAAAGGGGAATTACTTTTTGTGGTTGAGGTTGGAAAGAAAGGACGTCCACGCGTTCCTTCTCTCTGTAAAAAAAATAAACTCAATGACACATCAGCTCTGTGTTCTTGTGTCGCATTTCCTTTCCCCCCACTTTTGTAGCTTAGCTTCCAGACGCTCATACGGCACCGCGCGCACCTTGTACCATTTTTCTTTGTTTGCATCGTCTTCATTTGAGTGTCCGTCGTCAGGAAAAAACCCCAAACCTAAACACACACTGTACCGAAATGGCGAGGCCATGACACACACACACAAAGGCGAAAGTAAAAATAATTCGAGGCTTCTCATCCTATTTGCGCGCTTCGTGTCAGCATTGCACGTTAACTGCGATCGCTGATATGAAGGTGAGAGAGACGTTTCACTCCGTTGATGAAGAGAATTTAAGGACTGCTTGAGCTGACTGCTTGATTTTTGTTTTTGAGTAGAGATGTGGCCATGTGGCGAGCGATTAATAGAATTTTGCTGCTCACAGTCAGCTCAAGCACAATAATCTCCTAAACATCAACCGAGAAACATCATAATGAGGGACCTTACCTGTTTGTTGAAAGTCGCGGGGTCGCTATGGCGATTTCTCTTTCGCCTCTAATAATATCTTTTGTGTCTCAAACTTCCTTTTTTTTTGAATTTTGCTCTTGCGTCGTGCACCTGTCCTGAGCCTCACACACTGGGACGACGACACTTACTCAAACGCTCTCATTACGCAGCACAGCGGACTTTATCGCTTCCACGCTCATTCACTGGTTGAAGCTGTGCGCTGTCGACTTTGATAGCTTCGTTGTAAACTCTCTTAAACACACATACACACAACAGCGACAGCAGAAAGAACGGTAGTGCTTTCTTCTGTTTTCTCTTCTCGCGTCGATCCACTTAACTTCTCGCTGGTAGCGTCACTCATTACTGTATCTTTTTTTTTCGCGAACTTTTCTATTTCTACGCAGGTTGATACGTATCATAGGGTCAATATGAAGGCAAGCCGTGTGTTCGCCAAACCGGCCATCATGGGCCTGCAAGAGGCCATGGCAGACGTGAAGAACGGCTGCACCATCGCTGTCGGTGGCTTCGGCTACGCCGGTGTCCCCTTCGAACTCCTCGCCGAGCTGCACCGCCTCAAGAGGAAGGACTTGACAGTCATCATGGCCAGCATGTCCGGCGAAGACTGCGGCGTCGGCCCCCTCGCCCGCGACGGCCAGCTCAAGAAGGCCATCACCTCCTACATGGGAGAAAATCGTGTCTTTGCCGACTGCTTCCACGCCGGCCACTTCGAGGTGGAGCTGTGCCCAATGGGCTCGCTGGCGTCCCGGCTGGAATCTGGCGGCACGGGCATCACTGGCTTCTACACGACAACGGGCTACGGCACTGCAGTCTCGAGTGGGGCGGTACCGCAGCGCTTCGCCGCCGACGGCAGCGGCAACGTCGCCCTCTACTCCGCCCCTCGTGAGACACGGTTCGTGGGCGGGAAGTGGTGCGTCTTTGAGACCGCGCTGCACGCCGATGTGTCCCTCATACGCGCCAAACGCGCGGACCGGCGAGGCAATCTGATGTTCCACGGCACCGCCCGCAACCTGAACATCGCTGCCGCCAAGGCCGGCCGGCTCTGTATTGCGCAGGTGGAAGAGGTGGTGGAGTGCGGGGAGCTGGACCCCGACGAGATTCACATGTCTGGCGCCTTCGTAGACCGTCTCGTGGTCGTCCCTGATGCGCTGTATAAGGTTGAGTTCTTGGTCACAAGCGAGGGGGCTCATCACACGCAGGAGAACCACGAGGACGCAAAGCACCGGATAGCGCGACGTGCCGCGCTGGAGGTGCAGGACGGCATGGTGATCAACCTTGGCATCGGTGCGCCAACCCTTGTCACTCCCTACATCAAGCCCAACACGGATGTGCTGGTGATGGCGGGTAACGGGCTGCTCGGCGTGGGACCCTTTCCCAAGACCGAAGAGGAAGCAGACGCGGACATCCTCAACGCGAGTAAGCAGACGGTCACGGTAGATCGTGACGGTGGGGCGAAGTTCATGGACTTGGTGGAGTCAATGGGCTTCGTGCGGGGCGGCTTTGTTGATTTGGCAATGATGGGCACGATGGAGGTTGGGGACAACGGTGATCTCGCGAACTGGATGGTGCCGGGTGGCCGGTTCAGTGGCATGGGTGGCGGCATGGAGCTCGTGCAGAGCGGGTGCAAGGTGATCATTCTCACCACCCACACGAACAAGGATGGGTCGCCGAAGATTTTGCATCGCTGTCGCTGCCCTATCACGGCGGCGGGTGTGGTGGACAAGATCATTACCGAGCTCGCTGTCTTTGACGTGGTGAAGCCAGAGAGTGGACTGAACTACCTCGTGCTAACGGAGGTTGCCGATGGTGTGACGGTAGAGGAGGTGAGGGCGAAGACGGGGGGCGAGTTTCGCGTGTCGCCGGACCTCTGCCCGATGCAGCAGGCACCGATTCCATCTAGCGTTGCTGCCGAGAGCGCCACGAGTTGATAAGATTTAGCGATGCCGCTCTATTACATAGGCAAATATGCGTGGCTTTTTTTTTTTTGTGAGCAGACTCTGACGCCCAGCGATACGCTTACCTGAACGGAGGCGTCAAGTCTGGCTTCGTTTACTTTATGACTGCTGTCCCTTTCTTCTTTTTCCTTTGCCTCTTCTGCCGCTCATATACACACACGATGGAATGTGACGCGATAAAAGCAAACTGGGACAAAAAAGAAAAACGGAAATTATTGCTTTTTCCTTCTCAGGATATATAAGAAAAAAAAAAAGCACTACTGTGCTGTGCGTACGTAGCACCATCTCCTTTTTTTTCCTGTTTAAAGAACTTTTTTGCACTTTGCTTTCTCATTCTTTTTTCTCTGTTTCTCTTGACCAAAACGAGCGAGCACACGTGGTCCATTAGCGTCTTCGAAAAATGCAGAAGAAAAATATGATTGTAGCAATCAAATGACTGCTTCCAAGAGCTGAAGAAACGGTCTAATGCAGAAAGAAGACACGCGTGAGTGAAGGAGGCGTGCATGCTCCACAGCTCGCGGCGCTTTCAGTTAGCGGCTGTGCTACTTGCGATTTTAACGGTGTTGGCGCTTTGCGACCTAAAAAGCTTGCGTTTTTTTCTTGCGGTGCCGCACTCGTAGTAACTTCGCACTCGTCGTGCCTTGCGCGGTAGGTTGGGATGAGAACAACAAAAAAAAACAGACGTCTGCTAGTGCTGCTATCCAAACTTTAAACTTGTACTTCTCTTTCTAGCTTCTCTCTTTTCCTCTCTGAATCTGTATTTTTTTCCTTTGCTTCGTTGGAGCTTCTTGCTGAGACCTTCTCTCTCTTTTTCGCTCCGCGTAGCCACTCTTCGTTAAAAAAAGAATATTAATTTGATCAGCACACAGCGTCTCAGTTCTCATATTCCTGACTCTCTCTAAATAGCTCTCCTTTCTTTCTCTTCCTTTTTCGTAGGGTGACACACAATGCTGCGTCGGAGCTGTTTGGCGCTTCGCCCGGTCGTCATGACCGCCGCCGAGGCGCTCAAAGATCTTCACCACGGCGCCACTATCGCCCTCGGTGGCTTCGGCCTCTGCGGCCTCGCCTTTGATCTCCTCGCTGAGCTAAACAGAAAAGGCACGAAGGACCTCACCCTCATCGCTGGCACGATGGCAGGACCAGAGGACGGCACGGGGCCCTTAGCACGCGACAAGCAAATTGCGAAGATCATCACCACCTACGTCGGCGAGAACAAGGTGCTGCTGGACCGTCTCATGCGGGGTGAGTTCGATATCGAGTTCTGCCCATGGGCTCGCTGATCGACCGTCTGCGCGCTGCGGGGGCGGGCATGCCAGCCTTCTACACGCCTACGGGTTATGGCACGGATGTTGCGACAGGTCGGTTGCCGGTGCGCTTCACTGCCGACGGCTCCGGCGCCATCGAGCGCACCAGCGAGCCGCGTGAGACGCGGCAGATCAACGGGAGGTGGTGCACGCTAGAGATGGCGCTGCCGGCGGACTTCGCCTTTGTGCGTGCGTGGAAGGCCGACAAGCGGGGCAATCTCGTCTTCCGCGGCACGACGCAGAACTTCAACCTCGCGTCGGCCAAGGCGTCGAAGGTGTGCATTGCCGAGGTGGAGGAGATTGTGGAGTGTGGGGAGCTGGACCCGAGGGAGGTGCACCTGCCGGGCGTCTACGTGGACCGCTTGGTGAAGCCAGAGCACGTGAAGCGTGCGGTAGAGTTTGTGGTGACGCGCAACCCAGACGGCAAGGGCCCTATCGCCGGTGGTAAGAAGCTGGATGTGGTGAACCGGCACCTGATCGCGCGTCGTGCGGCGCTGGAGATTAAGGATGGCATGAATCTCAACCTCGGTGTGGGTTTGCCGAACATGGTGGCGAGCTACATCCCAAAAGAGATGGACGTCATGCTGCAGGCGGAGAACGGCTTGCTTGGCATTGGTCCTTATCCACTGCCGGAGGAGGTAGACCCCGACTTTACTAACGCCGGCAAGCAGACCATCACGGTGCGCAAAGATGGCGCCTCTATCTTTGACAGCGCGGAGTCGTTCGCGATGATTCGTGGCGGCCACATGGACCTGACGATGCTCGGTGCGCTGCAGGTGTCGGCAAACGCGGATATCGCTAGTTGGTGTGTGCCTGGCAAGGTGCTGACTGGCATGGGCGGCGCGATGGACCTCGTGATGTCTGGTTGCCGCACGATTGTGCTGATGGAGCACACAGACAGAAAGGGCAACTCGCGGGTGGTGAAGTCGTGCTCGATTCCGCTGACGGCGCCGGGCGTGGTGGACATGCTCATCACCGAGCTCTGCACCTTCCGCTTCGAAAAGAGCCGGAGCGGCGTGAATACGATGTGGCTGACAGAGCTGTCGGAGGGAGTGACGCTGGAGGAGGTGAAGGCGAAGACGGAGGCCGCCTTTGAGGTGGACCCGAACTTGAAGACGATGACGCGCGCGCCGGCTCTGTTTTAATCGCGAATTTGGTGGAGATGAGGTTTCCCTTAGCTCGACTTTTTTTTTGGTGTTTTTCAAACAGAACTGCCAAGTTTTTTCTCTTTGGTGAGTAGTTGACCTCCCGCTCCTCTCTCTATCGCTCAAATTTTGACGAAAAGGCGTGCTAGCGAAGGACAGTGGCCTCCGCTTTGCTTTGGAGTTGTTTCGTCATGAACGCTTGTCCACTTGACTATTTCGCCGGAGAGGGAGAGAGCTCAAAGTACCGTGCTCTTCTTTCCCTCAATTTCCCGTCTTTCTTCCTTTCTCCTCATTTGTTTATCGTGCTTTGTTTTTTGTCATTTCCATTACTTGTTCTTCACCCCTCGCTTGCGAGACTGTCGAGTAGGGCACTGGCACTCACAGGCCGCCTGCTTGATTCTTTGTGGATCTTCCCCTTCTCACCAACACCGTCTGTGGTTTTACCTTTATCCCTTTTGTATTTCCATTCCCTTCCTTTAACAATGCGACCTACCTAAACGTGAGCGGAATTTGTTTGTCTTGTTTAACACTCTGACTTGAGTGGCGGACCTTTTCTTTCTCTTTTTTCTTTTTCTTCTGGTTCAACTGAAGAGCTGCGGCTTCTTTTACCTCACAAACGACTCTCCTCTCACTCTTTGTTTCCCCCTTGCTTCTTGCTTTCACTGCAAATTGCTGCTGTGCGTGTTTGTTGTGGAGTGCTGCGAGTATTCTATGCAAGATGACCTCTCTCTCACTTTCTTGGTTCTCGGCGAAGGTTCCTCTTTGCTTTCCACACATCACTCATTTTTCTTCTTTGTTGTTTAACAAGAATGTGAATGGGAAGCAGGAAGGCAATGAGCACAGGCAACCGCGAGAGAGAGAGAGAGAGGGCGGAAGTGGACGGCAAGGGGCGCATCAATACGAGCAACGACGTGATCGCACAAGGAGAGCAACATGGCACAAAAGCACAGCTTTCACTCTCCCACACACATTAGTTTCTTTTTCCTTCATCTTTTCTTTTCCTTCACCAACCACTTTGGGTATGTGAGAGAGACACCCCTGCCAGCGCTTTCTACACTCAATGCATGAGTACAAATCCACTTATGACAGTAAGGGACAAGAATGGGAGATGCCAATGAAGATTTAGCGTTTGTCAGCCGGATTGACGCTAACGAACAGCAGACAGTGTGGGCAGTAGATCAGCTGACTTTTTTTCTTTCTCCGGAGGATGAAATGCTCCAATTTGTGGGTGTTTTTCTGTCATTGAAAGACTGCAGCGAATAACGTTCGCCACTGACTTCCTTCTGTGCCAGATTGGATCACAAGACGAGGCAACAGTGAGACCGGCTTTCTCTGTCGCAAGCTCCAAATCTGCAGTTCACTTTCCACAGTGAAGAGCGATTATGCTACCTGCCTTATCTGTTTCCCGCTCTTTTTATTGCTGCTATTGCTCTCCTCTGCTTTCCCTTGTAGACGTTCTTCTCTTTATTATTAAGGTGAAGGAAAAGTGTTTGCCGCGTTTGGCAGCGTCTGTTTTTCGTCACGTCTCCTGTCTGTGAAGCACTCGCACCGGCTCTTCCTCTACCTTGGTTTTTTTTTTTCTCAGGTGGAAGCACACAAAAACAACAAGAGAGGACGGACACACACCTTCCAGCCCAAAGCTGATACGCTTTCGACATCAAAAAAGAAAAAAAACAATAATTCTATTTTCACGATGCTGCGCCGTACACTGTGGACGCTGCGTCCGGCAATCATGACCGCTGCGGAGTCCGTCAAGGACATCCCACGCGGCTCCACCATCGCCACCGGCGGTTTCGGCTTCTGCGGCTTTCCTTTCGAGCTGCTCGAGGCGCTGAACGAGAGCAAGACGAAGGACTTGACGGTCATTTGTGCGACCATGGCGGGCACTGAGACGAGTGGCTTTGGACCGCTCGCACGCGATGGCCAGCTGCGGAAGGCGATCACGACCTACGTGGGTGAGAATCCACTCTTTACGAAGCACCTTTTCAACGGTGAGTTCGATATCGAGTTCTGCCCGATGGGCTCGCTGATCGACCGTCTGCGCGCTGCGGGAGCGGGCATGCCGGCCTTCTACACGCCTACGGGTTATGGCACGGCGGTGTCGGAGGGAAAGCTGCCGACGCGCTTCGTGCCTGGCAAGATGCTAAAGGCTGCCTCCTACAGCCAGCCGCGTGAGACGCGGCAGATCAACGGAAAGTGGTGCACGCTAGAAATGGCGCTGCCGGCGGACTACGGCTTTGTGCGTGCGTGGAAGGCTGACAAGCGGGGCAACCTCGTCTTCCGCGGCACGACGCAGAACTTCAACCTCGCGTCGGCCAAGGCGTCGAAGGTGTGCATTGCCGAGGTGGAGGAGATTGTGGAGTGCGGGGAGCTGGACCCGAGAGAGGTGCACCTGCCGGGTGTCTACGTCCACCGCCTTGTCTGCCCGCCTAACATCAAGCGCGTGGCCGAGTCGGAAGTGGTGCGCAAGCCTGGCTTCTCGTCCGGCACTGGCAAGAACGCACGGGCGGAGCGCAACGTGATGGCTCGCCGTGCCGCCTTGGAGCTGCGAGATGGCATGACGCTGAACCTTGGCATTGGTGTGCCCTGCATGGTGGCGAGCTACATCCCGAAGGAGATGGATATTGTGCTGCAGGCGGAGAACGGCTTGCTTGGTATTGGACCGCACCCGCTGCCAGAGGAGGTGGACCCCGATCTGACGAACGCAATGAAGCAGACCATCACCATGACCACAACCGGGGCGTCACTGTTCGACAGCGCGGAGTCGTTCGCGATGATTCGTGGCGGCCACATGGACCTGACGATGCTCGGTGCCCTCGAGGTGTCGGCAAACGGGGACATCGCCAGCTGGTACGTTCCCGGCAAGATTCTGCGTGGCATGGGCGGCGCGATGGACCTTGTAACGAGTGGGTGCAAGACGCTTGTCCTGATCAAACACACAGACAACGAAGGCAATTCGCGCATTTTGCAGGAGTGCCGTGCGCCGCTTACCGGGCGTGGGTGCCTTGATATGATCATC
Source organism: Crithidia fasciculata (assembly GCA_000331325.2). NCBI lineage: Eukaryota > Euglenozoa > Kinetoplastea > Trypanosomatida > Trypanosomatidae > Crithidia > Crithidia fasciculata. The sequence continues at coordinate 1,009,376 of CM003433.1, forward strand.
ACCGACCTTGCCGTGTTTGTGGTGAAGAAGAGTCCTGGTGGCGTGAACTCCCTTGTGCTGACGGAGCTGGCGGAGGGAGTTACGCTTGAGGAGGTGAAGGCGAAGACGGAGGCGGCCTTTGCGGTGTCGCCAGATCTGAAGACGATGCCGCTGGCTCCTGTCCAGCACTGAAAGAGTCTCAGACAGGCGAAGGGTTGTTAAAAGATCGTGAGAATTGTTCTGCACATTGTTAGTTACTTTGGTGTCTTTAATGGTTGTTGTTTAGAATTGCTTCTTGCGGTTGCTTTTCGAATCTCTTCTCACTTTTACTCCTGTGTAAAGAGGTGATGTGCTCCGCGTTCCTGACGGTGCATCATTCTTAATTGTTTTTTTTTCTCTTCCTCTCGTGTTTACCACTCTCATCTTTTCCTGCTGCTGTAAAGCAAACAAAAAAAGAAAAAACTTTTCTTTTAACCAAAAGAGAAAAAGCTGTCTCACTTTTTATTCGTGTCTCCGTGTTCTTTCGATTGCATGCGCACTACTCTCGTCGCTGCCTCTCGTTGGGGAGCAACATAATGAGAATAGTCTGCCGTTCCACTCCGTGCTTTTTTCTTTTTTGTAGTGTTTTCTGTAATGATTTTCGAGATTCGGTGAGCCGCTCCGACAGTTTAACTTTTGTTCTTGTTCCGCAGCTGTGTTTCAAGCGGTGAGAGTCGTGCCTAGTACGTCTTCGCTGTTTGCGACACTTGTTTTCCTTTTCCTTCCTTTCCTTCTTTCTTTCAGCGCAGCTGTGATATTGTGTGTACTTTCGGAGGGAACGTGAGCAGCAACAGCAAGAACAAAAAAAAGGAGGTACAGGTGCCGGATGAAGGCGCCGGCTGCACACCTCAGAGCTCTTGCAACACAGAGCCCTTGGCGAAAACAAAAGTAACTAAAGCTAGATTCTCTGCATAAGCCGAGCTGCTGGTTTTTTTTCGGTGAGTTGGTTCACATGTGCTAATGAGGGAAGAACGTAAATAACAGAAAACAGCGATGACGTTAACGAAGCGACGGAGATTGCTTGCAAGAGCTTTCCCGGAAGTGGTGCTGAGCACCTTCGCTAAAGTTTGAGCTTCTATTTTTTACCAGAAAGTGATCTGATCTCACAATGGCGAGGCACACTCGCAGGTTTTTGGATGCGAAGAAGAGGACGGTGAAGGCTCTTGAGAAGAGGTTAACCTCTTTCTCTCTCTCTCTCTTCAGCAGTGGAGAAGCGTATAGCAAGTGTGCACGTGCTTCCTACATTACCTTGACAGGCTTCGACTCTTAATGCACCTTCTTTCTCGTCGTCCTTCTCTCCTGCTTCATTTGCCGCTCTCTTTTCCTCTGACTCTTCTGTTTTTGGTGGTTTTGTGCTAAACTCGCATTTTATACATGTGCGCTTACTGGATCTGCTACACACATACTCGACATAGCACCACATCTATCCTTTCGTTGGTGGTGTTGGTCGTACAACTACAAACGAGAAAAGGCAACACAGGAGCGAGAGACGAGATCGGTGACGGGACAGGCACATTCAATACCCGCAGAGGTTTTGACTTCTGCTGTGCTGTCCTTCTCTGTGTGACCTTCTTTAACTTTTTTTTCTTTTCTTCTTCTCATTTTTTTTTTTGCATCTTCCACAATTCCAATCTACGCCTTTTGTTTTTTTCTGTAGTATCCGTATACCATACAGCAGCCATCAGCCGTGTTTTTACTGTGGATCTCACGGTTTCTCTATTGCTAATCCGCCTCTGAGCCTTGTTTTTATTCTCTTTGACTCTCACTTATTCCGAAGCCGGCCACCTTCTCTTCCGTTGTAGTCTGCAGTAGTTGCACTTATTCTTCTTTTTCGTTCCCCACTTTCTTTGCGGTGTCGTTTAACATCATTATTGGCGAGTCACGCTTGAGACTCAGAAGCTTGGCGGAACCCGCTGTTGTTGATCCTTGTGTGGCAGCAGAGGAAACAGAGGCATTTTATTATTATTGAACTCTGTTCATTTGCTTTCGTATCTATCTGTTTTAACCGCCTTTTTTTTTGGAGTAGGGAAGGGGAATTTGTGAACGCTGGCGGCTGCTACTAGTGGCATTCGAAAGAGATTTAAGAAAACAACACGGTTGCATCTTTTTCGTTCTGCTTTTTTTTTTTTTGTACTCGTTGACTGTAATTTTTAGAGTTTACGTCTGCGTGCGTCTGCTTTTGTGCCTGCAGCCTTATCATTTTTCCTTTTTATAACTCACTCTATTTGTTAAGCATTTTTTTTCCTTGCGTCATCTCATCAGCAGTCTTCGACGTTTTCCCCTTCTTCTCCACATAGTTTCCGCTCAGAGAATCTGCGCGTGTCTAATTCTAGCTGTTTTTTTTTTAGTTTTTGGCTTTTGCGTACGTCCTCCCCCTCTTCTCTATATTTTATTCATTACTTCTTTGCCTCTAATCAGCTTCTTCTTTGTTTCTCTCACTCTACCCACCCCTTCGCTTCCGGCTTCGTACAGCTTCACGTACGCACTGCTTCCTCATATTCCTTGTAGAGAATTCTTTCATAACTGCCCTTTAACAGCAGAAGCAGACAGAAAAGTATTACCAGCAGATATCTTTAAGCTAACGTGAAGACTTGTATACATTGTTATAAAACAAATCTTGCCGTTTTTTCTATTATTATTGGTTGCCAAGTTAGAGAGTTCAACAGGCGTCAGCGTGGTGGCTTCGGCTTACTCTGTATCATTTCCTTCTCTCGTTTTCATTTCAAATATAAAGCTAAATAGCGCAAAGTCGGGTACCGCTTTTTTGAGGCTACGGTAGACCTGACCAACTCCTTCTGTTTCTTCTTTTTTTCCCCTTCTCTTTTCCTCCTTTCAATTTATCATTTGCTCTCGCTGTGTGCTCACCCGCTGCTGCTTTGTTTTGTTTTCGCCTCTTTTTGCGTCTTCTTCACCAGACAACTAAAGGGGCTCTTCACCCACACACTTTTCTTGCTTCACCTTTCTTTTTTTTTTCTTCTTTTTCAGATTTTAAAGCCTGTAACTATGCGCGTCTCAAACGGCTCGCGACGCTCAACCCCCGAGCCGGACCGCTCGCAGCGGGTCCGCTTCTCCTCGGTGTCGCCGAGCGCCCCGCTCTTCACCTTCAGCGTCTTGGAGTGGACCCCAGCGAACAGCCTCCTCGCGCACCTCTACCCAAAACGCGCGACGTCGCTGCAGCGGCTGGACAACAACGCGTCAATGGCCTCCACCGAGGAGGAGCGGCGCGACCCGCGTGATCGGGTCGTCTTCGAGACCACCTCAGGGACGTGGACCTGCTTCCGGCAGATCTCCTGCTGCGGGGACGTGCTGGTGCTGGAGGATGCCGGCGCGATCGATGTGGGGCCGCCGCGCCGCCACGAGTACACGTGGCAGCAGGGACCCGGTCGCCTGCCTTCCGTAGAGAATACCAACACGAGCTTTGGCGCCAGTGGCGGCTGGCGGCAGACCCTCGCCTCCACCACGCAGAGTGTGGGCGAGGTGGAAGCCGAAGCGGCGGCGCAGGGCACTCTTATCTCGCGGCCAACGCACCACCGTCGCGAGATTCCGCTGCAGGACATCCACTCGATTCGCCGCCACTGCTTCAAACGGCCGGTGCCGCTCACGTTCAACTCCAGCGGCCACCTCGGTGCTGGCACGCCGGAGGACGCGCGTGGCTCAAGGTCGAAAGGCTCCCACAACGGCTCCGTGGTAGAGGACATGGAGAGCCTGGAGTGGCGCTACGAGCTGTGGGGACCGGTGGGGGTGATCTTCATGCTGCGTGGCGGCGCGCGGCTCTTTCTTGTCTTCGCCTCCGGCCAGCATGCGGAGCAGATGGAGGAACTGCTGATCAGTTTTGCCTCCGGCCGTGGGCTGCAGCGGCGGCAGCGGCAGAGTGCAAGCGCGGCCGCACCGCCTCCACCAGCCTCGCTTTCCTTCGCTGGTCCTACGACGGCTTCAAGCGCTTTACCGTCTCCTAGCGTGGCCGCCAGCTCAAGCACACAGGCGCCGGCCAACTTGTTAGCATCCATCGCGAGTGCTGCCGGCTACAAAGTCGAGTCCCCTGTCACGCCTGGGCAGCCCGGCTCACCAGCCGTGTCCTACGCCTCGCTGCGGCTTGGGTCCTGCGAGGCCTCCTTCCACGGTGCCCCGAGCTCGTCCTCTTTCCTTCCGAGCCACTCACTGGCCACGCCGGAGGCCTCTGCGCGGCCCTCTTCATCCTTTGGCGTACCTCCCGTTGCTCCGAGCACGTCGGTCGTCTCCGTCGGCTCTCCCTTGCTGCCCCCAGCGGCGCAGTCCTCTGCGTCCGGCACTGGCCTGGCTGCCACCGGCTCTCCGAGCGGCCTTCTCTCCAACGCCTCGACCTCCGTTGCGAGTGTGCGTGCCAATGGGTCGCAGCCGTTGCGAGTTCCCGGGACGGGCTATTTGTACTGCCGCCCGTGGGGCGAAGCGGTGCGCCACCGCCGCTACTACCTCCGCCCCGCCGCCGCCTCCCCGTCGAGCGGCCTCGTGCGGATGTCACGCCACCGCCTGCCGGCCTGGCAAAAGATTCGACAGACGTTAGGGCAGGAGCCGCGGTGTGTGTCGATGGACCTGAAGCTGACCTACCTCACCCCCAGCAGCACGCACGAGAACGTCTTTCGAGTCGAGTCCGTGGTGGACACTTACGCGCAGTACCGCGATGTGGTTCCGTTGGGTGGCGCCGTCGCCACTGCCGGGCCAGGCAATGAGTCGCCGTCGATGATGGCGGCACGACGCAGAGAGATGGAGCTGTGCCGCTCTCGTCCTGTTGTCTTCGAGGCCCTTGCGAAGACTGGCGAGGAGCGGGCGGAGTGGCTTGGTTGGCTGCAGGCGCGCGGTGCGACCGTGCTGCGTCCCGAGGCAACTGACTCGCCCCATATGGTGGCTACGGCGAAAGGCAGCGGGCTGTCGTCGCGTTCGCGGAAGCCCGTCACGGAGGAGTTTCGGCCATTGGGCCATCAGATGCTGCCGTCTAGTCTTTCAGGTCCCACCGCAGCCAAGGAAAGCGCGCGAGCCAACTCGGTGGATCGTTGGGTGTCGAACTGCGGCATCCCGTCCTCCTCCGCCGATCTCTCCCCCAGCGCCGACCCGCTCGGCGGGGCGCGTCAGCCACAGCTGCCCCTGCGCGAGAGCGACAGCGAGCGCGGTTCCCTAGGCGTTTCCCTGCGCTCCAAGTGGCCGACGAACTCCCCGATGCGCTACCCGCAGCCGCAGCCCCACCCGATACGACTGTCCGTCGCGTCGAAGCAGAGCACCGCGTCGTCGTCCTTCTCGCCCGACCCGGTCGGCACGGGGGAGGCGCTGCGCAAGACGGAGAGCGGCAGCGGGTCAGATGCGCGGCACCGCCGTAGTGCGATTTCGACGAGGCGTCCATCGTGGTCGAGGACGGCGAGTGCGATGCCCGGGTGAAATTAGAGAGGCTCCTGCGACTCCAACAGGAGGAGCAGCAGCAGCAGCAGCAGCAGCAAGCGCAGCACGAGGACGCGGTGCTGAGCGGCGGTTCAGCTCCCACGTCGCCCAACACGTCGCAGGCTGCCGGCCCAGCGGTGCTGGACCACACCGTGCGGCCCTCACGGCTCGGCGTAACGTCTCCCGCGTCTAAGCACGCTGCTGTGCTCTCCGACAGCTCCCTCACACACGAGGGCAAACCCACAACGACGACGCTGTCAACCGGCAGCGCAGTGCTCACAGCTGCTGGCGGTGCGACGGTATTGAGCCCTCCTGCCGAGGACGGGGCCATGACGGACCTCACCTTGACCGGCACAGAACCTACCGTCGTGGGTGCGCCACGCACGCCGATGTACCTCGAGGACACCTCCTCCGGCGACGTGACGCCGCGCTTCCCCACGCCGTCGCTCACGAACACCGCGGCTGCCACCTCGCCGCACTCCAAGACATCGTCGCTACGCTCACCCTCTGCGATGGGGCTTCGAGAGGTGGACGGGGATGCGGTGCGGGGACGGCGTCTCGTGGCGGGCACGCTCTGGTCCACGCCACGCTCCCCCCACTCCACCCTCACTGACAAGGATGACCACCTGCTTTTCGATAGCAACGGAAAGGCAAGCCGCAAGGGAGACGCAGCTGCTGTTAACGGTCGCCCCGCATCACATGTCGCACAAGTTGTCGACGGGGAGGACGAGACGCCTCTGCCTCGCATTTTTCCTTCGAAGAAGGGTCACGCAGAGCTCCAGCGGTCATCGACGGACAGCCAGCTCCGCGCAGCAGGCCCGACACGTCGGTTTACTCGTCCGAGGCGCGCGCGGCGACCGGCTCAACACCGCTGCGTACGCTTAACACCGTGTACGTCACCCCCGCGTTTGCCTCTTCGTCTTCTTCCGCGACGGCACTCTTCGATGTGGAGGGTGCGACGGCAACGACTGCGCACTCCCGCTCCGAGACGGTGGCGCCGACGGTAGAGGAGGTGACGGAGGAGCAAATGAAGGCAGCGTTTACTCCTACTCCGCACGAGAGAGGAGGGGCAGCGGTGCAGCGCGAGGGCAGTGCGAGCGCGAGTCCGTCTCCGGATGCTCCGACGGGGGCCATTCCTCTCCACGCCTTTCACGCTGACGATTATGCGAGGGCGGCTGACAGTCAGACATCACCGATGACGAGGCGACTTTTTTCGCAGTCAGTGCGGGATGACGAAGCAGTGCAAACATCCGAAAATGTAAACGCTGCTCTCAACGAGAAGCACGCCGCTGCAGGGCCTCTAAAATCTGTCCTCTCCCTCTCTTCCAACGGTTCCCTCCCCGCGGCGAAGACGAAGAAAGTGGCGGTGGTGGAGGAGAACGGCTCGGGCGAGTGGTCCGGCTTCCCTACTGAAGCTGAGGCATACGGGTCGAACTCTTATCTCCCCGCTTCCGAGCGCCGGCTGGACCCGCGCCTGTCGCAATTTTTTACCCCGACCCATAAGGATGTGGAGAGCAGCGGGGAGCATATCATGAGCAGCAGCTCTGTCGACACACGCGTGGTGCCCTCTTCTCTCTCGGGCCACAAGCTCGCCCCACGCGCTGGCAAGGACTCCTCCCTTCGCGGGTCTGCGGCGCGGCCAAGTCTGCGCGACAGCCCTCTGCCCCCTGCGCTGCCTCCGCGTGCGGACAGCCTCAGCTGGCTCAGCCCACACGGCACGCCAGTGGACAGCGGCTCTCGCGGGCGTGCGGGAGTGGTGCCGACCGGTGGTGCGAGCGACGGTGCGAGCGACGGGGCTCAGTCGCCGAAGCTGCCCAGTGCGTCGAGCCGTGCGACATACCGGGATAGCGAGCACGTGAGCAGTCCGCTGGTGCTACAGAGTCGGGAGATGATAGAGCAGCGGAAGCGCGCCTTTCGCGACTCTCTGTTTGTGAACCAGGAGTGAGAGGTCGTTGCATTGTGAAGCGCGGGAGATGGTAATGTCTCATTATACTCGCTTTTTTCTTGTTGTTTGTTTGAAAAGGATGGAAGTGCTGGGGGCTGTGCAGGCGCATACACACACATAAAAAAAAAACGCGCACAGAGGCAGCGGTGTTTTGTGTGTCTTGCTGGCGAATCAGCCGTATCGATTGCCAGCACAGGTTCCGCACTGCCGCACTCTTTAGCCGCGCATCCTCCAATCTTCCCCTATTTTTATAATGCCAAATGCTGCTCATGTATGGATCTCTCGTCTTTTTGTTTTACTTTTGTTTGCGTTTCTTCAGATACTTCATTGGTTGTTCTCGTGGTGAAACAGAAAAAAAAATGCTAGATCTACACGTAGGCGCCAGACTGCTTTTCAATCCTATCCCAACATCTGAAGGCTTTGAGAATACCTAAGCGAAGATGTTTTCAGTGGGAAGTACTGCGAAAAGGAAGCGACGAAGGGTTTAATAAACCTTTGCTGCGAGGACTTAGGCATCGCAGAGTTTTCTTATAGAAAAGTCTTCAATAGGCAAGCTGTGAGTACTCACTCGAGAATAGATGACGAGGAGGTGGGGAGCCGCGAGGACTTATCTCCTGTCTTTGGCTTTCCTCCACTTTTACACTGAAGGAACATACATAAAAGAATGTGACTTTCAATGTCAAAAGCGTTTCTGCACGCCGTGTGGCACTTTTCTCTTTGCTTACTTCTCAATGCCACTCTCGCCTCCTTCTCAAACAATTGTTGTAAAGTTCTCTCTAATTGGCTTTCGTTCACCGACTGGCAAGCAGACTTCTCTGCTCTCGCCTTGAACCTGATGCCACGCGAGCTGCGGTACTGCCGCCCCAAGTCTCAGCCATCCGTCACCCTGCTGTCTTATCTCGCGACCAAGTTCACCTATCTCTCTCATGAAGCGTGGAAACACCACCTCGAAGAGGGCCACGTCTTTGTCAATGATCGTGTTCACCGCGCAGGCGATACACTGCTAGAGCAGGGGGATTTGCTGCGTTTTGCACCGCCTCGATCTTTAGAGCCTGCAGTGGACGAGGAGCACATTGAAATTCTTTATGAGGATGCGTCGTTGGTGGTGTGCGCCAAGAATGGCAACTTGCCTGTCGCTGAGGGTGGGCGTTATTGTGAGAACACTTTGGTGGGTGTCCTTCAGCGCAGAGGAGTCGCGGCGTTTCATACAGCAGACACCGTCATTCGTGGTGCAGCCGTGTCGTCGACAGAGCCGTTAAATGGCCGCGCAACTGAAGAGGATCGCAGTGATGATATAACAACAGTCGTGAATGCAGCGGAAGAGATGCGGCCCACAACAGAAGTCCGAAACGTATCCGCCTCCAAATGGCAAGCGTTCTCGTGAGTCGACTTTACCACTCTCTCTTGAGACTTCTTCACTGCAGGCGAAGCCGCCGTCTTTCTTCACGGTGCAGCGACTGGACAAGGAGACATCGGGCGTGCTTGTGTTGTGCAAAACGTCTTTGACAGCGCGAGCCATCGCCAGCCAACTGGAGAGCCAAACAAGTCGCTGCAGCGCAGCCGTTGAAGCCCACCTCGCGTGTTCGCAGTTGGCTTCGTTTGCGGAGAAAGATTTCGAGGCCATTCTTGAGCAATGTAGCAAGACGGTGCGCAAGACGTACACTGCTGTCCTTTGCGGTGCGGCTCCGCCTGGGCAGGCGATGATTGTGGTAAACAGCATGGGAACGATGCAAAGTCACCCTGTGTTTGCGCATGATCCCGCACACACTCAACTCAAGAAGCTAAAGATGTGCAGCGAGTCGCTGTCCGCGCAGCGTTCTGGCAACACTGATGGTGGAACAAGAGGTGCATCATGCGCGCAGTGGGGTAAGGTGGCGTGTACCCGCGTGCGTGTGCTGGCGAGCAGTGCGTCGCTGAATTTATCCTGTGTGGAGGTGACGCTGCTCACGGGACGCAGCCACCAGATACGGGTGCACTGTGCTTCCCTCGGCTATCCAATAGTCGGGGACAAGCTCTACACCTGTGTCACTCCCGGTGTGGCGGATGGGTGCGCTGCGGTGTCAGATGCGGTCTACTTGGCTCGAGTGCGCGACGAAGAGAACCTGTATGTGACGGTCGAGAACGGTGCTGTGGAGGGTCATCATATGGCGTGCAGGCGCCACCTTCTGCACGCGACGGAGTTGTGCTTTGAGCATCCGGACGTGTCTAATGGTCCACCCAAACGCTTCGTGGCCTCGCCGACCGACTTTTTCCTGCGTGATGTGCGCTTTGACGCTGCCGAGGACGCCGATAGCTTCGAGGCGTTGTTGCGTGATGCCTTTGCACGTTACGAGCAGTAGTCAATCTATGTGTCCGTGTGTGTGTTATTGTGTCTTTCGAATATTTTTCCTTTCTGCTATGTCTTGCTAAGCTTCTCCGTTAAAGCGAAATAAAAAGAAGACTACTGTGAATATCCATCTACCTATGCCCTGTTCTGTGCGTTGTGAACGAAAGCTAACACTGCTCTTTGCCGTTTTCACGGAAAGACCGAATGGGCATCGCCGTCCGATACTCACTTCTACGGTGCAGTCGCCTACACTCCTATGTGTGAGCATGTAAAGTATTGGAAGGCAGCGGATGCCGATAAGAAAAAAGAAAAAGCCATGACTGATTGTTTGCGTCTTCTCTTACTCTCCGCTGTGAACACTCGATCGTTTTTCTTTTCGAATTGGCTTCTTTTTTTTTTGTAATCGACGCATCTCTTCTTGCGTTTGCAGCGAAGCGAATCTTTTTCACGCTGTATTTTTTTTTCTCCTTTACTACATCAATTCCTTTCGCGACTCCTCTCACCCATAAACAGAGATACACACAAAAAGAAATTGCTCAAAACTATACAACGTTTCCTTTCCTAAAAAAGCTGAAAGAAAATTGAACTCGTGGTATCCTTCTTCAACATGGCTGCAGTGATGTCGCCAACGACGGCGGCGACGCTGCCCGAGACGGATGAGGAACGCCTTCTCTTCTACTCCGAGGTGCTCATGGCGAACGTGCCGGCCCTCATCGCCGACCTCAGCTCCGCCAAGTACACGTTCCTCAGCTTCTCCGGCAAGACACGCGAGGAGGTGAAGCAAAAGCAGGCCCTCATCCAGTCCCTTGGCCGCTCCTTCACCTCCGTCACTGGCGCGATGAAGTCGCTGCAGACGGCGAAGAAAACGCTCGAAGACTACGAGACGAAGCTGGTCAAGGCGGCGCCGCCGAAATTTGTGACGAGCGAGGAGGCGTTGCAGCTCTCCAGCAGCAACGACGGCGGCGGTAGCGGTGGCAGTGGTGTCACGTCGAACGTCTCGAACGACCGCAACGGCGCTGCGTCGGATAGTTTGATGATTCTGAATGACGAGGACCTTCGCCCGGTGCGAGAGGCGGAGGAGGCGCTGGAGAAGGAAACCGCTGCTCTTGCGGAGGTGACGCGAGCCTGTGCCGAGGTCGAGGCTGCCTTCCAGCAGTCACAGCAGCAGTGCCAGGTGATGACAGAGCACGTGCAGGGCCTGAAATGGAAGTACGACGCCGTCTACAAGTCGTGGAAGAGCGCGGCACGAGAGCGGCAGATGGTGCAGGTGATGCGTGACGAAATGCATGAGCGCCGTGCTCTCATCCGAGCAGCTGTGCAAGGGCGGAAGCAGATTGAGGACGAGTGCAGCGCACAGGAGCTGAAAATTATCGAGGACTCGATCACCAAGGCGGAGGCAGACTCTGCCGCGATGGCTGAGGAGTTGAAAAGGAAGAAGGAGAGCTACGAAGTGGAGCTTGCCAGCTACCAGATCGCCTACAAGGAGCAGCAGGCAGAGGTGGAGGTGTTGCGGGATCGGTGCAAGGCGCTGCAGCGGCACCAGCTGGAGCTCGAGATTCTAGCCAAGAAGCAGCAGCTCGAGGAGACCAACCGGAACAGCCTGCGAAAGCTGATGATGGTGACGCTGACCATGTCGTCGCTGAAGCGCAATAACGCGGCGGACCGCACGCTCTCGGCCGAGCAGGCGGCGGAGGTGATGGCGGACCACCCTCTCGTCTCGCTGCTGGCGGCCCGCATTGCGGTGTTGCAGGAGCAGCGAAAGACGATCGGGGGTATTTTGATCAACGCGCGGGGGATGGGGCAGAGTGAAGACGTCACGAACGCGATTGAGCGCATTCGCACGTTGCTGGAGCGGGAGATTCAGCTGGACGAGGAGGCGTTGGCAAGTTAAGTAATTTAACGAAGGGAGAGGTTGAAATCTTGTCTCTTCCCTTTTGTATGTTCTTGTTGACCTCCACCGCCTTCGCAGTACAGTGAACCTCACGCACTCACTAATTCTCTAACTCCATCTGACGCCTTCTTTTTTTTTTTTTTTACTTACGAGCAGCGGATTAGTTAGTGGAGACGGGATATCTTTCTTCCTTGGTTTTTCTTTTTTCTTTTCACCTGTACCAACCTATCGACTACTCGTCTCTGTAGACACATGCAGACTAACAAACGCACCTACACACATGCTTTGTTGTGCGTGTGCTGCCACTCGCGACCTCTTCTCTCTTTCTCCCAGTGCTATTTAAAATCGAAGAAGTATGTCAAGCAACACAAGATTGTGCAACATCTGTTGTTTATGTAGATCAGTGTGTTTCTTACCGGCTCTCTTTTGTCGACGTTAAAAGCATGCTTCTCTTAAAGAGTTTTTTTCTTTTTGTCTCGTTGACGCCATACGCTTCCGCGAATACAATGGCTTCATGCTCAGGCACGAATACAGGCCCGAGCGCTGAACCTGGCAGCTTTCTAAACCTTTAATGTTTCTTATCATCTTTCTCGCGCTCCCGCATTTCGTCTCCGTTCAGTACAGAAAACAAAACAAAAACGCACATCAGACTAGCGTGTTGCCTTTGTTGGATATGCATAAATTTGCACAAATCACTGCGTCGACTTTCTGCGTATCTTACACTTCACTGTAACGTTATTCTTGTTAACTCCCAACCATATTAGCCTTTCTGTGTTCATTTTAAAATTATAGATTTGAAGTGGGAGGCGGGCACACTACGGCTTGCTCCTGACAGCCTATCGGATGGAGTTCCCCGTGTACGTCGCCTCAGACTGCTACGGAGAGAAACTTAACGTTGCATTGCGCTACGACCCCCGCCACGACGCATTAGACGACTTGTACACAAGGGCTGAGCACGCCTTTGCGCTCTTCACCATCCGCCACGTCCACGACGCGCCTCTGCAGCCCTTCGCCTTCGTCTACGTCTACAGCGATGTGCAGTGCCAGTGGGATCTGCTAGAGCACGAGGCACAGCTCGCGCCGTGCTGCCAGCTGTATGCGTTCCGCCTCGGCAAACAGGAAGGGGTTGACGCCATACCGGAGCCGATTAACCTTCTTCTACAGCCGACAGACCACGTTGCGCTGCCGTCGCAGGGAGCGTCGCCTGAACCACCTCATCGGCTCTCCGTGACACCCCGTCGTCGTATCACTGATGGGTGGGCGACGCAGCGCGGGGTGAGCGAGGAAGGCACCAGTAATTATGGCACACCTTCGGCATCTGCTTCGCCTCTCGTGAGCCACCGCTTCTGTATTCAGGAGGAGAATCGTGACGAATCGCATCGTCGCTCGAGGTTCGGGCCGGCGGCGATGAACGCCTCGTACCGATCCGCCTCTTCCCCCGCAGCGGATGTGTCGACGGCGTCTTTTAGTGCTGTGCGGTCGCACCGCTTTCGCCTGCAGCTCCTCTCCCCTCGTAGAGATGCCGGCGCACCTGTGGAAACCGGCACAACCCGTTTGCACGACTCGTACCCCAGACACAACGACATCGGCAAGCGTTTCTCTCTTACAACTCTTGTGCACTACAGCCACAGAGACTTTGCAGCACATACCCTCGCAGTTTCACCAATTATCACTGCCGCAACTGCGCCGGCTTTGCATGGCAGCGAGACTATCGACATTCCACGCTCATGGTACGACCCCGCCGCGCACACCGTGAATCGTTCCCACGCCACGTACACAAACAGTGCGATGCCCTCGGGCAGTCGTCGCAGGTCTCCTCCTTCTTCGCAGTACAAGACGGAACCGCTCGACAATGGGCATCTCCATCATCTTTCAGCCGACTCTCACAAATCGATGCTGCTGCCATCTGCTGAGATTACACATGCGCGACGCTCCGCCTACTCGCGAGTTGCGCTGTCTGCCCATCGACCGCTGCCGCCGCCGCTTCTTCTTCCCACTTCAGTGTTAGAAGCGCAGCCGAAGCACCTCGGCACCCCTCCGCTTTATCCTTCAACCCCGTCGCACACTTCTGTTTCTCGCGCTACCTCGCGACGAGGAAGCAGTATTCTGCGCGAGGAACGCGAGCGGGTGGAGCAGCGCATGGAAATGAATCTGACCGATTTGCGAGCAAGTCTGCAGGACGAGGAGCGCCAGTATGAGCGCTCGAGAAGCACGGCGCAGCACTACCGCCACCGTTAAGAGTTCTCGTTTTCATCGAAAGTATGCACGCTGCTGTTGTCGGTGCTGCTGGAGAGGAAAGGAGCACGCAAGCGAGAATAGAGGCAGAGAAAAAAAGAGTAGTGGTTCGCGGTGAGAGAGGCTGTGTGTGCGACCAAAGCAACGCCGTGGCTCTTATAGCTTACAAAAATTTAGATGTGCCGCCATTGCATACTTTTAAACTCGCACAAAAGAAAGGTGTTATCTGCCTTTTAAGTGCTATACCAGCTGCGTAGAACAATATGCTATGTGTTGCTAAAGGGCTTTCTTTGTAAAAACTCACCTCATCGTTCTCTGACAAACTTCACCTTTTACCTTTCTCTCCTGTTTCTTTTTTTCCCACTGTAGCCTATTTCCCCATTTCGAGCGTATTCCCTACTCTGTTTCTCTCCCCTTTTTTTTTCTTCTAGGCCCACGCAATGTCCACGGAGCTGAAGGCGTCGTGCAAGCAGATCCTGCAGCGACTGCAGCAGCAGGAGGTGGCCGAGTTCACCTGCGTCGTATGTGCGCAACAGGTGCGCGGACAGGACGCACTGATGCAGCACCTCATTACGGAGCACCACATCCACTGCGTGCACTTCGATAACGTGTCTGACCTAGGCGAGCTGCTGGCACACCTCTCCACACTCCTGCACCGCGGCGCCGCACCAGAGAGCTGGACCTGCCCTGTCTGCAGCGAAGACTCTGGCAGCGCCGATCCTTCTGTCCTGCTTCAACACCTGCAAGGGCCCGCGAATCACAGTTACTGGAACCCCCAGACGATTCCGAGTATGGCGCCTTGGTGTGTGCTGGCGAATGGTGAGACTGCTCCAGTCACGGATGAGGCAAGACATGCATCTGCTGCCCCTCAACTAGCTGATGATGCCGATGACGCGGCGTGGGACGACTTGGAGGACGAGGAGGTGGACGAGGACGAGGACTGGAATCTGAGCTGCGTGTGTCTCTACTGCGACTACGACGGCGAGGACATTCTCGATCACTTGCGTGCTGTCCACGACTTTGATTTCCGCGCCACGGTGCGGCAACGTACAGACCTAAAGAGCGAGTATGATCTGATCCGCTTGGTGAACGTCGTGCGCCGTGCTGTCGCGGCTGATCGGTGCCCCTTTGACGCAAGCTGCGCCGTGGACGGGCGTCACAACGACCGCGCTGCCCTCGAGGCGCATCTCATGGCTGAGAAGAGCCACCGTCTTCCTGCTCGTGTCTCGGACAGTGACGCCGATTTAATTCCCGTGCTGCCTGGAGATGCCTTTCTGTCGATGCTCGTGACGAGCGGGGAGGGATTTCTGAACGCGGATGAGGCTGATCCGGACTTTCCGATGGTGCCCACCGTGCAGGAGCTGGCCGCTGCTAAACGAGAGGCGATGTAAGAAGGTGCACGGAGATATTGTGATAAAATGCAGTGCTCTGTGATGAGGAGCCGCAAAGAAAGAATTGCCGAATGCTGTCTCTCAATAAGGTGCGTCCCCATTCTCGATGACGCACACGTGCTTCTCCTACTCGCTTCTTTGCCTTTCGCTCTTCGTAAAGCTTGCCGTTCCGGCGCGAGAGGTTTAGCAAAACGCAAACGGACAACTTTTCTTCCTGAAGCTTGTCGCCTGCTTTCTAGCTTCGTAACATGACGTTTAATTCCTTAATAAGAGGCGATAACGTTGAGTATCTTTGCACTTTAAATGGATCAAGGAGGCTGAAAGCGACCAAAAAACAAAGCCATTCAATTTAATTGTTTTGGGTATTTTCTTCCGCAACTCTCTCGGAGTGCATTGCGTGGCGTCGCGGAGCGCTACAGCGCAGATGAACCTTTAACGTTGCAACAGGGATAGCGATGATGAGAACGAGCTGTCTTTTGCGTACTCGGGAACGATTCCGCAGACGATGAAGCGCTTCTGGATCCTTGAAGGCGATTATGCAAAAAAAAAATGAGGTGGCAGTCGCGAGCATTTTCGCAGTGCCTTGATGTGCCAACGCCTGAACTCGTTTTCTCCTCTTTATGTCGTTCTTCGATCTGCTCTCTCTCCGTCTGCACACACACACACACAGAAGACAAACACCATGAGTGCGAATCGACAGTCTGCACTCTCTGTGAAGCTGCGTCGCCTCTTCGCTGCGCACAGCGCTCCTCTCCAGTCGCTGGTCGCCCAGGGGAGTGAAATAGAATGGGTTCACTCCTCCTCAGGCCGTGCAACGAGGCGGATGTTGCATCAAGCTGTCACGTACCCAAGCAACGTGTTGTGGGCCCCGGCTTGCTTCTTGGACAACACTAGCAGAGGAGCAAAAAGCGAGACAAAAGCTGAGATTTGTCCACCGCTTCCTCCGCTGGGTTGTATGTCGACACAGCAAGACGACTTAGACACTGCTGCTGCTGCTGCTGCCGCAGATGCAGAGATTACCTATCTGCTGAACGCCGCCTTTCTGTACGAGACGAGTCTCTTCACGCTTCTTCTCTGCCACCCACTGCCCTCCAGTCCTATCGCGTCACGAATGGAGCTATCCGAAACGCTGTCGCGGAAGGTCACAGGCGCGACGGGCCTCTCGCGCGATGCTGTGGATGCTGCCTACTTGGAGAGCTCTTTTTGTATGCTGCAGGGCAAGTGGACGGCGGTGCCGCGTGGAAGCGTGGGTGAAAGTTGGCTCGCCGCCACCACGCCTGCGCTCAATGTGCAACTGTCCTTCTCCGGAAACGTGGATGGCGATGACATCAGAGAGGGAAAAGCTGTGAGGGTAACGGAGGGTCCTTCTTACCGCCAGAGAGGCGATGGGTTGCTGGAAGAGCGCCTGCGCAGCTGCTTCGCCAGCGGCGACTACCTCGAGAGCCTGATATGGCCCACAGACTGCAGCGGCGATGCGCGGCCAGGACTAGAAGCTGACTGCGTGTGGGTGGATGTGGCCACAGTGCAGAAGTACGCGCTGGGATTCTACAAGGATGCCATTTGGGTGCCTTTCTGTGCGGACCGAACTTTTGCGTCGTGGAGCCGCGAGCGACTCATGCGAGGTCTGCAACGGCGACAGACGCAGAGCCTTCATCCCGTCTCTGGTGGCTTCGCCAGTGGCGCAGAGAGTGCAGAGGACTCGAAGTGGCTGGGTGAGCTTTACGTAGCGCTTCTCCGGTGACAAAGCTCCTCTTTTTTTTTTGTGTTCCCAGAAGTCGTTTTTGCTACGACTCTTTTAGTTTTTATCGTTGTTTTTCTGCTACTTGTGTACTGCTATCCTTCTCCTTTGAGGGCTGCAAACGTCACTGAGGCCCTCAATTTTTCTTTTCTATTCTGTAATTAAAGCTTTAGAAAAAAAAACAAATTACTCCATGTTAACGGCGTTGTACTTTATCAGTGCCTTTCTTATTGCCCGACGGCATGACACGTCTGTCTTGTCGGTTGCTCCACCTTTGCATTCTGCGATGCTTTCGAACTGTTCTCGGACGACAACGAAGAGTCATCTCACACACACACGCGCTTTGTCTTCCTCCATCTTTTTCTCTCTCTCTCCTCACAAGAGAGAAGATACTGCTTATTTTGTTTTCCTTTGCTGCTTAGTGCAGGCTCGACCCTGCAGGAAGTTCCTTTTGTTTCGCAATACATTGTTTAGAAAGCCTGACTTGACCAACTGCAAGAACGTCTACCGCACACTACAATAAAAAAAAAAAAAAAATCAGATAGAAAGATCAGAGGTGGTTGGTTTTGTCTGCTAAACACGCTTAAAGCCTAATGCAATTTAGGATCTGAGAAGGAACGGAAATTTGCAGAACTACCAAGTACACTTGTTCCCTCCTCTTATCTGCAGGATGGCGCTGAGCCCCTACACGATCGACGTGGCCCCGTGCCAGCCTGACGGCTCTCGCGAGATTTTTCTCCAGCACCACCAGCGTCCCTGCTTCAGCACCACGCACCGCGAGGTGCTGCGCGTGTGTCTCGCCAAGTGGCCCACAAAACCCAGCGTTGAGGAGGCAGCGCATGCCACCGATTTGGACAGCGCCGAGGCGATTCGAACGCACCACACCGAGGAGGCCTATCGGACTCTGCTCGATGGCACAGAAGACGCCGGTGCTGGCTATTGGGCCAATGCCACGGACGCAGCACAGCCCTCGCAGGGGACAGAGGGCCAGGCAGGCGACTCCTTTCAACAGAAGGAGGAAACTCCAATTCTTGAAGACTACCTCTGTGTGTTTCACCGCGAGGAACTGGCGGACCAGCACGGCCGCTACACCTTCGTGCAGCCGCAGACCATATGCACCGCCTACCGGGTGCGAGACACCGCGTTCCTCGAGGTTGTCCTTCATGGTTTGTCCCCGCGCGACATCGCAGCTGCGTCCTCCACCGGCAGCGGCGGCGTCTTTCTGCACGGACGACGGCAGCCAAGCCGCGCTGGTGGCGCCGGTGGTGGTGGTGGTGCCAACAGTGGGTGGGGCAACGCGCTGGAGCATCAGGGCCTGCTGTACAAACCAGCGGCGGACGCGTGGTGGATGGGCTCTCCGCTGTCGGTGAAGCCCGTGTACGTTGCGGTGGGGCCGGTTGTCTCGCCTCCTGCGACAGCCGAGGGCGACAGCATGCCGTCTGCACCTGTCTTTCCAGCTGAGCAACCGCGTGCGGAGGAGACAGGGGCCGCCTGTGTTGTCGTTGTCGACGCACCGCTCACGGTCGGTAACGAGGGTCAGGCTGAATGCCCGTGTTCAAGTCCGCCGCAGGCAAGCCCACTCAACAACATCGATGCAACCGCGCCAGTCGAGGGCCGCACGGCGCAGGGCCAGTACGACTTTCCCCGCTCACGCTCCTCCAGTCCCATCATGCACAGCCCTCTGCCACCGTCATCGTCAGCTGTTGCTGCGGCTGTGGCAGCGAGCAACAACAACACCGATACGCTAGCGCGCATGTGCGGAGAGGAGACGAAGAGCACACCGCCGCCGCCGGCAGCGCACACCCAGACGCCCTCCAAGTCGAAGTTTGTGTCACTCGATGCAACGCTCTTGACGCAGCTGCCGCTCTACGACGCAGAGAGCGCGGCGGTGCTGCCTCGATCATTAGCGGTGGTGCGCACAGGGCCCGATACGCTCGGTTTGGCCGTCACCACGCCCCTCTACGCGCTAGACGCGATGCTGTGGCAAGGGTGGCCGCACCGGGTGCGCTTCTCCCGCCTCGCCTCCAGCACCTCCGCCCTCTCTGTCGTGGCCTCCCCGCACCCCAGCACGCCACGCTACCTCCTCTTCCTCTACGACGCACACTACAGCCGTCTGCGTGTGCTGCGAACACCCGATCTGCACACCGGCGCTGGCGACCTGGAGCTGCTCGTCTCCTTTGCGTGTGGTGACCTGCCGTTTGTGCTGCCCTGCCTGCATGCTGATCACCCGTCTCCTATTGCCGTGTGCAACTATCCCCACGCCAACTGCATTTCGGTGTACGACGTTGTGGCGCTGCAGGAGCAGCCGTCAGCGGACGCGGCGGTGGTGTGCATGGATGTCGGGGCACACCAGGCAGCGCACCCGCAGTGCTTCGGTGAAGTGCGCCTGACAGGAGAGGCAGCAGCCTGCCACGCTGACGTAGGGCTCCCTCTAGAGCCGCAGAGCATCAAGAAGCCACGCCGCGCAGCGGACGCACCGGAGGAAGACAAAGACAGCGTACAGAACAAGTGGCGGCGGCAGGCGTGCGAGGCAAAGACGTGGTCTGCCGACGCGGCCACCTCGTCCCTCAGCCATCCCATTCGCGGTCTCCTCTACCACTACGCCTCCTGCCTCGTGCTGCAGTACGACTGGCCGGGCGGGGCGGCGGCGCGCGACGACGACAGCGCCGCAGAGGCCGCCCGTGTCGTCTTAGAGAATGGACGAGTGGGGGATGGGGACCACCACAACAGCAACAGCAATCGCATCCGTCTTGGTGGCGGTCGCCGGCGCCGGCGCTGCGAGGGCACCGTTTCCTACTCTGTACATTTCCCTTCGCTGTTGCCGGACACGCAGCCTCTTGTGGTGTTCATGCTGGAGGCGCTGGGTGCCGCTCTTGGCCCCCGCGCCGTGGCGCATGTGGAGTACGAGCTCTTCACGGAGGCCTGGCGATGCAGCTGCACCGCGGATGCAGCAGCTGATGCGTTGGAAATTTCTACGGCGCTGATACGGCGACTCTCCATGCCACCGGCTCTTCTATCTGCTCAGCCTGCGCAACCCGTCCACACAGACGAGGAAGAAGAGGAAAGCTCTGTGCCGCACTTTGCCGTGGCCGACGCGTGCATGTTTGTTGACCCCTCCATGCTGACCATTCAGGGCATTCGGCAGGCGCTCCACGCCTCCGAAGCAGCCACCACCGTCGGCAAGAGCATATCGTCGAACGCGAAGAGAAGTAAAAGCCGTGCGTCGGTGCTCAGCTGGACATCCCAACAGGCTGGACTGGCCCTCGTTGCGCTCCACCTGCTCTACGAGGGGTGCCGGCTGCAGGAGCCGCTGTGGGAGCTGCTGCCACCGCTCGCCGCACTGAACAGCAGCCTCAGCGTGCACCTGCAGTGGCCGTCTTACATGGAGTACTACAGTGCGGTGGCCCCAGCAGAGATGAGCAGCCGTGCAGAATTTGAAGCAGCGCAGTCGTCGACGTCTGCGCAGTGCTTCCGGGAGTGTCTGTCGCCAGAAATGCTGGCAGACCGTTTTGACTTTTTGCAACCACACCCACCAGTGCAAGATAACACCCATGCTTTACCTCTCCAGCCTTGCGGCAGCGGTATGGTGCGGTTTGCGGATGGAGAAGCACCAGAGCTGTTCCGCACACTGTCGCTGCTCGCCATGGGCAGCGGCGGCGGAGCGACACACACGTCCGCCATTTGCGACTCGTGGCCGCTGCTGCGCCGCGTGCCTGATGCGCACCCGATCGCCCTGGCCAACCGCTTGGTAGTGGTGTACCACGCAGTCTTCTGCTCGCCTGCGGAGTGTGCCACGCAGGCTGACAACTGCGGCAACGCTGACAGTGATGTCGGCATGGATGTTCGGTGGTGGGAGCGCGTGTGTGCGCAGCTGCTGCAACACAACATCTCCGCCCGCCTCGTGCGGCAGGTGCTGAACACCGGTGTCGCCTACCCGCTGCTGGAGGCGCTTACCAAGGGTCGGGAGCAGGCCGCGCCGGACTGGCCCGCCACCATGTTGGACCTCGTCGGTCGCCGCGACCAGTGCCCACCGACTTCACGGGCGGCGCAGCTGATCAGCGCGGGGCGGCACGTTGTCGAGGCTGCCGAAGAGAACGCGGTGGCGCGGCAGATTTGTGCGACGATGAGCGAGGACGACGGCGTCTCTTTCCGACCCGACTTCCGCCAGACGTGGCGGGACGCCCGGCTCGACGTAGCGCAGAACCTCTTCAACACTGTCGCCCCCATCTCTCTCGCAGGCTACGAGGACCGACCGGAGGAGCTGGCTGGGGCACTGGAGCTGCTGTCGTGCCGCGCACGGGCGATGCCGCTGGGCCGGGGCATGCTGACCATGTGCACTCAGAGCTTCAAGGTGCAGGACAGCATCCCGATCCCGCCGCTGAACCTGAATGGCCGCACGAACGACGGCATCGCCATCACGAACAAGGCGACCGACGATCTCATGTGGCCGCTCTTTCATAACGGATGTGCTGCGGGGCTGCGTTTCCTGCCCCTGCCACCGACCTTCGGCGTTGTTGGCAATGCAGCGGCGGCAGCGGACGGAACCTTTTCTGCTGCTACCGTGGGGAACATAGAAGGCGACGGCTTGCACACCACGCCACAGAGCGCCGACAGCGGGAGTGCAGCTGCAGCCGCGGCGCAGAGCATCACGAAGCAGTGGGTGATGTACCAAACAAAAAACATCGGCAACACGGCGTCACGCGCCGGGCTGCTGCTCGCGACAGGCATTCTCGGACACCTGACAGTGCTGCAGCGCACCGACATCTTCTACCTTCTCATCTCACGACAGGAGCAGTACGTGTGGCGCGAGGCAACAACAATGGCGGTGATGCTTGGCCTGAGCTGCAGCTTCTGCGGCACGAGCAGCGAGGCGGTCTTCCGCTGCCTCTCTGTGCACGTGCAGTCACTGAACCCGAGCGCTGAGGATATCGAAGTCTCGCTCGACGTGCAGACCGCAGCGCTCGTCTCGATGGGGCTGCTGTGCCAGCAGGCGCCGTCCAACACCTTCCTTGTAGAGGTGTTCTTGGTGGAGATCTCACGTCTGCCGACCGACGAGCACTGCAGCAAGCGGGAGGGTTATGTGCTGGGTGCTGGCTTCGGTTTGGGTCAGCTGCTGCTCGGTGTCGGCGCGGCGCACGGTGTGGCGCATATCGAAGACCGACTCTTGGCTTTTATGAACGGTGCACCGCGCCGCTCCGCCGTGTCGACCCGCGAGGGCGTGGCGAGCTTCGAGGAGACGATGGGGCGAGGCGAGGCGGGTAACTTTTTAGCCCGTGCCTTGCTGTCGCAGGAGCAGCGCGAGGCGACCTTCAACTCCTGCGCCAGCGTGTACGAGGGTGACTGCTACAACATGTTTGTCTCGGGTCCAGCCGCTGTCGTCGCGCTGGGGATGATCTACTTGCACACGGACAGCGCCTTCATCGCTGCCAAGGTGGCCCCACCGAACCGACGAACCGCCATGCAGCGCTTGACACCTCTCCTCTGCCACCTACGCAGTACGATGTCTTCTCTCATTTGTTGGAGCAAAATCGTGCCAACACGGGAGTGGCTCTACGGCCAGCTGCCCTCAACGCTGCTGGAGCTCACTGCGAGCACAGCAACAGCAGCGGGAGGCGGCGCGGCACTTCGCCTTGCTGCACAGCAGCGCAACTACCTTCTCATGAACTTGGCGCACTGCATTGCCGGCCAGGTGATGGCGCTCGGCCTGCGCTACGCCGGCACGATGGAGACTCCAGTGCGGGACGTCATCCTCGCAGAGATGCAGGGCTTTCTCGCCGGCCGCATCGGCTCCACCGCGACGGTCATCCCAGCCGTGCAGCGGGTGACCGGCGCCTACGAGACCTGCGTGCTGACCTGCGCCAACGCGCTGAGTCTTGTGATGGCCGGCACCGGTGACATGAAGGTGTTTGGTGTCCTCCAGCATCTCCACCGACGCACGAACGTCTCCTACGGGTCTCACATGGCCATCTCGATGAGCATGGGGCTTCTCTTTCTCGGCAGCGGTCGGCTGTCGCTGTCGAACAGCATCTCCTCGGTGGCGGCGTTGTTGATGGCCTTCTACCCACTGTGGCCGAGTGATGCGGAGGACAACACACACCACCTGCAGGCGCTGCGACAGCTTTACGGACTCGCGGTGGTGCCGCGTGTGATGGAGGCGGTGGACGCGGTGAGCCGTCAGCCGGTGTCGGTGCCGGTGCGCATTTTACTGCGGCGAGCGTGTCCAGAGGGCGTAGACAGTGTTGGTTGCAGTGATGGCGGTGGCGCAGCAGACGAGGAGTCTGGAGGTGTGAAAACGGCGGCGACAACTCTACACGGCGAGCAGCAGCGCAACGCCGCTACCTCCGCGGCGGCACAGGAAGGCCAGCCACGAGAGATCCGCACCCGCACACCCTGCCTCTACCCACCCGCGGAGATGATCGACCGGGTTGAGATACTCAGCCCCCGACACTACCCTCTCACCTTTACACCCGCCAGCAGCGAGCTGCTACGATCCGCAACGCTGGAGTTTCGCGTAATGGCCAAGGATGGCCTTCTTGGTCACGGCGACAGTCTCACAGCACGATCCCCGCTGGAGCTGCGCCTCTTGGACTGGCTGCATCGCCTCTTCCATCAGCCCTCCACCACCGCAGCAGAGGCGCTGGCGATGCAGGACGGCGTGCGGCTCATGCTGGGCGTGCAGAGGCGTCTTGTCGCGACGGCGCTCGCAGGGGAGGTGCTTCTCAGCGGTGACTTCGGCGCGTCGGTGAAATCGGCTATGGAGGAGCGCTACGGCTACATCTTTTTGCACGGCGGCGGTGACCAACGAAGCGCGGCGTCGACAAGAGTGCAGCGCCATCCACTGTACATGCTCATCATGGAGGGTGCATCGTGTGACGCGGTGGTGCGTAGCATTGCTGCCCACCCGAAAGGGACGGCTGCGTTTCCGTGCGACTTTACCGCGCTCATCACCCCTGTCTCTGCACATCTCCGTCGTTCTCCTTCTGGTGGGGCAAACGAAGAGGCGGCCGCAATGACCGAGGAGGAAGAGGAGGAGCAAGGAAAGGGGAAATTGGACGCCGTTGATCTCGTGGCGCTCCGTCGGTGGATCATCGAGTCGCTTCATTACTACGGACTAAAGCTTTCTGTGCAGCAGAGCATTCGGGAAGCTTTTCTCAGCCTGGAGAGGTGGTGGTGCTGTTAAGCCGGTGCCTGCAGCGCGGCTTTTGTGTCTGTTGAGGCTGCAGTGCGCCACTCAATTGCCGCTGAGCACTTTGGAGAATGTTTGGGCCTGCTGTGTGGAATAGCATCCCTAAAGGTGGTCCGCCTGATTTTCATTTCGCCGCGTGGCGTAATGTGGGAACTGCTTGAAACGCTGAAGTGTGATTTAGACTTATAGATCAGATTAGAATGATTGACATCAATAAATCTGTAGGTTGAGCAGGCGGTTCCTTTTGACCTTTGTTGCCCTGCAACGCTGGTCGCATACTTGCTGGAAAACGCAAGCTTCTCTACGGGTACGTTATTAAAATGAGTTTTCTGCGCTTCGAGATAATGGGTTGTGGAGCCTCTCTCCTGTCTGTTCGTGTTTTTGTCTTTGTTTAGGTGCAGTGCCGTTGCGCTTCTACCCACCTGCCTTCATCATGCTTGCTGTTTCTCGATCACCTCCACTGTTTTCCCTCTGCTTTTGTCTTCTCTTTCTCTCTCTCTCTCTCTCTCTCTCTCAACCATCCCACTCGCAGCACTCACTCTTCTTGTGTATCGTCGTCTCTCTCTCTCTCTTTCTAGCTCCCCACTTTCACGGAGCTCCCTTGTAAATAATAAACGCCCCCACCCGTATTAGCCGCCCTTCCTTCCTCCCACCGCAGCCATGGAGGAGGATCAGCTCATCATGTTCGATAGCAACGGCGCTATCCGCATGTACGACCCCGAAAAGTTCGACGAGCTTGTCAAGGCTGTGGAGGTGGAGAAGCGTTATGTGGAGAAGATGGACGAGTTCCGCACGTTGGTGCAGCGCACCATGGCCATTGTCCGCAAGCTTGGCGATGCCATCGAGGCAGAAAAGCTGACGGCGATTGGCTCGCGCAACATCGTCGAGAGCGAGGCGGAGGAGCGCTTCCGTGCCGTGCAGGAGGCACAGGTGCGTCTGCGCGAGAAGCAGATGGAGCTGGACCGCTACGTCGCCGAGTACGACTCGCTGAAGCGGATCGAGCAGGAGCAGCAGACCTTCTTCCAGCACCTCAGCCAAGCGAAGGAGTGATCCTGTCCGTATGGTTGTTTTCTTTGTTGTGCCACCGATGTACATCAACACCTCGTATTTGTTCTCCTCATTACTTTATTAGTTGTGGGGAGGGAAGGTCAGCTATGATGATGTCGTGCATGCGTGAGAGCTGTTTCACGCTAATCGACACGCTATTGTGCTCGTGCTCACTCTTCTTTCTTTTGTTTCTTCTTCCGTCGTTGTTGTTTGCTGCGCTTTTAGATCATGTTCAGGATTCCAATAAAAGGAAAAGTCATTTATAGTTCATGCGATTTACGCTAAAGGAATCTGTAAAGGTATGCGAGAGAGAACAAGCAACGGTGTTCCGTTTGGACAAACGCAATCATTTATGTGATATCAAACTGTTTTCAGGTGCGAGAGACCTTCAATACGGTGCACATCTTTTAAAGCTAGTGATGGTGTAACCGACTTCCCTTTGCGGACTTCATCGCGAATGCCACGCTAGGAGTGTACAGCAGTATGCGATGCAGTGCTCACCGTTCCGCGCTGCGCTCCGTCATGCGGTATCTTACCTTCTTTTCTTCCTCGTCCGATTGCTACGCGCGCTGCATCGGCTAATCCCTCTCCTGTCTTTGTTACCTTACCTTACCTTTCCTCCTTTCCTGTCCGCTGTACTCTTTTCTTAACTATCCCTACGCTTGAAGGTGCGATCGGGGCTGGAAAAGACCACCTCCTCTCACACGTTGTGCCGTACACGAGTGAGTCGAAAAAGGAAGAAAAGCAGAACACATTCTGACTTTTTTTAGATTATTCTTGATTTCTCGCATCTCGGGGCCGCACTGGGAGCCTCACCCGTTTTCCCACTTGAGCCATCTAGCTGAGCAGCGCTCTGATCCCACAAGCGGACAGGAGCGGAAAAAAGAAAGGATTGTATCGCGGTAGAGTCGGCGTGCCTCCTCATCGCTGCTCTCCTCTCCCTCTTTGACAGGGTTGCGGTTCTAGACCACCGCACGTCGCTTTCCCCTGCGACCCGGCGTTGTTCTACACATTATTGTTGTACGGTAGGTTGTACCCTATCTCTACTTACTTCCTTGTCTTTTTTTTCCTTTCCATTCTTTTGTACAAACCTTTTTTTCTCTCTTTGTTTTGATTGTATGTATTCGGACTTCTGTTGCACGGGACTCTCTCCTTTCCCCTTCTTTCCTTCCACATAGAGCGTGTTTATGTGCACGCGCTGCATGCGTAAAGAGCCCTGTGTTCTCTTTTTCTATTCTCTCTGTGTGGGTGTAGTGCAGAAGGTATTTCCCTTATCGCAATACGAAGGGAGAACCTAACACGCCTTGTCTACTCAGGCTCGCTTGCAGACGCACATACCTAAGTCGATTTTTTTGTCTCCTCTTTCGGCTCCTGTTGTTGTTGTTTTTCTCCGTGCTTTCCGCCATCTCTGTGCCGTTCTGTCGAAGAGCCGCCGCAAGCTTCATCTTTTCCTATTTTGCGAACTGCTCCCTTCTTGTTGCTCATCGCTGAAGTTAGTATTGATTTAGATACTTTTACACTTGTTTGTGTCCAAACAGGATATTTCTTTATGTCTCACTTTGGCCACAGCGACTCTGCCACGCAGCGCCTGCGTGCGGCTCCGCTGCGCACCGGCCGTCCGTTACCCGACGCAGTGACCAACGTGCAAGAGGAGCCGCCACGTCTGCCTCGCTACGCCTTCGACCCGGCCACGCTGATGGACCACTCGATCGAAGACCAGCTGCACCGCTTATACGATGGGCCGGAGTTCGACACCAACCCCGCACACCACTACCGCTCCGAGCCCACCACCACCGCAAACCAAGTTTTCCGAAGAGGCTATCATGCACAAGCACGACCGGCAAGTGCGTCTGCTGCTGCAAAGGCGGCAACTGCGTGTGATTCTTACGGCGTAGCTCCGCGGAGTGGAGTGGCGCAGTCGCGTCGGCCTGCTTCCTCTCTCCCGTACGCCTCTTCCTCCTCTCATGCCTATCGCCCTCCTTTTGCCCCGTCCATTGATCTGCGCGCTGCTCTGCCGTCGTCGTCGGGCAGCTGGAGCCGTCAGGGTCGCAAGAAGGAACTCATCGAGAACGGCCTCGAACCACTGCAGAACCTCGTGGGGCTCGACAACTACTTTGTGGAGCGTCCGCACTTTGCCTACCGCCCCATCTCGTCCGCTGCAACGACAGGAACGAGTACCACGCTGACGGCGCGGGCTGCAGGTAGCGGTGCTGGTGCGCATAGAAACTTCTCGGGGGCTGCGGCGGTGGGGCTCCCACACACGTCGTTTGGATCGCTTCCATTGGCGCATGGCCGCCCGCCCATGAAGGCCGTGTTGCACCAGAAGCCTCCCGCGTCTCTCACCCGGCCTACTTCTGCTGCCACGACGAGTGGTGCCGTGCGTGAGAGAACTTCTCCTCCTCCAGTTACGACAGCGACGCGATCAGACCGCCCGCACACACCTGAAAGGGAAGGCGGCGATGTCCGCAGCAGCAGCGCTGCACCCTTGCCGGCGTTACCGCATACACCCAGCGTTTCTGCCTCGTCGTCGTATAGCAGTAGCGCGTCAGCAAGCGCAGAGGGCAGCTTTTCCAGTGACGAGGTCTTCTTCGACGAGGACCCGCTGCACGTCCGCATGGCGCAGAGTGCGTCCCCAACTTCAAGCGTGGCGTCTTCGGTGAACAGAGCGCCGCAGCCTTCGCCGCCATCACCTTTCCCGACAAAACATGTCGCTCCTGCAGGTGTCCGCAGTGACGGGGCTGCTGGTGGGGCATCAATACCGGAAATACCTGAAACAAAACAAGCGCCGTTGTCTTCGAGCCACGTTGTGAACAGTGCTGCTGCTCCTTTTGCACATACGGCTTCCTCTTCTGTGCCAGTCGCCCGTGCTGCCGTTGCTTCTGGAGCCGCGGTTGCGAGTGCTGTGGACAGTCTCGATCATGGTACGCGTGGTGGCGTAGCGGCACCGTCAGCAGAGGCTCGTCCGCCACACGTGCCGCCAGTCGTGGCTGTGGAGCTGTCAAGACTCGCAAAGTACCCGCGGCGCCGCTCGATCGACGCGTTGCTGTCCAACCTTCTTCAGCTACGCTTGCAGCATCAACGCATTGCCTCTAACGCTGCAGCAGCTCGTCCAACGCCGCTGTCACGGCAGGCCAGCCGCACGAACAGCGCAGCTCGCCGCTTTGGTAGTCGCGGTCCTGCACGTCCTGGGTCGGCCTCGCAGAGCAGACGCTCCAACTCCTCTCAACGGCCCCGTCCGACCCGGCTAAACACGTCCTACGAGTCCCAGCCAGACTCCGTCTACTCGGCCAACAAAGACGGCGGTCCCCCTGACAACGCGGACGACGTGTACGTCCGGCTCTACCACCGCTACCGCCGCTGCGAGTGCTGTGAAGTTCCCCTGCCAACAGAACTCGTGCAGCCGCGACCACCGCCGCCGCGTCCACGCAGACTGAGCAACGAGCGGCATCAGCAGCAGCGCCACGGCCGTCGACAGCCCGCGGCCTTCCGCAGCGACGTGGCGCCTGTGCCGATGCCGTACACGGAGGAGTACTCTCAGGCGTCGAGTGATGCCTGCCTGACGGCCAAGAGCTGCCTCCACCCGCACCCCAGTCGCGCTTCGCCGTCTACACGGAGGTTGACCACAGCGAAGAGAGTGAGAATGGCGACAGGTATCCGCATCCTCCACGTTCGAGGTCTGCACATCGCCACCTTCCGTTTGGTACCGCTGAACACAAGCGATCACCTTCGGCAAGCGTGGACCAGGCAGCGGAGCTGCTGAAGGCGCTAATGAACGCAGTGCGGCCGGCGGCAGACTTCCACGCAAACCGTGGCGCATCGCAGCAGTACACCGCCGCCAACGAGGATGAGGCGTCGAAGCTATTAGAACAGATACGGCGCCTCCTGCGCGCGGACGGCGTCCCCGACGAGGCCCTCAGTGCCGAGGTGCTACGTGTCCTGCGAGCCAGCGAGGGCGGCGTAGAGAGCGCACCCACGCACCACGACTACCACCCGTACATCACTCTTACGGTCCGGGCGTATTAAGCTCTAAATTTCCGACCTTCTCACGCGCGTACCCGTACTCCACCAGCGAGCTGCTCTATCCCTATAACCTACCCAGCCCTGCAGCACACGATGACTCGTTGAACACGGTGTCGGTGTCTACGAGTGCGGTGAGACCGGGAGGCTCGGCAGCCACAGTCGACACCGCAGCACCGGAGAGCGGCGCCGAAGCCGGCGCGGGAAGCACCCACAGCGATGCAGCAGCAGTGGTTGTGGAATCACGTGCCGAAACTGCCGCTCCTCCTGCTACAGCTTTAGATAGTGGCGCGGCAAACGCGACGAACACCGTACCTGCAGCACCAGAGGCGATTGTCTCGCCGCCTGCGTCACTGCCGCCCTGCCTCCCTCCGCGCGTTGTCGAAGACAAGAGCGTTCAGACGAGTCTCTCCAACTCCCGCAGATTTTCCGCGGCCACCGTGAGCGACGTGAGCGGCGGCGGAGGAGAGCCGCGAAAGAGTGAGCGCCGACGAAGCAGTAGCAGCTGCGCCTCTGGCCTGGCCAACACCGTTGCCTCTGTACATGCGTCTCCAACTAAAGCACTGACGCCGACCTCTTCAAAAACGCCAGACTCGGTCAAAGTAGATCGTTTGACTGTTGCCACACCAGTCTCGCACGCGTCTCTGTCTCCGTTGCCCCCACATTCACCGGAGTCGGTGTCCTCGCAACCGGCGATCAACTCAACCGATCAGAACGGTCCGCCGGAGACATCACCTGCGATCGCGGCCGTGGACATGCAGGCCATGATCCAAAAGACTGTGATAGAGGCACACGTGCACTTCGTCGAAGAGCTGGAGCAGACACTGCGAGGACGGCTCGCAGACGATGAAGCAGCAACGCGGTCCGCGCTCGTGATTGCGGCTCTCGTGCAAGCCGAGGCAACCGCTCGTCGCGGCGTGGGCGTCGCAGAAGGAAAAGAACGCTCGCACCTGCAGCGAAGCGGCCGCTACGGCCGGGATCGCATGCTGGTGATGGAGGCATCCTTGAAGGAGTGGGGGCGTGCGCTGGACGAGGAGAACCAGGCGTGGACAGCGCTCATGACGAGTGCGACGGCGGAAGCCGCAGCAGGAAAGGCCCGCGCAGAGGCACAAAGCCGGCTGCGTGAGCTCGTCGACGACCTCCTCTACCAGGAGGCACGCACTCGTCAGTCCATCCGCTTCACGGAGGCTCTTGTCAGCCAGGAGCTGTACCTGAGCGTCTGCGACTACGCCGAGGGCTACGAACGCGAAGACGTCGAGTACGCGGAGTTGATGGCGTGGCTGGAGCTGGAGCGGGCCTGTCTAGCCAGCGAGATACACGCTGAAACGGCGGCGCAGATGCCACCGTCCCCGGCGCTCTCGGGTCTCAGCACGTCCCTCACGAAGCCTGCTGCGGAGTTGCCGCTCGAAGGAGCAGAAATCGCCAATGCTGCTGAGGCGCAAAGCCGGCCGACTGAGCAGGCGGTGGAGGTCGATGAGGGAAAGGGCGATGACGCGCCGCTCCTCACCCCAGCGATCTTGCTGAGTAACGAGGAAGCTGAAGCAACGGCACACGAGCAGAGGCCGGCAGAACCAGGAGCTGTCGCGGAGCAGCAGGCGAGCGCCTCGCCCTCGCCCCCGCCGGCTCGTGACATCGCCTCCTCCGTCTCGGCCATGTCAGCCGCTGTGGTGTTCGAATCCGCTATGGGGACACCCGCACCAGAGGCCCTCAGCGCAGGAGCAAACAGCTACGACCACCAACACTCCTCAGCGCCGGTCACGCCCTCGCCCCCGTCGCTACCACCCGGAATTCTTGTGACCTCACCAGAGCCAGCAGCTGCGACACCGGTGCTGGAGACACACGTTGTGGTGGAGGTGGTGCTGGAGAACATTCTGGTGCCGGCAGCGCCAACGGTGCTCGCCGACGTCATTGCGCCGCTGCCGGTGTCGGCGATGCTTTCATCACCGGTAGAGACGCCGCAGCGGGAGCGAGCGGCATCGGAGGAGAGGGCCGCAGCGGCAGCGCCGATCTTCACAGCTATCACCACAGCGACAGAGAGACAGCGCATCGTGAAGCTGCCGATTATTTTGGACGATGCCGTTGAAGCTGGTAAGGACGCCGCACAGCGGAGTGAGGTGGTGAGTGCATCGTTTAACGACGTCTACTCGAGTCGATTCGAGAGTGACTCGTCGCGTATCACAGTCGCTGACGCCGCTGCAGAAGAGGTGGCGGTGAATCAGCACCGGGAGGAGACGTCGACAACGAGCAGCGAGGATGGCGGCACCGCCGCAGCTGCAGCCGTAACGCTGGTAGCAGAGCAGAGTGGCGCCGCAGTCATCGCCAACGGTAGGAGCCCTGTTGTGCCCCCTTTAGAGTCCTCTGCACCGCTGGAAGAGGCTGCACCCACACCGCAGTCTCGCGGGTACAATAGCGCAAATGCAGTCGACGGCGAAGACAGCACCCCGCAGGAGAGCGACACCGGCAGCGAGCGGGGCTCAGCGCGTGTGTCATCTACGCATCGTAGACGCCGTCAGCGTCGCAACATGCGGCACCGCACCGCGGTGGCCGAGGCGGTGGAGATGGAGGAGGCTGGTGAGATTCGCGACTCCGAGAGTCGTGCAGAGGACGTCAGCATCGACGCGATGGGGGAGATGAGCAGCAATCCATCCAGAACGGCGATCACCACAGACCAGGAAGCACAGTCGTCGTCGTCGACGCCGACACCGTCTGGGTGGCGAGCGATCACCGTGGCATCCAACATGGCCCAAACCAAAGCTTTCCACAGCGGCCACGACACACAGGACGTGAAGGACGAGGAGGGTGAGGCGTGCGAGGTGCCCCTCGAGGACGCGGCTACAGAACTTGAGGTGGTGGAAGATGACGAAGCACTCACCGTCGCGACACACAACGCGGACTCGAGGGTGAGTGCCGATGCAGCAATGATAACAGAGGATGTGCTAGAGGGTGAAGACAGGGAGGCAGAGTCGTCGTCCGCCGACACAGCTGATGAGCTTTGCGAATTCACAGAAGACTTCACCCTTGCTGCGGATGAGGAGCCCATCTCGAGACGTACCGCCGCGTCGACGCATGCCCACAAGAACGTATCCAGCTCGGCCGTCGCCTCTCTTCAGGCTGACCACATGCACTTCGAGTCTTCGACCGACGACCGCCGCTTCCTCAGCCCCCTCTCGAACGGCAGCGAGGTGAATACACCACACGTAAACAGCCAAGACGACTTCTCCAACTGCAGCACCCCCGCCAGCGCGAATCCCAACGCGGTGGACCGGCGAAGGGACAAGGCCGCCGCTGTCCTCCAGTACCGCGATAAGCGGCCCAGCATTACCAGAGATATGGTAAAGCTGCCGGCAACGCTCTCGCAGGCGCAGCACGGAGCAGCCCAGCCGTCACAGCAGCTGCCCTCGATGCCTTCCTTGTCTGCCTCGTCGCTTTCCAGCCCGCACCTGCGCGACTCGGACGGCGAGGATGACCGCCAGTACGAGACAGCAGACGAGCAGGCGGAGGAGCAGGAGGAGGAGGAGGGGGCTGGGACGCTCTCGGAGGACGACAGCGGAGAGCACGAGGCGTCCACGTCTGGCAAGGAGGAGCACGCCGGCACGCAGCGCCACGACGGGGAAAATGGTGACGAGGGCGGTGAGCGTCGTTCTTCGAGCGTCACCGGCAAGGATGAGGTGGAGTTGATGCACGAGCGCATCTCTGCGTTGCAGCAGGCAGCAGCAGCAACAGCAGGGACAGCAAAGACATCGTCGTCTGAGCCAAGCAGTGCGGCCAATACGCCTATGGCGCTGCGTGGCGAGTGGCAGCGCGTCTCCGGCCGTCGCCATCCGATGTCGCACGCCTCGCCTGCCGGTCCTGAGGAGGAATACGCGGAGGAAGACGGCGCGGCGAGGGCGGCCGGCGGAGCGGCGGCGCTGCGAGCACTCCGCGGCGGCCTTCCCTCGCCGCCACGTGAGCGGAACAAGAGTCCCGCTGGCGCCACCGATGAACTGCTGGATGGCGCACAGGACGAGCACCCCCTGCACGAAGACTTCCCCTCTGGCGCGACCCTGAACAGCAACCTCGGCGGCTCACGTGGCAGCGTCGGCGCCGCGGTGAGCCGCACGCAAGGCACGTACTTTGGCAGCCTTGAGAGCGACGCGCTGACGCCCATGACGCGGCTGGCGCGTGCGCAGTGCTGGGAGGAGAACGGGATCGCGAAGCCGGGGGACGCCGATGCGGTGCCGCGACCACCCACGCCAGACTTTGTGCGTGCGGTGCTGGCGGAGCAGCTGAGATCACCGCTGTGGAAAAAAGGTGCGCCGCTCCGAGCGGAGGGAGAGGAGGAGAGCGCGATGATGGAGCAAGACGAAGGGCAAGGCGTCTTATACGCGGCGCATACACCGGCTTCCACGACGGGCGAGTTCCGTGGGGCACTCTCTGCCGAGTTACACCGCATCAGCGCCAGCAGTCACTCAGCACAGGAGAAGTACCCGTTTCCTTCGAGCAATGCACAGGCAGTGGCCACTGACCTCCGCGAGGACTTCCCGCAGCTGTGTGGTTCGAACTACGTGAAGTCGGACGACGACGAGGACGACAGCGAGTACCCCTATGCCTTCTCGTCCGTCGCGGAGCGTGTGCGAGCCCGTGACGCACAGGCCTACCGAGAAGGTCACAACGCTGTTACCACCATTTCCCACGGGACGGAGGCTCGCACTGTGGCGGAACTGATGCCGGCGGCGCCGCCTCTCACAACGACTACGCCGCAGCATCCTCCGTTCCCTTGGGAGACAGCCAAGGAGTCGCACAGCACCTCCGTTGCGGAGTCGAATGAGTTGATTCCGCTGAAGCAGGCGAGCGAGGATGTGTGGAACAGCGGGGCACCGAACCGGTTTACCCGGCTGCGCGTTCGCGTGCCGTCGCCGCACCCCAAAGTCCTCCAGCGCAACCGCGAGCACAACTCGGAGGAGTCGACGTCGACGATGGCGGATGAGGAGACGAGCGCCACGCAGTCTGCCAACGTGCAGGACACTCGATTCATGACTGCGGTGCCGAATGGCTCGCTGCGCAGTGAGGACTTGGCGACGGCGCAGATGCAGAAGGTTGTGCGATTGCACTTGGTGGACTCCTCCTCGGACAGTGCGTCAGCTGCGGCGAGGGAGCGCTACTCACCGCCGTAGAGTCAACAAGCGGAAGAGGTAAATGAAGCCCTGTGTATGTTTTCTCTGCTGTACAGAGTACTTTATTCCTCTTTTTTTGTTTTTACCTCCCGGTACTTCGTTTGTTATGCGACTCTTCGCTCTTTTTATTATCCACGTTCACTCGAAGCCAAATTTGTTTACTCGCCAGCCGGCATGTTCGACAGGAATGGAGAGCAGCAAACGCTTCTGCTGTTGTTCTTGTTGTTTTGGATGTTTTTTCTTTTTTTTTCCTGATTCTCTTCCGCTCCTTTTCCTCGTCTTTTTTCGGCTCAACCCGAAGCTCTCGCAAACGGGTATTTTATAATGCTCCCTTTTATTCCTCACTTCCCTTTCTCTCCCGCGAACCCGTGGACGTTTTCTGTTCTAGTCGTTGTATTCCATTCGATGTGTGGCCCGTCGCTTCCGTCTTGAGGCGTTCGTGCAGCGTGTGTGAAGGAGAACAATTACCAAAAAAGCTGAGAGCAGACTTGTTGTGTCATGGCAAATACTTTTATCACTTTATGTATTAGATATACTCAGTCCCGGTGCAAGGCAGGCAAACAGACAAACATCTCTATTTTTGCAGTCTTTGCGCGCCTGTGTGTGTTGTGCACCTCTCCGCTTCACCATCTCGGTATGGGCCGCACTTTACATTGTGTTTGTGTGTGTGCTTCAATGAGCCACGCATGCCTTTTTTTTTTTCCGAAGGGTGTGCACCTTTTTTTGGGAATCATAGAGTCACGCATCGGGCTCCCTGCTGTTACTGCGATGCATCATATTGTTGTCGTCATTGTTGTTGCCGTGCTTGGCGGAGATAAAGGCCGAGCCGTCGCGTGAACCTTTTCTATTTTCCTTTTTTTTTCTTTTCTTTGTAGTCTGCTTGTTTCTCGTCTTTTGCTTTGGAGAACACAGAGACGCCAGCTCAATACGCAAAAATTGTCAATTCATACTTCGCTCCTTTTTTTTCTTTCCTGTGGAATATTCTCGTCTGGGAACGTCAAAAATATCTTTTAATGGAGTGCAAAAAGTTGCCACTAATCGAGTGGCGCATAAACTGAGAAGTGTGGTGTGAACGTGCCGCTGGTGAAAGGCTGCGAGCACAAGCAGGTGTAGCACGTGTCTTTTGACCGCTCCGCCGTCTTCTCACGTGTTTTC
Organism: Crithidia fasciculata; assembly: GCA_000331325.2. NCBI lineage: Eukaryota > Euglenozoa > Kinetoplastea > Trypanosomatida > Trypanosomatidae > Crithidia > Crithidia fasciculata. The sequence continues at coordinate 1,044,884 of CM003433.1, forward strand.
AATGTGTTTTCCTGCGGAGCAGTATTATCAACTGGCTTTGAAGTCCAGAAGCTAACGAGCAAGAGAGCAGAAGAAAAAGAAGGTTGCTGCAGTTTTTGCTTTCCCTTTCCTTCTCTTCAGCCTTGCGCTCTCTCCCTCTCTCTCTCTCTCCCTTTCTCTCACCTACTTCACAGAAACGTCTCGAACGTCCGGTAAAACCTTCCGAGCATCCGAGCGCACTGCTAAGCCTTTGCTCACGTTGCCTCCGTGATCGTCCGATCTCGCTGAAGGTGACAGGCGAGATTAACGCTTTTTCGCCTAGCTTGGTGGAAGTCTAATACCGATTAAAAGCGTTGAAATCAGCGAGAATACTATTCACACTCATATACACACAAACACACAAGAGATTCAAGATGGGATTGTCTTCGTGGGTGGACAACGCGAGCATTCGCACGCTGCTCTTTTACGGGGCCCTCGTGCGTCTCGCCCTTCTCATCTACTCCGCCTTCCACGACCACTTCTTCCGCGTCAAGTACACCGACATCGACTACATGATCGTCGTCGACGGTGCACGGGAGATGCTGCAGGGTGGCTCACCCTTCGATCGTACCACCTATCGCTACACCCCACTCCTTGCCGTGCTGGTGCTGCCGGCCGCGCTGGTGGCGAACCCGCTCGGCAAGGTTGTCTTCACCCTCAGCGACCTTGGGGCGGCGTACTACTGCTACTCCATTCTGCTGCGCTACGCGACGTCGCGGAGTGCGAAGTGGATGGTGATGATCTTCATTCTCTTCAACCCGGTCGTGCTGAACGTGTCGACGCGCGGCAACAGCGACATGCTCATCTCCTTTATGAGCATGGGAGTGCTGGCGAAGTTTGCGGAGGGCCGCACCTTCATGGCGGCCGCCATTCTCGGCTTTGCCGTCCACTTCAAGATCTACCCCATCATCTACGCCCTCCCGCTCGTGCTTGGGGTGTGGGAGCGCTCGCAGTCCGGCCGCTTCCTGCGACGTCTGCTTCGCTGCACTCCGACGGTGATCGGGTGTGGTGTGTGCTGCGTCGTGGCCTTCGCGATCCCAACCTACTTGTGCTACCTATGGTACGGCCAGCAGTACCTTGACGAGGCATTCATCTACCACATTCACCGCGAGGACCACCGCCACAACTTCTCGCCGTACTGGCTGCTCATGTACCTCAACATGGGCCGCCGTGACCTTGGCGTCGGCGTCGACCACTCCGCGGGCCTCTTCGCCTTTCTCCCGCAATTCGCCGTTCTCTTCTACGCGTCGTGGAAGCTGCGCAAGAACATCGCCCACGCCTGCTGCATCGAGACGATCCTCTTCGTCGCCTTCAACAAGGTCTGCACGGTGCAGTACTTTGTGTGGTTTCTGCCCTTCCTCGGCTTCGTCTTCTGCGAGCCGTTGCAGCCGCGGTTGCTGACTAACATGGCCGTCGCCCCGAAAGCCGAGCGGGCATCGGTGTGGTGGTCGGCGGCGATAGTGCTGGCGTGGAGCGCCACCATTCCCCTTTGGGTGTATGTCGCCTACCCGTTGGAGTTCGGAGGACGAAACCACTACGGCCGGCTGTGGATTGTATCGTGTATCTTTTACCTCGCCACGGTGGGGCTGGCGGCGTGGCTGGGTCGTGTGTGCTACCGCGCGAACCTGAAGATTGCCCTGCGAGACGTCAACCCGTCACGGAAGCAGGTGTGAGCGAGTGGGAGTACCACAGGGAGCAGGGGAAGAAAAGCCATGGCTGCAGTGGAGTGTGTGTGGTTGGATGAACGAGTTATTCTTTGCGCGGCGTGGGCGACATAGTTGCAGTAGAGAGGCGATGGTCTTTTCTGCCTCCTCTTTTTTGGCGTTGCTGACAAGTGGGCTCGTGCTGCCGCCCCCGAAGCTGCAGTTCAGTAGTAGGCGTATTGCTCTCCAAGAACGAGGGTGAGATCTGCGCTGGAAAGAACGTTCATTGTGTCTCAGAGCTGCCTGTTAGTTGTGCTGCGTCATGGGAGAGACAGAGAGGAAGAATGAGGTGCTAGCTTGTCTGAGTTTTTGTAGCTGCAACATTTTTGTGGTTCTTCCTGTGGTTCCTCACGCATCCGCACCACTTCTTCCTCTCTCGTGTATTTGACTGTCGATTTTTTTTCCTTTGCGAACAAATGAAGGTTTTTTTTTTAGTAATTTTCGGAAGAGTTCTCACCTGCATCTTCCCTTGTCGTGTGGCTGCTAAACGCGTTGCTCCTGGCTGCTTTTGTGAGTATCAAGATGAGGCAGTGTTATTTACAAATGCATTGAACGGGTTCAGCAACGGGCTTCTCTTCTCCTGTACTGCGAAGACGCCGCTCTGACCAACACGACTCTCTCTTCTTGTTTTATCATTCTTTACTTTTTCTCCTTTCTCTCTTTCCTTTCCTGTCCTACATACCCACCTCACTAGTGCGCTTTCCTTTCGAGCAGCTCTTCACCATCTGCTGGAGTACAGCGTCTACATCCCCTCCACAACTGAAGCGCACCTAACACAGCAGTCTCAAAGTGGCGAGTTTGAAACTGTGAGCCACACCTCGTCAGTGCGGTTCGTCAGGGAAAAACTTGTAGATGTCGTACTACACCGGCTTCTCACTGCGGGAGGTGTACAAGAAGCGGTGCGCCGACCTGCAGTGCGCGGCCAACTCCGCAGTGGTGAAGGTGCTCTCCGACGTCCCGGACGACTTCACCTCCCTCACCTCGCTCGACCTCTCCCGCAACTTACTGGGCACCAAAGGCGTGATACCGTTGCTGGATGTGGTGGAATGCGCCAAGTCACTGCGCAGCCTCGACCTGCGCCACCAAGAGCTGGGCAACGAGGCCGTCGCAGTCATCTGCGCTCGTCTGCGGCGCCACCCTTCCCTGCAAAAGCTGAACATGTCCGACAACGCCATCACGCTGGCGGTGGCGACCGACTTGCTGGAGCTGGCCAAGAACAGCCCGGCGCTGCAGTACATCTTTCTCGAACGCACGCTGGTGCGGCCGTCGATGGTGACGGTGATCGAGGTGCAGCTGGAGAAGAACCGCCGGCTCGCAGCCGGGCCGGTCTCACCGACCCATGCCACGAGCCCCACGGCGACGTCCGCAGCCTCTGGTTCACCCACAAAAATCCCGACACCAGCGACGCCGGCTGGCGGGGGTGCCTCTGCCGCTTCTGCCCTCCTGCGCAAGCCGACGCCGTCGCATCGCGTCGCGGCTGCCGCCCGCAAGCGCTGCCCGCCACACGAGACGCAGCACGTCCTCCAGCCCTTCGCGCACGCCGTCACGAGTGTCCTCTTCGACGTCGACCCCACGCCAGAGCTCTGGAGCTGGTGTCAGGACCGCCACTACTTCTTCGACGACGACCACTTCAGCGCTCGCAACGACGACCTGCACCGCACCGCGCGGCACACGTACGGCATTGCGGGGTGGCGCCGTGTCGGGGAGCTCTTCCCCGAGGCGACACTCTTCGGCAGCGGTAGTCTCTCCAACTTCTGCGCCGTCAGCGACGACTACACGACGGCCAACGACGACCACGCAGCGGCGGTGTCGGCGGCAGCGGCGAGTGGGTTGCTGCCGGAGGCCGGCGCGCTATTTCCGCAGCTACCGCTGGACATCCCAGAGGGCTTCACGTGGACCTTCACGTCGGTCGTGGCGAGCGTGCGGGACGTCGCGAGCCTTCGGGCGATGCTTTGCCACCCCACCACTCCCGCCGCTGCTGCAGCAGGTGGCGCCACAGCGCCGCCAACGCTGTCGCTGCAGAAGGGGACGGACGTGCCGGGCATCTACGCGATGCGGCTGCACGTCGAGGGCGTCTGGCGCTACCTGATCGTCGACGACTTTCTCCCTGTGGACAAGTACGGGCGTCTGCTCTTCACAAAGCCGTCGCTCAACAACACGGCGTTGTGGCCCTGCATTGTGGAGAAGATGCTCGCGAAGCTGTACGGTGGCTACCACGCACTGGACTCCCACTTTGACGAGCACCATGCCGGCATCGACGGCCCGTCTATTCGCCGCCCCATCGCATGGGATTACCTCTCGCGCGAGAACTTGCGCCGCGCCACAACAAGCGGTGCGTCTGAGGCGAGTCCGCTTGGCGACGACGCTGAGGCCGCCTCGCTGCGACTGGAGCGCCTCGCCGGGTGCTGCGGCCGTGTCATGGCCCTCTTCACGAGCGGCTTCTACGAGAGCCACCGCCTGCACCCGCTGGAGGAGAGCGTGAAGGGGCGTTGGTGGGACGTGCTGGTGGGTGCGTTGTCGGCAGCGCGGCCGTGGAATGCCGGGACAGGGTCATCGGCATCGCGCCACACAAGCGTGGCGCTGTCGATGGCACGTGGCGAGGGGGAAATGGGCCGAATGCGGCAGCCGTCCGCTGCGTGGCAGTCCAGTGCGGGTGCGTCTGCCGGCCGCGCGTCGACAGCCACCGCCACGTCGCTCGCCTCGATTGCAGCGAGCTCGTCGGTGCACACCGGCGTTGTCGCCTTCAGCCGCGACGAGGCGCACACGTTCAACGGCATCCACGCCCGCACGGCGTACCAGGTGGTGCGCGTCTGCCACGTGAACGGCGTGCGGCTGCTGATGCTGCGCAACCCGTGGTGTGGGCCGGTGAAGTGGACGGGCGACTGGGCCGACGACTCGCCGCTCTGGAAGAAGAACCCGGAGGTTGCCTCGATGCTGCTGCAGCGGGCCAGCACGTTGGCGGCGCGAGGGGAGAGCATTCGTGGCCTGTCGGAGGCGACTGCGTACGCCCAGGGTGACAGCTCGGTGCTGACGATGCAGTCAACGCTGAAGCGGTCGCTGCTGACGGCGATGCGGAACAGCGTGGCTGGCGGCGAGAATGGGCGGGCCTCGGTGGCCTCTACAGCCCACTCCAGCGCGTCAGGCAACGGGAGGGAGGCGACGCACGTCACCAAATCGACCTTTTGGATGTCCTACACGGACTTCTTGCAGAACTTCGACTGGGTACACGTGTGCCGTGTCTTTGGCGAGGATGCGTACCGCCGCGACATCCACCACGAGTGGACGTGTGACACGGCCGGCGGCCACTTGCATCAGCTGACGTGGCACACAAACCCACACTACCGCCTCATGCTGCCCCACCGCACAACGGTGCGTCTGCAGCTCAACCGGCGCGACGTCGGCCTGCACCGCACGCGTGCCTCGTCGGCGAGTGTGCTGGAGCGTGGGGAGGGCGGCATTGGGATGCAGGTGCTGCGCGACGCCTACTACCCTCTGCACTGCCCCCCGCCGAGTCTGCTGGAGGCTGCCTTCCCTCTCCCCATGTACGGCGGTGCGCAGGAGCGCGTCAGCGGCAGCAGCGGTGGCTCGCCGACCCCGCCTTCCTTCTCTACTCTCCTCTTCTCCGCCTTGGAGCAGGTGGGCGATCACCTGACCGTCGACATCACCCTCGACGCCGGCACGCAGTACTGGATCGTCCCCACCACCTACGCCCCCCGCACGCTCGACCACTTCGACCTGACGGTGATCGCCGCGGCCAGCTTCCAGGTGCAGCAGGCGGCGGAGTCGCAGTACTGGGCGGTGCAGACGACTCCGCCCGAGCTGCTCGTTGCCTCGAGCATGGCGCAGGTGGGGCAGAGCGATGGCGAGCTGGCGATCCTCTTTAACGCCCACGCGCGGGTCCTGATGGATGAGGTGGCGGTGCTCGTGCAGGCGGAGAACAAGAAGCGCGGCGCACAGCTCGGCCTTGACGGCGGCACGGCAGCCGCGGCAGGAACACTCAGCCCCGCAAGTGGGCGGCCGATGCTGCCGGAGCCGCCGCAGCCGCCGTGCCGCGTCGTCGTGACGGCGACGATGGAGGTGGCGGAGGCCGACGACGAGGCGGGCGACTTCGGCGTTGACGCGGCCTACGAGCAGCCGCAGCTCGCCGAGGACTCCTTCGAGCAGACGCCCGCGCTGAGTCTCGCAATTGTGACGGGCGAGGTGGACTCGGAGGGCCACCCGTCGCGCACCATCGGCGAGATCGACCCCCACCCCGCCTGTATCTACGCTGTGGGGCAGAACACCGTGCTCGAGACGGAGGTGACGGCGACGAGCCACCACGAGGTGGACTACTACACCGCCATCTGCTCACTGCGGCCGGCCGGCATGCGAGCGCTGCTGTCCTACACGGTGTGGTGCACGGCGCCGCTGCTCGATGTGCACAGCCTGCCGCGGTGGGCAAAGCAGGAGATCACAGTCGCCTGGGACGACCCGCGGGGCAGCGGCAACTTCTACGACTGCGACGGCCACCCGCAGATTGAGCTGACAGAGCTGCAGCCCCACCAGCGCTTCACCGTTGCGCTGCGCATGATCGACTACGACACCATCGTCCCGGCCATCATGTTCTCCGTCATCTGCAACGCGTGGCACACCGGGGAGCCGATCAGTGGCCGGCTCGCCGACAACGAGCTCTTTGCGCGGTCGGAGTACGTGGACAGCGCGGAGGTGCAGGCGAGCTTCGAGCTGGGCAGCGAGGCGCCGGCGTCGCTGCTGCTCATCCCGTGCCTGCAGCCGACTGGCTCGCGTGGGCGGTGCGTCGTGACGATGTCCTCCGACAGCCCGCACTTCCGGGCTCGTGCGCTGACGGGTGGCACCTGGCAGTGACACAGGCTGGCGGCCGTGTTGCCGACGTAGCGATGGTCGTCTAGTGGTTAGGACATTCGCCTCACACGCGAGAGATCGCGGGTTCAATCCCCGCCCGTCGTACACTTTTTTTTTTAACGAGGGACTGGCCCCAAACAACAGCAAAGGGAAAATGCTTTCAAAATGTAAAGCGGCTGCTACTCAAGTCCTTTTGCTTCAACTGCTGCCTAAACGAGTCGCAGATGTACACATTATAGTCATTATGTTTTTTTTTTTTTCATTTGTGTGTTTCATACTCGATGTCCTCAATTTATTGGCCCATGCGCTTTTTCTCTCTTTAGTTTCTCCCTCTTTTCCCTCGTTGTCAATTCTGGAATGCGCTTACTACTGATGATCATTTAAGTGCGAAACAATAGAAAAAAGAAAGAAGAGAAGTTGTGTTGTAGGCGAACTTGCCTCGCCTCGGCTCTTTCAAAGAAAAAGAGGGGTGTGATGTTCTGCGGTTTATCACTATGAAACAACGGAGCTCAACGAGAGCGCCTTACATTCCTGTCATTCATGTCCTCTTCCTCCACTTTGTCAATCTAATTTGTTTGCCTTTTTTTTCTTCCCCTAAACTTCTTCCACAGCGCACATCTGTTTCAGCGACACGCTCACTACACCAAAAACAATGCAACAAAATCAAAACGTCAACACTCATCAGCGACACAAAGGCACGGGCATCATGGATGCCAACCGAATGCACTTCCAGGAGTTCGACGACGTGCCGCTGACACGGACAGAGGTGCTGACGCGCTGCCGCAGCCTCGCCGCCACCGCCCTCATCTTCGCCTTCACGATCCGCTCCTTCCACATGAACAGCGGCTACGCCGACGCCTTTCAGTACCACCCAATTTTCATGATGATTGCCTTCGTCATGGTGCTGCCAGACGTCGTGACGAGCTTCAAGCGGCTGCAGCGCAAAGAAGAAAAAAAGCGGCAAAGCGGCCCCGAGTCGAAGCAGTCCTTCGACGATTGTTTGCCACGCGCTGAGGTTATTCTGCGGCATCAGCTCGCCGCCTTCGCAATGGAGGCGGCAGCGGCGGCCGGCTTTGCCGCTGTCGAGTACGTGAAAATTTCGAATCGGCGCCCCCACCTCATCTCTCCACATGGCGTGGTCGGCGCGCTGTGTGGGGCAGCTATTCTGTGCCAGATGGTGCTCGGTACCCTGCTGCGGTATGTGTTCAAGCCTCATCAGCGCATCTACCAGCGAGTGCTGGTGGCGCACCGCCTCACGAGTCTCACGATTGTCGTGACGGGTATGCTGGGCATTGTCGGTGGCTTTTTGTCCACGACGTACGCGGCTCTGATCTTTCCCTCGTCGGCCGTCCGCGCCGCGATCGCCTTTGCCTCTGTCGGCATCGCCGTCTCGGGACTCTTGATGTAGTGGGAGGGTGGTGAAGCATCTGTTTGGTGCAGCTGGTGCCTTCATCTACTTCGCCCGAAATCTTCGGGCGAATAATTTTGCTGCGTAGCTTCTCTGAACGACGCCTTTTTTTTTTCTGACCAATACTGCCACTTATCACTTAGTTCTTATTTTTTTTTTCCGACGTTGCCCCGCCTATTTGCACAATTTCCCGTCTCTTCGTGATGTTAGCGTCCAAAGAAGAAGAAAAAAAAAACGATTCACCCTTCCGTTGCGCTATTGCTCGCCAGCATTTGTGTCTGTGTGCGTGGGTACGATAAATTACGTGTTCTAAAAGTGGCACGAACGAAAATTTCGAACACAAGGACTACTGAATCCTTCCAACACAGCAACACCCCCTGTACAGATGACGCTGAGCCCTTTCTCACTTTGTGCCAATGTGTCTTCGTCCACTGCTGCCCCTTGCCCCTCTTTATTTGATCTACACATGCAGCGTTGGCGTAGCTTAATAGGAATAAAAATAGTTAAATAGGATGACTGATACGTAACTGTGCTGGCCTTAAAAGCCGGAAGTTCTTGAATGTAGTAAAGGAGAAGAGGTGAGTAGTCGGCACGGGACCGGGCCAAGACGCGCGGCGGCACAGCACGCAATAGAGGTACGCGATGCCGTGGAGTGTGACAACTGCTAAGTAAAATTTGCGCAGGATTCTGCGTGAGCGGAGTGTTTCGCCATGAAGTAAGGCCGCTCCTCATGCCCAGGCGGGGCATTTTCTTTGCGGTCCTGCCGCAGTCGCGTATGCTAGGCGAATGTCAACCAATTGGCTCATCCACATCTTCTGGCACGCCGTAATGCGTGTTGGGCCCTGGTTACCGGAAAACGGTTCTCCATGCGGAGCCATCCTCTCTTCGTTCCACTGGGCAATATGCTCCTCATCCGCCGAGCGATGCGTCTGTGAGACAAATCCCATCGTAGCCTCTGTCTGCGTAGGTCGCGGTGCGTGCAGGGGCCATAGGGTTCAAGGCGTTGGCCACGAGCTACGCGCCGGTTTCTTCGAGTGCCATTTTCACCTTTGGGTCGAGATAAGGGAGAGGGTCGTCCCAGCCTAGTCCGCGGTGGACCAGGCGTGCGGCGCCATCGGTACGCTCGCGCCAAGCAGAACGCTCTCGCAGGGTTGTACAGGGTGGTGTGCAGCATTTAAAAAAATAAGCGAGAGGATCGACGCAAAGGAACGGATGGTGAATGCCGTCTTGCGCAGTACCACTGTCAGTTTTGCAACACTTCTTGACGGAATTGCGGACTATCCTCTCGTTGCCGTTCCAAACGAACTATTAGCCGAAGTAAGTGTCAGGTTCTTGGGGCTGCTTTCAGTAGTGCGTTGGCTCTCGTCATGGCGAGCTCTTCGCGGTCAGGGGAGGTGAGGAGGTTTGCCTCGCGGATCCGCGCGAGGATGCGGCGCATCGCGCTCACAAAAGCCTCCTCTTGCCCTTCTTCAGCAGCAATCAGGATGGTATCAATCATTGTAAACACCGTGACCGGTGTGTCACTGTCGACAATCGTCCAGGTCACCGCCTGACCCACCGCGACGCTCTATCTCGCGCCAGTCGGCAGCGTGCACAGCCTGAAGTACTCGCCACTCTCTGCTCTGAAAACGAACTTGTTACGCAGGTTCTCTGGGAGGGGAATTGCGTCGTAGTACGCCTCGAAATCAATCTGGAGCACGTACTTCATGCGGCTCAGCTCCTGCCGCCTTGCCATACGCGACGAGTACTCAACGTGCGGGATGCTCTTATTCTGAAGGCACGCGTTTCGGTGTGGTTCTGTAATGAGGCTGCGTCGTCCCTTCATCTCTGGGAGTGCAAAGAAATTCACACCATGAACTCCATCCGGCAGGCTTTTTTTCTGCAATCTGGTCTGCTGCAGGGCAGGGATCGGATTTAAGTGAAGCGCACATCCCTGCACTGCAACGTCCGAATGTTCCCTAATCGCGCCGCGAAGGCCCACATCATTTCCGAGAAAAGTGCTGCCTCTGGTCGACGAGCTCCCAGTGAGTTTCTCTGCGCAGCCTCTTTTTGCGCCTGCGTAATAGGCGCGGGCGGCTCCGAGATGCTCTCGCGATCGGAACGCTGCGCTGCTGCCATCACCTTCGTCCACTCCACGTACTCGCTCAGGGTACACTGGCTCCCGCTGGGTGGTGTACAGTGGTAGCTGTTGGAGGGCCCCGCTCACACTGCCGAATGCCTTGGCGATGGTGGAGCTCTTCCAGCTGCGTGCCAGCGCCATTTGCCGAAGCAGCTCGATTACAGCCGACGTTAGGTTGCGGCGTTCCAGCAACTCCGCGGGTATGCTCCTCAGTTCGTGCAGCCATCGGACGTGCGCTCGTCGCGTTTCCGCTGAGACGGCTGTCCAAGAGAACTGGCTGATATGTGGGGTTTTTTCCGTCAAAGATGTACCACGATCTCGGGCAGGCCGGTCCCCCCGGAAGAGGCCCGCCCCCATTGTTTAAATGGCGGTCGTTTGCGGTGGTCAGCGCTCTCAGCGCTTCATCTTCGTCTTATTCCACCTCGCTGCGCTCCTACCGGCGAGGGCGTGGCGCCGGGCGAGCTGCCGCGTTCGCGATAAGCTGCGCTGCCACGCGAGCCTGTGCCAGAGTTCCGTGCAAACAAACTCTTCCTGCAAACAATGCGGCGCACCAAAAGAAGCTGAGCGTGAGAACCAGCAAAGGCACGAAGCCTGTGGGGAAGCCGCACGACGCATCAAACGAAGAGGAGCAAAGAGGCAACGCACACCAACCGGTACGCGGCAGTACATCGACGCCGCCATCCCGGCTATCCTCGAGGACGACGAGCCTACCCCCGGCACGGATCAGGTGCACAAGCCCAAAGTAAAAGCGAGTCGTAAAGCTCCGCAACCGTTGTCAGCGTTTTTTGGACTACCTTTGATTTCTTGACAGGAGGTCAACGTCGCTGTCTCCGTCGGCAAAGACAGCTCCGAGAAGGAAGACGAGATCTACTCGCGCATGGAGCCCGATGCCGGTCTAATCGCCTGACAGGAGGTACACCCCGCCACTTACCCCGCACAAATTGCGTCGGGCAGTTGGCATGCAGGCTACTCGATCTGGTTTTGTGCGCGGCACACCGTACGCAATAACGGAGGCGCTGACAGTGGTGCCACTCGTTCTTCATCATTCCTTTGGCAAAGACAGTAGGATCACCCCGCACAAACTGCACAGGGGTCTTTCTTAGTCCCTTTAGCGCCTCCGTAATTGCATACGGGGTGCCGCGCACAAAACCAGATCTTGTAGCCTGCATGCCAAGAGCCCCAGCTGTCAGCGTTCGCTTTCCACCATCACCGGCATTCGCCGAGGATGTCTCTGCCCAAAGGTAATTTAATTTCCATCAAGAAGCAATGGCCTCGGTCTGGACAGCTTGGGCCAAAATGCCCTCCGTCCGTGCCGCGGCGTTTGCCGGCAGTGGTGCCTCGTTCGCGCCGGGGTGCAGCGCTGCTCGCGGCGAGGCGAACCGAGCGGCAGCGAACCGCAACTGTGTGCCGTTGACGGAGATGTACTAACCGTTTCCGCCCGAGGTGGGGTACAACACGGAGGCTCACCGGCATAACAGGCTGCACGGAACTCTGCCGCCCTAGCGAATCCACTGCGGTGTGAGGGTCCGAAGAATATGTTGCTGGTTTGCAAGTAGGCCCGCGAAGGGCCACGACTCGGGTTTCTGGCCGGATAGTCGATCGTGCGGCGGCTTCAGCGACGGCTCTGTAAAAGACTAGTGCCACATAATAGGAAGTAGGTTAACATTTATACTTTTCACTGTGACAAAAGAAAACAGGGTAGAACTATTTAAAATCAATCATATTGCAAGTGAAAAGAGAAAAAAAAAAGTTTTAAATGGGGAAAAAAGACCATCGAATAGCGGAACACCTGCTTGGGTCGACTATGGGCGGCTTCTACAACCATTAGGGAATTGGGCAATGACCACGTCAACACTCACTCTCAGTCGCTGTTCTCTTTCACTCCGCTCTACCTACAGCCAGTGACTTCGCTTTACTTAGTAGCATATGGCTTCAAACGACTACAAACACACAACCGCCAACAGATGCTTCATTTGGACTACTGCGTCGTCGGTGGCGGCGTCGTCGGACTCGCCGTCGGTGCCGCATTAGCCCCCTTCGGCAGCGTGGCCGTTCTGGAGCGCAACAAGCGCCTCATCCAGGAGACGAGCTCGCGCAACAGCGGCGTCGTTCACTCCGGCCTCTACTACCCCGCTGACTCTCTCAAGACAACCCTGTGCATGGCGGGCAACAAAAACATATGGCGCCTGCAACAGCGCTTTCCCGCCGCCGTGCGCGCCAGACGGAGTGGGAAGTGGATTGGCTCGTGCAGCCAGTCTGAGGACGCTGTGCTTAAAGACTTGATTGACAAGATGAGGGAGCGCCAGATACCCTACGAGATGGTGCCACCGCGGCAGGCACACAGGGAGGAGCCGCTGGTGCGGATGCACACGATTGTGAACTCCACGGACACCGGCATCATCGACGTCCACACGCTCGCTGACTTTTACCGCAATATTGTGGAGCAGGCGGCGGATGGCTACGTGCTCTGCGACTCTGACGTGGTGCGTGTGGCCCTGCCAGAGAAGAAGCAACGCGACACCGCAAGACCGGAAGGCTCGTCTATTAGGCTCACTGTTGCCAGCGCATCGAGTAGCGGCAGCGACCCCTACTCGATTGAAGTTGACAAGGCGGTGATCTGCGCTGCTGGTCTACACGCCAACACACTCTGGGAACGCCTCTCCTGTTGTGGCGTGGCCGTTTCGCAGCCGCCTTCGCATCGCCTGTACGCCTGCAAAGGCCGCTACGCCGGCTACCGCGGCAAGGCTCCTGTTTCCCGTTTGGTGTATCCTTGCCCTCTGCCGAACCTGGTGGGACTGGGCGTGCACAGCGTCGTTGACATTGCTGGGCAGGTGCGTTTCGGACCGGATGCGGTGTACGTCGATGACTTCGGTGACGTCGCGGTGGCAAACAGCCCAGTTGAAGAGGCTGCGTTCCTCGATAGCCAGTTCGCAGCGGTGCGGCGCTACATGCCGCGCATTGAGCGGGCGAACTTCTTCGCCGACTTTGCCGGAGTGCGTCCAAAGCTGGCGGCACCTGGTGAGGGCTTTCGCGATTTCCTCGTTGAGTACATCGACCACCTGGCGGAGGAAACGAACGCGGCAAGCGGCACTACCCCTTCTGAGGGCACACGTCTGACTCCAGTGATGAAGTCTGTCGAGGCAGGGAGCAGCAGTGACGGGGCGGAAAGAAGCACGACGGTTGTGTGGCTGAACGGGATCGAGTCGCCGGGGCTGACTGCGAGCTCTGCGATTGGCGACCACGTGGCGTCGTGGCTGGTGGGGCCGCGGCGCTATCAGAGGCATCCCCCGCCATGGAGCGCGTGAACGAGGAAAGAGAGGAGATGAATTAGCTCTGAGGGTTTGAAGGGCGTTTGACCTGGATGTGCTCTACATTACCCACTTCAAGTCTCTGTCAGCCGCTTTGCTTTCAGAGTTTCTCGTGTTTTTTCTTTGAGCTCTTTCCTTTTTCCTTTCTTGCTATCGCCATCACAAAGAAGACAACGACAACACTATAGTATACTGAGAAGATACATAAAGCTGTGTGTCTTCTGCGAATTTCGTCAAGAGTTTCTCAGCCGATGTCATTGAGGACGTGGGCTAGCGGACAAAGGCTTTCATTTTGGGAGACTCTAATGCAAAAACACGTCGTTTTATCCCTCCTATCGGATACATACATTCTCCTTTACTGTTCCCGTTCTTCTCAATCGATCCAACCTTATCTCTTTCCTCCTTTATTCTACACGCATTACCTCTCAGCTACCTGTTTATCTTTTTAATTTTTTTGGTAGTGCATTCGCTTCGATAGTGATCATAAAGCTTTAATAGACATTCCGCACCTCCTCACACTGCTTCGTTCATCATCTTTTTTCTTTCTAATTTCGTTCCGCTTTCACTTTGCTGAACCGGCTTTTTCTTCTTCATTTTTTTCTGATCTCTTCCTCCCTTCATTATACTCTACAGGTCGCGGCAACTTTATCCCTCCATTCATTCCACAGATTTACGCGCAGCTTACGCGTTTCCTGACCCGCACCACGACTGCGGCTAGCGGCAATAAGAGAAAGAGAAATACTTAACGCCCTTCTCCCTCACGGTGAAATCTTTTTTTTTTTTGCCCGGCGGTTGTGTTCAACGCAGCTCAAGTAAAGACCTCTTTCACGTGTGTGTGTTTTTTTTTACCGAAAGTATTCTCCTGTTACCGAAGCACCACGTTTTTTTCTCTCTTTATCTCCGCTTGCCTCTGTCTCGAAGGCCAGCAATCAAAACGCAAGGACAAATTTGTCAACACTCTTGTTTCCATCTTTACGGAGACAATCAGAGAGCCTTTATTCAAATCATAAACGTTGTACCTGGACTGCGCCGTGATCGGGTGTTTGCTCTCCTTTTTTTTTAAACTGCTGAGTTTGTGTGTGCACGAGGCAGGATAGAAAGGAAGAGGAAGTAAAAAGGAGCCGTTGCCGAAAGAGGTTCACGGCAACTGGCTTCCCTTTTTTTGAGCAGTTTACTTCTTTTTTTTTTGTTTTCTCCTGTACAGAGGACCTCAGTCCTCTTTCGTTTTTTTCTTCTCTTCCTTTCCCGGTGCTCTCGCGTCCACCTTCTCGCTCATGGGCGACGCAGTACGCTCGTCGCTGCCGGAGACGCTGGACGGCATCGCAGCGCAAGTTACCGCCATTCAGGCGACCTTAGTGGAGAGCTTGCACGATGAACTTGTCTGCGCCGTCTGCGGCTGCGTTTTCATCGACCCCCGCGTCCTTCAGTGCCAGCACTGCTTCTGCCTCCGGTGCCTTTACTCCACCGTGGCGCGAGATCGCATGCCGCAGCTTGAGGTGCCGTGTGCCTACCGCTGCGAGGAGATGACGGTGACAAAGGGCGACATCCGCACGCTGCCCAAGAATCACTACATCACCAACACGTGCATCCTGCTGCGTCAGCACCTCGTCCGCCGTGCACAGCTGCTGGAAAAAAAGTTCACTCTTCTGAAAGAGGACGTAAGTCAGGTGGAGAGTCGCACCTCCGCAGCCTCGCCGGTGGTGCAGTTCGGTGCAGCACCGTCGGACAGCGCTGCCGCGGCAAACGACTCTGTCGCCGACACAAAGCACACCGCGGAGCGGCTGCTGCAGAAGAAGGAGCGCGACCTCGTCGCGGAGCTCTACGAGTGCGAGTGGTGCTCCTGCAGCTCCCCGTCCTGTGAGGTGTGCCCCTACTGCTGGAGCCGCGTGTGCGCTGAGTGCCGCGGGCAGTTCTCCGACCACCAGTTTCTCTGTGTGGAGCCGAACCAGCCGGGCCGCCGACCGCCGGAGGGGTGGCTGCCGGGCACCGCGCCGTCTGGTGTTGCAGCACTTTCTGCCGAGACGCACAGCAGCGGCGGTGGTGGTGGAGGAGAGACGCCTCTGACAGGCGACGCAGCGGCACATACCGCCGAGGAGGGCAACGCGAGTCCCCTCGCCGGGCACGACGCCGCCTTCCCCTTCTTCTTTACGCCGTTCTTCGTCCCCACCTTGGTGAAGGAGTGCCTCGTGAAGCAGCACCACGCACCGCTGCAGCTGAGCGAGATCGACGTCCGGAACGTCACGCCGCTGCGTCTCGCTGTGCCAGAGTACGCCGTGCAGTGCCAGCACCACACCACGGGCTTCGCCTTCAACTACGCCGTGCATCCAACCTTCTCCGTTGGGGAGGGGGTACCGGTGGATCTGAACACGCCCCACTGGACGGAAGGCGACGGCAAGCCCAGCTCCACCCTCTCCTTCCTGGCCAACGCCACGCGGCTCGGCGAGACGGTGCTGCAGGACCTGCACAAGCTGAGCACGGCAACGAGTGACGTGGTGATGGAGCTGTCGAGTGCCGCTCACCAGGCCTACGTGCGCCGCAACAAGGGCTTTCACATGTACGCGCTGCACGTGTGGGTCTTGGTGCGAGCGCAGTGCCAGATCGCCCGTGATGCGCTGCTGCCGCACCTGGAGCGCTCACGGCTGCTGGAGAACATCATGGGTGACCTCGTCACTTACCGCTTCCAGCAAACAATGGGCCGCGCCTCGCCGCCGCAGAAGCACGTGATTCGCGATCGGTGCATGGTCTTCCTCAAGACCGAGATCCAGCTCTGCCGGCAGCTCGATCAGGTGATGGAGGGCATCGACGCGGCGTGTCGAGGCATCCGCGCCTTGCTGGGCCGGATGCGGGACGCGATGAGGGAGTTGTCGCAGCCGAAGGTGCACCGTGGCGAGGAGCACAAGAAGTCGCGCCAGAGTCGCCTGCGTTTCAGCGTGCAGCTCTTCCACACACGCGACGAGCAACAGCAGCAACAACAGCAGCCAAGCACACACACCGGACGGCCGCAGGAAGACGACCTTGTAGCCGCGGACGGGGACGTTCCAACGCGCGTGAAGCAGGTGCGTGGCGTTGCAGCCCGGCGCAACGCGACCCACGCCACCCCGCCCAGCGTCGCTGCCGCTGACCCCGGCTTGAGCGACGCCGCCGTCCCGGGAAGCAGCTTCCGTGGGCAGATCCGCGAGCACCAGCCCACGACTCAGGCTCTCACCGACTCTCTTCTGTCTCTGCTGCGCTGCTTCATGCAGGCCCGCGTGTGGGAGTGGTCGCTGGGCAACACGTGCATTCGTGAGTGTGGCCTCGGGGAGGAAGACCGCCGCGTCCTTCTCCAGTGCGAGGAGACGCTGCAGCTGCAGACCGACTCCCTGCTGCGTGGCATTTGGCGCAGCGCACGGCTTGTCTACATCTTGGAAGTGCAGCAGGACGAGCTGGGGCCGGCGTCGTCGCTTGACATTCTGATGGACAAGGAAACGCTTGCGCTTCTGGACACCGCGACGGACAACCCAATTTACGAACACAACGAAGTCTTCGAGGGCCTCAAGGCGCTCTCGCAGCTGCGCAACCACCTGCTGAACGTCTCCTCCGCCAACATCATCGCCGCCCGCACACCCGACACCCAGCAGGAGTTGTTGAACATGATGACGTCGGTCCTCAAGACAACGATGCAGCATCAAATGACAGTCCTGCGCTCCGTCACGGCGGCGGAAGACAACTATGAGAGCCGCTTTGCCACCTACTTGCGGACGCGGCAGATGACACCGGATGTCGGGGAGGCACCGCCGATCAACGAGGGCACGCTGCTCGCTGTTGACGTGCTTAAGGCGCTACAGCAGCACCGTGATGTGAACCTTGGTGGGCGGACGACCGCGCCTGCGACGCCACCTGACACAGCTGCGGGTGCTGGCGGTGGAGTAGGGCAGGAAGGCGTGCCGCGTCTGGCCATGGCACGACCGAGCCGGCCCTACCCTGTTGCACCGGGTCAGAAGGATGCGAAAGAGTTCTCGACGTCGTCAACGCCGCTCTGTCCCTACGACACCCGCACTGTCACCCACGCGCTGCTCACAGACTTCTCGCGTCGCGACACGGCCCTGCTGTCGTGTCAGCGCTTCGGTGAGGCTCTCGTGCGTGCCGCCAATGGACAGTCGCTCGACGAAGGCCGCAGCCTCTTTGACACCGACGCCGCGGAGGCACCAATTGGACTGCATCAACCGCCACCGCTGCCCACGCCACCTCTTGACGGTGCGCCTGCCACTGCTGCGGAGGAGACGTCGCCTTCGTTGGAGCTGCTGCCGCCGCCTCTCTTTCACGTAGAGGAGGAGCTGCCGCTCCTCTCAGCCCACACGGAGTGCCACGCGACTGCCTCAGAGGGGACGGGTAGTGCTCCGCGAACGCAGGTGACAACGCTGCGTGCACGTGAAGTCGACAGCACTGGTGCTTTAATGCACGAGACAGAAGCGGCGACTGGTCCCGCCGATGCCGACGCGCCACACCCGCTGCTGTCCACAACACCCCCGTCTTTTGTTCCCCTTCCGCCACCGTCGGCCTCGCTGCGCACGGTCGATGTGGATGCGCCGGTGAGCCCGAGTCGCACACTCGGTGGCGTGTCCTCTCCCGTGATCAACGCGGCTCAAGAGGCTGCAGCAGATGCTGAGCATGCGGTGGCTCCGCCCAACGCTGTCCATGATGAGTTGCTGTTCGAGGCAGACTGCGAGGATACGGCGGTGGAGACAGCACCGGTTATTCCGACGCTTGCCGACTCGGATGGCTGTCGTAAAGCCGCGAAGCTGTTCAAGTCGACGTTCCAGCTGCCGGCCACCACGACGTCGGTGCAGCAGCGGCGCGTCACGTACCTTCCGTTCTACCGCGGCGAGTGCACCTACAAGGGCATGACGACCACCTTCTTTGTGGATGCACAGACGGGTGCGGTTGCCGTCAACCCGCAGCTGCTGGCCGCTGGTGGCCGTCGGCAGTACCTACTGGAGCTCGTGAGCTCGCCGCTCTTCTTCATTCTCTTCAACTCGACGCTGAGCATCCTGCTGCACAAGCGTTACCAGCTCGAGATCTTCTACAAGTAACTTGAAGACTTCTTTTTTGTTGTTGCTGTCTTAGTCGGGAGGATGTTGTCCGCTTAGGTAGCTGTACGTTCTTCTTCCAGTGACGGAGCGTCGGTTTGCATCGTTAGCTTCACAGGTGGTGCACACGGGTAAAACGGGTGCGTGATTCTTTCCTTTTTTTTTTTTTTGACGTGCAAACACGGCCTGCTCCAAAAATTGGCAAAGTCGTGGAAGCGAAGGAATCTTATCAGTCTTTCTTACTTTCTTTTTTTTTGTCTTCACACATTGCAGTGGGTCGAAGAAGTGCGACTTGTGCAGCCTACTAGTCAACGCTTTCTTTGTCTGTTGTTCCTACATTAACACTATTTACTTTTTGCCGTTGAAAAGAGAAATTCCTTTTTTTACAACAGGAATGAAAGCAAAAAGGGTTACAATTGTTATGAGGAGTCTGTCCTCTATTAGAGTCGAAATGCGCTCTCATCAGCACGGCCCTTAATGGAGCGACAATTTAGTATTGGGTTTTTCTTGTTTACGCGGCTACGCTTCTCGCAAAGGCCTTGCTTGATAGACGTGAAGAAAACATTGAAAAGAGATACGCTGCTTTTAATCTCTCCCTCTCTCTCTCTTCCTTCTTCTCCATCACTCTCCAAAGCCGTCGTCACATCGGCGTAGAAATTTCTTTCTTTTTCACTCACAGTTTTAGACATCGGCGCGAATGAAGTTCACGCATCGCGAGATTGAGGCGGACCGCAAGAAGCCTGTGGGTTCGCTCTTCATGCACATGATGGACCGCGACTCCCTGCCATCCCGCGCACACTGCAATCAGCGGGCCCGCCTCCTCAACGCCCACAGCCTTCCCGACACGCAGCTCTCGCTCTACCGGCACGACGCCCCGTGTCGCGACACAACACCGCTTCACCACGGACGGCGCCACTTCTCCAAAGACGGTCGGCACATCGATTTCCTGCGTGGTGAGTGCGCGCGTCCGGCGAGTGGCGTGCGGCGCAGCGGGACACCGAAGGGCGGTGTGGATCACATTGGCGTAAACATGACGCCGACGGCTTCCAGCCTCGTGCATACGCCACGTCAGCGGCGACAAGTGCCGCCACCGTCGCGCGAGTCACCCGCGCGGCCCTTCTGGCTCGGAGACGACAAAATCGACGGCTCAGTACGGCGCGGTCGCGGGGCGGCACGCAGCGCCTCTGTTGGTGGTGCTCCGTATTCACGCACCAGCAGCTGTGGCAGTGCCAACGGCTCGCGCGATCATCTCGCGGTGGGCTCGCTGCTGCCCTTCGCAGAAAAGACGCCAGAGCGTCCGGTGCCGCCGCCTCTGCCGCCGCGAAAGCAGCGCACGACGGGCCTTCGCCTCTTCCCTGAGCAGCGCTCCCGCAGCGCCGACGACGACCGCCGTGGTGTACGCATCGTCGCACCGCAGCCGCACTGGCGCTCGGCGGCCGACCGGCAGTGGGACTTCCTGGAGCTTGGGATGGCGCGGCGGGAGACCCCAACTCCGCTTTACCGCAACCACAGCACGGTGGACGTCGGCGGTGGCCCGATTTTTATGGCGGCAGAGCCGGAGCGTAGTCAGCAGCGGTGGCGTGGCGGGCGGCGGTGCAGCGCGGCACCGGTGTCGCGGCCGTATGACATCATCACGGGACGTCCTCTCGTCCGATAGAGCTGCCAGGCGCCGAGGCGATCGTGGATGCGACGTGAACGACTCCTGCATGCTGCAAGTAGAGACGCGGTCTTGCATGGATCTGCACCACGTACTTTTTCCCGCTTTCTCATTTTACCTATTGTTTTCCTCTTTCCTCTTCTATTCTTTTTCTCCTCATTAGACTAGATTTGCCACCATATTTGTTCCAGAGGGAAATTCCCCATCACTTTTGTTTTTGTCTCTTGATGCGTCCGGCTGAATCACTGTAGCTCTACACTCGTTTCGATCCATTTAGAAAAAGTGAGATGTTTGTCGCCTGTGTTCCATAAAGAAATGAGTTCCCTTCTTTTGCGAATGGCGCACTATCGCGTTAAATGGTGTGGCGAATGCGGGTGGAGGACCCAGCCGTACGTTATTCATCGTTCGTTTCGTAGTGGAAGATGTACTGCTGCCTCCCTCGCGTTGTAAGGTTTTAAGGTGCCTTTCGGCTTTCGAGGTTTTTTTTTTTCGCGCAAGGGAAGTTGATTAGATGCGCCTTCGCTTGTAAACGAAGAGGGGCAACATCGACGCGACGGAGAAGCGCTTTTCGTTGCTTACTTCTTCATCTTTGCGTTTACCGCATCCCTCACTTCTATGTTCATCTCACGACCGCCCCTCTACTCATCACCACATGCAGAAACACGTCTGCGCCGTCAAGCAACGCTTTCGGTGTACTTCACACTCTGAAATTCCACCCTATTTATTCACAAAGCAAGATGGTCTTCTACTTCACCTTAGCCTCCGACCCGTCGGTGATGTGCTACATGGGCCGCGACAAGTACGAGAACGAGGAGCTCATCAAGTTTGGCTGGCCCGAGGACTTTTGGTTCCACGTTGACAAGCACAGCAGCGCCCACGTCTACGTACGTCTGCCACCTGGCAAGGGCATGAAGGATCTGACGCCTGAGATGGTGGAGGAGTGCTGCCAGCTTACCAAGGAGAACAGCATTGAGGGCTGCAAGCTGAACGACGTCCGCATCGTCTACACGCCGTGGAGCAACCTCAAGAAGACTGGTGACATGGCGGTGGGCCAGGTCGGCTTCCACAAGGAGGAGCTGCGGTGCTACCATACGATCGCCAGCAAGAACCGGCTGATGCTGAAAGCGCTGGAGAAGACGCGGGTGGAGAAGAACGACGTCGACTTTCGAAAGCTGCGCGAGGACCGCGACATGGAGGAGCGCCGCCAGCAGCGCGCCGCGAAGGCTGAGCAGGAGAAGCAGTCCCACCTCGACCGCCAGGAGAAGCAGCGCCAGGACGACCTGCGCTCGTACAAGGGCGTGATGGATGACAACAACATGCGCCTCAACACTGGCGAGGTGCCCGACGAGGACGACTTTATGTAAGAGGGGAATTGTGTCTGCTTTTGAACACCCCTGTGAGTCTTTTTTTTTTTTTTTGAGCCTTGCTGGTTTTAATGGGGAAGCGGCTGTAACGTAAGCCCGGTGTACCGACCGAGGCCATAAGAACAAGCAATGCAGGAACTGCACGCGGGAGGTGTAACGTGCAATAGAAGGCCGTGACCGGGGAAGTGAAGGCACACGGGCGGCACTGCAACGTCAACGGCGGTACGTGTTGCGCGCAGCTAGTAGCCCCTATCCTTGTGGGGAAACCTCAGCTGACCTTTTTCATTACGCGTTGTATTTCCTCTTTTGGTTTTCTCACAAAAGATGCCAAATGAAGCGGCAACGGTGTGAACGACTCTTCATTTTCTGGACGTCGTACGATGCAATGTGCAAACACAACGCACTCTATCCCGCATTTGTTCCTCATTTTCACTTTCGCCTCTACCTCCTTTTCAGCTCAACGCAATACCACGCTCTTCACAACGGATGCTATACGTCCTGACACACGAAGAAGCAAACAACCATAAAAAAAAGAGAAAAGAGGCGATGAGGGCGTTTCGTGTGGCAAGTGGGGTGCACCACCGCTTCACTACCGCCAGTCGCACCGCAGAAGCACGGCGCAGCCTCCGCACACGCGACGGCGTCAACACGCAGGCCCGCTTGCGCGCTGCCGAGAAGGATGAGCCGGCCACCTCAACGCTTCGCCCTCCGCCGTCCGGGATGGACCTCCAGTACATCCTCAGCCGCGTTCCAGACATGTCGCTTTACCAGACAGAGGACGCCGTGTGGTCGGCACCGACCTTCCGCAGTGCCTGGTCCACGCTGCACCAGCGCTGCGCCGAGCTGCTCGAGACAGACCCAGAAGCCGCACAACGGGTACGTGACACAGACGGAAAAGGGTTGGCGCTCTGCACCTCTTACGCCGAGACACTGCATCTGATGTCCCTCCTTTCCCCCACACTGCGCAGCGGCATCACGCAGCACCCTTTGTTCAACTCCGCCGAGGTGGAGGAGTTCTTTGTGCACGTCGGACAGGATGTCGAGGTGCGGGGCAGCGGCGGGTGGGTTCTCCAGCTGCCGCCACCGAGCGCAGATGAGCTGCAGTTCCTTGTGAAGCAGGTTGGCCGCTTCGGCAGCGACGGGCGGGGCTGCGTCGCGAACACGGCGCACCGCGCGTCAGTGTGGCGTGGCCGTCACGGCGAGGTCCTCGGTGTCACCTTACGTGTGGGCCGCTACGTCCCTGGTGTGGCACGCGCTCTCCTCCCCCTCATTCTGCGGGGCAGCCTCCTCATCATCTCCAAGGCCGGAATGGGCAAGACGACGCTGCTGCGTGACATCGCGACGGGGCTGGCGCAGCAGCGTGGGATGCCACGTGTCACCGTCGTGGACACGTCGAACGAGATCGGCGGTGATGGTCCGATTCCGCTGCCCTACCTCGGCCGGTGCCGGCGCATCCAGGTCGCCACCCGCGAGGACCAGAGCCGTGTCATGACGGAGGTCATTCAGAACCACAGTCCAGAGTACCTCCTCGTCGACGAGCTCGCCACCGCGGCGGAGGCGGAGGCTGCGTGGTCGATTGCCCAGCGCGGCGTGCACCTCATCGGCACCTGCCACGGCGAGAGTCTCGAAGGCCTCATCCAGAACCGCGCCTTAAATCTTCTCGTCGGTGGCGCGGCGCAGACCTTCCTGAGCAACGAGGAGCGACGGCTGCGCAACAAGACAAAAAAGTCGGTGCTGGAGCGGCCCTTCAGCGCTCCTTTCCAGTTCGTGGTCGAGCTGCAGTCGCGCCACAAGGCACACCTCTACGTGGACGTGAACAAAGCGGTGGACTTGGTGCTGGATGACCAAGTCGCACAGGGCAACGCGTCGGTGGGCGGTCCGATTGACCTGCGGGAGCCGCTGCCGGCACACATTCTGCGTCTCCTTGAAGTGCAGGACAAGCAGAGGCGATTGCAACAGCAGAAGAGCGAGCGTGTTGGTCAGCCGGCTGGCGCAGAGACCTTGGAGGCCGAGGCACTGCGTCTTGCCTCTGGTGGCGGCAGCGTGGACAAGGATGGCTACTCGGTGCCGTCGAGCGCGCGGGACGGCATTGACGGTAGTGAGGCGAGCAGTACTGAATTTTCGGCGCACGATGAAGACAGGTATGAGCGGCGCCAGCGCAAGAACGTGCGGCATCGCCAGCGCAAAAACGCCGACGAGGAGCTCTACAGGGAACTCCGCGGCTTCTTTTAAGCTCCTTTTTTTTGTGCAATGCTCTGCTTTGTCTGAAAACGCATGTGTTGCTAAATATGTCTTTTTTTGGTTCTTCTTGTCGCGGCAGTCACACTCTTCGTATTGGCCTCTGTCGATGCACCGCGTGCTTTTATAGAACGCCCCAGCCGCGGCATGATCCTGTCAGCCTTGATTCACAGTCTTCTTCGTCTTCAGAGAAAAAAAATGCCTCGTTTGTTCACTTGCTTTGTGAAAGGAAGAGGTGACTCTCTCTTTTTTAGACCTTTACGCGCACTCGTTGGCGCTGAGCGCAACAGCAGCTGCGGCCGTCCACAGAACATGACGGCTGAGTCTGCCTGATATCCATTGCTACTCTCCTCCTCCTCTTCCTTTTTTCCCCGTTACTTCTATACTCTGCTCCCATGTCGCCCTAAAGAAGCTTGCTAAGTGAATTGTTACTCTCGTCCGAGGACTATAATTTTTCTTTGTTTTCTAGACAGTCCGAATGAGCTTCTTTTTGCGCCGTGCTCCTGTTCTTCTCGGCGTGCGACCGGCATCAGCGTTCCGGCGACTAGTGCCCGTCCCGACCTGCCCGCAGGTCACCCGTCGATGCTTCTTCACCTCCAGCGCGGTCGCTCGCTCTCCGCAGCAACGCGCTCCCGCTGAGAATGACGCGGCGGCAGTCACAAGCAACTTCGCCGACCTCGACAAGCGTCTCTTCTCCCTCCGCATCTTCCACAGCCAGCTGAGCACCACAGAGGCCGACAGCATCCAGCAGCGCCAGCGTGCCGAGCAGGAAGGGTGGGAGATGCTGCGGTCCGTCCCAGAGGAGGCAGTCGACCAGCTTTCCACCACGACCGTCGCTGAGATTGTTCAAACCTACCACTACTTCTCGCGCTTCTGGGAACATGGTGTGGATGGCCCGGCGACGGCGTCTGCGAGCGGCTTTGCGGCGCGACCCGGCGCGGCGGCCAGCGCGGCTGATGGTGTCCGTGAGCCCTTCGAGTACCCCATATTGGATCGGTTTAGCGCCGGCGCGGAGGAGGACACGGTGGCGCGCAAGCTGCCGCTGTCGGCGGTGGAGGCGGTGGACACCCACTACACCGTGGCGCGGCCCAACCCTCTCGACCAGGTCTTTGACTTTTAGGCGGTGCTTTGTTGGCCCCAAAAGGGGATGGATGCGTGTTCGACGTGGGAACTAGTCGCTTTTTTCAAACAGAAGACTCTTTACTGTGCGCATTGGAATTATCTTCAAAGATTTGTGTGTGTGTGTGTGTGTGCTACACGCATAGAAAGTGATACTCGGCATGATAACCAAAAAAAAAAAATTATTTATTGCGCTTTTAACCAATCGGGTCGCTCTTTCGACACTGTAGCATTGCAAACTACCACGGCCTCCACACTCTCACTTCACTTCTTCTTCCCACCTGCTCTTCTGCTCGAACGCTCACATCGTGAAAAACACCGCCCAAAAAAAAAGGATCAAAAAGCATAGCTTCCTTGCAACTCAACGATCGAATTCGTCCTGCGCGTTTCGTTGTACTCCGCACGTCAGCTATACCTTCTCTTTTTCTTTTCTCCATTTCAGCAAGCATTCAGCATAACCGACATAAGTTGACGCCAATTCGTTCTCTCCTCTCTCTCGTTACCACATTCGTTGACATCACAAAAAAAAAAAATTACACTTTGATACACGATATCTTGATTCTCCTCCTCGAAGAATGCCTGTTCCCTTGTACTGGCGCGCGCTGTGTCGCACCTACCAGGGCGTGATTTATCTCATCAGCCATGTCCTGCGGTGGCGCACGCCGGTCATCATCAAAGGACCGGGCTCGCTCGCCACCCTCCCCGCCTTTGTCCGCGGCGCCAAGCTGCACCGTGGGTTGCTGGTGACGGATGCCCCCATCATGAAGCTCGGCCTCGCCGACGACCTTATCCGCGAGATGAAGGAGCACGGCACCGAGCTTGCCGTCTACCAGGATGTGCTGCCGAACCCCACGCTGGCGATGGTGGAGGCGGCAAACGAGCTCTACATCAGGAGCAAGTGCGACTACGTCATCGCTGTGGGCGGTGGCAGCGTGATGGACTGCGCCAAGCTGGTCGGCGTGCGGCAGGCCCGCCCTCGCACCCCGCTCGGCTCGATGCGTGGGATCCTGCGGGTGCTGTGGCCGCTGCCGCCGATCATTGCTGTTCCCACAACCGCCGGCACGGGCAGCGAGTGCACGATCGCGGCGGTGGTCGTCGACGCGGCGAACAACGACAAGTTCGCGGTGATGGACCCCTTCTTGGTGCCGAGCTACTGCGTGCTCGACCCGAAGCTCACGGTGGGGCTGCCGAAGTTCATCACGGCGACGACCGGCATGGACACCCTCACCCACGCGATCGAGTCCTACATCAACATCTTCCACTACCCGTATGTCGACAAGGCGGCGATTCGGGCGGTGGAGCTGGTCGCCAAGTACCTGCTGCGCGCCTACGAGAAGGGCGACGACATGGAGGCGCGGGAGAACATGCTGCAGGCGGCCTACCTCGGCGGCATCGCCTTCACGCGGGCCTGCGTCGGCAACGTGCACGCCGTCGCCCACGCTGTTGGCGGGCTCTACAACGTGCCGCACGGCTTTGCGAACGCCGTCATCCTGCCGCACGTGCTCGACCTGTACGGCAGCGCCGTGTACAGGCCGCTCGCCCGCCTCGCGGACGCCGCCGGAATTGTCGGGAGCGGCGACGAGGAGAAGGCGAAGCGGTTCATTGCGTGGATTCGCGAGCTGAACGCGCGCATGCAGATCCCGACCACGCTCGGCGCCAATGACGAGCGCTACCGCATCCAGAGCAAGGACATCCCCTTCCTCGTGCGACACGCGCTGCAGGAGGCGAACCCGTTCTACCCTGTCCCTGTCATCTTTGGCGAGGCCGAAATGACGCACATTCTCAATGCGGTAAAGTGAGTGTGTGGGCAGGAGTGTAATGTTTTTTTTTTTGTTTTTTTTTCTAGTTTCTCCTTCATCCGTGCATTCTTCACTTCCCTCAGCGCTTATCTTCGTTTTTAACGATTGCGATCGCTTTTTAATAATAATAATGAAAGGAAAGAAAAAAAAAACAGCAACAAAAGAAAGCCGTCGATTGAGTTTCGAGCCGCCACGGAGAATTAAATGAATCAAAAAAAAAAACGCCCATTTCTTTTCACATCCCGCCTTTCTTCCTCCTCCTCTCCTTAACCGATTCCGGATCGGGCATGCCTCCTCCGCCATTAGCTTCCCTCTCCGCCAAACACCACTAGCGAGCTGCCAAAAAAAAAGGTAGGCCACTGCGAGAATCGAACTCGCGACCCCCACTTTACGAGAGTGGTGCACTGCCACTGTGCTAAGCGGCCACGTTGCCTTGCGACTGCTTTTCGTGATTTCCAATAAAGAAAGTACGAGGGAGGAAGAGGCGGAGAGAAAGTGAGGGAACATGAAAAGGGAGAGCAGCATTTCAGATCCGGAATGCAGCGCGCAGAAAGAAAAGGCAGCGGAGCGACAAACATTCTCCTTCAGTTTCATGTTTCTTAGTTTTTTGTCGTGGGGGAAAAATCTATGAAGTCCACAAAACACAACAACCAAACCAATCCGTAAACAAAAACACCACAACAAGAACAAGGAAACACTTCACTACACGTCGCAGTCGGACTTGAGGTAGTTGACGTCGATTGCCTCCGGAAGCTGAATCTTGCCCGGCTCCGAATGCACCGCCTGCACGGCCTTCAGCGCCTCCTCAACCGGCTGCAGCACCGCTCCACCGTCGACGATGCTGGCCGTCTCGTAGGCCGGAATCGACACCGGCTCCCACGCCCCAAAGGCGCGCTGCGTTGTCCGCAGGAGTGACACGCACGTCGCGAGGTCGGCGGCCCCGCTGTGGTAGACGGCGATAGGCTGGTCGGCAGCCGCCACGACGTCCTGCACAAACTGCAGCGTTGCTGTCACGCGGGCGGCGGTGTCCTGCAAGGCGGCGCGGCTCTGCTGCGTGCGCTGCTGGCACTGCTGCTGCAGACTCGTCTCCAGCGCGTCGAGGCGCGACCGCAGCCGCGTGAAGCTCTGCGCGATGTCGCTGCGCACGCGGTCCTGCGACTGCGCCACGTCCGTCTCGGCGGCGTCGACGAGGTCGAAGACGCCCTGGATCTCCTGCGTGAAGGTGGTCGCGTTCTGCACCCACCGCTCCAGCCGCGGCACCTCCTCGCGCGCCGCCTGCTCGATCGGGATGCAGTTGTCCTGCGAGTAGCCGTCGTAGTAGAGGCAGTGGCTGCAGAGAAGCCGCTTCTCCGTTGGCGACCAGAACTCGACAGCCTTGGCGGGGTGCACGGTGCAGCGGGGGTCCTCCGCGGCGGCAGGGCGGCGCGCAACGGTTGTGACGACAGCAGCGGGAGGAACTGCCGTCGATGCTGGTTGTGGCGCTGGCGCTGGTGCTGGTGGTGGTGGAGCGCTCACTGTGCCGCCCGCGGCGCCGTTGGAGTGCTGCGGCCGCTCACCAAGGCGTCGCGTCACGACAACAGGCTCCACAACGCGCACGTAGACGACGAAGCGGGGCATCGCCTGGTGCATGTGGCACACCGCCACGGCGTTGCGGGAGGGGATGTGGAACGCGTCGAAGCCCGCGTCCTCCAGCATCTCCAGGCACTGCCCCATCGAGAAGCGGTGGAGGTTCGCGTCGAGGTCGTGCGCCTCCTCCTTCGTGACTGTCCGCGCCTTTCCCACCGCCACGTCGAAGGCGACGAGGGCCCAGCCGGCGCGGAAGAGGTCGCCGAGCTCCTGCGCAGGGGCGGAGAGGCGTGTGGCGTCTCGCTGGTAGAGCACCACGGCGCTCGAGCAGAGCCCGTCCGGGTCGTCCTGGTTTGAGAGGCCGAACGGGGCACCAGAGACGCACGCCGCCTCCATCTTCCGCAGCGTCGACGGGCTGCACAGCTTCCACAGCAGCTGCAGCTCCGGCGCGGTGCCGGGACGCGTGGGGTGCATGCGTGCCATGCGGTCCATCAGCGGCGTCCACGCCTCTGGCGACGCCTCGACCGCCACGAGCCCCTCAGTCGGCGACACCTGGTACTCCTCCCCGCTCTGCGCACCGAGCTTCATGAGGAGGTAGTCGGCCTCCTCCTTGATCCTCGCCGGTGCGCGGTGGGGCGGGCTGAAGGCGTGCTCGCGCAGCGCCGCACTCAGCGACGACTTGCTCGGTGAGAGGCGCGAGTTCGACGAGGTGTCGACCGCAGTGTTGGCGAAGCGGCTCGAGGCGGCGGCGGCGTGGGGCAGCGGTGACGTGCTGAGGGTGGAGGGACGATGCTGCTGCTGCACCACTGGTGTACGTGTGGTGACGGCGGCGGCCGGGGCGGTGCTCTGCATCCACCGCTGCCACTCCTTCGCCAGCGAGGCAATCTGCAACGGAGTGAAGTCGTTCATGTCCTCCGCGATGGTGAGGAAGAGGTCCTCGGTGCAGTAGACGAGGTCGTCGAGGGTGTAGCCGGAGTCTTTCAGCCGGCTCGTGAAGCGTGACCACAGAGCGGACATCGTCTTTGTTGGCGGGGAGAGAGAATGGCGTCGGCGCACTCGATAGAGTCTATGAGAAAAAAAAAGAGAGATGTGGTCGTGGTAGTGGTACAGGGATCCTCCGCTGCTGCTGCTGCTGGATGCAACGAGGACAACAGGCAAGGATGAACCCACGAACTGCGGGCCCAAAAAAGGAGCAGAGAAGAAGCGAGCGAGAAAAGGGATGTGACGCACAAGAAAAATGAAGTTGCCGTTCCAGCGCAAAAGTTTTGAGTCGCAGCTTGCTGGAAGCTACACAGGGGACTTTGACTGCTTTAGCGTCAGGGAGACGAAACAATAGAGTTCACGTCGTCACAGAGCTGCAGAAAATCACTACATCAACGCACACACGCATACGCATAAACGCAGAGGGTTACACGCAGAGCGTTGACAACAAGAAATAGAAGCAGGAGGTTAAAGCGTCGGTGGGAAACTGAGGGAAGCATGGAAAAACAAAAGTAATAATAAGAACAATCTAGTAGTAAAGCACGTTTGTAGGGAAGACGATTACAAGTTACAGAAGCAGAATACAAGCAACAGAGCACAGCAGAATCAATCAGACCGACGAGTCCTTCAGGTTCAGCGCGATCACCAAGTCCCCAAACGGCGCGGGGGCGACGTGGTGCAGCTTCGCACTCGAGCACAGCCCCAGCAGCGACATGAGCGCCTCCGTCGTCGAGGCGGACTGCGCGTCGCCACCCATCGGGTCACGGTGCAGTCCCCTGTCCAGTCCCACGTCGTCGTCTTCGTCGTCCATCAGGTCCAGCTCCGCGCCACTCCAGTCAAATTGGCTGTCCAAATCGAGACCCGACAACGCGCCAACCGAGGCGGTGGCCAGCAGCGACCCGACAGGCGGGTAGCCGCGCGGGAAGGACGACGTCGCTGCGCCGACACCGTGTGCGGCCCCGCCTGTCTTCCGCTTCGTGCCCAGCGGAGAGGAGAAGGGCGAGGGCGACGAGCCGTCCTTCCCCGAGCTGACCAGCATCCCCATCTGCCGCACATGCGGGGCATCAGCGAGCCACACGGCGTCCTCCAGGTGGCCCACCGCCGAGCTCGTCGCGGCGCCAGAGGGGCACGCCACCGGCACCGGCGACGCCACGCCCGCCTTCGCCGTCGCAGCGCCGCCGACCACCGAGGAGAAGATCGCCGCGTTGTGTGGCCCGAGAGGGCTGGAGCGCGACTGCCGGCCGGTGTCGTGGTCAAAGAGCTCCGACAGCTCCGGCGGCGGCAGGACAAAGTCGGAGAGGGCCGGCATCGGCGACTTGCGCTGTGCCGTGAAGAGGGGTGAGATGCGGCTCGTCGGGCTCACGCCGGCCGCGCGGGTGGCGGACGACGGCGACGTGCCGGTAGGCGCCAGGTGCGGCGTCGGCAGCGAGGACTTCGCGAGCGAGCCCGTCACCTCCAGCGACGTCGACGGGGAAGCGGCATCGCTGTCGCCAGCTTGGGTGCGGGAGGCCGGGCTGCGCGCCTTGATCGGCGACGACCGCTCCTGCGTTGTCGTGGGGAAGGACGTCGACGACGGCGGTGTCGTCTGGTAGCGCCACGCCTTGTTCACCACCACATCGATGCGCACAAAGTCCATGCTAGACCAGAGGTAGCGCTTCTCTGCGGCGGCGGGAATGAGCGGGCAGTCCTCGGCGCGGTGGAGGAGCCGCAGCGAGACCTGATTCAGCGGCGAGTGCGGCCCGCGCAGACTCGACGCCGTCGCCTCTCGTGCCAGCGGCGAAAGCGGCGATGCCGCGCCGAGGCTGCGGCAGTCAAACACGTCCGTCTGCGTCACCGAGGCGTCGTCCGCCGTAGTCATGCAGCTTTGCAGCACCACGCCATAAATCTCCTGGCTGCGCAGGTGCGCGAAGAGTACGCGGACGAGCGTGTTGAGCTGCTCCAGCTGTTCAAAGTCGTGTGGCACGGAGTGCGACGTCGTCGGCTCGCGGAAGTCCTGCAGCGTCCACACCTCAACCGGTGCGTGGTTGAGGTAGACAGCGAGGTACAGGGGGCCGCGGAAAGGGGCGTTTTTGTCGCTGCCGTGGTTCGCGGCGACGCACCGCCACAGGTCCTCGGCCTCGTCGTAGGCGCCGGTGTCGCGCATGCAGAGCCCGCCAAGGTGGAAGGTCACCGGGCCCTTCTCGTGGTCCTTGTAGTTGGGGGAGCGGGCGTCGCGGATGAGCCGCAGCAGGTTCACCAGCAGTGGCGCGTTGTCCACCGGCGTCCGCTGCACCTCCATTTCTTGACTGTGTCTGAGTGGAGGTTGTGGGAAAGAGTAAATCTGAGAGGTTTGTGGAAGAGAATAGGGAAAGAAGCTGTACAGCACGCAATCAATAGAAAAAAATATTCTCAAATGCTTTTCTTTGCGTTCTAAGAAGAAAAGTGTGACAGAGAAAAAGGAAAGGAGAAGTGAGAGCTGGGAGACGACGTGGCAATGACTCAGTTGTGGATTGCACTGGATTAAATAAGGGATACGACTTACAGGACAACGCTCGCTAAACGTTGCACCGACGTTTGCTTCAAAACAATGTTTTCGTTGCTATGAAGAACGTTACGCAGCTCGCATTCGGCGCTTCTGAATTGAGTGTGTATGTGATAGCGCCAATGGCGCTGCATAGTTTTTCCTTAGAGCGAGAACGAAACAAACGGTGGCATTTGTGAAGAACGAAGGGGCGGAGAAAACAACAACAACAAGTAAAATAACAATCGTCTGCGCTACATCTGGCGGATGAGGATCTCCTTGCAGTAGTCCACCTCAAAGTCCTCCAAGTCCTGCAGGTTCAACGTCAGCGTCCACAGCCCGTGCGCCTTCACCTGACGCCCCTCGCTGATGGGGGCGTTCGCCACCGCCAGCGGGTCCATCGCACGCGTCACGGCCCACTTCCGCTCCAGCGTCATCTCCTCTCGAAAGCTCTCCACCATCAGGTTCAGTACGATCCGCCCAATCGGCACCACCTCCCACAGCTCGTCCGTCTGCTTGCGCTTCACCTTCGAGATGCGGTGCACCTTGTCGGCGTCCTGCGCGGCCCAGGCGGCGAGGTGGATGTGGCGTGCCCCTTCGCAGGTGCCAAATATCACGTAGTCGAAGTTCGACGTCTTCTCCGACACGTCGATGCAGCAGATGTCGCGCACCTTCAGCGCCGTCAGAATGTCCGCAATCTCCTTCACGTCCTCAACGTGCGCCTTCTTGGCGTCCTGCCAGGTCTCGTCAATGACACCGTTCACCTCCATCTCGAGCACCATCTCAGCAAAGCGCTGGTCGTCGTAGGGCAGCTGGGCCGGGTCGGGCAGACGCCCCTCTTCCGCTTCTGTTTGGCTCTCTGCAACAGCAGAACTGGCTGTGTGGGCGGCTCCTTCGTTGTCATCCAGTGCTTCTGCTGCTGTCGTTGCTGGCCCATCCGCCGAGTCGGCATAGCGGGCCTCCTCGCCAAAGCGGAGACCTGCGCGCGTGTTGGAGCGGAGCTGCGCTTTGCTGCTGCTCTCCTCAGCCCCGTCGCCACCCCGTGGTGGGAGGGGAATGTGTAGGCGGGAGTACCGCGCGTCCTCCTCCTCTGGCACCTCCCGCACCACACCGAGCACCTCCTGCGGAGTGGCTTGGGCGGCTGCGGCTGCGGCTGCGGTGCGTGTGTTTTGTTGTGTCGTTTCCGCTGCCGCACCGAAAGCGGCGAGACTGTCGATGTCAACGAAGAAGTCGTCGTCGTTGGCCTGCTGTGGTGCACGTCGCTGCGTAGTGGCAGAGAAGCAGTACAAACGCTTTGGAAAGCAGTGACGATGCAGATACACCGCTGAGGCACACGGTAGCCTCCGTGCCACGGACAATCGTCGCAACATCTTGACGTTGCAAACCTTGCTGTTGGCGTGAAGAAGGAAAAAAAAGAAAGAAAGATGCGCTACAGTGCCAGGCACAAAGAGGTGCCGCAGAGGGAAGGAGAAACAGAGGAGTGGCAGCACACATAAGGCTTGGAGTGGATGGCGCAGCATACCATCGAAAGCTGCGTAAGACATTTACCTCTGTAACCGAGCTTGACGGAGGTCTTCGAGGGAAAACAGTTAGGTGAAAGCCTTAACGCCTTTGAAACCAGTGCACAACGACTCACAACACAGTTGTTTACTTTTTCTTTTCGCCATATTATCTTTTATTATTTATCTGAAGGTACAGTAGTGCGCAGCCGCCTGCGAATCACATGCGTGAGGAGGACCGCAGGCGCTGCGGCGACCAGTCTAACATCAACATTCTAACAAACCAGGACCAAGAAACAAGATCAAGGAATAGAGGAAAAAGAAAAGCGAGCTGGGGTGTATTCTGTAAGTCACATGCACTCGTCTTAAAGGTGAGAGAATGTGGGAATGAAAGCGGAGATGAACTTAATGGCGTTCCACAAGTGTGTGTGTGTAGCGCAGACAAGCTTGCCACCGTGTGCAAGCTCGCAGATGCACACAGGCGTTGTAACGACAAAAGAGGTGAGAACGAAGCCAAAAATAAAAGTCATCACAGATAAGGACAAGGAATTGCGCTACCGAGGTGGGCGGGTGCTTCTGTGCACATAATGAAAGAGAGAGGGAGGCTACGATGGAGCAGGAACGGAGTCTAAAAGCGGAGAAAAAAACCCCCATGGCGTAGAGGGCGTCCAACAATGGGTGAGAGAACAAGAGAGATTGCACGCGCGGACCTTCACTCCTCGACGTTGCCGACC
Organism: Crithidia fasciculata; assembly: GCA_000331325.2. Taxonomy (NCBI): domain Eukaryota; phylum Euglenozoa; class Kinetoplastea; order Trypanosomatida; family Trypanosomatidae; genus Crithidia; species Crithidia fasciculata. The sequence continues at coordinate 1,078,823 of CM003433.1, forward strand.
CAGGTGACGCGGCAATCCGCCTCGACATCCTTCGCCCCCTTCGCGTTGCCGCGCAGGTCGTTGTCGCAGAAGGTGCCACCGCCGCCTTTGCACACCCACACCCCCTCGTAGCCGTTCTTCGTCATGGTGTTGTGAATCGCATGCGGCGCACCGCCAGTCGTCACCAGCAAGCCCGCGTTCTGGTTCATGCGGATGCGGTTCTGCTCGATGATGCCGGCACCGTTCTCGAAGACGTAGATCCCCGTCTCCTTGCCCTCCTCGATCACGTTCTTGGTGATCTTCGGCGCCGCGCCGGTCTTCACGATCACCCCCGCCTTGCCGTTACGCCGGATCTCGTTGTCGGCAATAAACGGCGCGGCGCGGTCGCAGCAGAAGACGCCGGCCTGTGCGTTCGACAGCACCCGGTTCTTGCGCACCACCGGCGCCGCAGAGGCACCCTTGACGACGATGCCGCACCCCGCGTTCTGCGCAATCACGTTGTACTCGATCACGCCCGAGGCGTCCTGGCAAAAGATGGCGGCGTCGGCACCGTCCGTGATGTGGTTCGCGCGGATGCGCGGCGTCGACTCCTTCTTGAGCAGAAAAGCCGCAAAGCCGCAGCCGGAGAAGGTGTTGCCCTCGTAGAGGCCCCGCGTCTTCTCCATCAGCACCACGCCCGCAGTGGTGACGTCGATAAAGGTGCACTTCGTGATGACCGGCTCGAGTGGCCGCCGCGCCACCGCATCGCCGTCCTCGTCCTCATCCAAATTCTCCGCCTCACTGCCGCGTGACGGCTGCGGCGGACGAGTGGACCGGCCGAGAGCTGCGCTGGTGGACGTTGTGGGGCTGCTCCGCGTACTCTGCGACTGCCTGCCGCCGCCGATCGTCACGCCGCTGCCCTCCACGCAGGAGATGCGGCACTTGTGCAGCCGCCACTCCCCACCCGTGATGGACACCGCTGTCGGCCGCGACGGCTTCTTCGCCGCACCGCCCGCCGCGTTGGCACCCACCTCGCGCAGCTTCGCACGGCAGCGGCCGACATGACGCACCACGAAGTTCTCCACCGTGCCTTTGCCGGACTGGCAGTGCAACGCGAAGGGGCTGTCGGCGACCTCGAGCATCGGCGCCGGCGACTCGCCCACCAGCTTCAGGCTGTCCGGCAGCCGCGACGTCAGCACCAGCGGCACCGTGTGCGTCGTGTTGCCAGCTACGACGACCTTGCGGATGTGCGGCATCGCCTCGACAAGCTGCAGCGCCTGTGCGAGCGTGGGCACATCCTGCGGCACCCGCAGCACCGTGTCAGGGACGCCGTTCTGCGCGTGACTGTTCCCAGAGCTGTCCCGCCGCGCCAGCAGACTCTGCGACACCGAGAACTCTGAGAGGGACATGTTGTTGCTTGGCAGGGCGAGCTGAAAGCGCGTGTATGTCTTGCCCTGTGCCTCGCGGTCGCGTGCGTGGTGGTGGTTGCGGGAGAGGTTCGCGGATGGAAAGAGGCTCGCGTTGTGCATGTGGCTGCTGCGCGTTTGATCGCCGTTGCTGGCCGGCGAGGGGCCGCGAGAGAAAGAGAGGGTCAGCTGCTGCGGCGGCGTGGTGGCGGACGACGGCGTGCTGGTCGTCCCACTCAAGCCGTTGACGATGGCGGAGAGACTGGTGCGGTCGTGGCTCTGGCGAGTGTGGTGCTTGTGCCTCGCGCGGTCGCAGCCGGCGCAGAAGGCCGCCTTGCAGCTCGCACACATCACCGTCGCCGCTTCCACCTCGCACACGTCGCAGAGCGCGTCTGCAATCTTCGGGCAGCTCATCCCGGCGAAGAGGCTGGCTGACATGCCGAGGTGCGGCGAAGACGCGGTGATGGAGGCGAGCTTCTGCAGGATTGCGAGCGGCTCTGGCCGGTCCTGTGGGTGGCGCTGCAGCATGCTCCGTACAAGCGCGGCCAGCTTCGCTGAGAAGCGCATCGCCGTGATTTGTTGCACGACGACGTCAGCCGCCTTCGGGTTCTCCAGCACCATGCTGTTGATGGGCTGCTCACGCAAGGTCAGCAGCTCGAGCAGAACCACGCCGAGGCCCCAGACGTCCACCTTATGGTCGTAGCGCTGCTGCAGCATCCGCTCCGGGGCCAAGTAGTAGGGCGTTCCGACCGCGGAGTTGCGGCCGAGGCCGACCGTCGCCGCCAGCCCAAAGTCACCAATCTTGATGTCGCGGCACTCGTCGAAGAAGATGTTCGTCGGCTTCAAGTCGCGATGCAGGAAGCCTTTCTCGTGGATGAAGTGCAGCGCCGCAGCCGCCTGCTCGAGCCAGGAAAGCGCCTGTGCTTCGGTAATGGGGTGGTTGCCAGAGCCCATCCACTTCTGCCGCGACTCCCGCACCAAGCCTTGCATGTCCCCGTTGCGGCACAGCTCCATCACCAGACAGACGGCGATTTCCTCCTTGCCCAGCCAGTGGGCAGGGCTCTGTCCGTGTCGGCCAACCAGTCCCGCGGTAATAGCCTCCCTCTCCGGCGGTGCTTGGGCAGCGGCTGCTGTTGCTGCTCCTGCGCCTCGCGCCACTGCCGCCTTATGCCCCTCGACACTGCCGAGGTTCACCTCACTGTTCGACAAACTGCACAGCTTCAGGCTGTCCTCCTTCTCTTTTTCTGCGGCGTGATGGGGACGACGCACGCCTTGTCGGCTCTCCTTCACCGGTGTCCCTGCGTTCTCGCTCAGCACGGCGAACTCGTTGCGCAGCTTGGCGCTGTTGAAGATGAGAAAGAAGTCCACGTAGGACACGATGCCTGGGTGGCGCAGCTGGAGGAGGACCTTGATTTCCTTTAAGGCGAGGTTCACCTGCTCCTGGTCCGTGCAGCAGATCACCTTCATGGCGTAGGCCGTCTTGGTGGTGTTGTGCTCCACCTCGTAGACGACGCCTTGCGCTCCATCGCCGATCTTGCGCTTGATGGTGTACTCCTCCATGGTGGCAACTGGGGGAAAAAAAGACGAATGTGAGTTTTCTGTGAGTACGGTGCGTTCTATCAAAGTAGAGAGAAAGGAGTGGGCAACAAATTAAAACAACAAAAGAGAAAAGATGTGGTGCCTGCAGAGATCACGAGCGCACACGAACGTCACGCCTTAAAAAACAACCTTGGGGATCTAAGTGGGAGTCTAAGGGGAAAATAAGAAAACAAAATGCTCAGCAATAGAGAAGAAAGGAAACAAAAGTCGCAAAAACGAGTGGCTGCAGAGTCTATGAGGAGAGAGAGACGACGGCGGTGTGTCGCAAAATGAGGTAGTATGAATGTGGCTGCAGACTGCGGTCGCTGGAACAGCCACCTTTACTGTCTGCGTCGTCAAACACTGCTGTACTTCGCTGCTGTGGTGAGAGAGAGAAAGATAGATGGAGAAAGAGAGCGAGAGGGGGTTGTGGAATGTGGCAGAGAACACACCTGCTCATGAGAGAAAACATAAGAAACGTACAACCTCGTGCGTACGCGTAGGATTCAGTGAGTTTGTGCCTCACCGGCCGGGTTCAGGACGTGCTCTTTCCCTAAAAGACTGACCTTCGAAGGCCACAGAAAAGCAATGGAGCTTGTTTTGTGGGGGACGGAAAGAGAGAGGTAAACACAACAGAGTCGAAAAGTGGAGAACACCGATTGGAAAAAAAAAAAAAAGAGCGTAGCAAACAAACACCCACGCAAATAAAAAAAATTGAGAGAGCACCGGACTCGCTGTTAGGCACTCTACCGCTGGTACGCACAAAACGGTCGCTTGTCTGGTAGAGATAAGAGAGAAAAGTATTTTTCTAAAAAAAAGACTAAACACGCACACGCACACAGCTGAGAAAATAATAAGGGAAAGTGTCGGCAGTGCATCTCACAAAGAGGACAGAAGAGAGTAACTCGCATTGAAAAAGGGAGGATGTTTGTGTGTAGCGGGAAACAGCAATAGTTGCTTTATTTCGATGGCATATGTTAAGAGAGCAAAAAAGAAGAAGGATAAAGAGGAACAGAACTGTAGGATGGAAGCAGAGATTACACAGAAAGATAGAGTAGGAAAAAAAAAAAAACAGAGACAATAAGCTCTACACAGCAGATGAAGTGGCGTGGAGTACAGGAGATATAAACACACACTCGCAGGCTACAACCCTACCCCCTTCTTCTCCACGAAGCTTGTCATCTCGAGTCGACGCAGTTCCTGCAGGAGACACCGCTCGATCGTCGTGGCGAGGCGGATGCGCGTCACCAACGGCCACGTCCGGCACTGCGCACGAGACGCGACGTAGCTGATGTACTCAGCGGATGGGTTGTTCACCAGGTTGAGATAATCCGGCGTGGCGGTGAGCAGCGACTCGACGGGGTAGACGGTGACATCACCGCCGTAGTCCTGCGCAAAGGCGAGAAAGAGCACCTCGCCAGCACCACGGCGGGGCAGGAGGCGGAGACTGAAGAGCACTGTCAGCACCCACGCCCACACCGCCACCATCGCAAACCACACCCGCGACACCAGCGACGAGCCACTCGCTACCACCAAATGCGACCGCGGGTGCTTGAGGAAGGGGATCACGTACGGATTGACCTGGCTCACGATGAGGTAGTCGACGTCGAAGAGTTGCGTCAGCAGGCGGCGTGGGATATCTTGCGCGACGCTGCCGTCACACCACAGCTCTCCAGGGAGGTACGGGGCGAAGGTGCCGCCGGCAGACGGCGGCTTCTCGATAAGCTGCACTGCGGTGAAGAGGCCCGGCAGGGCACAGCTGGCGCTCACGGCACTCCAGATAACGACATCCGGCGACGTTACGTAATTGAGCAGCGCGTGGCGGTCGGCGTGCGTGCCCTCCTGCTGACTCCGCGTCACCGACACGTTGAGCACCCGCCCACTCAGCTCATAGGCCTCGAGAAAGGTGAGGTCGCCGCACTGGCCCCGCATGCACTCCATCAGCGTGCGCACGTCCATGAGGAAGCCCGTCTTGAGAAAGCGTCGGAGCTTCTCAGCAAGGCTGGCATCCTCGCCAAACGGGGACATCTGCATCGCCTCGGTCGAGAGCACGTCGGACTGCATGAAGGAGCGCAGCTCGGCCGGCGTCTTGGTGCAGATCATGGCTGCAATGATCGAGCCAGCAGAGGAGCCGCAGAGGATGTCCGGCATCACGCCCGCCTCGTAGAGCGCACGCGCCACCCCGGCGTGGTAGGTGCCCATCGACGCCCCACCGCTGAGCACGAGCGCTGTTCTGCCGAAGGAGTGCAGCACCTGTCGCAGCACTCGAACACGGCGCTGCGTAGAGTGCGGTGGCGGCTGGACCGCGTCGGTGGGCCGTGGCGAGGAGACGTAGCCGTCCATGAAGCGGTGCAGCGCGGCGCACGAGCCCTCGATGTGGGACAGCAGCGAGTGCTCCGTGTCGGGCAGCGTTGCCGCCGCGTACGTCGCATCACGCACCACCTCCTTCTTTGCCGCTGGGCGTCGGGCGGCGTAGAGGGCGGTGTCACCGAGCTTGGAGAGGAGAAACGACGTGCAGCTGTTCCAGTTGTCAGAAGCGGCACGCCGCGCCGCTGTCCGCACTGTTGGAGGGTCTCCGGCTGAGCCGGCTGATCCGGACGGCGCCTCGTCCTCCGTCAGGTAGTTGCTCTCCTCCCCGGCAGAGGCAGAGCCGAAGAGGAAGCGCGAGGAGTTCTTCGCCACGCCGAGGGCACCGCCGACGCTGTCTGAAGCCGGCGCTGCGGTGGAGACGGCGCTGTTCAGTCGGGGCAAGTGATCTGTCGACGCACTCGCCTGCCGACTGAGAGGAGTGCGGCGTGGCGGCGACTGGGCGGCGAGAGGCGGAGTGGTGCGACGCGCTGCTGCTGCGGCGGCGGCGGCGGTGAGAAGGGCGTGCTCAGACGAGGTGCGGCGCCACACGTGTCGGATGCGGGCCGTAATGTCCACTGCTGGCAGAATCGCCGTTGATGTCGAGGGCAGCACACCGGCTGCTAGTGCAGCTGCTGTAGAACCACCACCACCTGCTGCTGCTGCTGCTGTGGTTGCCCTCATCGCCGTCATCGCCTCCCAGTGCAGCGTGAAGGGCGTGGCCGGTGCTGCTGCTGCTGCTGCGTCGCCGCCGTGCTGCGCAAGGGCATCGGTGCGCACCCAGCACGTGCGGAGGGGCTGAAGGTCTGTTGCGCTCTTTGCACTCTTCTCCTGCCCTGATGTGTCGGCAGCACTACTCGTCGCGGTGGTGGCGGTGCGCTCCGATGAGTCGCCGGCAGCGGCGTAGGCGCGGATGAGACTCTCCATCGCGCGTGTGTAGTCCTCGATGCAGTACTTTGCGCAATTGAAGTAGTTGTAGATCGACGGGTCCATCAGACCGTGTGCGTTGCGCTTCAGCAGCGATGACAAGAACACCTCCATGCCGGCCACATTCGACGTCGCGACGAGCTGCTGGGCCGCCGTGGCGTCCACCAAGAGCCCCACGGCATCGCACACCGAAATCGGCGGTGCCTCCTGTGCCCACTGCGCGACGCCGCAGTAGTGGTCGAGACTCGCCGCGGCATCAACGTAGGTCGCGTACTCCTCCGTGGTGTTCATGACGGAGAGGAAGCGCTGCGTCGTGCGGCGGAATTGCACCCGCACGGGAAAGTCGTTCACGTACTGCAGGACGGCGAAGCCGCGAAACAGAAGGCGCTGAGCGACGTCGAGCAGCACGGTGAGCACGCGGACGTGCCGCACCACGTGCCACAGACTGGCACCCACAGTTCGAAGCAGTGATAGTGCGTTTGAAAGCAGCGACCGCAAGGAGAGCCCATTAGACGGTGGTACAGAAGCTGCTAGCTCACGCTCGCGACGACGGCGCCGCCTTTCCCTCCCGCGGCTCGACACCGACCCTACGGTGCTCGCAGCCGGCCGTGCTCGCGGTGCCGGCACTGCGGACGGCTGCATGTTTTTGGTCGACTGGAAAGAATGAAATTAAAAGAAGCGATGGGCGTAATTCTATTGTATTGGTAGCGTTTTGTGAATGACAACACCGAAAAAAAAAAAACAGACACACACGCAAAGCCCGCTAGGGGGAAAAGCAGAAAATGGGAGCTGAGGATGTTCAACAACAGAAGCGTGTATTAAGAGCTTCTACTTCTAGCGTTTTCTTGTTTTTCTCTCTTTTTCAGTGGGCGATGAGGCCCCCTCACCGCAAGAGAGTACAGAAGAAGAGCGAAGAATATGTGCAGGAAAAGAAGAAGAAGAAGAGAGAGAGAGAGAAGGCAACGCTAGAAGCAGTCGTGTGACGTGCTCTGTCAGGTCTTGTTGGTAATACGCGCAGTGCGACGATAGGTCTCTCTACTACATCCCCTATACACAAAGCACTTCAAATGATTCTCTTCCCGTTTCCTGCAACGTAGTTAATCTCAATTTTTTTTTCTGGTCAATCGACGATTTTGTTTTGTTTTCTTGTGCGCGTAGCACGCCTGCGTTGAGAGCAACGTAGCAGAAAAAGAAAGACCACTAAAAAGAGCACTACTTCACGTGCTGAAACAGCTGCACGTCGCCGTTGGCGAGACCGGCAGCCAAGACTGGCTGCAGCGGGTGCCACGCAAGCGACGTGACGTACGTATCGAAGCCCTGCAGCACCGTCAAGGCTGTTGACGCACTTCCTCCGCCACTGCTACTGCTGCTGCTGCTGCCTCTGCGGGTGTCGTAGAGGTAGACGCGGTTGTCCTGACTCGCCACCGCCACCATCTCGTTCCCCGGTGACAGCTCCAGCGCGAGTGACGGAATGGCGGAGTTCGTGTGCTGCGTGTAGAGCTGCACAGGCCGCGGTACACGCAGGTCCCACAGCGCCACCGTCCCGTCTAGCGAGGCAGAGGCGAAGAGATGGGCGGCTGCGTTGGACATCCGCGCTGCGTGACGACCGGTGCGGCCCATCACCACACGGTATATGGCACGTGTGTGGGTGTCGGTGTTCGTCCAGAGAGGCGCGTCAGCCACCACATCGAGCACCTGCACCGCTTTATCGGACGTCGCGAGTACGACGAGATTGCTGGCGAAGTAATTTACCGCGCTGGCGGAAGTGATCGTGTGCGTGGCACCGACTGTGTACGTGTAGACCGGTACCTTGTCCAGCCGTGCCAGCTGAGGCTTCGGACTCTCAGCGGAGGCTGCAGCGTCTCCCGTGATAAGGCGTCGCAGCTCCAACCTATCCTTCGCGCATGACAAGACGAGCTTGTCCATGTAGAAGAACTGCGCCGCGACAACAGGGGACGTGGCAGCAGTGAGCGAACCCGTGCCTCCTCCTCCTCCTGCCGCCGCTACCGCGACAGGCGTGTCCTGCACACCTGGTGCCCACAGGCGCAGCACGCCGTCCGCACAGCCCGTCAGCACAAGGGTGCGCTGCCGCGACAAGTTCGCGTCCACCGCCGTCACGGCAGCTGGGTGGCCGGCCAACACCCGCCCCACTGTCTCGTCTGTGCGCTTTGAGCGGGCGATGGGGTACTGCAGGTGCTGCGCACAGCCGTCGGCCCCAGCAGTCAGCAGAGCCGTGCCTGCGGTGTCGAAGGTGGCGGCTAGCACGGGGCGGGCGTGCAGGTGGCGCAGCGCTGCCGTCGCAGCCTCTATCGGCGCCAATGCACAGCACAGGTGGTCGCTGTCGGCGTAGGAGAAGCGCAGAGCCTTTGCTGCTGCCGAAGTGGCCGAGGATAGGGCGGTGGGTGGCAGACCCATCTCGCTGGCATGGCGGTCCTTGGCTGCGGCGGCTTGTGCCTTGCGACGCCGCTCCTGTTGCACCGACCACGGCGCGTCTGTGTACCCGCTGCCTCTCGGAACGGTAGCACGACGCACCGCCACCGGTGGCACAGCCGCCCTTTTTCCTGTCGACGAACGCGTCTGCGTCGCGGAGGACGTCGCAGCTGAGGGCTGCAACCACCGCGATGGCAGCGGCACACGCGCGTGGACGGCGTCGGTGGTGTCGAGCGTTACGTCCGCACTCCGCTGCTCCGCGCCGTGCTCTGCGTCCACACAGGTTGGGGCGTAGTTTATAGTTCCCTCGAAGACGTTGGTGTACGCCCACGAGCCGCTTGGTGCGCTGGAGAAGAGAAGCTGGTCCTCGGCAGCTCGTGCTGTGTCCTCGTCGAGTCGCACGAGCGGGGGACGGAAGCAGTGCGTGTAGCCGTCGTGCAGCTGGAAGGTGTGCCGGTTGAAGTAATAAATGGCCTGCGGAGTGCTGACCATGTAGAGGTGGGCACCGACCTGCACATCGAGCACTGGAACTGCCGCGGGTGGGGTTGGTGTCGGTCCTGAGTTTCCAGCACCTGCGGAGCCAAGATTGCGCGTCAGCGTCGAGGAGGTGACGTCCCACAGACGCAGCTGCTGCAGGCTTGCGCCGTCCAGCACACGCACCTGGCCTGTCGAGAAGCCCACCACCACGACGGGGGCATCGAGTGCGGTGCGGCTGCACGCCACCGCCGTCGCTCGAGCAGTGCGCGTCAGGACGTGCCCGTCCACGAGCAGCTCCACAGTCACCGGCGCGTCAGCCGATGCTCTGCGGCCGTGTGATGCAGGACGGCGCAGCACGCAGTGCAGGAGAAGGAGGTGGTTCACCTCGTCCAGCAGCACCACCTGCGTGACGCCCGTGAAGCACGCGAAACGGCAGCCTCTCGACGAGGCACCGAGTGCTGCACAGTCGAACAAACTCACACAATCCCTCTCCCCTTCATTCTCTGACCCCAACGAGACCGATTCGCAGTTCGCGACATGGAGCCCCGATGCGGCACAGAAGACGGCACAGCTGGCATCGCGGTTGACATCCCCGCTGCGCACGTCCACCACACTGCAAGGCCACCGCTGCGTCTCCTCCACCATCATCAACGCCGCAGGCCCACCGTCTTCGCCATCGTCGTCACTATCATCCCTCAGAAAAGGCGGTGGGGCGTTCTCGCGGGAGATGAGGAAAAGAGAGAGGTGGCGCGGAAAGAGAAGCAGCAGCGCCATGCCATCAGCAGCCAGTGCCATAAGCTGCGCACGTCCCTCGAGCTGTACGAGAGCAATCGGGTCCGGTACCACAGAAGCGATGCAACTTTCCCTCTCGCCAGCGTGGTTGACGGAGGTGACGTTGTGGCGCCAGGTGTAGAGGACGCCGGTCGTGGACACCCACCACACCGCTTCGTTTGTGACGCAGAGGCATCGCGGCTGCACGCCTTCGTTACCGAGGTCAACAGACCAGGTGGAGCTCATCCTTCATTTAAAAGGAGGGGAGAGGGTGAGAGAGAGAGATCAAATGTAAAATTGAACGAGAGATCTTCTTGCAAAGAAAATCCGGCTTCTGCTGCTAACAAGTAGGCGAGGTACGCAGACCACAGACAAGGAGTGTGAGGACAAACAGAGCTTCTGTCACACTGCGGTAGCTGCGGCGACATTTAAACCAGGGCAAAAGAAGGATTGTGAAGGGAAGAGGGACACAATGGGGGGAGAGAGAGAAGGAGAGATACAGGAGGTGAGACACTATAGAGGGGGCACAAAGTCGACAGTCCCCACCTGCATTCGTGCTGAGGCACCGCACGATAATGCACCTCAGAGAGAGAGAAAGGGAGATATTAAAGCAAAAATGCTAGACACTGACATTGCGCGCGTCACTCGGCGGGGAATTTCTATGTTACAATTGAGCAGAAAAGACACAGAGTACGCGATCTGCCATAAGCTGCGCGAGGAGCACACGCCAAAGACGAACAGAAAAAAAAGGTTTATAAACCGCAGCCTCAGCTCTGAGCGCCGTTGTCCAGCTCTGCACCGAGCAGCTGCACATGCTGCAGAAAGAGCTCATTGCGCGACACATGCGTCATGTCCTCCGCCGTCAGCCACGAACTCACGTCGTCAGTCGGAGTCACCGCACCTTCGGCCACGTTCGGCTTTGCAGAGAGAGCAGAGGAAAAGCCTGTTGCTCGCAGCGACTGTTGTTGTTGTGGCAGAGGCAGTGGTGGCCGCTGCAGCACAGCTTCCAGCTCCTCCATCTGTTCTAGCAGCGCGGCCGATGCTGCCTCATCCTGCGATGCCACGCTGGATGTGTCACCACTTCCTTCTGCATCGCTCTCCTCCATCTCCTCTTCAGAGCCAGTGGAGCCCTCCGCTTCTGCGGCTGATAAAGACACCTGCGATTGCCTCACGTCCTGCACATCTGCCTCTTCTGTGAGTGCGCTTGGCACCTGCGCAAATTGCTCTTCCACTTCCTGCACGGCGCGCAGCAGCCACTCCGTCGATGACCCGCGAAAGGACAAGGGGCGAGGCGCGAAGAGCCGCACTTCCAACTCCTGCAGCGCTGGATGGCGCTCTGCCGCACCTGGAGTCGCGGGCGACAAAATGGCGTTGCACGCGTCCGCAGAGGTGATGCCATCACATTCTGCAGAAGAAAGTCTCTTCACTTCCCGCTGCGCCGCACGCATTCGCTGCTGCACCCAAGCGGCAACGCCATCGGAGCACCGCGCGCCACCCCACTGCCACTGCGCGTACACCGGCGAGCTGACGGCAGTGCCGCCTCGTGGCACCCGCTGCGCAGCACGCAGCATCGACGTCCACCGCTGCACCGCCCACGTCACCTTCATCCCCAGCACCACCTCCTCCTCCGTCAGCAGAGAAGCCGCATCGGCACTGCCGGCGATCGTCGTGGCGTGACGCCGCACAAAAGGCGCCATCAGCGTGGCAGGCAGCTCGCACTGGCAGAGCAGCAGCGTGAAGATGTAGCGCGAGACCGGCGGCAAGGGCAGCCGCACCGCAGCGTTGTTCGTCAGCAGAACATCGTACTCATGGAAGATCTCGGCAAGGCGCCGGGACTCCGCTGCGGCAACATCATGCCGCGTCTGCGCCGCCTCCATTGATTCCAGAGAGGACGAGGAGACCCGTTCACCTTTCAAGAGCATCTTTGAAGGGGGACGAAAGCACCCACTGCGGCACGCAGCCGGTACCACCACAACCGCCTCGTCTTCTCCCTCCTGTTCCCCACTCATTCCACCACACCGCGCTGCGGACGAGCGACCAGGCGCTGAGAAAAGGGGACGGTCGTGCGTGTGGCACAGAAGGCAGTCGTGCAGCAGCGGCGAGGGAAGGGCGGCGAGGAAGAGCGCCACCGTCGGCGGAACAGCGACCACCGCTCTGTGACACGAGCCGTCGTAGAGGTGCTGGGGCACGAGCCGCGTCCTTACCTCCTCCTCCCAATGACGCGTCAGGTCCTGCTCAAGGACAGCACATTCAAGGGCTGCATTTAGCGTCGCCTCCATATCACTCCTGCGTGCCACTGTACAGCTGACCTTCATCTCGGGCCACACGCGCGTCAACTCACGCAGCAAGAAGGCGTCCACCACGGCGGCTACACTCGCCGGCAGCACCGCAACGTAGCCCGCCTCGGCGAACCAGCAGCGACCGCGCAACTCCTGCGTGTAGTCCCACGCCGTCTCGACACCCCAGCGGCGGATGTAGCGCTGCTGTGACGCCGGAGTGGCCTCGATGACGTCTGCCAGCGCCACCAGCAGCGTCTCCTCCCGCTCCACCGACGATTCAAGCACCGTCTTGCCATTGCTGGCCTGCGCAGTTGGCGGAGGTGTTCTGATTGCAGAGGGAGACGGCGCAGCAACCGCACGGCAAACTTCGATGTGTGCGGCTGCCCCAGGCCAGGAGCGGCACAGGTCACCCAACATCATCGCCACCACCTCGACGTCTTCTTCACAACCGCCCACATCGAGAAGAGCGGCGAAGAACCAAAATCGCGAAGGACTCGCAGTGGCATCACACCCGTCGTTCCCAACGCCGTCTACGCGCTGAAGATGCTGAAAGAGGGCATCACGAGTCCAGAGAAAGGCCTGCGAGGTGGCACGGAAGCTGTGTGCGCTGCATCGCTGCGCTCGGTGTTGAAGCTGCCACACAGAGGGCGGGTGCGGCACCAACGGGTCGCGGCGGATCGCAACGAGCACAAAAACCCGCATACAGCAGCACTAGACCTTGAGCTTGTTGCTGACCAGTCTTTGAGGGTGTCGCTGTCAGCCGTTTGCTTTTTTTGTTGTTGTGATTTGGTGTTCATTATCAATATCATCAAGACGAGAGAAGAGTGGGGGGAGGATGAAAAGTAGGGAGGAAACACGCAGGCAAAGAGTTAGCGCCGCCTCATTGCTTGACTTAAACATAGTTTGTCGTCGCCAGGCTTGTTGTTCCATCGAAGTGGGAAGGAGTCGCTGGTGCCTCTGCTGGCGCGGTGTGTCCGAATTCTTCGAGTTTCTCGATACGGAGTTTTCATGTGACGTAATTTAAAAACAGTCATGATTTGTGTCAAAAGACAAAAAGGGCTTCGATGCGATCATTAAATTGCGTATTGAAGCCAATAAAATGAACAGGGAGAAGCCTTGCCGCAGAACAGAACCCAACCACGAACACCAACAGAAGAGCAAGACGGCAGTGTGGGGAAAATGAAGAAGAGTTGTTGATCTGTTGAACAGCATAATGTAGGTGTGCGTAGTACACACAAACACACATTCAGAGACGGGGTGTCCGCAGCAGAGCACCAGAGAGAGAAATAGTTTCGCCTTCGGAGAGAGGAAAGGTGAAAGGAAGAAGAGTGCAGCGACCAACAAATCTGGATAGTAAGCAAACGCCAATGCAAGCGCTGTGAACAACAAGAAGAGAGGGCCAAACGGTTAAAGCTTGTATAAAGGAAGTAAAACACTAAAAAAAAAAAAAAAAAGGTCGAAAAAAAAGGAGAAAACTCAATGGAATTTGATCAGCTTTTCTCAGGCGGACGCAAGCCACACACAAAAAAAAAACTCAATTCACTGTCGTCCTTCAGGAAGAGAGTCTGAAGGCCGTCAGGACACAACGAAAACCGAAGAATAGCAGGGACGAGCAAAAAAAAAAAAACAACAACAACAACAACAATATGCACTTCACCAGAGGGAAAGAAAAAACAGGAAGCGAGAGGGACACCGCAAGAGAACGAGACTACAAACCTAGAGCCACCTTCCACGTTCACAGGAAAGATGCAAAAAAAAAAAAACATGTCTATTTGCTGCGGAAATAGACAGAGAGATAGAGAAAGAAGGGGTTAACAGAAAACTGCAAAAAAAAAAAAAGCACGAAGGTGACACAAGCAGACACACACACACAAAGACACACTCAGCACGAAAGGACAAGATACGGAGCAACGCCAACGGTTCACCTCTTCTCTCTCACGCTTCACTCTCTCTATCCCCTCTTCGATCCTACGCCTCACAAAGCACGCACTGCCAGCGATTGATGATCTGCACCAAGTCCAGCATCGGCCCGACATTCTCCTTCAGCATCCGAAGGTAGTCCACAATCTTCCCCGACAGCTGCTCCGTCGCCTCTTCCAACTTACCAACGCGGTGCGCCAACATCATTGCGTCGCTGTCGGTGTCGGTGAGGTAGAACATCTGCACGTAGGCGTGCGCAATCACCCCGCGCGAGCTCGTCAGCGTGTTCTTGATCAGCGTCATGACATCCGTTGGGTTGGCAACCGCCTCGGCAGGGTACGCTGCCGCCACGCCCTTCCGCGCCGTGTCAACGGCACCCGGCGTCACCAACCCGTTGATGGTGTAGCTTGCGATGAAGTTGGCGTCCCGCTTCGCGCTGTCGAGGTGCAGCGTGTAGCGCTCGTAGTGGTACATGAAGCGCTGGCTCTGCCGCACGTCCTCGCGGTCCGACTTGACCGGAGCCTTTGACGCGTTCTTGCACGAGTAGAAGTCGCCGCTGTGCGAGGCCCAGTCATAGCCGCAAACCCAGCAGAACTGATGCCCGCACTTGCAGGTCATGTGGTTGCAGCCTCCATTCTTCTCGATGTCGCGATGGCACTTTGGGCACCGCTTCGTCCGGACAAGAATAAAGGCGATGTTAGCGCCTTCAGCGGAGCAGTACCGGCGCCAGCTGCGCATGTCGTCACACGTTGCCGGGCGGTGCGGGTCGCCAGAGCAGCGCAGACAGTACGGGTGATGGCACACCTCGCAGGTCACGCCTTGGCCCTGCAGCGGTGGCACCTCGACGTGAATGATGCCCGTGCAGCCCACCGGGTTTGGGCACCAGTAGAGTGAGGGGCAGAACTGCACAAAGCTAGAGAGGTACTCGCGGTAAATGTCCTTCAGAATTGGCGATGATTCCGTCTCCGTTGCTGTTACTGTTCCTGCTACGCCAGTCGTTGGCGTTGCCGATGCACCGCTGTCAAAGAGTTGGACCATGTTGTCGATCCCTATCACCTCACTGCAGCCCTGGGCGGGGCAGCGGGTAGCAAGCAGGTTGTGATGGATGTGCTGCTTGATGTGGTCCTGCCAGCACTCCTTGCAGAAGTAGTGGCGACACGAGGACAGACAGCACACCTCGTCAGCTGAGTAGTCCATGCAGCAGATGTCGCACATCGTCTGCGTGTCGCCCGGCCCTCGACAGAGCGTGTTGGAGTGGGAGGCGGATTCGGGGGTCAAACCAAGCTTCTGCAGCTCCCGGGTGGAGTCGCCAAAGTAGCGCTCCACTGCCACCTCCTTCGACCAGAGAGAGTTCGCCAGCAGCAGGGCAGCCGCGTTGGCGGAGAGGCAGGTGAGACTGGCCACCTTGTCCACAACAACAGCCTGCATCTCCAGCGCCTCTCGCAGGTCCAGCGTGCGTGCCTCACTGAGCAGGTCGTGCGACGGCGCACCACCGCCGCCACCGGTTGTGGTGGTTGTGGTCGCCATTCCCGGTGGACTCAGCGCGGCCTCATCATACCCGTACGCACCGTCATCGTCGTACGCGTAGTCGTCGTCGTAGTCGTACTCTTGACCGTACATGGTGAAGCAGATATGGGAAAAGAAGTGTGGAGATGTGGTGCCACAAAGGCTAGAAAAAATTGAAGAGAGAAGAGGACTTTTACTCGAATCCTTTTCTGTATATAGAGAGTAGACGGGCGTGTATAGGCGATCCACAGATGGTGTTCAGGAGAGAACCAACAAAAATAAATTTGGGGTTCACGCAGAGGCACCGGATAGTAGAGCGGCAAAGGTGAAGTTTAACAGACGCTGCGAAAGAGGAAAAGAAAAAGAGAGGAGGACAAAGCAGGAAGGGGTTGTGGCGATGGAGCCACGTATTGTTTTGGTTCTTCTCTGCTACCAATGTTTGCGCGGCGAAATATGGATTCTGTTTGAAATAGGTTCCTTGCATGCGTTTTGACAGAGAGAGAGAGAGAGAAAAAGGGCACAGATGGGCAAGGGAAGTAATGAAAGGCAAGTCAGCCAAGAAATATGTGCACTGTGAACAAAAGGAGACCGAAAGCGGGTGGCCGTGATGCATTCGTGGTATTTGTCAACGCACGTACCTCAAACGCATACAACAGCAATACTCGTCTACGCGACACGACAAGGCACATTACAGGCAAAGACGTACGCGGCTGCTGCATGGGTAAGGAATAGAACACGGCAACGACAGGCACAAAAGCAGGCACAACTTCTCGCATATGGACAGCTCATACGTCTACACTCCAAGAAATTTTGTAGCTCCCTACGACTGCCTAGAGTTCCGTTATTCACTTCCCGCGCATGATAAACTTCCCCATCTTATTTCTCGCGCTGTGTTCCTACCTTTCCATGATTACTGTATTTTCTTATTTTTGCTTGATGAAGCCGAATACGCAGTTAGTCTGTTAGAATAAGGTGATCGGAAACGAAACCGAAAAGAGCCTTATCGTAAAAAAAAAAAAAATGATGATACAGAGACGTGCACGAAACGTGAAAAAAAGAAAATAGGAAGGACGAAGAAGGAAAGAGCAAGGCAAAAAGAGGCATTAAACGACGGCTACACCCCACTGGAGAGAAGGGCTGTCGACGAGAAGCCACTCAGCCTACGAACCACACCCGCGAGCATCTCAGTCATCTCAAAGGTATTTTATAGAAGCATTCACATCAACAAGGACTGCTACTGCCCACAGTAGGGTTTGGGTGCTGCTAAGCGTTGCACCACAACAACGACACCGGCAGCAGAAAGACATCAGACACCATCTCAAAACAAACCGCACAGCATCACGACAGGAAAAAAATGAAAGCAAACAGAGAGGAAAAAAACAAAACAATGCAGAGAACGCATCCCCTCCCTGAAACAGGAAGCATAACGTAGCAAATTTTGGTCTCGAGAGGGGAGGAAAATAATGAGGCAGCGCCAAAGGAAAACAAAAACGGAACAACAGGAGAAGAACCTATTAGGTTGTCCTACATACCAAGAGACTGAATACAGACGAAGCAATCAAGAGAGAGAGAGAGAGAAAAAAAGAATTGTATGGCGCTGAGACCAAAGAAGCAAAACAGCTCGTGTGCCACGAGTATGGTGTCGCCGTCACTGTCGTCTCATCACCACCTTTGACGTCAGCACACGAAACACACACAGAAAAAAAAAGTAATTGCAACACATCTACACAGAAGAAAGAGAAAAGGAGAGTAGAGTCCGTCGGAAGCGATTGATATTAGAACAAAAAAAGAACTTAACTATTCGCAGTGGATGCACAGACGGCAGAAGAACAAAAACCTGCCGAACCACCCTCAATGCGCTACTGCTTCAAAAGCAAGACAAGAGAAAAGAAACAAACACAGAAAAGCATTATAGATGACAGGAATACCGGTCAATGGTTTTAGCCGGCAAATTCCTTCCAACTAACTAAAAAAAAAGGGAAAGAGGGGGGAAAGCTCTTCACCATGAAGACGTTGAAAATAAGGGAAAATAATTAGGATCTGTTAATCCTCTTTCAACAGAGCACAAACTCGTTCAAAAAAGGAGTCAGAAAGGAAAGAAAAAAAGAGGTTGGATTGAATGTCATCTACGACGTGCAGCCTGCTTTATTCACTAAGGAGAAGAGAAAGTAAGGCAACCAAATGATGAGAACAACAGCAGCCAGAACGCGACACGCGACACGGTTCAAGCGAAAGATGGGGAGAGAAAAAGACGATCAGAGAAGAGAAGACCGCCATTTTTTTGTTGTTCATTGCGTTAATATGCTGAAAAAACGAGTAAGATTTGACACATAAAAAGGTGCGCAATTCCCTTTCACCACCCCTATGTTCCGCTGAACCTTCATGAGGTGCATCCACTGAAAAGAAGAGAAAAAAAGGCGGCAGGAGGGATGAAGGGTTAATGAAAGAGGAGCAAGTGAATAGAAGAAAAAAATGATGCTGACAGTGCTGCTCTGCGCGGCGACTGCGCAAACAACGGCATAAGTACCAATAAGCTCAACAAGAAGAAAGTTGTAAAAGAGACACAAACATAACAGCTAAGGCGTTTCTGGTCCATCCTTCTCTCTCTCTCTCCCCACCAATCCGCACAGCAAAGAAAGCGACGCGGCTCAAGAGACGCGTAGTAAATAAAAGCAAAACATAAGTAGAAGCTGGGGGTGGTGGAGATGAGCTTGTTCGTGTCAACGGTGCCTCCATTCCAGACAAATTTGTAAGATGCAGTATCGAAGACGAAAAGGAAAAAAAAAAACAGGGCTGCTAACAGACGACACTGGAATAAAAACAATTAAAAAGAAAACATTTAAAAAAAGGGCAGGGAGACCTGGCATGCCAGCGGGTCTCGTGCTGCCGTGACGCTGCCCCTTCAGCTATTTTTTTGTTTCTTTCCTAAGGTCAACGCACGCAGAGAGGGGAGAAGAAACGCCAGCAAAACAACAAACAAAACCATCATACACTATTAATAATAAAATCTTTACAACGGAGGAGAAAAGAGCACTTCAAGGCACTACTTTTCGTGCTTGTTTGCTCCTCACAGCAGTAGTATCTCGCACACTATTCTAAGCACTACAGATAGAAAACAAAAAGAAAAAAAGAAAATGCGTGCAAACTGTCGCTTATGACAGTCTGACACACAGAGAAACACACCGTCACAACATAAGAGAAGCAAAAAAAAAAAGTGAGAGCGGCTAACTTGCAGAGAAGCAAGCGAAGTACGCATCGACAACAAAATAACGAGGGAGGAAAGAAAAAAGGAAAAAGAGAACATCTTCAGGATGATTGTTTGGCCATTACTGTGGCAGAGAGAAGAGCCAAGAGTCACAGAGACATACATCTACTACGCTTCATCTCTCTTCATCTAGAAAAAAACAAGTGGATAGCTACATGCCGTCGTGGATGCCTCCAGGGGCGGCGAGGAAGGAGTTGTGGCCGCGGCTGGCGAAGTGGTTGTTCACAAAGCCGGGCCCCTGCTGCGGTGGGAAGACTCCTTGCTGCGGCCCCTGCAGGTGGTGGGCGGCGCTGAAGTGCATGTTTGTGTTCGGCGAGGCGGGGTGCGGCATCGACGCCACCACCGGCGTGCTCGGCCCTGTCGAGTTGTGGCCCGACGACACCGGCGTCACCGGCGCGTACGGGTTGTGGCGGTAGCCGCTGCCGATGCTGAGGTTGCTGTTGGCGCGCACCGGGGTGCGTGGCGTGTGGCCGCCCGCATCGGGAACACCGCCCCCGCAGCTCGAGTCGCCGTCGTGGCCGAAGCTGAAGTTCAGCGGGGTGCCCGGGCTGCCGCGGCTCGGCGTCTGCTCCACACCGTAGTTGTGGAAGGAGTTGCCGCCGAGGGTGTTCGCGTTGGCGGGTTGAAGGTGACGTTGAGGAAGGAGCCGATGGAGTTGGGGGTGGGCGGCTGCTGTGGCGGCGGTGGCTGCGGCTGGAAGGGCGGCGGCGGGGCTTGGGAGAGCTGGGCAGCCTGCATCGCCGGCGGCGGCGCAGCTGTCTGGCTCATCGCCGGGGGAGGCGGGATCGTGCCTGGGCGGCCCGGGGCGAAGTGATGGGAGATGCTGGCAAAGGCCGGTGGGTGCATCGCGGCTCCTGGACCCTCCATGTGCATCTCCGACGCCGAGAAGGAGTGCGGCAGCGCGTTGCGGCCCATCGGCGACCCCGGCGAGCTCGCACTGCTCGGGGAGCGGCCCGTGCCAGACGGCGGTGGTGGGGGCGGTGCCCCGCTGCTAAGCATCGTCTCCTCGTGCTGCTGCTCCGTCTGCTGCTGCTCACGGCGGCGCCGCCGCTCCGCTTTGCCTCCTCGCTGTCGGCGTACTTCGCCAGGATGGCGACGGAGTTGCTGAAGTAGGTGCGGTTGCCGTGCAGGCTGGTCAGCGCGCTCTTTGCCGACTCCACCGTGTCATACTCGGCGTAGACGACCCACACGCTGCCGCCGAAGTGGTCTTCGCGCATGGCGCAGTAGGTGAGCGGCCCGAAGCCGCGCAGGAACTGCTCCACCTCCAGCTGGGAGAGCTTGAGGGGGATGTTGCGCACGTAGAGGGCGTTGCTCTCCTCGGTGGCCACCTTGCCGTCGTGCTTCGACGGAAAGATGCAGAGATTAAAGTTGTGGCCATGCAGCGTCACATGCGTCTTATTGAGCTTCTCGTAGGCCTTACGCCCGGCGTCCTCGGACTCGAAAAGAACGAAGCCGAAGCCTTTGCTCTTGCCAGTGGTGGCGTCGAGCATGACCTTGGCGCTGCTAGGGTGGTAGTCCACAAAGATCTGCTCGAGATCGGCATCCGTTAAGTTGCGGGGCAGCTTTGCCACGAACAGGTTTTGAAGGCTAGTCATTCTGTATTGTGGGATCCTCTTTGCCGGTTAATATCTGAGTACTTTTTTTGATGCGTGTGTGTGTGTGAGACACACACTAAGGTATTTGTGTGTAAGGTCGGGGGAGGAATAGGGCGTTGCCGTGCTGAGGCTGCTTTGCAAATATTACACACCTTTCTTCTGCGTTTTCCACTCTGGAAAAAAAAAACAAAAAGGATGATGGGGTGTGGGCGACGGACGTATCAGGTCAAATGCGAATGACGATGTGTGCCTGAAGGGGACGACTTCTTGCTGCCCTTGGGTGTGGGAGTGTGGGCTTACGTGTTTTGTTTGGTTCTTTTGATGTTTTGTGAGTGGGTGTGTTTGTGTTTGTGAGTACGATGATGCGGAAAGTTCCAGGGAAGGACTCGATAGCGTTGGGGCGTTTCTTTCTTTTGGCCTCGCTTACCACCTATACAGATTAATCTGTGTGGTCGTGTTTGGTTGTACTTCGCTTTGTTTGCTAAAAAAAGGAAATAAAAAGAAAATGGAAACAAAGCCTGACGTCTCTCCTTATATTTTTGTTGTTGTTGTTGTATGTCTGTTTGAGACTCGTGTAGGATTGAGAGGAAGAGGACAAGGTGACGTGGCGGTGGGACTCCGAGAAAGCTTCACAAATGGCGGTGCAGCTTCAAGCGGAGTGTCAAGAATAGTGATAGGGAAAGGGAGAGAGAGAGTTCTGCAGGAGATAGGTGCAGTGTTGAGGCGGGACTAAGCGCCACGGCATCACGCAAACACAAAGAGGAAAAAATAGAAAGGTGTCAATGAAGGAGATGATTTGGGATTCGGAAAAGAAAGATAGCATACTACATCGATAAGTCAATACGTAGTGGCGGACAGAGTCATACATGGCAGACGCTTCCCCTTCCTCGAAAAAAGAAAGCTGCGCTACCCTGCGCTGAGAGGCGTGACAACCTCTTTACATGCACGGTGGTGCAGCCTGAGGCCCGGCTAAAGAGAAAAATCAAACTGGTTGGCCTCACTTCGGGTCGCTCCAGCAAGAAGTCTCTTGCTAGACACTCACCTTTTCCCCATTCCGTGCAATAGAAGAGAGCATAGGTTAGTCACGTCTTTAATGATAAGTCGCACTGCCGTACCCTGCACAAGTTTTTTAAATTTGTTGTTGTTGTTGTCGAGTATTCAAAGTATGCATAGAGGAAGCTAAAAGAGAAAAGTAGGATAAACAAAAGGAGAGGAACACAAACACAACGTGAAACACACTTGACAGTGGAAGAGCAACTCGATCAGCAGTAGAGTGCAACACACTGAGGAGCTAGGGTACCTGCGAGAAAGAAAAACAGAAAAAAAATCCCTTTTCTTCAATGCTGCGCCAGACAAACAAAAACAAATCTTCCACAAAACACCGAGGCGACAAACACGGCAACAGTGGAAGTGTGGCGAAAAGAGAGAGGGAAAAAAAGAATCGTGAGGGAAAGAGATGCGAGATTGACGCCATGAGGGCAGAGAGAGCTGCCACACCCTACATTAAAGAGAGGGTGAGTACCGCCAGATAGATTTGGTATTTCCTCTGATAGTTTTCCCAACCAGTACGACAGCCATTCTCGCAGCTCGCGTCGCTGTAAAGTCACACCGGCGCACCAGCCGCAACGTAAAGTCGCCACACCTTTCTAAACCTACTCACCGATCACACAACCAGCAACAACAGAAATAAACGCAGACAGCCATTGTTGCCACAAAAGCGCAGCGACGTTGAACCGCTGAAGACCAACAATCGTTTAAGGAAGCGCGTGTGGTGGACACAACAGCGACAGCAGCGGTCACGAATCTACATACACATACGTGCACACACAGAGACAGACAAAAAAAAATCTCAGCAATAATAAAAGAAAAGTATACACTCTCAATCCTTTTTTTTTTTTGTTCTCATGCCATTGGTTCTAAAGCTTTTAAGTGTAATGTAAACGATAGAAGAGGTTTCTTGCACAAGCTACGAGAGTAAAGCGACGAAGCACGTATGGCTATTGGAGACTACTAAGTACTTATGAATGCCGTTTTTTCATTAGTATCTTTTTTTTTGTTGTTCTTGGGATTGATTCACTACAGTGGGCGTGCGCGCTACGGACGCTGAGGCAAAAGAAGAAAAAAAACGTTTTAGAGGCGCACACGTGTTTGCAAGAAGAAAACAAAAAAAAGGTTGCACGGAGCACAGCTGAAAGCGGAGAAAACAACAGCAACAACAACAGCATGAGAATCAAAAAGAAAAAAATGGAAGAAGAGACGGTTGTCGCACAAGAAAAAAATATGGAAGAAGTTATTGAGCGAGATGAGGACAGGCGAAACGCTATCCGCACGGCTCGTGGTGAAGCGCCACCACAAACGACAAGGAAAACAGCAGGAAAACAAAAAAGAGGACTAGCAGAAAGATCGACGAGGCCGTGAGGCTTTCAGACGCCTCAAAGAACTAAGAAAGGAAAAGGTTTTAGAAAAAGAAAAAGCGTATTTTACACTTCAGCACAGCGGCGAAGCGAATCGCAGAGATAGCGGTCGACTTATCTGCGGAGGAAGCGTAGGAGATCAAGGAAAAAAAAAATGAGGCAGGTTAAAAAAACAGGGACAAAGAAAAGAGATCGTGGGTTGTGATGTACAGCGTGCATCACAGAACAAAGAAAGAAGCGGTGTAGTGCGAAAGAAAGAGAGAGAGAGAGAGCAGCTCCACTTTATATCGCTACCATCAAGAAAAGGAGAGAAAGCGGGATTGTGTTCTTATCCGCGAGAGTTCCAATTCTTGACTGCCGCAAAAACAGCGACGCCACCGCCACTGCACCCACGAATACACACACCCATGTCCGCTCACTCCATCCCTTTCTCCCAGACTAGCCAGAGAAAAGCAGCGCTGAAAACACAGGGAGAGCAGAGGCGCAGCAACATCAGCAACAACAAGATAAATGCACTACTGTCAACTTAGTGCTACGAGGGATGAAGGAAAAGAAAAACGACTCTTTCTTCGCATTGAACTTTCAATAGGTTCTTCTTGTTTATTTGTTACGCGGTGCAGCGCAACATGATTTACTGTGTGTGTGTGTGTGCGAAGCAACGTCCAAACAAACACATGCACAAGCAGGGAAACGTTTCCAAGTGTAGGGTCTACAAACCAGAGAACGCCTGCGCACCAGTGAACAGGAGGAAAAAAAATGAAACCAAAAAGAAGAAGGAGATTGAGAATTGTACCGGACTGTACCAACCCCCACGACAACAAACACAAAAAGAAAGCAACAACTCGATCAGGCGGAGGGAACCCCATCACTCTCAAATAATTTACCTTCTCTTAAACGATTCATTTGGCTCGGACTTCAGCAGTCTCCATTTTTTCTCCTTTTTTTACATGTGCTCTGTCCATTCTCCCTTTTCCACAACTATCAACAACCGTCTGGGTTCGCTTTTTTTACCATGAGAAGACGACGATGCCCGCGAGCGAAGAGAGCAGTGGAGTGAGCAACTGGAAGAGAGAACAACAGGACACCTAAGACCAACGGTGGCAATGAGAAATGCAGCTTGCACACACGGCTGCACCGGGGGGGAAAAAAAAAAGAGAAGTCACTATAAAGATTTTCTGAGAGATAATAGCACTCACTACTTGAACGAGTCAAACGATCTCGCCACGCGGCAATAAAAAGATATGACGGAATGCAAACACAAAGAGGAAGCGCCGCGATTGTATATTCAGTCCGTGCTGAAATAGCTTTTGATCTTAACGGGAAGAAAAAAAGAAATAAGGAGGAGTTTTTTTTTACAGTCTTAGAGGAAGAAAAAAAAAATTGTGCTCTGCGAGCGCTTCACGGGGTTTTTTCGCTAGGTACAACAACTAAAAGGGGAAACTTAATTCTGGAGCACCTGACAAAAAACGGCGGCTGGGAAAGAAGAAGGAAGGAATAAAGACATTGTGGGAGGCGCCTTTCAAGCGCTGACGCATTGCCACTGTCTGTGTGTTTGTGTGTGCGTTCCGCGAATCCGCCAAGCCAGCAGAACGCAGGCGATGGAGACCAAGGAACAAGGAGGAGAACAAATAGAAAAGAAAAAGGCGTTGCTGCACCACTGCTTTGAGGAGAGGAAGCAAAGAAAAGATGTAAGAAAAGTGCACAATACAGTATTCTGGAAACTAAGTTTATCTTTGAAAGCACGCTTTACTAGAAAAAAAAAGGAAACATTCACCGTTTACTAGCTTTGGCACACTCCTCTTTCGAAAGGCACCGAGTAGTGGAACTTGCAAAGGCTCAATCTCAAAGAAAAAAAAGGGCAGCCATTTGAAAAGGGAAAAGAAGAGAGGGGACAGAGGACAAGAGGTGACTGCCTTCAAACATCCAGAGACGGGCAGGGGGCTGCAACAACAACAACAACAAAAAAACGAATAAGACCAGGAAATACGCACAAATAACACCCATCACCTTCAGCAAGCTTTTTGACAAGAACAACTACAACAACAACAAAAAAAAAGGAGCGACACAATAGAGAGGGAGTGTGGATTATGGAATGACTTTAGGACGTTTTCGTGGGAGACAAATATAATTTTTTTGGTGGTGAAGTTCATAAGTGCGTATCCGCACAAAGGAAACGACAAGGAGAAGAATTAAAGATGCAGGGAAGGGAAAAAAAAATGTGGGGGAGACGCACACATGAACAACAACACAGAAAAAAAAAGGGCGGCATTCGGGAAGACGAGGAGGCACAAAAATGAAACACTGTACAATTCATCACGTGCACACACAAAGAACCAGAGGGAAAGGGGAGAAAGAAAAGAACAGAAAAAGAAAGCTTTTGAATGTGAGGGACACAAAGAGAGAACAAAAGAAAGGGAGAAATAAATACGTTGCCTTCGCGTTGTCTTTTTCTTTTCAAAATTAAGAAGACGTGTAGGGCACAAAGACCATCGGCGTCGAGCCAGGGCTGCGCGACGTCTGCGTCACCATGAAGCTCGGCGACGCCGCGGTGAGGCTGGAGGACGGGTAGAGAGCCTGCGAGGACGACATCATGTGCGTGGAGAACGCACTCGCCCCACCGTTCATGTACGAGGCGTTGTTGCTCGCCGCAGGGGAGAGCGACTTTGGCTGCGAGCCCGACAGCAGCGTCGTCGGCATCGTGCCGCCAGGCGTGGAGAGCTTATCGCGGTGCAGGTTGATCGCGTCCGGGGCTACCACGTACTGGTGGCCGCCGTCCATCAGCACCACGGCGTTGTTCGACTCGGGGTTGAGCAGCGAGAAGCTTTGCTTCGGCGCCGGGGAGGCGGCGACGGGCGGCCCCATGTGTGGCACGGCCGGCGCTGACTGCGCTACCGGAGAGTACGTGAAGGACGGCACAGGCGGGCTGAAGGAGGTGGCCGGGATAAAGATCTGCTGCCCGCTCTCCGCGAGCGTGTAGCAGTAGCCTGGGGTGGGCTGGAGGAGGTGCTGCGGCATGGAGAAGGCCGTCGGCTGCGGCGCCATCGGTTGCACATCGTTCAACGAGGCCACGTAGGACGGCGGCGACTGTGCCAGCATGTGGCTCGGCATCGCGGCTCCCTCCCCCGTGAGGAGGTGCGGCGAAGACGCCTCACAAGACCCAACCACCGGCGCCTTCTGGCTCTCCAGCTGCACGCCGTGGCTGTGGGGAAAGGAGCCGGCCTCGCTGCCCAGCGTCGTGCTCGGGTTGGTGTGCAGCGAGGATCCCCCCTCGTGGTGGTCACGTGGCGGAGGGAAGATGCAGCCACTGCTCGGGACGTGGTTCTGCGCGCCTTCGCGGCGGCGGCGGCGCTCCTTCTTGGCGTCGTCGCTGTCCTCGAACTTGGCCAGGATGGGAGCCGAGCCGTGAAAGTAGGTGTTGTTGCCGTGCAGCTTCGTCAGCGCGTTCTTCGCCTCCTCGACTGTTTCGTACTCGGCGTAGATCACCCACACCGGGCTGCCGTAGTGGTCCTCCCGCATCGCGAAGTAGGTCAAGTTGCCGAAGGTGCGCAGAAAGCGCTCCACACGGTCCTGGCCAACGGTCATCGGAATGTTGCGGATGTACAACGCGTTCGTCTCCTCTGTGAAGATCTTTCCATCATGGTTGGACGGGTAGATTACGAGGGTGAAGTTGTGGCCGCAGGCGCGCGTCATCTTGCGGTTCAGCGCCTTGTATGCCTTCTCCCCATTGCTCTCCTCGTCAAAGAGGACGAAGCCGAAGCCCTTGCTCTTGCCGGTGGAGGCGTCGAGCATGATTTTGGCGCTGGAGGGGTGGAACTCGGAGAAGATGTGCAGCAGGTCGGCGTCGCCAATGTTCCGCGGCAGCTTCGCGACAAAAAGGTTCTGAAGAGACATTATGTCGCGTCAGCGGTTGACAACAGTAAAAACTTTTTTGTGCTTTTTAGGCGTGTTGTTTCCAGTGAAAAAAAAAAAGAGGAGTAAATACGTTCAACACGCCGAGATGAGATGTGAACACACAACGTAAAAAAAAGAAAAAAAGTAGAGAGCCGTGGCAAGTGATTTGCTTGTCGAATTCACAACTCTCGCGCTTCGTCTTGTTTGTGGGTGTCTCTTTGCTTTCTCTTTTTATTTTAAACTGCTCTTTCTGCGGCTTTAAACGTGGCGAGAGACAGAGAGAGAGAGGGGGAGAGAGAGAGAAAGAGACCGGTATGTGCGTGACGTGAAGCACCGAGAGAAACCGATACTCTTTTTTAAAATCTTGAACGGAGAGAAAAAAATGAGCAGTAAGTGAAAAAAGCTAAGACGGCAACAAGAAAAACAAAAAAGGGGTACTTGAGGAACCAAACAAACAAGACGAAAGAGCGCGAGAAAAAGTAAGACACTAAGAGAAATATCCTATAAATGCGTTCGTGTACGGTGTGTGTGTGTGTGGGTGTTGATCAAGTGTGAAAGAATAACAGATTTCCTTTACCTACCACTCGTTCTCTTGTTTTAGAGCTTAGGATGATAAAGCAGGGGCAGAGATTTTAAAAAGCAGGAAACACGGAACAGCCACCGAATAAAAAAAGAAAAGAAAGAGATGAAGGAGAGATAATTACTGAGGTTGCTTCGTTTTTTTTTTTTAGATTATATATATTCAGTCAACTCAGCAGTTTCTCCTTCACACGATACAATGCGGCCGACGGATACACAAAATGAGAAAGAAGAAAAAAACTGTGTAAAAGACAGCTGGGAAAGAAAAGGAAAAAAGAAGTGAGAAGTATAAAGGATTGTATTATTTTTTTGTTTCTTTTTATCAGAAGCAAAACAGAAAAATGCGTTTTGGAGATTGTGTATTAGAGTGCTTTGTGGCAGCCTCTCGAGTGCGGCTCTCACACTTGAGTCCCGGCTCTGTTGCACAGCGCGAAGAGAGGGAGAGAGAGGCGAGCTGGAGAAAAAAAAAGAACAGAAGGAGAAAAAAACAGAAAAAAGAGCCGAGTCACAACAACAACCGGAAAAAGAAAACAGTCCGGAGTCAATGCGATTTGTAATGGCACGGGACGAAGAATGAGGGCTGCACCCAGAAAGGAAAAAACACAAAGGAAGTAGTTTCTCTCTCGTTGTATTCCGGTTCCCAGACGCTCAACCACTCACTCCTGTGGATTTCCGTGGTGATGTTGAAGGGTGAATCACAGACCCGGTGGTGGATGAGGGGGATGAACAGTGAGGAGGAAGCCAAAAGTAAAAAAAAGTGCTTTTGAGTAAACGAGGAGGCCTCTGCCTTTACGAGCGTATTGTTGTTGTCCGCCTTCCCGATTGAAGCGGCCTTGCGACACTGTGAACGAACAGAAGAGGAGAGGGGCTGCTTGACGGAGAACACGTAAGGGTCAGATCAACACAGGAGAACAAAAAAAATGAAGAAGGGAAGAGAGAAAAGCGTTGAGAGGTAAGAATAGAAGAAAAAACACAAAAAGGTAAGGTGACACGTTCGTACCTTAGTCAGAGTGTGTGTGTGTAAGTTGTTTGCGTGCTTGTAAGAACGTGTGCAAGTCGACGTTTCTTTTGGAAAGGGGAAGATGGAGGGGAGGTGGCGAGGCTCGTGAGTGTCCGGACAGCAAGGAAGGGTCGAGAGGAGCAGCGGGAAATCGAGAAGAGCAAATGCTACTGAGAAGAAGTGGTGGGTGAAGTTGTAGCAATTGACGAGCGACGTGAGGATTCTGGCGTTGAAGATGTGCGGCAGACAACAACACCGCACAAAACGCAGGGACAGAGGGCGTAGTAGGAGAAAAGGAGAGAGAAGAGCAGGGGCGATGATGACGAGAGAGAGAGAGAGAGATAGAGAGAGAGGGAGAGGGTCTCTTGAAAAACATTTTGAGAGACTACATTACCCCAAGCTTCTCGTTTGTGATTGGCACCTTAATAGACAATTGGCTTCATAGGAGTAGAAGAATAGTGCTTCCCCGTCACAGCAACACCCTGTTGTACGCTCCTCCACCACCCCATGTAAAAGCTTACTTTTCTTTCATCACCTTCATTCTTCTCTGCGTCACTGCTTCAGCGCGGTAAAGCAGGCTACAGACATTCTGTGGCCTACGAGGGCTATCTTTTTCTCTGTTGTTGAATTCCTTCACAGTCCGGACCACGGCACAGAATGTCAAGAGGCAAACGTAAAAGGCACAAGAAGTATAGTAAAAAAAAAAAAACAGAAAGAAGGCGATGCGCGCACCGAGAAAAGCCGTAGACCACAACACGAAGAACAAGAGAAAACGAAAACAGATGAGATGAAGAAGGCGACGACGAAGGAGGCAGAACCAGCAACGACAGAAAAAGAAGAAGGGACTTTTCTAGTAGAGGAGAAGACAGCACGGAGAACAATCAAAATTGAAAGTAGCAAGCGAAGAAAACAGAGAGAGACAGAGAGAGGCGAGATGAAGAAATAGATACCAAGAAAACTGTTCTCTTTATACAAAAGTAAAAGGGGGCACTGCTGAAACCCTGCACAACCACGGGGGAAAAAAAAAAAAGAAAGAGCCTCTGCCTTATTGAGCTCTCCTCCTCGAAAAGACGTTTTTTGGCTGAAATCCACATTAAAAAAAAATCTCCTTCTTTGTTGTTACCTTTTCTTACCTTTTTTTGATGTACATCTTTCCTTCAAACCTTATTTTTTGTTGTTGTTGTGTGTGTGCGTTAGCCTACGGGTCGGTGCAAACCATTCCGAAACAAGATGAAAACAAAAGAACGTTACAGAGGAGCGTGGTGTACGACCTCAATCTTTTGATGAAGCTGAAAAGATAAGGAGAAGGCTCGCTTTTGCGCTTCCTCTCTCTCTGGTATCATCCGCTCTTTTTTTTTTTCGGCAGAGCAGTGCACTCAAACACACACACAAACACCCACATGGAAACACAGAGAGAGAGAGAGAGAGACGGGGATATCAAAACTCTGCGAAACGGGGGGGGAAAAGCTTACTGGAGCAATGGCGCGTATCAGTACGAGAGTGGTGCGCTAGCTACGCCGCTCACATAGATAGGCCCGACGCACGGATGACGCGGCGCTTTAACAAGCACCCCACATCCTTTTCTGCGCGTGTGTTTTTTTTTTGTTTCTTTGTTGTTTTGCTTTGTCCGTCAGAGTGAGAAGAAGGTGGGAAAAAATCAAAACGAAGATTATGAAAAGATACCGCTGTCTATCATGAGTCAAAAAAAACAAAAAGACCACCACCATCAACAACAACAGAAAAAAAGCAGATCATATAATTCACTATAGAGCAGCAGTGGGAAAAACAACAAAAAAAGAAAAAATAAAATTCAAAAAGAGGAGGATGAGACAGCAGTCTCTCGCTTCTAAAAAGGTAAAAGGTGTGTCGGTTTATTGTATAAGTTAAGTGGTAGAAAACGTTGTTGTTTTTTTCTTGCCTTTGTGGGTAGGTGGGGCAAGAGAGTGCGAGAGGATGGAACACACTGAATAATAACGATTCAGCTCCGTTATGGTAAATGAGAATACACAAAGCCGAGCACACAGCGGCATCGTCCATTTTTTGTTTTTCCTTTTTTTATTTCTTGAAAACGAACCTTTTTTCTTTTCTGTTTCGCCTAGCGCATGCTCATCTTCCTACACGCCTATACAAACAGAAAGAAGAACCTAGCACGCAACCAGGAGTTGGGACAGGAAACAGGCAGGCAAGGCAACAAAACACTTTAAGAAAAAAAAAACCCCAATCAAATGAGCTGGTGTATTTAAGCTTAAGAGGGAGAAAAAAACAACGAATACGCGAGATGAGAGAAAAAATGGAGAGCAAGAAAGGTGACCGCTCTGCTTCCTCCAGCGGTCTAATGTTTCACGGCCGGCAAATACGAATAGAACAAGCAAGAGAAGAGAAGAAAAAAAAAAACGCACAACGGAGACGACAAAAAAGAAGCTCTGCAGCACAGCGAGCCTAGACCTGCAGGCGAAACTAAGAGGGAAAGAGAGGGTTAAGGAGAGAGCGAAAAAAAAAAAACCCTCGCCGCCACGTGTCCGCATCATAGAGGACGTGACCGGCCCTTCTACCTCCCACTACGTTATTGATAGCTGTCGTGCAGCCCAAAGGTGAAACTGCCGCACGCAAGCTCCACTGTCATCTGCCTGTCCTCTCCGTCTCCAATTTTTTTAAACTTAAATCCCTTTAATTGCATGAGAAAATGCGTTTCTGATTATTTCGTGTTTGCGTTTTTTTTTGTTAAAAGCTCCGCGCGTTTCACAGCAATGTGTCTTGCGCTGAAGAGTGCGTCGCTGTTAGTAAATTATCTCCTCTATACGCGGCATCGACGCAACACGCACACGCACACGCACACGCACACGTCTACTCATTCCTGGTAGCGGGGAAGGAAAGGCCAGAGGGGGAGTAGCAGAAGAGGAGGGACAAAGACATGTATCGATGACCATTCGTGATAACAATGAGGCTTTTTGTTGTTGTTGTTATTGCGGCCCCTTTGGCAAAGAGCAAATATGCGTTATGAACAATGAAACATGCAGGGAAAAAGAGGGGTGAAAGGGAAAAGGAAAGAGCGAGCGGAGAAAGGCAAAGAAAAAAAAAAGGAGAAAACAACAAGAAAAGATGAGGAGAAGAGGGGGATAATCGTTGTGAAGACAGTGGAAATAGAACAAAAAAGAGATTCAAATACAAAAAAAAAAAAAAAGAAGGCAGTCTCTACAATAATAGTAACAATAATAAAGAGAACTTACAACGGTGGTGAATTTCGCGCCGCGTTGCTTCATGCATGTGTATATTTAAGAGAGACAGAGATGCGAAAGAGAAGATAATAGTTGAGAAATAGAAAGCACCAGAAGAGCTAAATAGTGATGCAAGGGCGATACGAGAGTAGACGTGAAACAAAGGAAAATAAAAAGGGAGGAAAAAGGCAAAGAGATTTTTGTTGATTTACAAGACAGTCACTCACGTACAAAAACAAGGAGAAAATAGATAGGAGGAAAACAAGAGAGAAAACAGAAACAATAAAGCTTTTCGAAGGGTGGTAAAGGGAGCCTTTAGGGAACAGACAACATAATTAAGAAAAAAAAGTAGAAAAAATCAAAAACTGAGCACACGCGCATTTACACAAGGGAATGTAAATCTAGGACACAGTACACAATAGAATTAAAGTCAAAGAGCAGAAAAAAAAGAAGAAGAGGCACATAAAGGTGCAGGTCGATGTTGTGCTTAACTGCAAGCAGCGCCGTGATCATCATCCGCTCCTTGAGATGCAAATACACAGTAACGAAGAGAGCCAAACGATCCGAAGAGAAAAAGACGAGCGGTAAGTGAGAGATGTCGCTGTGATGGATCGTGTTACAACGTCAGATGTGACTTGGCCACATGATGGTGCGACCAAGTTGATGGCTTCATCCAGAAAGGGGACATAAAGCCACTTGTCGGCGTTGAAGAATGGCAGTGAAGGGTGCTGGCGGAAGTCACGGGTTCCCTCTCGACGCTAAGAGAGAGAGAGAGAGAGAGAGGGAGAGAGCGAAACAAGAAAATAGGGAGAAAAGACAACTTCAAACAATAAAAAGAAACACACACAGGCACACACACTTACTCACACAACCGAAACAAACAAACAAAAAAAAAAGAGAGAGGGGAAGGCATAGCAGTGAAGCTGGGCCACTGTGTACAGGAAGATAGAATAACGCTTTTAAAAAAAAACTCTACACAACGTAGCGGAGAGAACGGAGCATCAATCTGACACCTTCTCCACCGTACCAACAGCAACGGCAGCGCATCTCTCTCATCTGTATGAGCGGTTAGCGAGAAACAAAGGGGGTGGCGACGTGCAGACGACTTGAGCGAGGAAGAAGGGTGCAAAGCAGTGTGTGCGCAGGTGTTTTATTCACGAAAGCTACAAAAGAAAACAAAAAACAGCTCGGAAATAAGGGGTGTGGTTGTGGACGGGGAATTTTAGGGTATTCGCGAAGACGGAGCAAGTGACTCCACTACTTCTCATCAAATAAAAAATAGTTCTCACTCGTCACTGCTCCCTTTTTCGTGTGTTCTTCGCAGTGCCGAGACGGGCTAGAGCGTTGAGAAGAGAGAAAGTGTTTTACTCTTTTTTTCGATGTTTGTGTAAATATGTTCTTCTTGTCATCCCTCTTTGTCCATCCGGCAGCACAGAAGAAGAATAGAAAGAAAAAAAAACGAAGAAGAAGAGACAAAAACCACTGATAGATGAAACAAAAAGGAAGTTGCGCCTTGTGTTGATTAGGTGCGATTGTAAGCCTCTACCACAGCTTTGCGTCAATATTTATCCCACATATCTGTTAGCATTTTTTTTCAAGTTAATAGTCAATTGTGTATGTGTATGTTAAATACTGAAGCATTTGTTCCACAATAGCCACGGAGGGCAATTAAAACTAAAAAAAAAAGAAACTTTCGAGGAGGCGGGGACATTCAGAGAAAAAAAAAATAGAAATTTACAATATACGCGTAATAATAAAACGATTTCTGCATGCAAGGTCAAAACATGGAAAAAGAAGAATCGGAGAATAATAATAAAAACAGGAAAGCGATTAAACGACGTAGCATCACACTGCAGGTTCTTTAGTCTTGCCGTCCTCCTCTCTCTCTCTCTCTTTATGAACAGCGATGGAGAGGCTGTTGAAGCTGCAGGACCGTGAGTGTGCCGAATTTATTAATAGTGTTTTAGTTGTTGTTTCTTTGTATTTTTTTTTCAAAGACCAAAAAGAAAAAAAAGAAACAAAAAAATGACGCCACCTGGCGAGAAGCAAACACCGGTCACATAGTCAAAGAAAAAAAAAGGAGGAGAAATATGGAGAAGAGAAGAAGCCAAACACGTAGAAATAGGGATCAGACTCGCTGTGAGACCCTCCGTTGTGAAGGTGGAGAGAGAGGGGAAAACACACGGAAAAACTTTAAGGCGAAGAGGAGGAGACAGCACCATTCGTAGAATAGAGGAAAAAAATAGTCAATATTGGGAAACAAAAATAGTTTTTGGCTGAGCACTAATATTTATTTTCTCGAGAGGGACGCACATGTCGCATTTGTGATTCTAGATGCCATTTGCATGTCTGTGTGTTTTTTTATGCAATCAGAGTACCAAGGTACAAGCTGAGAAACACACACGAAGAGAGAAGTGTTCTCTAATCGTCCTTATCCTCCTCGAAACCCACTGAAAGAACAAGCGGGGGCGAGTGGAAGGAACAGAAAGAGAACAAAAGAAAAAAGGAAATGGGAAGAGGACGAAAAAAAAACATGCAGCGTCACCAAAAAAAAAAAAGAGACTAGGTACGTATTTTTTCTTTTCCCCATCGTACCAAGAACGACGTGAAAGGCGACGATTTTGTTTTTTCGAGAGACGCTTCAAGACTCATACAGCCAGTGCCAGCACCATCACTCACACCAGCACCAGTCTCACAAGACGCCGTACAGAGAAGAGTGCAGCACCTCGTTGAGCGCGCAAAGACGCGGTCAAAAAAAACAAAAGTCACTGCTAGAAGGAGGAAAGAGAACATAATTGATTTAATAAAAGAAGCGGTGCGACCGGTTTCACAAGACGCAAACGAAAAGAAGAAGAGAAAACCCTCTGACAAAAGAAAACGAGGCCCAGCCACGTGAGGTGCCGCTGAGGGAGATGAGCCGCAGCAAACCTCACTTCACTCACCATCGTCCGTGGCAAGCAAGCAGGTGAAACAGACGCGTAAAACATGGGAGAGAACGAATGCTTCACTGGGGAGAAAAAAGGCCGAGGTCTTCTACTAATGAAAAAAAAAAGAACAGTAACGGGAAAAACAAAACAAAAATGGCTAGCGGAAAACAGGAAAAAAAAAAAGAAAAAGAAAAAGAAGATGAGCTGAACCGGGGAGAAAAGGTGAGCAAAAAAAAAGTATCAGCTTTTAAGCGGCACAACCGGAAATTTGAAAAGGAAGGAAATAAAGGAATGACGAGGATATAGTCTAAGAGCTTCATGTGAGGAAGGGAAAGAACGGGAAACTCAACCACCGAGACCATTCGAAACAAAAAAACAAAAAGCCACAGAATAGTGCCGACGAAGTGAAAACGGCAACTTGAGAAAATAAAGACGGAGAAGGCGAATTTCGAAGACTTTTGCGGAAAAATAAAAAGGTGTGGTCCGTCCCCACCTTACGCCGCTTCAGGTAGATGACAAAAATACAAAAAAAAAAAGACACAGAAAGGCAAAAACACACTAGTACACAGGAGGCGGAACAGAATCAACAACTGGGTATCATAAGAGACAGTGGGAGGGAGAGCGAGAGAGAGAGAAAGAGCGTTGATAAAACCTTAGAAAAATACTTATCGCGGAGGGCAAACATGAAACGGAAGGGGGAGAGGGAAGACAATTGGCTAAGAGATTCAGGCAAAGATAGGAGGATTAGGGTCGAGGGGTTGTGTACAGGGACGCTACTGGCGTTCCACACTAACAACCTTGGGTTCCACCTCACCACGTGATGCGGGGGCTCCGGCCTTCCTGAGACACACACCTAAGAGAAAGCAAAACACAAAGAGAGAGAAAGGGCTGGAGAGTGAAAGGGAGAGAGATATGATAAGACAGGAGGAAAAGCAGAAGAGAAGAACTGGAGCGACAGGGCCGCAAGCAAGAAAGTGAAAAAGAAAAGCAAAAACAAATTGCGCCGATCACGTTTACTGTTTGTTTCGTTACTTGTGTTAGCGCGACGGTGCGTATCTGTGCTCGAAGGGTCCACGCTACTTGAGAGGGGGGAAGAGCGGACATGGGACGGCGAAAGTGCTTCGTTAGGGTTATTGCCTCTACCACCTGAGTGGTGCGCGTGTGTGTCGCGGCGGAAGTCGTCGTAGGGTGCGTCTAGGACACGGCAATCAACACTCGCACTATCACCTTACCCGAGAAAATTAAAATCGTTTCTTGCTTCTGCCACGTCTGCTGTGTTTGTGTGAGTTAAGCATGAGTGCCCTTTCGCAGCAAACACATGAAACATTTGCAAGCGTGTAGAGAAAGAAAGGGAGAGAGAAAAAAGAAAGGACGCGTGCCGCGACACTAGAGAGGGACATGAACGCACTTCTGCATCCCACATTCCCCCACGCTCGTACTTCCTTCTCGTCCCACCTTGAGTTTCGCAGCTTCAGAGCAGCTGTGTACAATAGAAAAGAAAAAGAGCAAAGAAAAAAAAGAAAGGAACTAATATGACCAGACAACAAGAAAAAAAAAGTGAGAGAGAGACAGAGAAAGAGAGAGAGCTCACGGAATAAAAAAATGAAGAGCTGTTTAGATTCCACTGTGCTTAATCTTTTTGATACCGCACACAAAAGACCCAATTGCACAGAGCAAAAAGAAAAAAAAACAAATAGGCACTTTATGTGAGTATCAAGTCAGCTGCAACGAGAAGCGCGTATGTTTTTTTTTTTAATCCGTCTTCTCGCATCTGGCAGTGCCTCCATGTCGACGCAGCCGTGTCAGGTGCGCGCAGGGAGGGAGACTGCGCATAAAACAAAAAGGCATGCCACTGCCTTACCGTCCATCACGCTACAGGCGACGGCTCTCGCGCATGCTTATAAACTGTGGAGGAGCGAGGAGTCCGAGGGAACAAGGTTAATAAAGAAAGTGGAGAAAACATGTGCAGCCATCTAATTTCTTTTGAGGTGCGCGAAGTACAGAAAAAGAGAGAAAAAAAATACGCAAAACAAAAAGAGCGCTCTGGTGAAACAAACAAAGAAAAACAGAACACAACGCATACTCGCTTGCGTTCCATCCAGTTGTTTCGTTTTCCATGCGTTCGCCATGCTGAGCAAGTTGGAGCTCCTTCGTATTTCGTTTTTTTTTTCCTCTTGTTTTCGTTTAGGAAAGTGTGCCGTGGTGTGCAAATGTTGTGGACCACCGGTGCAGTAATTTGCAATTACTTTATTTTTACGTCTTTTTACTGGTATCACTAGACGCAAAAAAAAATAAATAGGAAAAAGAAAACAATGCGGCAAAGAACAACAATAAAAAAACACACATAATAGATGGATCTGCAGGAGCCGAAAGATGTAGAGATGGCGTTCATGCCACTTAGACAGAAAGAAGAGAGAGAGAGAGAGGGGGAGAGAGGGTCGAAGAGGAAACAAGAAATAAAGACAAAAAACAAAAAGTAGGTGGCGGGCACGAAGCAAATACGAAACAAAGAGGACAAACGAAACAGAGACAAAGTTCAGAAGAAAAAGAGAGGAGGAGAGAGAGAGAGAAGGAGAAACTACAACAGCGAAACAAGTCCGGCACGCTCATACGACCTGAGGAGCCAAAAAAAAAAATAATAATAATAATGTATATACACTTAAGCGAGATAAGAAGAAGAAAAGCCAAAGCGAAGAGTAGATATAGAGAGAGAAAAATATATGTGTTTGCCTCGCTGAACAAGGCGTCCTTCTCAATCGTCGTCCGCGTCTTTACTTCACAGACAGCTTTGGCTGTTGTTGTTGTTTCTTTCCGCCTTGATAGGAAGGTCGTGTTGTGCCAGCAATTGCTGGGTTATGAACGGGGACTCCCACGCCGCTTTCATTTACACCGGTGACCGCTTCACGCGGCGCGGCTGCGTCTTGAGGAGGCGCGCGTTGTTGCCGGTGCCCTGTGCGCGCTGGCGGGCCGGGAAGGACGGCTGCGGCTTCGGCGTCCCGCCGCAGCGTGCACCAACAGCAGCGGTGTTGCCGGCACCGAGCACTGACGGCGTCTCCGCCACGTCCGTCACAACCCGCTCCTCGGCAGCCGGCAGCGGCGGGGGGAGGTGATCGCTCTGCTCCCGCACAGCGACCTCGTAGGCCGGCGTGGCGCCAAGCGCGGCGGACTCGAGTGCGGGTGCCGCGAGGGAGTCGCGGTAGCTCGGCGGCGGCGTCTCCGTCAGCAGCGGCTTGCTGCTCGAGACGATGGCCTGCTTCTTCGCCATCATCTCCGGCGGCGCCTGCCGCAGCTCATCGGCGCCGTGGGCAAAGGCGCAGTGCGCACCAAAGCGGCAGCGGCGACCGTGCATGTAGTTGAGGCACATGACGGTCTTCACCTTCGACTTCTCAATGGCGTGGCAGCAGTCCACCTCGGCCCCAACACGAGTGCTGTCGGCCGGTGTGTAGGCGGGCGGGGCGGCAGCAGCCGGAATAAAGGCCTCCACCGGTGTCTCGGAGATGTTGTTCTCGCTCTGCGACACGGCATCGTCGTCGAGCTGACACACGCACTGTGCGCAGGGAGGCGCCGTGTCACGCTGCCCCACGCAGCCGGTCGGGTGCGGCGGGACAACAACAACGCCGGCAGCGTGTGGGCAGACGTCGTCCTCGCCAATGAGAAGGAGGGGGGTGGGCAGGCAGAGCGGCAGAATCGTCTCCGCCTCCTCGTCGCCCTCGCTGTCGTCGTCGTAGTGACTGCTGTACTTTGTGTGGCGCAGCAGCCGCTCAAGGTCCTCGGCGGAGATCATCTGCGAGCCGCGAGACGGGCAGGCGTTGCTGTCGGTGGAGGCGAACATGTACGCTACGGAGACGAAACACCGAAAGAGAGAGAGAGAGATTGAGAGTGGGTGAGGTGTCGATGATTCCACTCGCTCACACGCAATCGCAAAACAGCAAGAAATAACGAAGAGCGAAGAGAAAAAAAAAAGAGAAAAGAAGCTACGCACACACAAGTCAAGCAAAAGGAGAAGAGAAAAGGGGTATTTCCTTTGCGTTCACTGATATAGGGAAGCTAAAGCGAGAAAGAGAGGGGAGAGCAAAGGGGAGTGAAAAGAGAGAGAGAGAGACGAAAAGAAACTGTGTGGAAAAAGCAAAGAGGGCGGTGCTAAAGTCGCAGCGGCGTTGGAGGCGTCACACGGGAGAATTTTGCTCACTTTTCTTTAAAAAATAGAAAGACTGAAACAACGTGCGACGAGAAGGCAGCGAAAAAAAAAAATAATAGAGAAAAGTCAAGATCGTGAGATGAAACGAGAGGCGATGCAGCAGAGGAAGCTTCACAAATGCGCACCCATTCACAGTAGTGGGAAGGAGGAAAGGAAGGAAAGAGAGAGAGAGAGAGAGAGAGAGGTGAAAATGGGGAGAAGGGCGGAAGCGATCTGGGCTATCGCAGAGCATGAGTGCGGTAAACACACCATTCTCGATGCGGCGAAAAAAAAAACGGAGAGAAAAACAAGCATCGCTGCAATCGCTAACACCTTCTTTATTGTTAAGCAAAAATACGTCCAACACAAGTCCCGCTTATACGTTTCGCCAGGCGTTAAGTGTCAGAAGTTACAAACAGCTGCAGCACCAGGAACCTATCCACAGCAAAGAGGCCTCTGTAGCACCAGACGGGGGATCGATCTCCTCCACCTAGCCACGCCCGCAATGCTTCTGTTGACTCCACATATATCCGTCAAGGATCACGCCACCGTAGGTGGAAAGGTGACTCAGCACTGTTCCGACAGGTCCTGTAAGCTGTTTAGACTCGCTTTGTTATCCTGTTTTCGTCTCTGCTTTTTTTTTCTTTTTGTAAAACATCGCTAAAAATGTGAGCGGTGCCAGATTATCGGAGAAAAATAGAGGAGGTACGTTTGCGTGTTCACACGACAGCTGTGTCAAGTCGCAGTGGCACACCTTTTGTAGGTGAGCACATGACTTTTTCTTTTTTTTTTTTGGCGACACGACCGCTTCTCACAATCCACGCCATACCACACAATTATTGAAAAATAAAGCTAAAAAAAATGTTTCTTTTTTTTTTTCTTTAATGCTGTGTTGTTGGTGATGATGGTAGGTAGTTCTCGAGTGGCGGTAGAACAAAGGAGATTCGGAACCAGCAAACAAAGAAAGAGAGAGAAGAAACACGTCCGTTACCAGACAAACAACAGCCAATAAAAAATCAATACAAAAAAAGGGGAAAAGAAAGGAGAGAAAAGATGATGGAGTGGAGAGCTGAAAGATAAAGCAAAGGAAGAAAAACAACACAAAAATACAAGAGAGGAGCGCAACTCGCTTTCTTCTGTGCTTCGTTCAGATGAATCCTGATCTGTAGGCGCCGGCGGATGAGTCAGGAAAGGAAAAAGAGAAACAAAAAACACCAACACTTGAGAGAGAGCCCAAAGGAACGAAGAAGACACCAAAAAAAAACTTTTTTAGTGTCCGAAATCACAGAACTGCGAAGAGAGTCAAGAAGAGAAGAAAACAAAAAAAGAAGGGGGAAATAGAAAAAGGAGGTGGAGGTGACAGCGAAACAGACGGGAGGAAAGGACGCGTGGGAGCACAGAGGAGATGTATACCAGAAATTCTCAATGCGAGAGAAGATTCTCTTCCTCTCACACACAGATTAGTGACGCCACGGTTTCCTCGCCGCCACAGGAGGAAAAAATGAAAAGGAAACATGAGGAAAGAAAAAGAGGTGCATTGGTCCGCTTTGGAACATGTCAACGCAGTGTACAGCGTTCCGATCACAAATATAGGAAAAAAAAAATAAAGAAGGAGCTTAAAGATGAAAACCCAAAGTGAATAGAACTCGGAGGAAACAACGAAACAAAGGTTGGAGCTTGAGCCTCGACAGGCAGTTGCTGCAAACGAAAATAATAATGATTGTACCCACTGGGAAAAGAGATTCTGTAGTGCGAGCGTAACAGTGGTAAATAGTAATAAGAAGAAAGAAGTCGAGAAATTTAAAGCAATCTCGCACCATTATAAAAGGCGCAAAATAACAAACATAACAATTAAAACCAGGGATTGCAAGGAAAGCAAGACAAACTTAATTTTTTTTTAGATTTCTACCATAGGTAAGACTCTTTGTCCTTATTGAAATAAGAAAAGGAGAAACTAGAAAAAAAAACGAACGTGACTCCTTTCCTGGCTTCCATTCGTTTAGGTAACAGAACAAATATTATTTAAATTTGAAATTTCTTTTCTTTTAGAAAAAAAAGAGATCGTTTTTTTTGTTGTTGTAAAAGGGGAAAAAAGAAGAAAAGCATGGTTGCCGACCACACGTGGGAGCGGCACCATCGATTACGTTACGAAGTCTACGGAGGGGAAAAGAAGAGGTGGAAGAAAAAAAAATCATTACAGGGTGAAAGATGCAGAAATAAAAGTGAAGGAGCTTAGCGCCGTAAAGTGAATATTTTTTTTCCGTTTTTTTTTTAATAACAGCACTGACGAAGAGAGTAA
Source organism: Crithidia fasciculata (assembly GCA_000331325.2). NCBI lineage: Eukaryota > Euglenozoa > Kinetoplastea > Trypanosomatida > Trypanosomatidae > Crithidia > Crithidia fasciculata. The sequence goes on from CM003433.1 coordinate 1,119,783, forward strand.
AAAGGGTTCATGAGAGAACAATCTTTTTCCTTTCTTGCTAGTGTGTACGGGTTTCTTTCTTTTTTTTGTGGATCAAAGGAAGAAAAAACGCATCCACAGGCGAAGAGCCATCTCCTTTTTTGTTGACGCGCGCAAAGGAGGGCGAAGAATGGTTGCAACACCCGACTTGCAAGGTCAAGAGATAACACAGATCGGCTGACGGTAGCGACTAAGATGAAAAAACCATTAATTCAAACAGAAAAGAAACCCTCGAAAGAAGGAGGTGAAGAGAACAATTCTGCTTTGCTGTTGTTGTGTGTGCGTGTGTGTGCGTGCGGTGTTTTGCAGGAACGGAGCTAACACTTTGTTTGAAAAAAAAGAGGAGAAAGACAGAGGGAGAGAAATAGGATGCGTTGATACACCCACCTCTACTCGGGAATGCCAAAGGCAAAGAAAAGCAAAAGCGTAAAGTCCTAACTGTGAAGTCATAGACAGCACCAACCTAAAAGTAAGAGCGGAAGTTGAGCACGAAAAAAAAAAAGGAACAAAGCGGTTCTGATCAAATAGCAGAACATTAACAAAGAAATAAACAAACAAGAAGACCAACAGGCAAACAGGCACTGTCTAGAAAACTCGCCAATAAAAGGAAAAGAAAACCGTATCACCCATCTCACACGTTACCCTGTTCCCTGCCTCTCTTTAAGGGTGTGTGTTGGTGTGTATGTGTGTCGAAAAAGCTTGGCACGCGGTAGAGAAGAAGAACATCCTGCTTCCTGAGTTCGTGTTAATGTTGTAGTAGATGGGCCAGCTTCTCGTGCTTATCACGACCGCTAGCTGCCCTCTGCGGCTTGTAGCATGACCAAAGAAGAGAGAAAACAACCGCACAACGAGCTTAATCACTTTCAATGAGGGGAGGTGTGGAGATGGGAGAGAAAGTGTCTGTTGATGTGCACAACAGGTTAACAAATACCTTGCTTTTCCCCTCTCCGCCTACCGCAGCGTGTTGTGAGTTGTTCTCATTGTCTTCGTTCGAAATTACTTTTTGTTTGTTTTGAGGTTACCCCTTGAAACCTTCACGCCGCAAGCTGTCAACAGAAGTGATGCTACAGGACGCACGCGAAGCAAACAAAAAAAAGAGAGAGAAAAAAAACGTCTTCTTCCCGTACGGGTCTTATGGTAAATAAATCAAAAAACAAAGAGCGAAACGAATAAAACTATATATGAAGATCAACCAGTAAACAAACAAAAATAAAAGGGTTGACGACCCCAACGCAATGAAAAGTAACACGCAAAAGAGGAAAAAGGAAAAGAAAAAGGGGAGGACAGACAAAGTAAAAGTCAGGTAACAGGAAGTAGGAAAAAAGAAAGAAAGCAACAAATAAACAGAAAAAATAGTAACAGTGGTGAAGGCAAAATAATAAGAAGGAGAAATGCTACTCGTGGTGGATGGCGCTACGTTAGAAGTGAATGTTGGCCGTGTGCTCTCGTTGTCCTTTTGGGGGTTGTCTGGCATGACAACATCTCGCACTTCTACTTTGGCGTCACGTAGCTCCTTGTAGCACTCACAGAAGGGAACAGAATCCCCTAAAGTGTGTGTCTGTGCGGCGCGGCAGCATCGCAGGTTCATCTTTTATTTTTGAAGAAAAAAAAGGATGTTGCACACGCACATAAGACATATGTACATCGACTCTTCATCTTCCCTCTCAACTGAGGCGCGTGAGGACGAAAAAGATACAAAAAAAAAAAGAGCACTATTAAGAAAAAAAAGGATCTCAGTAAACTTGAGAATAAAAAGAATACACTTAAGTAAAGAGAGGACTGGGTGAGAGAAGAAATAAAAGCGAGTGATGCACAAAAGGCGGAAAATGGCGCACCGTACCGCGCAGCCGTGAGCACCGCCAAAGGAGAGATGATTAGGGCACCAAAGAACATCACTGGCGAATTGAGCGAGAAGCACACACACACACATATAATCTGTGAGCGACGGCAGATAGGCGACACAGAGAGGGAAAGAGAGGGGTGAGAGAGTGGCAAGCACCAACCGTCGTGAGCCCTTTCACCCCTTTTAGTCAAATCTCTACACAACTCTTCTCTGGCCTGCTCTGCCGCATTCTTGTGGTGGTGCTGAACTCCGCTCCTCCACATAGATACCACCCACAGGCGCACATTGCTGATAGAAGATCATACCTCATCAGGAAGTAGAAAAAAAAAACTGGGCAAACAAAAAAAATAGAAAACTAGTAGACCTATTTCAGAAGGGGGGAAAAAAAGGAAGGAAGAGGTGCAGGGGATGAGTGTGTGTCAAAGTAAAGAAAAAAACAGGCCACGCATGCTAGCACGTTCACAGACGGCGCGAAGGGCCAGCTGCCATGCGGTTGACCATGATAAAAATTGCAGAGAAAACACAGTAGATAATAAAGTTAACAGAGTGAGAGAGGTGAGGGAAAAAGAGGGAGCTGATAAAATAAAAACAAAGGAGAAAAAAAGAAGGTGAGGTGAAGCGGGACTAGGTCCCTTTTACACAATAAAAGTAAATTTTAAAGAGAGAGAGAGAGGGAGAGAGAGAAAAAAAAATTGTGTGAGAAGCCCTTCGACAGATCTGAAAGAGTGCAGCGGGTTGAGAGAGAAAGCAAAGAAGAAAAAGAAAACCACCGCACGTAAAAAAGCAATCGTTTCGGAATATAAATTAAAAAAGAATGGGAGAAGGGGAGGAAAAAAAAAAAGTCACACACATATATAAAAAAAATAAGAGTGGAAGGATGCAGCTCAAGAAAGAACAAACCTTGTAGAACAAAAAAGCGGATTACTCTGAGGGTGCACAAAGACGCCTTCAGACCCACAGAAGACAAACAGCACAGACCGCCCATAGTTTATCCGTAGTTAAGAAGAAAGTGAAGGACTAAAGCTTCGATCCAGACGCATTCTGAACACCGGAGTAAGAAAGGAATCAGGTTGTATGAGAAAGGGAAAAACAAAACCAGGGGGAGGAAGCGGACTCTCTGCTGCTCCGCGCTCTATCATAAAGCGCACAACGCAGTTGAAATCGGGAGGAATCTCGCCTCTTCCATTTTTTTCCCGATGCGGATACACTTTAGGATGGGGCACCATGCCACGGCACGCACCGATCCACCGTCGTGCTTTCTTATTCCCCTCGTCGAGCTTTGCCTTTTCCCCCATATGTCTCTTCTGCCGCCGACATCGCTCGATACGCGCGTCTCTCCCTCTTAGGCATACTCGTAGGTGATGCCCTGCTTCGAGTACGGGTTGAAGCGGTAGCGGCGCGGGTAGGTTGGCGGGAGAAAATCCTCCGGCGCCGTCACGCCCTCCTCAGTCACGAGAGCTGCCTCGTAGGACGGCGGGGGCGGCATGTCAGCCTCCGCCTTGGCGGTATCCGACGGCGAGCGCACGCGGAAGTCGCCCGTGCTGTCGGCGCTGTTGCCGCCATCCTCGCCGGTCAGACTCTCCGTCTCGGGGGTGTAGCTGCGTGCCTTGAAGTCGAGCGGGGAGGCCAGCGTCCACGCCGCCTCCTTCATCTGCCCCAGCTTCTCCACCTCCTCGGCGTGCGCAAAGACACAGCGTTCGCGGAAGGGGCAGGGCTTGCCACGCAAGAAGTGGCGGCACAGCCTCGTCTTGTACTTTGTGTAGTCGATACGGCTGTTGCTGCCGCTGCTGCTGTGGCGCAGCATGTGCTCGTTGCCGTCGTCGCGGCTGAGGACGGAGGGAAGGCTCTCGACTGAGACGGACTTCGTTGGCTTCTTGACGGGCAGCGCCGTGGCGGTGGTCTGGGCAGTGTGCAGCATATTCGAAGGAAGCGGCTTTCGGTGATTCTTTTTTTTTTATCTGTTTGAGCTTTGGACGGACAACGGTGAAGCGAAACGGAGAGGAGGAGCGAAGGATGCCGCGGTGATAGACAAAAAACAAACAACCAGAAAGGTGAACAAATAGAAGAAGATACGCGCAACTTCTCTCGGAGCCGTTAAGGAATAGTGAAACGTTGGGGAACGGAGATGAAGTGGTGAGTCGTCTTGTTTTTTCTTCTTCAAAAGATCACTGAACGAATAACTTTACTGGCGGAAGAGTGGTTGTGCGGTTGGTGCTCGTGATAGGGGCAGAAAATATTTTAAAAGGGAATCTTTTTTGTTGTTGTTGGAAAGAAGAGAAAAGATGGAGGGCAAATAAAAAGGAAATGATGCGCTGGGAAAGTGGGAAGAGGAAACACTACGGCGTCGCATCCGCAACAACGCGTGCTACGGAGATGGAAAGAAGCACCGAGAGCGCATATACACACGGTGTTTCTATACCTAATGTGTACCAAAGTGTTCTCTATCGCTGCGCGGGCTTCGCAGATCTGGTAGCAACGGGCTGCAACAACTATACAGCGGCAGCAAACACATGTCCTTCAAGATTCTGTGGCCGCGTGCCCGTGTGTGTGCGCTTGAGCCCCTTTGCGCAAAGAGGAGCAACGCGGTCACATCCGACGCGTAAAAGGACAAAAAATGGTAACGACTCTCCCACTTCTTGACAAGGAAACATTCCCTTGTTAAAGTCGAACACACACCGACGCGGAGAGAAAGAGAGAAGGAAGGCCGCTGTGGCGGAGGTTATCGACGGTGAGAGAAGAAGACGACTCTCCACCACCGCGGCCTTTCCTCGCAACTCACCTATCGTTTCGCCTGCCTTTTTTTTTTTTTTTTGCATTGGGGTGCGGCGCGCTCAAAGGTCACACCAAATAGAAAAACTCGGAACAGAAGCGTGGAAAATAAAGAGTAGGAAAAAATATGAGCGAAATTCCGCAAAATAGAAAAAAAGAAAACAGAGCACAAAGGAATCTCACAAGGAAAGAAAAAAAAAAGAAGTTCTCAACTTTTAAAGGAAACAGGAAAAACGATTTTCTCACAGTGGAAGGGTTCTCTGCAAGTTCCGAAGACATTTTTTGTATTTCAAACGCTATTCGCATTCTCCACACGCACCTCCATCATCACGTCCACACACGTTGGTGTCATATTTCTCTTTTTACTCTTCGAGGGGGGCGGCTTCATCTCATCGGGAAGCTAAGATGCTTTTGTTTGAGAGCAGCATCTAATTCAAAAAAAAAAAAAAGAATAGTGAGCCAGAAAAAAAAAAGCGCTAGTAGAGAGTGTGTGTGACGGAGAGCGAATATCGGCGAAAGCTCCTGAAACAAGCAACTGTAGATGCCCTAAAAGAACGCCAAGGCTTCTCACCTGTTTTCGACGGTGTACAAAGCCTCGCACATCCTCTGGGCCATCTCCTTCCACGGAAAGTATCGAGACACCGTTTCTTAGTGGTTAGTATATATATAGAGAAAAAGAGATGAATAATATAAAATCAACTTTAGTTTGTTCTTGATATATTTTTTATTTTTTGTGTTTTTTTTTTTCGTGTCTTTGTGCGAGACACCGTCATGATTCTGACCTTCTCGTCTTCTCGTCATGATCAGAAAAAAAAATGCGGTGCTCCTAAAAAAAAAAAACATTAATAACTTCCGTTTCTGGATAGTTTTCCTTTTTTCATCGTCGTTCTGCTGTGCATTCGGCACACATCTGGTCGCATTCTCAAAACACGGAGAGGAGGTGGCGGTGCCACTGGCACAACTTTTTTTTTTCGTTCCCCTTTCTGCACTCCTCTTCCCCTCTTTTGCAGCACATCAAACACATCATGTGCCTTTCGCAGCGCGCGACTCTCCTAGCGAAGTCCTCGGCGACCAACTGTACGAAAGCAGAGAGACGGCCTTTTCCTTTCTTTGCCTCTTTCTCCCGCCCCACGCACACGCACGAGGGGTACAGACGCGCAGAGCAGTCGACGACGAAAACGAATCAGCACAACAACAGAAAAAAAATTGTCCTGGCTGGAGAGGGTTGAAGAGAGAGCTGAGAAGGAGGCCCCTCCTCTCGTACGGTTTCGGAATTTACCGAGCAGGTGTGCAGACGCACGCAAGTTTCCTTCGCTTCATTTTTTTTCCGTACATATATATATAATTAGATGCCTTTGTTAAGAATGTGTGCCGAAGCACACTCACACACAGTGTGCGAAGGATACATTCCTTTTTTTTTTTTGGTATTTGTATACGTCAGAACGTCGCAAGGCACGGGAGACTCTACTTGCTATCCTTCACCATACACCAAGCACCGACACGGAACCACGCACGCAAAGCACAAAAGAAAAGTAACAACAGTATTTAAGAGTAAGTGGTGCGGTGCATTGCGGTATGCGACGTGGTGTGCGTGTGTTGAAGAGGTGGGACATCGCAAACTCCATCGTGAAGAGCCTCCCGACCAGGGAAGTCTGTGGCGTATTTTCTTTTTTTAGTACGTGTTTTTTTTTTCTCTCGTCCTTCGTTGTGCTCCTTTCTGTGTTTTGGCGCTCTGTGGCTGTCATGCGTTCAGTGCGCAGATGAGTGGTGAAAAATAGGGAGAGATGAAGAATCAAAAGGGGGTCACGACGAAGAAAGCTGCGCAAAACGTCTGTCACACCTCTCCCGAAAATATATACCACCACACATACACAAGTGAGGCTGCATGAACCACTGATCAGGAAACGAAAAGGCACCTTGAAGAGCAAGAAAAAAAAAAACGACAAACACGGAAGGAAATGATGTACAAGCATGAACAAAACCACTGAAGAGAGAGTGAAAAAGAGAAAAGTCAAGAAAAAAGGATCGCAAATGTCGCGTGTAAGACAAAGCGGCAAAAAGGGGATGAGAAAGGAGTAAAACACAAAATAAAGCAAGAGAGGAGTAGCATAGAGGGACAACACGCAAAGAAAGAGTCCGTGAAGGAGGTGAAGAAGGAAAAAGAAAAAACACAAACAGAAGAAAACAGAATACAAGAAAACGCAGAGTACGAAATAAGTACCTGTGTTTCTGACTTTGTCATCCCCCTACGTGTCTTCTCAGCCTCCATGAACAAGACAAGAAAAGCACCAAGATGAGAAAAAGAGAGAAAAAAAAAAAGAAACGACTCCTTGGGGGTGGGGGGGAAATTAAGAAAAAAAGGCAGAAAAAATAAAGCAATAAAAAGAGGGTGGAAAAAGGCTAAGTGATTGAGTCAAGTTATCCGCTTCTGTTCTTTTTTTTTTTCCGTTCTCTCTTCACACTGTTAGGCAGTAGGTGCAATGTTTATAAGCTTTCTATAATTTTTTCCCCATTGACGAGCGGCCGCGGCTACAACCCGGGAGCTGATGGAAACAACAATGCAAAACGGGGAGCTGCCGCCTTCACTACGCCAGAAAAAAAAAGAGGAAAAAAAAAAGGAAAAGAAAACAATCGCCGCCTGCTTTAGTGAGTGTGAGTGAGGGAGTGTGTGGGTGCTGTAGTGACGCGCACCTCTCCTCATTTCCCCTCTCCGTCATCTTTTTTTATTCCTTCAAAGCCATGATTCCCTTCGGTAGACACCTAAGGTCTAGAGTGAAGCATGAGCTGAAGTTTTAACGAGAGAGGGGAGCCGAGAGAGAGAGAGAGCTAGAGGAGAGGGAAAAGGGGGTCTGAAGGCGCTCTTTGGCGCTGTTATACGCCTGATGAGTGCGTCTGTGTGTGTGTGGCTGTAGTAGAAATCTTACTCGGGTTTTTTCTTTTTAAAGTGCTTTAATCGTAGAGAAATATTAAAAAGAGAAGAGTGCGTTTTAATCGAGAAAATTAGGCGCTCAAAAAAAAAATGCAAAAAAAAAAGGAGAGCGAAAAAAAAGGGACAAAAGGAAAATTAAGAGCTGCATTGACGGTGTCTCCTTCCCTCTCTTTCTTGGTTGTGCACTGCTGCTTCATGGGCACCAGTCGAGCCACTGTGGGGACAATCGAATTGAGTCGGCCGCGTCCCCGAAGAACAAAGAAAAATGAAAAGCTGGAGGGAAACAAACAAGTGAAAAGGAAAGAATCAACGTCATCGCTACTTTCTTCCTTTTGTTTCCTTTTTATTTTAATCTTCTTCCTTTATTCCCATTTTTTTTATGTTACACGGGGAGGAAAAGTGGTGGTAGAATGCAGCGCACCTGTGACGCGGGAGCGCTGCAACATGCCAATCTCGTAGATTCAAGTAGGCTTAAGGCAATAAAGAGTACGGTATGTGCACACGTGGAATCAACGTGAGAGGCACTAGAAAAAAAAAAGTAAAGATGACCTTCAGATAGAAGAAAGAAGGAGACAAAAAAACATTAGTGACTCGCCCCCCTTTTCCCATTAGTGTGAACTCCTCGGATAAAAAAAAAAAACAGCTTTGCCTCGACAACACTACTTGCTGAAAGGAGTGTAAGAGAGAGAAAGAAAAAGAAGAGCGTGAAGAAGGATAAGAACTTGATCGTGGAGACGTTCACCACGTGGAGGCCTGAAAAGACAACAACAAAGTGGAAAAAAGAGAAAGAAAGTGAGAGAGATAGAGAAAAGGCCTTTTTTTTTTAAAGACGCGCTTCAAGTCACCGGTTTTGACTTCCGTAAGAGACCAATCTTGTCATTGCAGTCGTGAAAAGAAAAAGAAAATAAAGCAGTGGGAATGGATAGAACAATAATGAGGAGACGAGAAACACGTGAAGCAAAATCGAGAAGAGGGAACACAAAGGATAAGAGAGAGAGGAATACACACGTCGACGTGAACGGCACAAGAGGCCGTCTCTCTCCGTGTGAAGCACTGAAGCGGCAAACAACAGAAATATACCAAGGTCAGCCTAGAGACTGTGCCGTTTTTCTGTTGTTTTTGGTTGCAGAGAAGGTGGAAGAGTGGAAGGAAGAAATAATTTCTACCTGCAACCCGACCACGCATTCTCGGCATCCATGTCGCTGTTGTGGTTTTTTTTTTTCCTCCTTTTACCTCATCCGACGTCTAGATCGAGTAACTCGTGGATAGCGGTGCGTCGCGACCTTTGGCCGACCACACGTGACAGTTGCCTGCATCTTTGGTTTGCCTCGCTCAAAAAAAAAAAATTCTTTTTGAGGAGGCAAAACAGAGAGGGCAGAGGCCGACACGATACGGCTGCGGAGGGTGTGACGCCCGCTTCAGCAGAAGAGAGAACAGCGTGTAGAACAGAGGGGAAAAGCATGGCAGAAACTAAGAAGAGAAGAAAAGAAAAGAAAAGAAAAAATGAAACTGCCAAGACCGGTTTCGCAGCAGCACACCGTATCAGAGAGAAGAGGAAAGCAAAATGGGAAGCGGTTGCGTCTCGCCGTTGTCGACTCTGCTTTACGCACACACACACCAAAAAAAAATTCTGTGCAGCCCTCAGTCCTCACCGAGACGTCTCCTCCTCTTACCCTTCGTCTCCGTCTGCCACAAGGGCTTTCGATTCCGAGCAGCTGACCTCCATCGCCTTCTCACCACGCCAGTGGCTCTTTCTTCCTCTGATTGACAAAAGCGGAAGCATGTGTGCAGCTGACGTTTAATGGAGGGGAGGCGGTGTATTTTTTTGTTGAGGATGCAGCGCAGCGCTACTTGATGTGGCATCTCTGCAACCCGTGGAGCGGCAGAGGAGCGGTGCGTGTGCACGACACACACCTCTGTCAAAGTCCGGGATCACACCAGCAGCAATAAGAACAGAGGAGGGGAAGTCGAAAGGACCCAGCGTGGTGAGAAGACGCGCACACACGCGGAGTCCCGTCGACTGTGACGAGAAGGATGGACTCGAGAAGAAGTGGAGTGAGCGACACAACGGCGAGATAATGCGTGAAGAGCGATATGGTGTGCAGCGAAGAGAACGCGGTCTTAAAACAAGGATGGCTCTTTGATGGTGTTGTCCGGAAAGGGCTGGGACGAAGTCGCGTAGGATAGAATCAAAATCATAAAGTAATAACAAAACAACAGAAAAAAAAATGCCACTCTCATTGCTACGTGCGGCCTCGTAAAGCGCTGTGAGCCCAGTGAAGGGCCGCGTGCAGAGCCGGAGAAACATGTCGGGTAAAACACACACACACACGCACACGTGCAAGGCGGAGAGAGAGAGAGAGCATAGGAAGAGAAGAGGCGAGCAGCAATAAAAAGACAGAGATGATAGGGTAGAAAAAAGAGAGAGAAAAAAAAGTTTGTCGTCGTGTGTCTGAAGCGTTCTCTGAGTGCACGAGCCCAACCACCATCTCTGCCCGAAGAGAAGAAGTAGGAAATCACCACGAATACAGTTAAAACCTTCCTATTCTTCCGCAAGAACAAAGAAAAAGTAGCATCGCTTTAATGCACTTTGAACAGAAACGCGCGTGTGTGTGCGTGTGCACGATTGCGTAAACGTAAGTGCAGCGCACCAGACAACGATAACGAAACAAGAAAAAAAAGGGGGAGCGTCAGTTCTGCAAGCGGGAGAAGCAACTGCACCCATGGAAAAAGAGAGAAGCAAAGATACAGGTAAAACAAAGAGCTCAATGGGAGAATGCTGAAGCTGAATGAACAGAGCGTATCAGACAAGAGCTGCAAAAAAAAGGTAAAAAAAAGAGCACATTCATGAAAAGAGATTTAGAAAAGAAAACCCAAGAGGAGCGTCAAAAAAAAAAAAGGAGAAGAAGCCAGCTGTATTTCGGCCAACAAACAGGAGGGTAGCGAAAAAGAAAAGAGGAAATGGGAAGGTGTACTTCTCTGCTCGTGCACACACGTCTGTGCTCGCTTTCGACCAAGCAGAAAAAGAGAAAAAGCTTGGGTCAATACGAGCTCATACGTGTGTGCTCGACGACGTGCGCAATACATAAAGCTATGTGTGTGGGCGTGTCGGTCCGGAAGCAACACAAACGTCAATTCGTAAAATAAATAAACAAATAAAACCCATGAGGAAAAAAAAAGGAAGAGTACACCTCCGCTAAGGAAAAATTAAAACGACGGAAAAGAAAGAAACAAAGAGTGGGAAGGGTAGTAGAAACGAGACACAATTAAAAACAAAAAGAGGGCAGAGCTAAGGTGTAAAAGAAGAAGGACAAACAAAAACAAAACCGTCTCGGTTAGCGAAAAAAAAAAAGAGAAAACAATAATAAAAAAAGCTGTGTTAATCGATGAAAATACAGAAAGAAGAAAAACGAGAGAGAGAAAAAAGAGCAGAACAAAGAGAGGGCGAAGCTTACAAAAAGAGACGAAGAAGAAAAGAGTTGATGGGAACGACTACGAGAAGAAGGAGAAACTTCGATGCCGTGTGAGGCGTACTACAGAACAAGCAACCCAGAAGACAACATCTGAAAAAAATAAAAACAGCAAAGAGAGAGCGAAAACAGAAGCGTAAGGGGGATACAAGGAAAACGAAAGGCGACAAGGAGGAGCGGTGGCGTCGAAGAGGAGCCGTTTTCCTGTGTGCGATTGCACCTGCCTCCCTTCAACACGAGGAGGACACAACGCGGTGCAAAATTTCGCGTTATTCTTGTTGTTTGTCTCCTTCCACTCTCATCTCGTTGGTAAAGCGGAGAAGAAGCGACAGAACAACAAAAAAGCAAAGCTGCACTGCGCGGCACCTGCTAGCACGACAGAGAGAGCGAAGGAGAAAGAGAGGGAAAGAGACGAAGCCTTGCAGGAGAAAGAACTAGTAGGCTACCGTACCTCCCTACATCAAACAGCCACCTTCTGTCAACAACCACCACTCTCCCAGCCTTACTCGTATGTTTTTTCTTTCTTTCCCTTCGTTCTCCCACCCACTACCGACCCTTTTTCCGAATTTTGCGCACGACACAAGATGTCGTCGCGCAAAAGACGGAGGAGGGATACAGCACAGAAAGCGAGAGAGGAAAAAAAAAGAAGAAGGCGCACAAATGAAAAATCAAAAAGAGCACAAACTTGCGCACGTAATCGGTGAGACGTTCTTCTTCGTGTTCATGGTTGTCGCTTGTTGTCGTCGTTCCCAACACATCTTTTTCTTCTTCGTTCTTTTATTGCCCTTCACCGCAGTTTTGTTTTGCATTGTTTGTTGGGTGTTGAATCTTTTCTTTCTTCTCTTCACAGGAAACGCGTTTGAAATACTCTTTTTTTACGCAGACTTCTCGTACGTGATCCAGTTCACGCTGTAGGGGTCGAAGCGGAAGCGCTTGGGGTAGGTCGGCGGCGCCGCCACCTCAGCCGCAGCCGCGTAGCTGTCCGTCTCCTTCATCGCCTCGGCGTAGGCCGGCGGGGGCTGGCCAAAGACCACGCGCTCTGGCACCTCGCCGGCGTCGCCGCTAGACTGCGTGTCGCTGAGGTTGGCGCTACCGGACTTGGAGAGGTCCTCGGACGAGATGCTGGCGGTGCCCTTCGTCGTCGGCACGTTCGCGAAGGACGGCGCCGGCGGCGGGGAGGCCATCGCGGCGTCGCTGTGTGAGAAGGCGCAGCTCTCACCGAAGGGGCAGGCGGCGCCGACGAGGAAGTAGCGGCACACCTTCGTCTTCAGCTTCGTCTGGTCGATCTTCTTGCTCAGGTGGGAGAGAGGGGACATGGGCGACGTCGGGTAGTCACCGGCGGCCATGCTGGCCTCCTCGTAGGACGGGATGCGGGGGAGCTGCATGGACTGCATCTTTAGCTGTGCAGAGTAGTTTTCTCGGAGTGTGTGGGTGTGTGTAGTCGTGGAAGGCTGCAGGGGGAACCAGTAGCTCGTTGCTCAAATGAAAAGCACAGAGAGTGGAAGTTTGAGATGGGAGGGCCTTTGGACTTTGTGTTTGCACGATTGTTTTCTTCTTTAAAATAGAAAGAGAGAGAAACAAAAAAGCAAGAGCTGAAACAACAGAAAAATAAGGTTGCGGGGACTAAAAATTGGGAAAGGAAGTACCAACGCGCTAACCGTTTTACTGAGGAGATAGCTGAAGACACAGTACACTGAACAGCACAGGAGAAAAGAGCAAGCGAAGAAAGAAAAGTCGATGATGGTGAGGCGAAAAAACCGAAGATACAGGAAACTTGGAAAGAGAGTGAGAGAGCTTGTTTTCTTTCTTTGTTGAAGAGAGAGAGAGAGCGAGAGAAAGTGTAAAGGGAAAGGCGCGAAGAAAGAAGAAGATCTAATGGGTGGCAGCGGAGAAGGGGGTATGGTACGGCGTTGTTTGTTGGTGAGTGAAGCATAAAAGAGCGTAGGAAGTTAAAGAACGCAATACAGAGTGTTGAGCAGTTTTACGCAAAGATAGAAGAAAAGGGAGGAGAGCAACGAAGAGGAGAGTTGAAGAAAGTAAGTGCGCTTGATGCAGTCCACAAAGACAGTCCCTCGCATTCGCTTGCGTTTTCGGCGGTTTCGCGTCCGTGAGAGGTCGTGTTGCAGCGTGCAACGGCAGAGAGAGAGAGAGGAAAGGCAGCGTTTCGCTGCCCGCATCGCCTCCTCTTCTTCTTTTTCTTCCTTTTTGTGGGCAGCGCAGAGGACACTGAAGCAACACACCGCGACATACTCTTGGCCTAATTTACTACCAACGCAGAAAACATCTAGCTAGCTTTCCACCTCTATCTCGTTTAGTAGACGGTGTTTCGAGAAGAGGGACGAGAGTCAACGATGAGTGACCAATAGGAGGGAGGAAAAACTGAGTGCAACCGAGAGCAAGGCGTGGGAAAAAGAGCGTAAATGGAAACTAAAACTTAAAATACAGCAACCAATAAAAAAAAAGGCAACAAAATCAGTCAATCACACACCTGCCTCTCACGGCAGTGCCGCCTTGTTTACAGCGATGGCGGCGCGCTCGCCTGGTCGTCCACCGGCGGCGGCTCCGACCGCGCGTTAGCCTCCGCCGTCGCCATAGGCGCCGTCAGCGACAGCGTCGTGCCGGGCCGCTCACTCGAGGTCAGGTAGCCACCGAACTGCGTCTGCGTGAGAAACATGTCGTGGCTCTGTCCCTTGTACTTCGCCCAGACGGGGCTCTGGTTCAGCAGCTCCGCAATCCGCGGCGTGTGCAAGTCGTCTGGTGACGCCAGCAAAGCCTTGATCACCTTCACCACGGCAGCGCGGATCGTTGCGGCGCTCACACCCGCCGCCGCGCTCGCTGCGTCAGGCAGGCCCTCCTCCAGATACCGCAGCAGGGTCTCCGGCAGGCGGTCCCGCAGCGCGTACTCGAGAATGCGCGAGCGACGGGTGGCGTTGCTCAAGAAACCTTCGAGCGCCTCCAGGGCCTCCATCGTCCACCGCGGCTGCTGCTGCAGCACGGCGAGCAGAGGGGGAAAGACGTCCACCGTGCTGCACGTCGACTCCACACAGGCAGCCGAGCGGCTCATCTCACGCAGCCAGTGCAGGGCACACCGCACGACGATATCGTTCACGTGGCCATTGTCTGGCGAGGACAGCAGACGGAGCATCTTGCCGCCATAGCCGAGGGAGGCCATGTAGTCCCGCAGTCCCGACGAGTTTCGCAGCAGCACCTCCCCAGCCTGCGTCAACAGCTCTACCACGTCGTTCGTAACGGCAGCAGGCGAAGACGGCCCACCGCCGCCCGTCATGGATGCCGCACGTGTCGCTTCTTCCACAAAGCGTTCGAGCAGCGCCATGAGGAAGTCCTTTGGGTGCCGCACTGCCCAGCCGGGCTGCTGCACGTAGAGGGCCACGTACACGCCGCCTACTTGCAGCTGCCGCAGGTGTCGCGCTGCGCCGCCTTCCGTTGCGCCGCCAGCTTCTCCATCCACCTCGTCGGCACTGCGTTGCGATGGCTTCCAGGTGGCGAGCTGGTCGTTGCTCAGCGCCGCCTGCACCTCGGCCCGCGCCACCCGCAGCGCCTCCACCAGGTCGTCCTTCTGCGACTTGGTCCAGAGCAGCTCCGGGTTCTCCTGCCAGGCGTCCAACATCTGGCTCGCCTGTCGCGGGTTGTCCTTCATCATCTCCAGAAACGCAGCCGGCAAGAACCGTGACGAGCGCAAGAAGATTTGCGGTCCGACAAGGCGATCCGCGAAGGCCTTTCCCAGACAGCGACACGACTCCTCCCGGACCTCCTCGCTGGTTGTGGTGGCGTAGAGCGAGAGCAGCACGACGTAGAGGCCGCGGTCCAGCACCTGCTGCACCAAGGCGCGGTGAGCCAGCATCCCCTGCACCAGCGCCAGCACGTTCATCGACTCCTCTGCGGCTGGGGCGGCGCCGCGGTCCTCAGCGTCACAGAGGCGCGACTGGAGAAAGAGGGTGAGGGCGGTGACGGCGTTGTCGACGGTGGCGAGTGCCTGCAGACACACATCGAAGCTCAGCAGCTTCGTCAGCGTCTGCACCACTTCCAGAATGAGCCGCGTGCGGTCCGCGTGTGAGCACACGCTCAGCGCCGCTGCTGCTGTCTGACCCTTACTTCCGTTCGCTGCTGAGATCTCCGATGGTGCCTGCTCCTCGTCGGTGGAAGGGCACTGCAGCAGCGCCACAAGCCCGTGCATCTGCTTCGCTTCCACCGGCGCGAGCATCTCTGTGTAGCTCGAGGTGAGCACGCGCACACACTGTGCGGCCTGCAGCGGTGCCGTGGCTTGCGTGGCTGCGTTGCCGCCGGTGCCGTCCGCCGCCTGTTTGCCCAGTAGAAAGTGCAGCAGCGCCATGAAGAAGCCGCCGGGGTTCTGAATTGGGAAGTCGGGCTGCTGCAGGTAGAGACGCAGGAAGACGCCACCGACGATGACCTCCGTCGCGTGCAGGGAGTAGGCGAAGTCGCGCACACACGACGCCAGCGAGGGCAAGTCGGTGGCGCCGTAATTCGCTTCGCGGAACTGCTTCGACGTGGTGTCCAGCAGCTCCTCCAGCTCCGCGCGGCAGGAGTTGTTCCAGAAAAAGTAAGGTGACTCCGAGTTGCTGTTCAGCAGCGCCAGCACCTCTGCTTCACTGTCGGCCTGCTTCTCCATCTTGTGCAGGATGAAGGGCGTCAGCAGCTGCCGCAGCAGGCGGTAGACGCCCTCGTGCCGCGTTGTGGCATCCATCGTAAGGGAATCATCACCACTGCCATCAGCCGCGGCACCAGCAGGCGCAGGCGTCGCCAGAGGGGAGATGTGCGGGCTGGAGAGCAGCTGCCCCGTGGCCGCGTCGATCTTGCTGGTCGCTGGAGCAGGACGCTGGATGCCGGCGACGGCGTAAAGGGCGTGCAGGGCGAAGACGGCGGCGCGGTTCGTGAAGAGCTGCCGGTGATGCTCCTCTGTGAGCCCCGCCCCCGCCTTCTCCAGCGACGCGTCGTAGGTAAAGAGGGGCTGCAGGAGGTGCCAGACGCAGCCGTACTGGATCAGCTCCGACTGCATCTTCTCACTGCGGGACTCACTCGCGCAGGCCTCGATGCAGGCCCGGGACAGCTCCGGAGCCTGGTAGTAGGCGATGCCCTTGGCTGTCAGGTAGGCGATCTTGTCCTCGCGTAGCATCTTGAGGCGGCAGTCGGTGAAGCGGGCACTGATGGAGAAGGTCAGCATGCAGTGCTTCGCGATGCGCACATGCACCTCGGCATCCTTTGAGTTGGGTGTGATAAGGTCGAAGCAGTAAGTGGCAATCTCGGTTAGCAGGTGGATCCCGTTCTCCTCCTGCAGCTCATCGGCGTTGAGAGGAGCGTTGCGAATGGTAAAGTAGCACAGCTCCGTCGCGGGGTCGAGCAGGACGATGGGCTTGTGCAGCGCATCGGGGCTGCGGAACTCCGACTCGATGAGCCGCAGCAGCAGCCCGTAGCCGGCGTACTTGTAGCGCTGCAGGACGGCGCCGCAACGCTTGAAGAGAATGGACTGCGCCTTGAGCAGGAGGAAGACGTTGTCTGGGTTGGGGTCGCTCGACTCGGCCGTGTCAGAGGCGAGGAACTCGTAGGCGCGCTGGATCTGCTCAAAGGCATCGCGGCCGTTGGGGTTCTTGTCAGGATGGTACTTTGCTGCGAGGGTGTAGTAGGCCTTGCGCAGCTCTGCCTTGGATGGCTGCCACGACGAGGAGGACGGCGACGACGTCTGCTTCTCCGTTTGTGCTTCGGAGGCCTTCCCTGAGGGCGGCACCAGCTCGAGAATCTCGTAGCACTTCTGCCGCGTCAGCGTCGACGGCTTCTTGTTCAGCTCCTCCCTCCACTGCTGCAGCACATCGGTCAGGAAGTGCACGGCGTCGCGCACTGGCCAGTTCGGGTAGCGCAGCTCATCGCAAAAGTGGCGCAAGTAGTACTGGCTGCAGAACAGCTCCCGCTGCAGCGACTCGTACTGCACCCCCACGATAGGACAGTACTGGTAGACCACCGTGTTG
Organism: Crithidia fasciculata; assembly: GCA_000331325.2. Lineage (NCBI taxonomy): Eukaryota > Euglenozoa > Kinetoplastea > Trypanosomatida > Trypanosomatidae > Crithidia > Crithidia fasciculata. The sequence continues at coordinate 1,136,811 of CM003433.1, forward strand.
TTGCCAAGCAGCCGCGGCGTGAAGTCGGCGACGTGGGCGGCCACCTTGCCAGCGAGGTACTGGCGCATCGCAGGCGACCAAATCGCCTCGGGCGTGTCGTAGGCACCCAACAGCACATCCGCGAAGGCCTCGGCGCCGTGGTGGGTCAGGTAGCAGACCATCGCCGGCGGCAGCAGCGGCGCAAGAATGCTGTCCCGCACTAAATCGTTCGTCGCCGCGGAGTACTGGAACGCCTGGCGGCGGTGCGTCATGGCGAGGAGACGACACATGGGCAAAACATCCGACGCCGTGTAGAGGCACGAGAAGAAGAAGACGCCGGTGAGGAAGAGGCGGCCGACCAGCGGGTTCGCCTCCATCAGCATGAAGAGCAGCGTGTGCACACGCGCGCAGATGCCGCTGTCGAAGGTCAGCAACAGCTGCACAATGTGAGGCAAGATGGCGGGCCCACTCAGCAGGCGCTTCACCTTCGGCTGCGGCTGCATCACGGCCCCGTCGCTGTTCACCGACGGGTAGTGCTCACACAACAGAAGCAGGATGTCGAGCACGGCATAGGTGACCTCTGTCAGCGTCAACACGGAGGGCAGGTCAGCGCTGAGGATGCCCCAGCGCAGCTGCGCGACGGCACGGAACTCGCGCCAGCCTGGCATCCCCTGCGCCCACACCTTGCTCGTCGCCGTCACCTCGCCCGCCTTGTACAGCTCCTTCAGCTCTGTGAACGACACAGGACCGGCCTTGGCTCCGTTCTTGGTGTAGTGCCACTCCTTCTCCTGCCCCTGCATCTCCTTGAGCCCGCCGGCGTACTCGATCGTGTTCGTGACGGACTTCAGCTGCGGGCGATCAATGTGGAGGTGGGCAATTGTCACCAGCTCGACAAGGGGCGAGAGGCCGTCGTGGTCGAGGAAGAGCTTGATGTTGTGGCGCGCCTTCAACAGGTGGGCGAGCAGCAGCAGCAGGCGGTCCCGCATCATCGGGTCGGTCGTGCTTTGCAGCATCTGGAGAAGGTAGGGTACGTCGTGGAACTCGCCGATCTGCTCGGGGTAGTGCTTGTAAAGTAGCGCCAGCCCGTGCAGGCACTCCAGCTTGCTCTTCGTGTCGGGCACCAGAAGAAAGCGGTGGTACATGTCATTGAAGAACTCGCGCGGCCGGGCAATCACCGGGTGTGCATCCTCGAAGAGCAGGCGGGGATAGTGCTGCCCAATCTTCAGCTCGCCGTCAAGGCTGTGGTAGATCACCTCAAACTCGGCGTAGTTCCACGCCACCATCCGCTCGCTTCGGGTGTCGCTGTAGTGGCGGAACGCGTCCAGCTCCGCCTGCACCGCCGCCCGCAGCTCGCTGCGTGTTGTGTGGTTCCAGATGAGATCCGGCCGCAGGTGGTCTCGCTTGATTTGGTAGAAGAACATGTTCCAGTTCAGCGTCGGCTGCACACGCACGTCACGAACACGGTAGCGCACCCGGCCGCCGTCCGCAGTCGCAGCGTCGCCACCGCCGCCATTCGGGCCCCCGCTCGCCTCCAGCGTCGCCTCGCGCGGGTTGAAAGACTTCTTAAACCACCCCGTCTGCGTCTCCCGGAACTGCTGCGTCATCTGTGTGACTTTCTTCCGCCGCGTCTCCTCCTGCTCCTCACCGGGAGCCTGCTCCGTCGCCTGCAGGAAGTTCAGCATTGTGATGGGCACCATCCGACGCAGCACGTCCTGCATGGCGACGTTCCCGAAGGCCCAGTACGCGATGAGGCGCCGCGCCAGATCCCGCAGCTGGCGGTTCGACGAGAAGACGGCACTGTTGAACTGCGTGAGGAGGCCGCCGTCCGACATGGCCAGCTCTTGCATCCGCACGAACTGCTGGTCATCACCCTCCTCCATCACGACGCGAATGAGCTGGCCTGCCGTGTAGCGGATAATGTCGCAGCTGTGGCTTAGCAGGGTGAACAGCTCGCGGCCGACGATGTCCACCATGTCGCGCAGCACACGCCGGAAGTGGGCCGGATCGGTCGTCTCGCTGAACGGCGGGCAGAGCGCAAACTCAAAGAAAAAGAGCAGCTCCAGTACCAGCAGGGAGGCTGTCTCACTGGGGATGTGGTCGCGCAGCACCTCGAGCAAACTCCGCACGAAGCCTTCTGCGCTGAGGAGGCGGTTCTTGTTGATCGACTCGTGCTCCACCTCGTAGTGGTTGTGGAAGGGCGTCATTAGGGTGTTCAGGAACTCCATCACCGCGAAGGAGACGGCAAGGTTGTTGAGCCGCAGCGCCTGCACCGAGTAGATGCCGACGGCCTTGAAGAGCGCCGGGACAAGCGCAACGGAGCTGAAGCCGACACGCGACACGGAGAGACGGCCCAAGGCCTGGAACTGCTCAATTACAAAGTGCGGGTCCGCTGCGTCAAGCGTTGACGTGGACGCCGGCAGCGGCACCGACGTCGGCGACGCTTTAACCCACGAGAAGTGCGCCAACACCGCCTCCAGCGCGGTGTAGATGAGCTTCTCGCGGTTCTCGGCAAAAATACCGTCCTTGTTCTCGCTCCAGGTCAGCCCGGTGCGCGGCACGTTGGCGTTGAAGAACTCGAGCGAGGCAAGAAGACCGGCGGCGACGGCTGGGCCACTCGCGCTTGGCGAGCCGGAGCTGGACTCGGTGGTTCCGATGGGCCGCCCCTCTACGAGACCGCGCAGCAGCAGGCTCTCCACCTCCTCTGTGACTGTCGTGCTGAGCGACGAGAGGCGGTGGCGGCGCTGCAGCGGGCGGGAGAGTATGCTGACGTTGCCGTCCCCGCAGCTGTAGCAGGCGGTGACGAGGTGGGCAAGGATTGTGTCCCGCACAGGGGACTGATAGCACTTCAGCGCCGCCGAGTCCTTGAAAATGACAAAGAAGCGCTGGTCGTCCTCCTCGCAGCGCACGAGGGCGAAGATGGAGGCCAAGAAGTGCACGCTGACAGGGTTGTAGGAGACCGGATCACGCTCGACCAAAGCGATCGACGTCGTGCTCAGCAGCCGCCGCACCGTCCCGTCGCGCTGCTTCGGCGACTTCTTCAGCACAGAGAACTCCTCGATCGCCTCCAGGTTGTCGCGGCGCACACCGAGTCGGTCCTGGTCAAACTCCGCCTGCTGCAGCAGGTTCATTGGTGGGTAGCGCGGCAGCCCAATCACGTTCCGTGCGTCGGCGTCGACGGCGTCAAGAAAGGCCTTTGTGTCCGCAATGTCGTACTGGTGCAGTTTCATCTCTGTCCCGTAGGCTATGACGACACTCGTCGGTTTGCCGTCGATTGCCGTGATGCCGCGGATATCAACAAACAGGTACTCGCCCACTTTTTCGAACTCCCCACGAGCGCCGTTCGGAGAGGAGGCGGGAGGAGACAAATTCTGTGGACCCGCCGGTGACGCACTCGCACCACGTTCGCCATCCGCGACACGCAGCAGCTGCTCTACACCGATCGCCGTCACCCGCAAAGTGCAGGCCCGCTGTGCTTCGTTCATCGTGTACTTCATCGCGGCAAAGGAGCGCTGGGCGAGCGACTGGCGGTAGGCGGGGTCGAACTGGCTGCGGTAGCGATTCACGTCCGTCAGCAGACGGGCTCGCTCCTGCGTACTCCCACACGAGAAGCGCAGCTCCTCCGTCTTGCCGCCGCCTGAGGATGCCACGAGGAGAAACTGACAAGCCCCGCTGCCCTCGGCGATGATGTTGCGCAGCCCCTGTGCGTAGGGCCAAAAGTTTGTCATCCTGGTAAGGGAGCGGATGTCGCACGTGCCGATGCCCTGTGGGCCGACGCCGAAGATGCGGGTGTACTTGCCGCGCCAGGAGTGCTTCGTGACGGTGTAGCACGAGGTGAAGGCGCGGAGGTCGAGAGGGAAGCCGACGCCGGCCGACGAGGTCGACATGAAGCTACTGTTGGATTCCGTCGCCATGGTGGTCACACGGAGGGAATGGGAAGCAAGTGTATTCTCTTCTCACAAAGGAGGAGGGGTAGAGACGCAACGAGTGCGCGCAGTAACAGAGAAACGCAAATAATTGTAAAGCAAATAACAAGAAGCCAAGAAAGCGTACTCGACAACAGCAACAAAAAAAAAGGAAAATCAGAGGCGAAGGGAGAACGCCGCAAGGAAAGAAACCTGTCCGATACACGCTTGCGTTATAGAAACTCAGTGAGAAGAGTTGTGGAGAGAGAGAAAAAGAGAGAAGTGGAGCGATACAGGTTGAATTCTGCACACCAAGAGCAAACGGGATTGCGTGTGTTCTTTTTTGAAGGTTGTGGAAGGAAATAGGTAGGAGGTCAGAGGAAGTAGAGATCCCCTTTTTGTTTGCGGTAGTACAGAAAAAAAAGGTGAGAATGGTGTGAGTACTGTAATGAAGGCAGCCATCACGTAAATTACGAAAGAGCGGGAGAGAGAAAAAAAAAGGAGGTTGAAATAGGAACAAGCGTAGTTAGAGCCAACATCAACACCAAGGGACGCTAAGATACTCCCGGAAAGCTGTCCTAGTGGTTTACCTTCTCTTAGTTGCAGCCTTTTTAGCTTTAAAATAGATTCGTGGGACGATGACAAACTACAAAAAAATGCTTTTATGGCAGCATCGTTTTTTTTTGGCCGATCTTGAACTTTTCAATCGCAAAACCTCCGACAGCACGTGATGCAAGACCAGAAAAAAAAGAAGGAAAAAAAAACAAACAGCAGTAGCTTAATCCAAGAGAAGCAAGAGAGTTCACTGCGTACTCACTATGTTCATTTTTCCGCACGCACGGTCCACCGCGCATCACCGTCACAACCATAAATTTTCTCCTCTCTCTTCTCTAGTCCTCCTCCTCGACCTTGAAGTACATCTTGGCGACGAGGCGCGAGGTCATGAACATGACATCCAGAATGAGAATCACAATGAGGAAGACATCGGAGCCAAGCATGAAGAGGCGGTGGCGGCGTGCTTTGATGTGACTCAGCTGCTCCAGCAACGTGTCGCTGCGCGAGGCGAACCACGACAGCCGCGACTGGGCGGTGTTCTGCTGCTCCGCCATGTCGTAGTAGGCCTGCAGCCACGGCACCTCCCACAGCACTTCGGGAGTGTCGTGGATCGACTGGATCGCAAGCTGTGCCACCTCGATCTCGCCTTCTAGCTTCGCAATGCGCCGCTTTGTTGAGAAGTAGTCCAGCAGGCCCGAGAACTCGGCGGGGATGGACAGGATGTGGCGGTGCGACCACTTCGTCACGAACTCGAAGTAGTCTACACGCGCGGAGCGGCCGAGAGAGTGGGAGAAGGTGAGCATCACAAGGCTGCGTGCCGGCTCATTGGCGGGGACGAGGTAGTGGTCGAAGCAGAGCACCTTTGACAGCCGCTCCAGCGCCGGCTTCACGGCGGCCGGCTGAATGCCGAGCGGGGAGGCGACCTGCATGTCGTCGCACTGCTCATCCACCTCGAAGGAGCACCAGATCGGAAAGAGCGCGTCGATTTCCGACTGCACGTATCGGTACTCCACGCCGTCGGCGATGTGCGTCGTGGCGGAGAGGAAGTCGTCGTCGACCATCCAGTGGTCCTTGCGGTCCATGCCCCACCACACCACCGCGCCACTCGCGAAGAGGAAGAGGTTGAAGTCGTTCTCGCTCGTCACGTGCAGGACGGCGTGCACCATCGCGGTGTCGTAGCCGCGGCGGCGGTACACCGTCTCGAGCACGTCGAGGTTGAGGTGCTCGCCGACGCAGCTGTAGCTAACGCTGCCGATGTGCGCCGCGAGGGCCTCGGCGGACGGCAGCGACGGTTTGCCAGAGCGACGGTCGACAGCGGATGGCGACCGCAGCGGCGCCGAGGGAGCCCTGTCCTTCGCTCTTGACCGACCACTGCGCAGTGCACGCGAGGTGCGCTGTCCTTGTGGATGATGCTGCGACTGGTGCTGCTGCTGTGCGTGAGACGTCTGCGGTGACCGGCGGCGGCTTTCCCGCGTGGCCTGCGAGGTGCGAGTGGAAAAATCGCGCCGCAGCCGCACTCGGTCGTCCACCGGCGACACCACGAAGATGGACTGGTAGGACTGCAGGTACTCGAGCAGCGCGCCGTACATGGGCTCGTAGCGCGTGCTCCACTGCATCGTTGTCTCGATCTCGCCGAGGGTGACGCTGGCAGAGGTGTTGGTGATGACCAAGTCGAGCAGTCGGTTTCGTGGATCAGCCAACAGCGCTGCTTCCTTCATGCGAGGTGGGCCTGCGGGAGTGCCTGCGAGGTTGGCGCCGCCTTCCTGCGGGAAAAGAGAAGCAGAGGGGCCGGAGGTGGGTGCCAGCGGAGGCGGACCGAGCAGCCATCGATCTGCACCGCCACCTTCCCCTCTTTCTACATCACTACCGGTTGCAGTCGGTTGTGGTGACGCAGCAGCAACACCAGCCGATGCCAGTCCCAGCCGTGGCACCCACACCACCTCCTCCGCGTCAAGCTCCATCGTTTCTTGGTCCACTGCTTGGTGAATGCGCCGCTCCCCGAGGCGACTCCCCTGCGACCACGTCGGCACCGCGAAGTCCTCGTCTAACATGAAGCCTTCGCCGTCCGCGTCAGCAGCAGCAGCAGCGTCTTCGTCAGAACTGTTGTGCGTGTGGCGCAGGTCCTCGACCTCCAAGCTTGGTGCGCCGGAGACGGCGGAGAGGAAGTAGCCGTCATCGTCGGCGTCGTGGCCGTGGCTGTGGCTTGTGTGGCGGTGCACATGCGCGGACTGCGAGTGGCCCGAGGAGAGGTCAGACGACGGCGGTGACGATCGCCGGCGCAGCTCCCACGGCCGCAGTGTGCTGGACGCCTGATCGGCGCGTCGCGAAGGGTGGGCGTAGTGCTCTGGGTGCTGACTTCGCAGCTGCTGTGCGTCGTACCGTGGTGTGCGGTGCTGCGGGTTGCTGTGCTGGTATGGTTGGTGAGGGTGATGATGGTGGTGGTGGTGGTGGTGTCGGCGTGGCTCTTCCTCTGCGAAAGAGGCGGAGGAGTGAGAGGGGTCGGAGCTGTGGTCGTCAGGGTGGGAGGCGTAGTCGTCCTCGTCGTAGAGGCGATCCATGGTGTTGTGCCGGTGTACCACGGTAAGACCGTTTGTGGCAAGGCAGAGAAAACTTCTTTATGCAGTGGCAGAGACGTTTCTAAGCAGAGGTGGTGTGTAGATGAGAAGCAGCTGTGAAACATTAAGTGCGAGAGGAAGAGCAGTGTGTGTGTATGTGTGGGCACGCGTGGAAAGGCAAAACAGCTACAATCACACGCAAACGAAAGGGCAACGGGGCATCAACGGAAGGTTGCCGGTACGATTACCAAACGCTATGGAGTAGCGCGCACAAAGCTTTTTATTATTATTCCCCAGCACTAGAAGCGCGGACGGCAGCCCTGCAAAGCACAGCTTGCGTAAAAAGTCTAAAAATACCTTTCTTTTCTTTTCTTCTTTTCTTTACTCGGCCTCACCATCTAGGTCACCGACTGGCGTTGCAGGCAGAGAATCGTTGCTGTCCCACCGTTACGCCTTCGTAAAGCTCATTCGCGTACGGCCACTGTGACGAAACGAAACAAAGAAGGAAAATTTGCATTCGACAGAGAGAAAAAGAGAGAAAAGAGTGTATCACTGCGAGTCATAAATAAAAAAGAGAAAAAACAAAGGATTGGAGGAGCAGCGGCCTTTAGCCAACAAAAGGGAAAACAAAAAAACTGAAAAGAAATCATAACGCAATTTCAGTGAGAGCATGCGAGGGCAGCGGTGGGAATCAATAATGAAGAAAAAATTAAAGAAAAAATAGGGAAGGAAGAGAGGCGGAAGTCTGCTGCTCATAAGACGGAAGGAAAAGAAAAGAAAAGAGGTGGATTAATCGCGTGCAACAGCACTTTATGTTTACACTGCGTTGTTTGTCAGCTCTTCTGAGCACACGTTGATACACACTCACCAACTCGCCCACATGCACTCTGAAGCACAAATGCGACATGCTGTGATGCATGGAAGATAGAGAGAGAGAGGGAGGAGCCGCTTGAAGCACCGAAAAAAACACTTCAGCAACAAACGCACACATACAGAGTCGGGAAATCAGATTTAAAAAAAGAACGTCTGAGAAGCCACAACGTATTACCCGTTTGTGTTCCTCAGCGCGTCTGCATTCTTTCCATTCTCCGTTGGCAATGTGTGCTGCGTCCATGCGCCACGTACTTCACGGCCGCCTTACATGGCAAGACTACGCACGGCGTCACAGAGTGTCTCCTCAGCGCATCGCGGCACGACCAACACCCCCGCCGCAGGGTACACGTTGAGCCCGAAGCGAGGATGCTCAACCATGCGGCAACCGCCACCCGGACCAGCAATGAGAACGCTGTGGTAGGAGAAGAACTGCTGGATCGTGTCGGCGTCGTTGAAGGTGGATGGCCCACGCGTCGACCTCACCGGCAGCCCCGTCGCCGGATCGGGCCAGTCCATGAAGAGCGCAGGCGCGGATGCGCTTCCATCGCCACTAGAGGAGAGGGAGAGCCGCTCCAAAATTTGCGCCTTTGCCGCCTTCATGAAGTGAAAGAAGCGCTCTCGACTGCGGTCCTTCCACTCCACCGAGGCAGGAGTGTACTGAATGAGCTCTGAGAAGTCGTCGTCGTTCGCCTTGCCAGACGGCGAGTTCACACCTGAGGAGGTCACATCCTCGTCGTTGTCGCTGCTCAGGTCCTGCGAGTCGCAGTCATCGCTGCTCTCCTCACCCGGCTTCTGCATGACGTAGTCGGAAGGCTGAAATGTGTAGAGGAGGTAGTAGTTCACATCCTGCTCAGCGGCGGTTGCGGCGCCGTCGGCCACGTGCGCGGCATCGGGAAAGACTGTCTCGAGGTTTTCCTTGGCGTAGAATTTGGGGCATCGGACGAGTGTGTACTCCATATCGGGAAAGGCCGCGGCCTGCGTGCTGTTGACGAGAACGTTGCGTCGCCGCATTGCGAAGGCGGAGAAATTATGAAGAGCACTAAAGCTGCGGAATAAAGCTAGAGAAAAAAAAAGAGCCGGAAAACGGGAGAAAGAGGAAACCAAGGAATGAAGGTTACAGGTGATAGATTACCACACACCGGAAAACTTCTTCTTTGTTTTTCTCTAGATCCTGTTTTATTTCTCTGATTAAATTAAAGGAGGTGGCTTGTCGCCGTTGTGTGTGTATGTGTGCAAAAAAGAGTAATAGCACCAAAAAGGCAAGTGACTTTTTACCTAAGTGTGTATATATGAGGTGAGTTGTTTGGAAAAAAAAAGTATTTAAAGAGCTACTTTACACCTTCAATAACGGGAGTGCGTAGTTCGCCATGCCCGCAAAAAACAAGCCAGGGAGTGTGGAGCAAGAGAGAGAAGCAGAGACAGGTGAAAGATAGAAACCGGGAAAATCGGAAAATGAATTGCATACATTTTTTGCGCTGTGCATGCCTCCTCGTTGCACCATTGCGACGGAGAAGAGAAATGCGCAGTGGGAAAGCGTATGGCATCCAACACGGTGCGTATTCCTGCAACAACAACAGCAAAGAAACCCAACAGCTCACAACCACGGGCAGACATGGGTGTCACACCGGACACGAGCGGAACCTGCTCCACGGACAAAAAACAACACCGATAACCAAGTAGAAGATGTGGGCTTAGCTTTATGTGTCCGCTGTCGTTCAAGAAGAGGGCAGAGAGTGCGGCACGGCATCCTCTTCACCCTAGAGAAAACAAAATATAGCTTAAATATAAACAACAGAAGACACAGCAGATTAAAATCTGATGGGTAATCACCTTCGTTTGCAACAAGAAAAGATAAAAGGTAAAAAGGGGGGAATAAAGCAAAAAAAAAACACAAAGAGAGGCAAATATACGCGTTTTGTGTTCGTGAAAGGTGGCCCTGTTTGAGAAACCGCATCGGGACTTCAAAGGTGAGCCTCGCCATTCACGAAGAGGTGATGATGTTTTTTTTTTCTCTTTTGTTGTTGTTGCTCCACTGAAGAACGACGGTGGACCATACGGAGGAGGGGAATTGAAATAGACAAAAAAAAGGAAAAGAGACCGGAGAAACGCAGCAGGCTTTGATGTGAAAAGAAGCCGCAACTTCATGCAAAGCCGACGCACTTTTTGTATTGTTCTCTACTTCAAACACGACGGTGCGTTTCTTGCTTCCCTTAAAAGAATGAGAACCTGCCGAGCTCGCCTACTTAACGTCACGTTGAGTCAATGCTTTGGCGGACGCACATCGTGCAGCTCTCATTTCCGAGACAATTTATAATTTTTGTTGTTGTTGTTGCTGGATGTCGCTATCATGGATGCTTTCCTGTTGCTTCGTTTTTTTGTTTTCCTTGCTACACTGCAGGCTGCGCTCCGAGACTCAGCACCGCCTCGCACAGCCGCTCCTCTAGCGCATGCGGCACGACGAGGACGGCAGCGTCAAGGTAGACGTTGAGGCCGAAGCGCGGATGCTCGACCATGTAGCAACCGCCACCAGGGCCCGCCACCATCACCTTCTTGAAGGGGAAGAATTGCTCCACCGTGTCGGCGTCTGAGAAGGTGGTGGCGCCGCGCATGGTGCACGCCGGGAGGCCCGTCGCCGGGTCGGGCCAGTCCATAAAGAAGGACGGCTTCGCGTCGCCCGCGCTGTCTCCCATCGAGCTCTCCAAGTAGTCGTGCACGCGGTGCTTCGCCAGCGTCATGAACTTGTAGACGCGATCGCGACTCCGGTCCTTCCATTCCAGCACGGGTGGCGTGGCAGCCGCGAGCTCGTCATTCTCTGCTTTTCTAATCACTGGCGAAGCCACATCTGAGGTGGTGCCGGGCTCATCGCCGCCGCTCAGCCCAGGGCCCTCGCTGTCCTCGTCACTCGCCCGCTCCATCACAAAGTCGCAGGGCTGAAAGGTGTAAAGAAGGTAGTAGTTCACATCCTGGTCGGCGGTGTCGGCAGGAGCGTCCTTCAGCGCAGCCGCCACGTGGGCAGCCTCAGGAAAGACCGTCGCGAGGTTTTCTTTTGCGAAGAACTTGGGGCAGCGAAGGAGCACGAACTCCATGTCTGGGAAGCCAGCGGCCTGGGTGGCCTCGACCAGTGTGTTGCGTCGGCGCATGGTGTGTGTTTGTGTATGTGTTAAGGTAACGGTGAATTGTGCGGCTGTAATTTATAAGAAGAAAACGAAAGAAAATCTGTTTGCTATGTGCAGGGTGCAGCTGGTTGGAGTACGTGGCGTATCTCAAAGACGATCTGACACCAAAAAGCCTGGGTGGTTTTACTAATATATTCTTTTGGGTGCGCTTTGAATCGAGAATGGGCAAAGCTTTGGACTACTCTGAATGCGTTCGCAGCGTTCGTTTGCGTGTTCAGGTGCTGAGGAAACGAAAAAAAAGGAGGAGCGAGCAGCGAGACGAGGATTCGAAAAAAAGAAAAAAAAGTAGGCGTGTGACTTGACGACCATTCGCTTAAAGGAAAGCGTAGCGCGTTCCCGATGGAGTAGTCTTGTCCACACATGTAAGTGTTTTATTACGCTGCTTTAACTTTGCAATTGAACATACCTTTTTTCCTTTCAATCAAGGTCGCAATAGGTTCCGTTCGTTGACAGAGCGGCTACGCACCCAGAGACACGACTCGCAGCAAAACGCAGGAGCCCCATAGCTCGCTTACTGACTCTCTGTTGCATCAATTAACACCAACGCATCGCAACACCCAACACCACGAAGGATTCCCTTTCTCCGCGTCAAAACTTCATTTGAACCTTTTTACTTGAAAAGTGCGAGAGTACCATGACCAGCTAGCTACAGAAAAAGCTAAAACACAGGAAAAAAGATGCACAGAAAACGCGAACCTCGTGCCACACACAGATACACAAAGAAGAACAGGGTTGCCTCTACGAGAGGCAGTACACTTCCCACAAGTAGATCTAGAATGCGCTAAACGGCCACCTGAGGAATCCACAGAGCAACAACAGGAAAAAAGCAAAACCTCAAAGCAAACAACATAAAAGAGAGATTAAAAGGGGAAAAAAAAGAGAACTTACAGGCAGCCACAAATCATGCGAGGCCATTCTCTTTAGTAGCCGAAGCCGCAGCGCACGCCATGACGAGGCGCCAGCAGCGGCTGCACCGCCGAGAAGGTCGCAAACATCACCGCCACCATCGGCACCTCCTTCATCAGCGTCGGGATGAGACCGCGGCACATGGCCGAGTCGTGAATCACCGTCTGCATGTACTGGTGTGCGCTAAGAGGGTAGCACACCGTCGACGCGACCGTGGCAGCCGCACCACCCACTACGAAGTTTGACGCGACCGTTGTCGTGTAGTTGCGCCAGCTCCAGTTGTGGTCCACGACGGAAGGGCCGACGTGCTGCGGCGTCACGAGATGCGCCTGGCCGTCGTCGCCCATGAGCAGCATCTCCCCCTCCGCCTCGTTGCGGGTGATGGGCACAAAGTTGCGCTCATTGAAGCGGCGGAGACCCTCAAAGACGGTAAAGAGCGTGCCGTAGTACACCGCGTTGGCCAGCAGGTTCGGCATCGTGTACCAGAACTGCAGAATCGTCTTGTTTTTGAGAATGCGTGCCACGTCCATCGGCGGCTTGCCGGTGCGGAGGCTCTCGTCCATGACGCGAGAGATCGGGTTGGACAAGAAGCGCATGTTAAAACCAGCCGCGGCGCCAATCATGAAGGTGGTGAGCAGCTTCGACCGCGGGTTCTCCTCGAGCCCTGGGAGCAGCTTGTGGGCTACGGGGCAGTAGAACATCATGAGCAGGCCGTACTGCGGCATGCGGCGGCCAATCGTCTGCGTGAAGCCTTTCTTGCCGCCGTGATCAAACGGGTAGGCGGCGGCACGACCCACACCACCGGCGATGGCACCGGAGAGGAAGGTGCCAGGGTCGGTAAAGGTCTTGAAGGTCTCCTTCTCAATTTTGATGGTGCGGCCTAAGATGTACAGCACCGAGGCGTACGCGTAGGAGACGATCTCGAACATGGTGCCGTGTGGAGTGCGTCTCGAAGTGCTGGATTGGATAACAGCAACACCAACGGTTGTCCAGTGATTGATGTTGACGCTGTCAGAGAGAGAGAAAGAGAGATCTGTTCCTACGCGGCTTCAACTGTCTGCCTTTAATTACAGCTGCTACGACTACTAGATACTTTTTTTATGAGATGAGTCCTCTACAACGTCTACTAAACAAACGAGAACAAAAGAGAATGTTAACGAGGTCAAGAGTAAATTCCGAACAATGCGGTGAGCACAGCAGGCAGGAGGGCCGGCACTCACACCTCTAAAGACACACACACACAAAAAAAATAAGGGTAGCAGATGACAGAGAAAACGCTTCTAGCCGATAATAATTACAAAAAAAGCTAAAGGCTAAACTGGTTGCCGCCTTCGTTCGGTCGTCTCAGCTAATGAAGAGATAAAGTGGAAAAAGAACATAAGTATTGAGAGATACAGCAACACATCGATGCCGTCCAGTCCCATACAGGCAGCGCATGCGTGAAGCGGAGAAAACAGGAGGCGAGAGAAGGGGTGAGGAGGATACTTCAAGGGACAACAACACATTAAATTGCCTCCGTACTGAAGGAAAGAGCCTCCACCTTTGCACACCTCAACTTCTCTTCATCGCTTTCCACTCACGCGCACGAGCGGCACAACGAACTCTTCAGCTACACACGTGCGCTTCAGAATCTACTCAGGCAACACGTCTGCCCCTGCACCATCCAAGTCGATATGTCCGACATTCCTATCTGCGCTACAGTAAAAAACAACGCACGACTTTCCAGTGGTCCTTACAAGAAAATGTATTAAGATCGGTTTTATTTTCTTTTACGCGAATAGCGTGCGCCTTACCCGAAAGAGATGCACCAAATGACAAAACTTTAAATAGGAGAGAAAAGAAATGTTATCACAAAAATTGTTCACTTAAAAGGGAAAAAAAGAGCCGCACAATGAAAAGCGGAGAAGTTGCGCACACAACATGGCAGCAACCACGACAAGAAGAAAAAGGGGAAGGCGTTAAGCAGAAGGGAGCTGCGGAGTGGCTGGCAAGGAGAGAAAGAAAACAAAAGGAGAGGTGACAATGACCAAAGGCGAAAATTGAGACAGAAAACGTACGCGCATGTCGTTCCAATTACCCTAATTCCCCCTCTTTTTTACAGCTTCGCTTTCCTCTCGCTACCAGCAACACCGCGACAGCACTCTAACTGAACATCATGTTGCCATCGTAGCCCTTCGGGTGCAGTTTGTTGGTGCGCATGCTAACATCGAGCTGCAGGTCGTGCCGAGCGTTGCCGCTCCGCGTCGCCACCCACGCAGCCTCCTGGTTCTGTGCCATCATCATCTCCTTCTGCTCCTGCTTCACCAGCGCGCGCGACTCCTGCTCGGCGGCCTGGATGGCCCTGCGCTTCTCATTCTGCACCTCCGTCTCCCGCGGCCGGGCACGCGGCACCTCGCCTTCGCGCTTCATCACGACACGCGTCTTGCCCTTTGACTTCTCGCTGCCGAGCAGCATCTCGTCGCCGCGCACGTTCTCCAGCTGCACCGGGTCGATGCCCTCCGGCTTCGCCAGCGCCACGTCGTAGAACTCCTGGTACTCCGGGCTGAGAATCAGACGCTCGTGGTTCGACTCCCGCATGTGATCCCGCAGCGCCTCCAGCGACGCAAAGGCACGCGTGCGCTCGTTGCACACGATGCACATCAAGCCGTTCACCTTGCGCGCCAAGTAAGCCAGCAGCGCGGCGGCGTCCTTGCAGTGCTGCGCCATTGGAATGGTAAAGTGGTGCACGGTCTCCAAGTGCTGAACGTTGGCGGCGACATCCGCAGAAAGGAGGCCGCAGAAGAGGCAGCGCACCTCGCTCGTGTCCTCCTCGCGCTCCTCCAGGCCCACCCGCGGCGCTGCCTTCTTACTCTTCTCCGCCGCCTCCCGGCGGGCTGCGCTTGTCTTGGCGTTGTGACGGCGGTGCAGGCCCATCGCCGCGCTGCCCAGCGAGGTGGAGGTCAGCATACTCGCCGCCTCGGAGTCGCGGGCGATGATGCGCTGCTCCTTGCGCATGAGGTGGGCGGTGGAGCGGATGTGCGTCTGCAGCGTCTGCACCGAGCGGAACGTCTTCTTGCACAGCGTGCACGAGTACACCGGCGCGCCACTCTCGTCGACGCCGGCGCCGTCGATGTCTGTTTGGATGTGGCGCTGCTCCTGCTGAGTCAGCGGCCGCAGCCCCTCGACGCGGCGGCGTACGTTGGTGAGGTGAAACTCAGAGCCGTAGTGGTTGCGCAGCGCCTCGCCGCTGTCAAGCGCCACGTTGCACGTTCCACAGCGCGACATGATGCTGATTGTAGGGGTAAGGTGTGTGTATGTGTGTGTGTGTATGGTTTTTCCCCTTATTTTTGTGTGTGTTCACAAAACTGAAGAAGTGCAACGTAGATATGCGACACAGAGTAATGGAAGAGTAAGGGGATGTAGGATGGCAACATTTGATACGTAAATGATAACTCACTTGGAAGCTTTTTCCTCAATAGTCCAGAAGAGTGCCAACAGGAAAAAGGGAGCACAACAGCAAAAGCGCGTCGATACGCTCGCCGGCACATGTCTGCGCGAGCACTTTGCACAGGCTCCTCTCCGCCAACAAAGTAAACGCCCTCCGCCAACACTGAACCAAAGACTCACCATTTTGTGAATTGAAATCAATAAAGCCGTCGTGTTCTCTTTTGGTTTGTACCTAACGCAAAAAGGGGAAGCAGCACTTTTTCTAATGGAAAGAGTGCGGCAAAGAGAGAACCCAAAAACAAAGAAAGTAGCCTTTTTGGCCAAGCTCTGTGATACTGACAAAAAAAGTACCGCTGATTCTCACCAATTCCACCCTCAAGCGTATCAAAAAGACTGAAAAGAAAGAAAAACATTGAGAAAAGATCAAAAAAAAAAACAGAAATCATACCAATACTATTGCAACGCACGGAGAAAAAAAAGATAGTCAAGTCAAGTCCAGCAATGGTACTTTTAAAATAAATGAAAAACACATTGTAACGGGAAAGACAAAAAGAGGAGGAATAAGTCATACATGCCCAGACATCTCCTCTCCAATTTAAACAGGCGGCACACACAGACAAGTTTTGACAGGAAAGATATGTAAGAAAAGGAAAGACAAGTGCTTTTTCATTTTTAAGTTGGCATCTTGTGCACTAGACAACACTTGCACACCCACACGCTCAATCACGTCTGTTCTTTCCACCACCGCCATCGCCGCTGCTCATACGAGATCGTCCCGAGCAGCATCAGGGACGTCCTGCGCCGTTGCAGCCGCACCACACGCAATTGATGGCGCCTCCGGCACGGCGCCAAACCAGCGCACCCACGCCGACTCCGCTCGCAGGGTGTCGCGACCACCAACCAAGAAACGCTGCCGCCGCACCTCAGCCCGCCGCAGTGTATCGCGCGGGTTGGGGTGGCGCAGCGACACGACAGTCCAGTAGAGAAGACCCGGCACTACAAGGGCGGCAGCCACACCCAGTGACGCCAGGATGCCCGTGTTGTCCAGCGACCGCCGAAAGACACCGTAGTACTGCAGGGCTGGGCGATCACTGTAGACGAGGGTAGAGTAGAAGTAGAAGGCCGGCATCCCCAGCAGCATCAGTACGTTCAGCGGCGTTAGCGAGTGCGACTCCCACCACACCGTGAAGATCTGCGACAAGATGAGCGCCGTGTAGGCGACGCTGAAGGTGACGTCGTTCGAGGCAGCACCGCCGTCAGCGGCGTAGGCGAACCCTGCTCCGTAGATGCTCGTGCTGAGCCAAAGCAGCACAATCGACTGCAGCACGCCACGCAGGACGAAAGAGACGAAGAACTCCGCCGGGTCGATGTCGACGGCGTGTCGGGTCATCTTGTACAGGTACGGGTTGCGCTCCAGCACCACACGCGGCGCGCAGCGGTCAAAGCAGTAGAAGATTGTCTGCGGCAGCGTGTAGAAGCCGTTCCACATCGTCAGCGAGAAGCTGTTCCAGAAGGTGCCGCCCGACGCGTGTGTGCCGACAACGTTGTAGGCGAGCTGGATGAAGGAAATGAGCATCGACTTGTAGAAGCTGTACTTAATGACGTACGCGGTGCGGGCGTAGGCTTGTTGGCCATGCACAAAGAGCAGCGCACGCAGGTCGGAAAACTGCGTAATGGAGAAGTCGGCAGCACGAGCGGCCTGCTGGCCCTCCTTGCCGGCAATGCCAACGCCAACGTGCGCCTCCTGCAGCATTGCCACGTCGTTGCCGCCGTCGCCGACGGAGAGCGTCATGAAGCCGCGGCGGCGCACGAAGTGGGTGATGGCAGCTTTTTGGCTGGGCGTGGTTCGCGCACAGATGACGCTGCGGCAGCGGCTCGTGATGGCCGCGAATCGCTCCCTCAGTGCTGGATCCTGCAGAATGGCCTCCAGCACCGCGCCGCCCTGCACCACCAGCACAGCAGGCCGCACCGCCGTGTCCTCTATCTCTCTCCCCCAAGTTTGCCTGTGATGACGCTCTTCGCCGACGTCCCGCAGTGGCTGGGCTGGTGAGGAGGAGAGACAGGAATGCGGACGCGGCTCTGTAGACGCAAGCGAGATTGCGTCGTCCAGCACCGCCCCGGCTCCTCCGACAGCACTGCTGCTGCTGTTGTTGCCATCCGCACTGCGCTGCATCGCCAACAGCGGCGCATTCGAGAAATGCGTGGCGTCGTGCTGGTCAAAGCGCAACACGCGGCCCTCCAGCTCCTTGCCAGTTGCCCACGCCACCGCCTTGGTGAGGCCGTTGGTCCGCCACAGACTCTGCCGTGCAGTGGCTTTGTCCTCGACGAGCGCCGGCAGCAGCTCCATCGGGAAGTTCATGAGGCTGCGGCGCCAGTCGTGTCCCTCTTCACCGCCACCACTGCCATCCTCGCCGACGCAGATGACGCGATCGCCGACGTGGTAGAGACCGCAGGAGAGACCGATCTGCTGCGCTGTCTCCATCTTGTCGCCTGTCAGCATCCACACCTTGATCCCCGCCACGAGCATATCCCCGATCGTCTCCTGCACCGCCTCCTGCAGCTTATCCTCGATAGCAGTGATGCCCAGAATTTCAATCCCGGTCTCCATCTGCGCACGCAGCGCGTCCAGCCGGGCCTGCCGACCCTCCGTCATGCAGTTCGCCTCATCGACGGCGTGCTGAAATTGGGCCAGCTGCTCCCGCGAAACTTCTTTGCGGCCGACGAGGAGCGTCCGCAGGCCGCGGTGGGCGTAGAGAGCCAACTTGGCCGCACACTCCGCATTGAGCGGCGCTGTCGACGACGCGGCAGAAGGAGAAAAAGTAGCGCCACCCGCCATCGCCAGTACGCGGTCGTCGGCGCCCTTCACAACGAGCCAGATGCGCGCCGTGTCGGGCTCCTCCACCAACACCCCCATCGCCTTCTTCTCCGAGGAAAAGGGAAAGGTGTGGTGAATCAGCCACGTCTCGTCCATGAAGTTCGCGGCGGCAGTGCGGGAGATGCGAGTGGAGATGGGGACGCTGCCGTGGTGCACCCGCAGCATCGCGCGGCGCTCATTGCGGAAGGCCAATGTGACGCCCAGCTTCCGCATGCCGTTGCAGAGCGCAATTTCATCTGGTGAAGCAGCGTGGTAGGCGATGTCGGACGCAGCAGCTCCTCCACCAGCAGCTCCTGGCACCGTAGGGCTGTGGACGACTTCGACGGTGTTGCATAGCGCCACCATCTGCGCGAAGAGGTGTATCGTCGACATGGCAGAGGCGTCACTGGCGACGATGTGATCGGGCAGCGTTGTGTATGTGTCGGCCAGCTTGGCCACCGCGACGTGGTAACAGGGGCAGACGGTCACACTGTCCATGACCATCACATTCTGGGTGAGTGTTCCCGTCTTGTCGGAGAGCACGTAGTCGATCTGACCCAGGTCTTCCAGGATGCTGGAATTCTTCACCTTGCAGCCTGTCAGCAGCTCTGGTCGAGCGCCGAGCATGCGCTCCAGCGAGTTGGCGTGCGCCGGCGGCCGCCCATCAGCTCCTGCGGGAGTAGCGTGCATCATGGAGCCGTCCCACTCCACGGTGTTGGCCATATAGTACTTACACACATCCACGACGAACTTGAAGGAGACGGGAATCATCACCGTCGTCAGCAAGAAGAAGCGAAGCGGGTAGATCACGGCGGACGCGCTCGCCTCGTTGGCCGGCTGTGGCAGGTACCATACCCGCTCGTGCACTGTCCGGTTCGCCGTGTAGCCAACGAAACCAAAAATGAAGGCGTTGAGCATCTGGCACACGAAGATGTACACCGAGTAGCGGCTGACGTCCTTGTCGATTTGAGCCCACTTCACGGGAGGGTCGCGCTTGTTCATCCCACACTTGGTGTCGTTACCCGTGTACACCGCCACACACACAGCCTGCGACACGTTCTTCAACAGGCACGACTGCGGCAGGAGGTGGTGGTGCGTCAGCGGCACACGGATCTCTCTTTGTGATGTCGTCGCGGCGGTGGTGGTGCTGGCGCTGGGATCGCTGCTGTCAGAGGTGATATCTGCACGGCCCTCGAAGGACTCCACCATCGCTGACGGCGGCGGACACTCCAGCGACAGCCTCGACATGGCCGCCGCAACGCTGATAGCGGGTGGTTCTTCCGTCGCAGAAATCGCCGGGCAGAGCGTGTGCATCTCGCGTGTGCGGCCGTCCGCTGCGACTGTTGACCACCGCACCGTCTCCTTCGGCTTCAGGTCAATCTCGCCGTCGAGGTTGTCGGTGCGGATGTACACGGCAGAAGTGGAGCCCACCACCACTACGTCGCACGGAATCTCCTCACCCTCGGTCAGCAGCAGCACGTCACCCACGCGAATGTCTGCGTTGCGCCGCTGCACCCATGCACTGCGCGCGCTGTCGAGCACGGTGCGCGGCTTCGAGTTGTAGGCGGCGTCCTGGCGGTGCCGCTTCACGTCGTCGTAGCCCTCCTTCACGGCGGTGAGGGTGAAAGCAAAGAGCAGGGGCAGCAGCGTGGAGAGCGGGTTCACCGGCGCGATGACAGAGATAAACTGCAGCATGGCCACCAGCAGAAAGTAGAAGTTGAGAGGACGGCTGAACTGCTCGTACAGATTCTTAAAAATAAAGTTCTGCAGGGTGTACCGGCTGTTGATAACGAGGTTGTCGCGGTACTGGCCCGCGGTGGTCTCGTCGAGCGGCTGGATCACGCGCATCTGCGACGGCGAAGCAAATGTGCCGCTCGTGCCCTCTGTCCGCGCTGCTGCGGATGCGCCGCGGTAGGTGCGTGCGTTGCCACCACGGAGGCGACTGCTGCAACACTGCTGGAGGCTCTGAATGAAGCCGAGTCCACGCCACACAAAGCGCCGGTACGAAAAGGCCTTCCCCGATCCCGCGGCAGATGCCTTGGACGCCGATGCGTCAGGCGTGTCGGAGTCCCCCACTGTGGTCGTGCTGCCGTAGTGGAAGTCGTCGCCTGTCTCCAGCGGACGTGTCTGTGCGTTTGCGGTGCGTCGCTGCAGGGCCAGCGGCTGATTGGTGTAGGTACAAGCTGCAGGGCTCGTCGTGCCCGCGGTGGGTCGTGTGGGACTCGTCGCAGGCAGCGGGCGGGCGCCTGTCGCGGTGGGGGTTGCGGCGCCGTAGTGGAAGCTGGGGCCGACCTGGAGGCTGGGGGACGTGGGGGCTGCGCTCGCCGGCGCTGTCTCGCGCCGGTCGCGTGGCGGGCCGAAGGACTGCACTTTCGCTGCGGGTGTGGGTTAAAAAGGAGAAAACAGAACGAAAAACACAGAGAGAAGCGACGCCTCCCTGTATGCAAGATGGTGGCAGAGGCCGAGCGGCTTGCTATTCCTCTCCCCCCTTCTCTCCTTACTGCCCTTTCTCGAGGAGATCAACGCGGAGTCTTTGTGGTTGCTTGCTTCCTGGCTTACAGAGAAGTGCGATAGCTGCCAAAGGTA
This sequence comes from Crithidia fasciculata, assembly GCA_000331325.2. Lineage (NCBI taxonomy): Eukaryota > Euglenozoa > Kinetoplastea > Trypanosomatida > Trypanosomatidae > Crithidia > Crithidia fasciculata. The sequence goes on from CM003433.1 coordinate 1,157,623, forward strand.
AAACACCGGGAAACTGCCGCACAACTGCTGCTTCCCTCCTCAATGTCAAGCGCGACGAATTCGCGACTTGAACAGGAAATAGGAGAATAACAAACGGAAAACGGCAAGAAGTATGCGCGTTAGGGAAGGAGCAACATGAGTGGAGTGAATCTACGAAGATAGCAGTTCTCTCTCAATTTCTTTTTTGTTGTGGGGGTGAGGTAGTACACAAGGGACCACAAGGCAGCAACAATGTGGGTCTCCCTTTTAAAATCCCAGTCAAAACAAGAGTCTGTACTAATTTGAACTCCCAAGATAATTACGCGGATGCTGCGCAAGTACACGCACAACAACAAACAAAAAAGAATGATCCTGCTAAGAGCAAGCGAAGCATATCATCGTGAAAAAGTCAAATAAAAAAAAAGGGGGTAGTGTCGAGAAAGGCAGATTACGAGAGGTAGAGAGAGAGAGACGGCTGAGGCAACGGAGAACAGCAGGCGAGCTTTTATTTATCTTTCTTGCACAAAAGGTTATGAATTTTATGCTGCAGACGCTATTCAGCAACCTTTCCTCTCAAGTGCCCACTCTTTCTTGTGGCTGCCTACAGAGTATGGGAGTACAGCATAGAGCCTTAGGAAGTCCATGCTGCTTTCTAATTCGTTGGGTGAGAGCGAGAAGAAGAGAGAGACCACACGACGGAAGATGTGGCTCTTTGTGTTCGTTTCGCCGTGAGGGAGGTATTGATAGAAAGCAAGGCAGAAAAAAAAATGTTGATTCAAGCAGAAAACACACTCTACACAGCACACACAAGTGGTGACGTCGTTCTTTTCCAGCCCAGATAGCAGGCCACCTCACTTAGCCTTGCGAGTCGTCGGCGCACCACGCATCTCCTGCTGCACGCGCAATGGGTCGTGAATGAACTCTTTGCGCATCCGCTCCTGATTCGCCCGCGAGTTCTTCTGCTGTTTCTTGCGGATCTGCGCCGCCACCGTCGGGCCCCACTGCGCCTCCAGCGACGTTGTGTCGTTGGCAGAGGCGGGAGTCGCAGTGAGCGACGCCGACTCCGCACGCGGCGGCTGCGTCTGCTGCTGATGCGAAGGCCGCCCCGTTGGTGACGCACCAGACTGGGATCGCTTCGGTGCGCCACTTGGTGGTGCAGGCGTGAACGTCAGCTGCGGTGCAGCTTCTTCCTTCTTAGCTCCTCCACCACCACTCTGTGATGCGAGGGACAACAGGGTGGCAGGAACGTCAAAGGGCACGGTGGCAACGCCACTCGCGGAGCCCACCACCGTGTGCAGCAGCAGCTCCACCGGGGCCAGCGCGGTGGGGTCTTCCAGAAGCCACTCATTCACGTTGACCTTCGCAAAGGCATCAACGTCGTCGTCGTCCGCGTTGGCCCCGTGCAGGAGACGCTTCAGACGTGAGCGCAGCGCCGCACCACGCCACAGCGGCTGTATCCGGCGCGCCGCCGTCTCTCTCTTGAAGCTCTCGGACTGCTGATGTGTACGCCGGAGTTCCTGCAGAGTTCGTCGCGCTCGCCGGACCAGCACGCGGGCGAAGAGCCACTCCGCGATGTAGCTACGAGCTAGCCTGGTCATGTGATCGACTTCCTTTTGCCGGTAGGCGCTGTGCACCTCGTGGCGGTTTGCGCACACCACCGAGTGACCAGCAGACGCAGGTGTCTCGGCGGCCCACTGATCGGCGATGTGCACCCACGTGCCAAGTGTGCTGCGGTCCAGCTGGAAAAGCCCTGTCTCCCTTTCCTGCTCAGCACGCCGCGTATCTCGCTGTGCGGCAGTGAAGCCGTAGAGGGTGGCAACTGCAGCGCCGCCTCCATCGTCAGCGGCCTGCTGTATTCCGGGAGCCGCTGTTAAGCTCGGGTCCAGCGTAAGTGTCGCCTCCCACCCGCGTGCGCGGTTCAGTTCACGTGACAGCAACGCCTCCTGTAGCTCGTGTTCGTCCTGAACGTGCTGCAGCATGCCATCCCAACATAGAGCAGAGAAGACCGCCGCGTAAAGCTCCTTCAGAGAGCCCAGAGAAGTCGACGCAGGACGGAACAAAGAAAAACGCTCGACAACGCTCATCTTATCTTTCGCCGCGAGAAATGAAGTGTCCTGTGCAAGGAGCGCGTGCGTTGGTGTGGGCCGTAGCTTTGTGTTGTTCAGCTCCTCCAGCCACGGCAGCGCTGTCCGCAGCACACCCGATACACCATTTCGGTTTCTACTCGCCTCAACACCGGGAAAAACGGGATTGCCGCTGAGATCCAAGACGCGCAGCCGGCGACACGACGTCAGCGGCAGCAGCGCCTCCAGCGTCGAAAGTCGATTGTGTGACAGCCGTGCCGACTCCAGCCGTGTGCAGCGTGCCAGTCCGCTGATGTCCACAAGATTGTTCCCCTCCGCCTGCAGCACGCGCAGCAGCGGCAGCCACGCCATCGCCTCGGCATCAAGCGAGGTCAGCTCGTTGTGGTTGACGAAAAGCTGGGTGAGACACGGATAGACGCAGCACAGTGACGGAGAGGCAGCGGAGGGAGAGAGCCTCGTAAGGCGGTTGTGCGAGAGAAACAGCTTCGTCAGCACCATCAAGCGATTCGCGCCGCCTTCACTGCCTACCTTCGCCACCTCCGCATGGACAAAGTGACAGAGGTTGTTGTTCCCGACATCGAGCTCACGCAGCAGACCCAGAGCCTCCAAGCCCTCCAATGAGGTCAGTCGATTGCGTGCCGCACTCACCCCTCGCAGCTGTGCGCACGCCACCACCGAGTCCAGCGAGGCGAGACGGTTGTCCACTGCGGTGCATCGCGTCAAGGACGCCGTGGCCATCGCTCCGAGAGGGGAAAGCGACGTCAGCGTGTTGGAGGAGACATCTATCTCCAGCAGATGCACCTGCTCCGCGATGGCGTGGTTGCGTGCCGCGGAGATGTGCCGCAGGTGCGACGAAGACGACTTGGAGGACGATGGCCTGTCATCGCCCGCAGACAGAGACGCGCGTGCCGATCGCAGCGGGGCTTCTTCTCCGCGCTGAGAGAGTGAATTCCTTGCTGCGGTGGTGGAGGAGGCGGCGTCATCGAGTCTCGTCAAGTGCGCGTGGGAAAGTGTCAGCCGCTGCAAGACAGGAAAGGACCGCACCACCTGCAGCACATCCACGCCGGCCAACACGTTGCTGCTCATGTCAAGATCTTTGACGTAGTGCGTTGCCATTACGACCAGCGGCGCAGCTTCCTTGGCATTTCCTTCCGACAGCCTCAGAGACTGCAAGCCCGGCCAGTCCACCGCGCTGATGTCTTCGAGCGAGAGGCACCACCGGGCGAGGTACTGCGCCGCCTGCCGTGGCTGCCGAACCGCTGCTTGAAACGCGGGCCACAACACATGAAGTAGCTTCTCTGCATCGAGCGTCGTCGCTGCCCTTGGTTTTATTGATGCAGTTGCAGCTTTGCTGGTGTCTTTTGCTGGTGGAGCAGGAGGGACACGAACGAGACACCCCACACTTTCCGGTGCATCCTTTGGCGACACCGTGGCCAGAGTGTGACGTCGGTACCGTCCCTCCGCCTCAACAAGGAGAGCGCGCAGCTGCTCTGCCGGCTTGCGCTGAGCAATCGCCCACCGCGTGAGGTGGTGTTGCTCTGCGAGGAGAGGCACGATGCACCGGTGATACCATGCAGAATCCCTCAGACCGTCATATGGCACCTTCTTCTCCCTGCACGCACCACTCTCCTGCAAGACCACGCGACTCTCCTCAAACGCGCGCCGCAACGCCTCCAGCAGCGCGCGTTCTGCGTCCGCCTCGGATTTCTCACGTTTCTTCATCGCCGCTACCGCTGACGCTTCATCCTCCGCTGCATCTCGGACGATTTGTCGGAAGACAAGCGCTTCTTCCTGGATGAGCTGCTCCCTGTGGACCTCCCACGACATCACCATGTAGGACAGCGCCTCCACCTCCTGCAGGTGCCGCAGCTGCTCTGCCTGTCGAGCCAGCGTCGCGTCCTTGACCTGTGCTGCAGTCATTTCTTTCAGTGCTGCAGCCTCCTCAGCAGCGATGCGTGCACAAACCGTCACGGCTTCGTCATGCAGCGCGGCGAAGCTCTCAGCGAAAAACATGGCGAGGTCTTCGGCAGCGAGCCGCTCCCGCTCCAGCAGCTCCTCCTCTCGCCGCATCGCCCGCCCTTCCTCGGCCTCGCGCTGAAGAAGGAAGGACTCGACGGCCGCCGTGCGTCGAATCGCCTCCAGCGAGGGCACTGCCGGGGACACACGTGTTGGTAGCACGTGAGTGGCTTCTTTCCGATCTCGTTGGCGGTAAGCATCAGCTGGTTTGCCGCTGAAGGTTTGCGGGACACGAGAAGGCGAAGCGGTTTCTTCGGAGTGCTGGAGAGCGGCCTGAGTGCCGCAACGTTCCCGCTCCTGCCACTCCTCGTTGGACGGTGAGAGCAGCGTGTCAAGCCGCTCCACAAAGGTTGGCAGGGAAACAAGGCCCAACGCATCGCGCTTGCGCTTCAATACAATAGCCGCTTCCAGCCGCGGTTGCTCGTCCGCAACACAGGGAACTACATGTGCGTCGCGTGATTCGGCAGCATGGATGGCCCGCAGCACCTCCGAGCTGCGGAGGAGCAGCTGCGGAATGGAAAGGGGCTCCTCAGCGAACGTCAATACTGCAGACGGTCCTGGTGGGGAATCTTGTGTGACACGCACATCTTTATAACCGTGTTGGGGTCCTCTTTCCTCTGGCTCTTCAGCGACCAATGCAAAGCTGCGTGGCAGCTCCATTTCAAAGGCGTAAAGGAAGTCGAGCAGTAGGGGGCGAGAAGAGACGTTGGAAGGAGGTGCGACGGCCTCAGTACAAGTACTCTGACGCCCTTCGTGTTTTCCCACTTCAACCTTCTCGACAAGATGTGAATGGGTGCCTCCGTCTTCTGTGTTCGACAGGGCCTGCGTGGCTGCCAGCTCCGCACACAGGCGCTCGCGCCTCTCGCGTGCCTGCACGAGCAGCTCATGGGTGGCAGCGTCGTCGTCGTCGGCGTTCAGCACCTCCTCCCTCGCCCAGTGCTGGTCCACGACATCTTCAGTGAGAAGCGCCTCGCGACGCTCCATCTCTGCCACGGCCTGCTGCACCTCGGAGTCCCTCTCCGCTGCATCAGCGGGCTTGGCCAACTGCGCCAGCAAGTCCTCTGCGTCGCGCAGAAGATCTTTTGAGATGCCCACCAGTTTGTCAAGATCGGCATCGCGAGCCGTAGCAGCGCCGCTCTCATTTCCACCACCTACTACTGACGCCTCGTCTAGCATTAAGTCCCTCTGTGCGCTGTCATTGTTGGTGGACAGCAGGTAGGAGGCGAAGGCGGTGGTGGGGATGCCGCGCGCTGCCAGACTCGCACGCCGCTCCCACTCTCGAGCCGTTCGCAGAACAGGCGAGAAGCGAGAAGCGGCCTCCTGCCGTGCGCCATAAGCGAGGGCGGAGGATGCTTGCCGCTGCCCTTGGCTGCCCTCCGCATCCTCAACGGTGCGCACCACATTGCTGATGGGCAGCGCTAGCGACGCAGGCGTCGATTTGGTCGGCAAGATGAGAGACGGCGCGTACCGCAGCAGGTAGAGGGCGAGAGGGTCGCTGTGGTCGTGCTTGGCACGGTTTTTGCGCGCCGTCAGCAGCGAAGAAGCCGCAGTGTTCTCATCCTCGTCGCTGTGCTCATCACCTTTTCCGTCGCCTCCAGCACCGGTGAGGAAGATGTCCCCGTCACCTATCTGCGACTTGAAGCGGCTCGGAGCAGCCCAGTCGAGGCCCACAGCGGAGGGAGCTTCTGTGCCGTACTCAGCGAGAAGGGCGGCCTCTTCAGCCGCGGAGAGGGAAAAAGCAGCCCCACCCGCTCTCCCACCCGAGTCCTCGTTCATCTCTAGGGGTAAAAGAAGCTAAAAAAAACTCCAAGAAGGCGATACAACGCGTTCTTTCTATCCCTCTGTATGCGTAATCTACATCAAACGAAAGCCACAATGCTGTGTGCGTGTCTCCCCCTCTTGCAAGGGAAAATAGAAGCGGTACTTTAAAACTTGTGAGTCTACATGAAGAAATGTGGTTGAAAGCAAACCAAATAAAATGCGAGTTCTTTTGTTCTTCTCGAAGCAACGCTGCACTCGATGTGCGGCAAACGCTGTAAGATTGGTTAAATCGGAAGAAATGATAATGAAGGCAAAGACAAAAGATAGAGGTACAGTAAAGGACCCAATAACGTCTTCCCTCTATCAGCCTGCCTCCTGCATCTGACATCGAGCTGTGTCCCGTGTTCACTCAAATAGACATATCGACCTCTGCCCTTGCCAAGTCCCCATCTTCCATGTAACGAGGACAGACTTGACTCATCGTACCCGTTTTACTCCTTCTGCTTTTGTTGTGATTAATCTTATTTCTGAAGTCAAAAATTGTGAAGCACTGGTGTCGTTTCCATCTTGGTGTGTGTTGGGGTGCGCACAACCTCACAAACACCTTCCAACACTGTCATCGATGCAAGAAAACAGAGGAAAAAAAAGGCTGACCACCAACAAGGCAGCGAGAAGGAGGTCCAATAAAACACGGGCAACCTTCCTGTTCATCTCTCATGACTCATGGGCCCAATTATCCTTTTGCGTGAAGGCTTTGGTGCGGCTGTAGAAGCGCACGTCATCTCGGTAGGCGGCAGAGCGGCTCAGCGAGTCCAGTGGATGCCCGGCGGACGAAAAAAGCAGATCAACACCACCGCCGCTCTCCGTTGAGCAAGGCGAGAGACTTAACACAGGCTTGGCGGGGAAAATGCGCTGGAAGCCTCGCGCGTACGCCAACTCGTCCCTCAACCGCAACTGCACGTCCTCCTGCGTCAGCGCAACACCCTTTTCCGTTGCCCCGCTGGTGGTACTGCTGCGCACCGTCTCGTCACAGCTGTGCACCAGCGCCTTCTCTGCGGCCGCAAGAGGCATCTGTGCCTCATCACGCACCATCGCAGAGTTCCACAGCGACGTGCCAGGCAGCACGGGACGCTCAAAGGGCTCCAGCATTGCCACGTTCAGCAGATCCGCAATGACGTTTGTCTTGGTGGCGTAGTCGAAGGCAGAGCTGCTCTCCAGCGACGGCAGCGTGTTCACTTCGATAAGAAAGGGCTTCAGCTGCGCATCCAGCATCACATCAAAGCCGTAGAGCTCAAAGTAGTGGCCCGGCATCGGCACACGAGCCACGGCGCCGTCGATGACCGGGCGAACGGCCATGAGAGTGCGTGTGATGAGCTGGGCGATGTTTTCGCGCACCGCGTCGGAGGGACGCCGCACCGTCTGTGTGAGAGGGTCCGCGGCGGTGGTATCGACGTAGTCCCAGAGGCGCTGCAGCGGCCACTTCAGCTCGGGCCCAGCAGCAGCAGAAGGAACACCATCGTGCTCGGAAAGGTCTTCACCAGTCAAAGCCTCCTGCAGAGCGGTGTACTTGCGGCCTACGGAGTAGTTCGTCAGGTGCCGAAAGCGATCCCGCAGGTGCGTCGAGGCCGCGCCACTGATGGTGCTGCTCACGTTCGCATCATCAACTCCCTCTTGCAGCGGATCATCCTGCAAATCAAGTGTGGTGCTCGTGGTGCTGGTGCCGTTGTACGCCTCCGCGGCCAATCGCACGAGGCCCTCTTCATGCCAGTAAACTGTCAAGGGATTGAAGGAGGTGACAGCGACGTAGAGCCGCAGGTCCATCTTGCGGCCTTCGACAAGGAAGGGGTTCTCGATGTACTCCTGCACGACATAGTTGCGGAAGAGGCGGCCCGATTCTTTGCAGGCTGCCTTCGTGTCAATTTGCCGCATCACCGACTCCCACGACGCAGCGTGGCGAGCACCGCCATCGGAGATGAGGATGCCGCGACCGCAGCTGCCCCGCGCAGGCTTCCAGATAAAGTGGCTGCCGCTCGCAGAGGCCTTCATCGCTGCCACGAGGCTTTCTTTTTCCTGTGGGTAGAACCACGTACGGGGCATAAAGCCGTAACGCTCTCGAGCAGCCTCGCGTTCGCCTGCCGACGTCGCGGCCGCCTCCGCCTGCCGTTGCGCGTTGCGCACGTTGATCGCCATGCCCCGCTTGCAGCCAAGGTTGGCGTGGCTGAGCGGGTAGTGGTTGAAGCGCTGAAACTTGTTCACCATGGTCAGCTTGTCGAGGTACACGGCTAGCTCGCGCGAGGACGGCTGGGGGAAGTGCAGCGCACGTGTCAGCGCACCATCAGCTGTATTGGCAAGCGTGGACTTGAGCATCTCCCGAAAAGGCATTGATCGTCCCCAAATCAGGTTGCTCGCGATGTCGGCGTAGCCCTCCGGGACGCGACGGAAGCCCGCTTTCAGCAGCGGCAGCCGCAGCGCGTAATACTCGCACGAGGAAGAGGTGATGTTGAAGAGGGGGAGCGCAGCGCCAAGGCGCGTCGGCTGGAAGGCGTAGGACGGCGGCACCTCCTCTCGCATGCGGGGAAAATAGAAGCTCGGCTTGCGACTGGCGCTGCTCGACGGCTTCAGGTGCACCGGCAGCGGCGGCACGGCTTCGGCGCGCTGCGGGGCGAAGTTGCTCGAAAAGTCGTCATCGCCTCTGCTGCTGCTGCTGTGCGTCGCTGTCGCACCGGCGGCAGTGGTTGAAAGAAGTCGCGTGTTGTGACGCAGCATTTCTAATCGTTACTGACTTCTTCTTCTCCTGCAAATTTTCTAAAGTGTATATGTCAATTTGTGCAGGTTTTTTTTTGTCTCTGTGTGGTGGAAGGGACAACACGCCCTTTTCCAATTCTGAGGGTGGAGGCAGTTGTGAAACGGCTCTCAACGCACCCGAAAAACAACAGGGGAAACTCTCTTCGTTACCTAAAGAAGCTCAACGCCGAAAGTTGATGCAGCTTCACTTGTGGTAAAAAAAAAAAAAACAACAGCAATGAAGTTTGGCAGCACTTAAAGGCGTCAGCCACAAAGAGGAAAAAAAAAAGAGAGCGAGTGAATAGCAGGGGATAAGAGTGGATAAAGTTAAACCTCGGCACAAGAGGCATCAAGCACGCCGCCGGTCCCAACATTAAATATAAACACACGTCGGTGCTCTCTAAAGAAGAAGGAAACACCAAAACTATCTGGCCACATCGGTGCTGTTGGAAAGCCGCACGGAAAAAAAAACATTTTGCTGTCATCTAAACGTTACGAGTCAGATGCAATAGTATTTTTTTTTGCTGATGTTGATGGCGGTGCAAAGGGCTGTAAACTACGACCCAAAGCGCAGTTGGAAAAAATAATATGGTGGAGAAGGCAAAGAAATAGCACCACGGCCCGCAGGGAGAAGATGGCAAGAGAAGAGCAACAAGAGAAGACGACGATGCTCTCTCTTGCGGTCGAATAAAAGTAAAAATAAAGAAGCACCTCTCGTCACTTACAGGTGGCCGCAGCCGGTGTACACCACTGGAAAGAGAGAGTGATGCATCGGGCACCCTGCCTTCATTCCCTCGGTGTCCTTCTCCAGCGCGGGCATCTCCGGAAACGTCTTCCACCGCCGCGGTGCGTACACGGCGTCGTCGCCGATGTACCGCACCGACATGCCGCGTCGCAGCGCCGTCGCAGACTTGAGAAAGTGCAACGTGCGAAAGTTGAAGGCAAGGCAGTCACCGGGCTGCAGGGCCCATGACACGACTGGCATGGTACTCCGCGCGGCCTCCACATCCACCGGCTCCGGCACCTCGCTCGTTGGCAGCCACTTGGCGAACATCTCACGCAGGTAGCGCGGCATGCTTGCCGGCCACTTGTGCGAGCCGAGCACGAACTCGGCGTTGCCCAGCTGGATCGGGTCCACTGTGACAAAGATGCTGAGGTTCTGGCTGCCGTCTGCGTTGTAGAAGAGGTGGTCCTCGTGCCACGGGGTGCGCACCTCCTCGCTGGGGACCTCGCAATGCACCTGGGTGTGGTGCAGACGCATCGTGCGACTGCCCGTCAGCAGCGCGGCGAGTCGTGGCAGGTCACTGTGCAGAACGATCTCCTTGTAGGCGGGGTAGTCACGGTAGCACGGAAAGCTCTCGAAGACCTTCAACGGCTTCGTCTTCGCGTTGGGGCCACAGCATGCGGGATCGATGTCGGAGCCGCACGCCGCGTCGTCGATGGCGTTGCGCAGGGTGGCGACCTGTGCCGGGGTGAGAGCGCCGCGGATGACGACGACGCCGCACTGCCGGTAGTCGCGGATGTCAGACTCGGAAAGATGGGCGGGCATCGCTGCTGTGATTTTTTTTTGTGTGTGTGTGTTTTGTTTGTGTTAAAGGTAAACGACGGTGAAGTGAAAAGGGGAAAAACGGTATTGCGACTCTCAAGCCGGTGACGGCGTTGCGAAGCGTAAAAGACAAATGAAAAAAACTTAGGAAACAAAAGTTGGGAAAAGGGCGAGATAACAAAAGAATTTGGAGAAGAGAGAAGAATAAGGCAACGCGATAAGTGTGTGTGTGTGTGTGCGTCTGTGAGTGAGTTTTTTTTTTTTGATAGTGTATCTGAGGCTTTCAGATACGTTGCTTTAGGGGAAATTGGTATTTTGAGTGTGTGTGGTTAGCGTATATGTGACGAAAGTACAAAAAAGAAGACAGTGGTATGCGTGTTTGTGTAGAATAGGCTTAGTGAAAGGCGAAGCTTGCTGTATAATGAACAGTAGCAATAACAATGATGATGGAAATTTAGAGCGCAAAGGGGATGCAGAATGTCGAAAGAGGAAGTGCGCACGAGAGAAGCAACCGTAATGAGCATATTGCATCTATGTCGATCAAGTAAACCGGTATACATCCGCTTAGTGCGGTGCTCAAGCCGGACAAAGCTTTATTTTTCGGATGCCGATAAAGATGTTCAGGCAACACACGAGTAGCGCACCTTTTTTTAAGGTGCGTTCACCATTTATATGTCTTGCTTGACAGAGCGTCTTTTGTTTAAATTTGTCTTTTTTTTAAGGTTGCTTTTTTGTTTGTTTGCCCTCCAACGCAGAGCCGATGTTTCTCAGCTTAAGCTGAAAACGTCACCGAAACAGAGCTTACAGATTTTTTTTTGTTCTTCAAATTAGTATTACAGTGTGAGAGATATAAATAAACAATAATCAAAGCGTTCTTTGTTCTTCGTTAAATGCGGCATCGATCAAGACGGTCAGGATTTTTTTTGTTCACAACAGACCTGCCTCTCGAGAATGCGGCCAGAAGAGAACAAAGACCAAAAAGAGAAGGAAAAGAAAACAGTGCGCTAGAAAACACAGAAGAGTAAGATGCACAGTGCTGGTAAGAGTCTCTTTTTTTTTTTCCACTGCTTCTTATTTTTCTTTCGTTTCTGTTGCTGCGCGTCAACAAGAGTGGTAGGGTGGTAAGTGGAGGTGAGTCTGTGTGAGCTATTCTGACATACCCGCACACAGATCGTTTCTCCACGCCACGACTACGCGTCTACGCACGACGTGAGCCTCAGAAAAACACAAAGAAAGATAAAAGAGATGCAGGAGGAGAAAAAAAAGGGACGCTTACTTCGCTGTCATCCTAGACAACACCAATCGACACAGCCATCAACAATTTGTGGGATAATAGTGCCACCAACACGCAAAGAACGAGTAAGAAGAGACGTTCACTGTTTTTTTTCTTTACCCACACTTTGCCCTTTTTTTTCAACGAGGAAGAACAAAAAGGGGTAAAAAAAGAAAATTGCGATATCAAAACTTAAACCAGCGACTCTTCACACAACACACATTCTCTAAAATTGGTGAAACAACACTTACCCAATATCAACTTTTTTTTTTGACCAGATTTAATTTCTCTTTTTTCGTTGACTGATGGTGCTGTCCTTTCCTAGCGGCGGAAGCAGTAGGCGGGTTTGTCCCCAAAATTTCCTAGCTGCGACGGCGCCAAACACACAAAAAATGTTAGCGCGAACCACAAGTGGTACGCGAAAGATAATAGTAAAAAAAAAGTACTAAAAACAAAGAAAGAAAGGAAAAAAACAGTTGGTAAATTTGGCCGAAACTTTTAATGGTAAAAAAAAAGGGGGTGGAAAAAACAAAACCACAAGCGCGTAGGCATTCGAAGGCATCGCCTTCTGCATCTCTGTGCGCGGCAAGTTCGTTGACAGCAAGCTATGAGTGGTGTAACTGAAATTGACAAAAGCAAGCGTGCCAGTGAAAACACCTGCAAAAACTCTCTTTCTGTTTCGTCTGTGGAAAGCCGCTTTGCCTTCTGCTGATTCTCTATCACCTCATTGTCCGATACCGAACAAAGAAGGGAAATGAAAAAAACCTGCACAAAGACACACACACACACACAAGCACAGAAGCATCAAAGACAGCAAGAAGAGCACAACGTGCGTGCCTCCATCTGTGTGGGTGTGAGCGCCTGTGTGCTTGCGCGTCAGGCGGAAAGCGCGTATGCAGGTATGGAAAAAGGAGACACGCAAGCAAACAAAAAGACTTGCCGACGTATGCAGAGGCTGGAGCGAAAATGGAAAGCACCGCACAATCAAAAATGGGAAAAAAAAACAAGAAGGCGAGTGGCGAAGAGTCTGTGTGATGCCGTTCTTTATCTCCACTACCGACCCTAGCGATGTACAAGAGCGAAATCAATGAGGGTTAGGGAGACTAAACAACAAAAAAGGACGACCACAGCAAACCCTTCCAGCCCCTCACCTTGGTCATTATCTGTCTTTTGGCCTTTATGCTTTCCGCTTAACCATCTGCTTGTTGCGCGCTGCAGACGGTGTCGTGCGTCGCTACACCTCGTTAAACCTACGCATGAGAGAAAGAGTGGGAAAGAGGGGAACAAAAAGTGCTTTCGAGGCGATAGTGTCTTCTTCTGTAGATTTGCAATACCTCTTGAGCTACGGTCTTGCCTCGAATTCTCTCTTCTCTCTTCCTCTCTCCCGCTCTCTTTACAACTGAGCCTCGCTCGCGTAGACGACTGGGAAGAGGGAGTGCACCAGCGGGCCACCAGCCTTCATGCCCTCCACATCCTTCTCCAGCTCCGGGAAGTACGGCGACGTCACCCACTGGCGCGGGGCGTAGACGACGTCGTCGCCGACGTAGCGCACCGACATGGCCCGCCGCATCACCGTCGACCCCTTCGCGGCGTGCATCATGTTGAAGTTGAAGGCGTAGCAGTCACCCGGGTTCAGCTCGTAGGAGACAATCGGGAACTCGCTGCGGCGGCCCTCGATGTCTGGCAGCTCCGGCAGACTCCCCTCCGGGAACCACTTCGCGACGTTGTCCTTGAAGGTGCGCGGCATCATCCACGGCCACTTGTGCGACCCGAGGATGAACTCCATCGCGCTGTCCTCTGGCACCTTGTCGACCGGCATCCAGAAGCTGACGGTCTGGTTGCCCTCCACGTTGTAGTAGGGCGTGTCCTGGTGCCACGGGGTGCGCTGCTGCGTCTTGGGCTCCTTGATGAGCATGTGGTCGTGGTGCAGGCGGATGGTGCGGCTGCCGGTCAGCTCCGCGGCGATGCGGGGGAGGTCGGTCTTGAAGATGATCTCCTTGTACTCGGGGATCTCCTGCCAGCAGCGGAAGTCCTCGAAGAACTTGCCGCGGTCGGAGTCGTGCGAGGCGATCTTGCTGCGCGGGCTCGGGTTGGCGTAGCCGCGGTCGATGCCGCTCTTCAGCGTCTCCACCTGCTCGGGAGTCAGCACGTTGCGCAGGACCACGACGCCGCACTCCTGGAAGTTGCGGACATCGAGAGCAGAGACCTTAAAGGGCATCTTTGGAACTTGCGATGAGATCGAGAGAGGCGGGTACAAAAAGAGAACGAGTGAGTAGTGGGTGGTGGGGAATGTGGTAGTTGAATAACCAAAGCGCAGAAAAAAAAAAGCTGTTTGAGAGTGCGAGAGTTAGCGTTAAGATCTGTGGTGCGTGCGAGATGAAAGTGTGGGTGAAGGAGAAACGAGACAGACGAAGCGGAGTAGAGTGAAGAGAGAGGGAGTAGGAAAGAAGAAAAAGCAGCGCGCGATGAACGTGTAATGATCGCTGTCGAGCATCAAGACTCCTTCCAGGCAACTGTGCAAGGCATGAAGGTCACCATACTAGATAGCATCTATGGCTACCGAACCAGGTATCAGTTCGTCACGCCGTGTTCTGCGCCAATGAAGGCAACACCCACAAAAACAGCTTTCTATCCTCTTAAGCGTCGTGTCATTCATTTTACTTCGTTTCACCTTTGCTCTTCCAGTGTCGACTCGTCGCCATCACCTCTCTGTGAGTGGCACGTCCAGCTTGTGCGGAGCGAGTATTTGCAGCACCCACGCCAGCTCAAAGGTGCGGAGGGCACCAAAGTACGGCGAGCTCACATACCAGCTCTGCTCTAGCGGCAGCTGTCCGGCGTACTTGCCATGCTGAATGAGACTCTTGGGCCGAATGCCCATCAAAGCACGCAGTGCGTCGTAGCTGGAGTGAATCCGCATCCGATTCTCCTCCACAAAGGCGTTGGCGATCGAGACCGCGCGCAGCCGACCGCAGCCCCGACCAGGCGGCGACCACGGCTGGCATGCAGTCTGTCCTGGTGCAGCTGCGGATGCCTCACGCTGCGTGTCGATCGACTCGCCACGGAGTGTGCTGGCAATCGCATCGTGCGAGGGAGAGGCGAGGAGGCGGAACATCACGCGTAGGTCCCGCACCTGCGCATCGAGGCGACCGCGGTGCAGCACCAAGAGATGCTCCACCAGTGCCTCCTGACCGGCCGGGCTTGCGGCGTCGGCAAAGGTGTCTGCCACCTCCACCAACAGCGCGGAGGGCACCCCGTAGCGGGCGATGGTGACAGTATTGCCAAGAATCAAGTCCTGCATGCGCTGCTGGAATTCTGCGAGGGGAAGAGTGAGCCGGTTTGCCATTTCGATCTGATTTGGCATGTTCGGCAGCACGCGGCACAGCTCCAGCACGGCGTCCGTTGCGCCGAGCTGACGGAGCAGGAGGCCGATGCCGGCGGAGGCAGCCGCAGCCGCACTCAACGCCTTACCGCGACGCCTCGCGGTGCCAGACGTGAGTCCGTTTGCAGAAGCCGCCCCAGAACCCGCTTCTGCTTCTCCGTTCACGCTGAGCACCTTATACTTGAGCGGGTAGGAGCCGAGCGCCGCATGGAATGGGGCCTTGATGCTACTGTTGCCGCTCTTGCTCTTTCCACCCGCCTGTGTGAGCAAAAGAAAGAGAACCGTCTCGATCGCCTCTACGCTGAAGCCGAGCTCTGTCGACAGCGCAGACGGGGACACCAGCATCAGCCGCTGCCCCACCTGCGTCACCGGGCCGCTAAGAACCGCCTGAACAATGCTGCGCATCTCCGCGGGAGAAAGCAAGGAGGTCCAGAGGCGACTCCGCAGCGCATAGAAGTCAAAGGGGTTGTAAAGGATGCGGCAGAAGCTGCGCTCGCCGTCGCGGCCCGCTCTGCCGATCTCCTGCACGTAGCCTTCCAACGAACTCGGTGCAGAGGCGTGCACGACGCTGCGGATGTTCGCCTTGTCGATGCCCATGCCAAACGCTACCGTGGCCACCAAAACATCAACTTTTCCGTCGAGAAAC
Source organism: Crithidia fasciculata (assembly GCA_000331325.2). Taxonomy (NCBI): domain Eukaryota; phylum Euglenozoa; class Kinetoplastea; order Trypanosomatida; family Trypanosomatidae; genus Crithidia; species Crithidia fasciculata. The sequence goes on from CM003433.1 coordinate 1,173,091, forward strand.
TGCCGTTGCGTGGCGGTTCGCATGGACCGCGTCAGGGCCGCGTGGTAGCACCGGATCACAAGGCTCCGTGTAATGGCAGGAGACAAAGTGCCAACGTTGTCGTCATCGCCAGCATCCTTATCAGCGTACCGCACCGCATGAAAGACTCCTGCAGAGCTGCAGTTTGTGCTTTCCTTCCCTCCCGTGTCCGCCCCACCGACAGACAGCTTGGTGGACAGGAGGCCCGAGAGCTCGTCGGCGTCGGCTCTGCTCTGCACGTAAACGAGCATCGGTTTCGGCAGCTGCCGCACCGCCTCCAGCAGCGCATCCTGCACCACACGTGAGGACGGCTCATGCACCTCCTGCTCACCTTCCTGGACTGGCTGTTGATGTCGTGTTCCACCGCTGGCTGATGTGCTGCTGCCCACTGATGGTGTGGTGCTGTGAAACGCGGCGTGTCGTTGCACTAAATCCACGGCCTGAAGCTCCAAGTTGTCGCGCCGCTGATCGGCGCAGAGGATGGTGCGTTGTATGTGAAAGCTGTCCTGGACATCGCGCACCACCGCTGCGGTGGCGGTGGCGGTGAGGCACAGATACGGCACTGCAGGTGCGGGCGTGATGCTGGACGAGCTACGGCCTGACTTATCGGCGTGCAGCGTCGCCTTCACGCCCGCAGCAACACTGCCACTGCCGTCTTCGAGAAGTGGGCTCTCCAGCACGCGACTGACGTACATGAAGGTGGGACGGAAGTCGTAGGCCCAGCCCGAGACGCAGTGCACCTCGTCAACGCAGAGCATCGCCAGACGGTGACGTTGGGCTTGCAGCAGTCGGCGCAGCGCGACGTGTGCGATGAACCTCTCCGGTGAGACGAAGAGAATGTCGAGGGGGCACAGCGGGGACTGCAGGTCGTTCAGCAGCTGTGCCTCGCGAGCCGCGTCGACCCTGGACGAGAGCACAAAGGCGTGCAGGTGGTCAATGGAGTTGATCTTCTCCGCCTGATCCTCCATCAAGGCCAGCAGCGGCGACACCACAATACAGAAACGACTGTAAATTGTGGGTGGCAGAGTGGCCGCCGCAGCTGCTGTCGCCAACCGATGCGGCTCCTCTTGACCTTCTTCCACCTTTTCTGCGTAGTTCGTGCGTGTCAGCGAGGACGACACGCCGGTCTGCCGGCACCACTGCTCGTAGCGAGACTCGAAGAGTAGACGATGGACCAGCATGGGGAGCTGATAGCACAGCGACTTACCCCAACCCGTTGGGCACACCGCCAACGTGTTGTGCCCGCTCAAAACGGAGAAACAGACCTCTTGCTGGCTGGGTTTGAAGGTACCGGAAGGGAGGTGAAAGTAGCGCCGCAGCAGGTAGGCACACGCCGGCAGCGTCTCGCCTGGTGTGCAGGAAGAGGGTGACGCCTTGAACGCATCGGCAGCAGTCATGATGTCCTCCAGCATACCATGTAGCAAGGTCGTGTCGTCGGCATTCAAAAGGGTTTGCCCTGCATCGTCACCTCTGACCTCGCTCGCATCCTTTGTCTCCCAAGCCGCTGCTGCCGCCGCTGCTGCTGCTGCTGGTGGTGAGCCGCCTCCGTTGCACGCAGAATGTAAACCGTCCACAGTCGAGGTCGCTGTGGATGTCGCATGGAAAGACGTGCCTTCAAGCCCCGTCGCAGAAGGCCGCACAAGGCTGCCCGGAATGTCCTTTTTGCGGCCATAAAACAGCCCACCGTGGTTCATGGAGAGCGTCGTGAGAAAGGGAATGCGTTCCTCTATTTCCATGCCGCCATCTTCCTCCGTTTGACTTTCTGCTGGGCTGACGTCATCGTGATCGGCAAGGGAGGCGCTGCGGCTGCGCTTCTCTCCTCGTCCATGCGATGAAGCAGGCACAGACATTGGTTTCGCAGTTTTTTTTCGTTGTGGTGACTCGTATGCTGTGCGCTCTATACAAATCGAAGCAGAATCTATGGTGGAATAAGGGGAGTCTTTTTGTTGTGTCCTGACTGGCAAAGAAAAAGAAAAACGTTTTGACAGAGGAGAGAAGCAGCAAAGAAAGTAGACAACCAAGACAGTACGTAAGTGGCCAAACCTACTTCGGGGCACATCTCGCATCGGAATGTGTGACCCACAACGATGAAATTAAATAGACCGTAACATGTTTTATTGCTTTAATTGCCTTTCATCGAGCCTGAAGACTGCGTGCACATTTGTTTTGCTTTTGTGTTGTTTCATCCGCGCAGCAGTGGTGAAAAGAGAGAGAGTCGCCACTGGCTAGCTAAAGGGGCGAAAATGATTTAGAACCGATGAAAAAAAAAAAAGTGGCGGAAAAAGCGCCGCAGCAGTCTAGATGCCGAACTCCACCTCCGGCAGCAGGCGATCAGCATCGCTGCCGTCGTGCGCCTCTTCCTCTTCCTCGGCGGACCACTCCTCCTCTTCCTCCCCCTCATCTCCGTCTTCTTCCCCAGAGCTTTCACACTCCTCAAGGCCATCCCGCCGTGCCACCGCTGCTCGCACACGCTCTCTCGCCTCCCGCAGGTACACCTCTAAGAGCCCATCGGGATCATGAAAGGGAAAGTGGTAGCGAAACCCAAGCAAGGTGAGCTGCACAACGCTGCCGCTGATGCGTACAAGGTCGCGTCGCTGCATCGCCTCGAATGCCTCTCTCAGGTTGGGGAAGCCGAGTGGCTGCGTCCGCGCTGGCGGCCACACACTCGCTGCGAGACGAAGGTGAAGACTCGGGAGCACCTCCGGGACTTTTCCAAACTCATCACCGTCCTCGTAGAAGAAGAGGTCGAGCAGCGGTGAAACGCGCTTGTGAAAGGACTGCGGTCGAGGTGGTGGTGCTGGTGGTGCTGCCGCTGTTGCTGCTGTCGTTGAAGGTGGCGGTGAGAGATCACGCGCAGCTGCTGCTGCTAGAGGCGGTGCTGCTGACTCCTCGACTGGCACCACCTCCGGGTGGTCCAGGATCTCGGCCCAGAAGTCGCGCCGTTGTCCCGTGTGCCGTGGCCTGTCTACTGGCAGTTGCGCCACAGCCTCTGCCTCCACGTCAAGCATTAATTTCTCGTCCTCCTCCAGCATGTCCAGCGGTACTTTTGCCACGCCAGAGACGAGGTACTCCAGCAAGTCGTCGGGCGTGATTGTGTCCACCACGCTGCGCAGCGCATCACGAGTGGCCATAACACGCGCAGAGGAGAGGTTGAGATGTTCGAGAAAGTGGGAGACACGGTAGACGCTCTGCAGTCGCTGCTGATACGTGTCAAAGCGCTCCCGACGCGCTGCCTCGCGTTGGGCCTGCGTCTGGCTTTCCCTCTCTCGCAGTGTTGCCAGGGCATTCTGGCGCTTGCGGGCACGCGCAGCGGCAGCATCACGGAGACGCGCCGCCCTCTCGGCTCGCCGCCTCGCCGCCTCCGTCTGCACCCGCTGCTGCACCGCTGCTTTCGCGGCGTTTTTCGCCTCTGCCTCAGCGAGGAAGCTGCGGTGGGCCGCAGCGAGCTGGTGCGCTTGGGCCAGCTGTGCCTGCATCACCCGCTGTGCCGCTTCCTTCGCGTCCGCCTCTGCGGCCTGCTGCACGGCCCTGTGTCCCGCTTCCAAAATGCCAATCAAGTCGAGCAGGCGCTTCAGGCCACTTTGCGGCGCCGCCATCGAAACAAGACCGCTGAGAAAGTTGGAGCGGATCGTTGGCTGCGTGCTCCAGTCTGCATTGAGCATCGAGGCAAGACTCGCAATCATGACGGTGCTGCGACTCGAGGTGGCCGTCACCACCGCATCGGCCAGACGTTGCAACAGCATCTCATCCAGTAGACTGCAGAGGCTGCCGAGGACGACAGCCGATGGCGCGGGAAAAAGCTGCGCACACAGAAAAGTGGAAGAGAAGGCGGAAGAAGGGACGTTCTGTGCGTTTACAGCAGCCTGCACCACCGCCAAGCACAACTCCACATCGAGTGAGAAGAGCTGCGTGACGGACGCGCTGAGAGAAGCAGGCACGACGCCGTCCAAAGTGAGGACAAGGGGGGCGAGCCACAGAGCACTGTCAGTGCTGGTCGTAGCGGCTCGCAGAACAGCCACTTGCTGGTCAAGTGGTGCGGAAAAAAGCAGCGTACCGCCTACCATTGAAGGCCCTCTTTCTGCCTGGGCAGTGTCACCACTTAATTCTGCCCTCTTTGTCCACAATGAAAACGTGAGAAGAGAGGTGCAGTTGCGCCACAGTGCCGAGCTGAGGCGTTGAGGCTGGTGCTGCAGTACATATACGTAGGCACTCAACACGAGAGCCACCAGTTGGTCACTGCGGGCCGGTGTGGATGAGGCGATCGCTGCGTCCACATGTGAGTGAAGTGTTGGCCGTTGCAGCAACGAGGTGAGCAAGAAGACGGAGCAGCACGAGGAGAGAACCTCTGAGACAGCAAGAGGTGGAAATGTCTTCGCCTCCACGTCCTTTTTTCCAGCGTCCACAGACGCTTCTGTCTTGTCACTGCCCTGCTGCTTCCCTTTGCCTTTCCCAGCTCCGCTCTTTTTCGACGTTGCAGTGACCCCCGCTGCAGCACTGCTGCGCTCCGGCGTTGGTGGTGCACTCGTTAGTATCCGAAGCAGCGCACACAGTGCATCCTCCACGGCTTGCATTGCTTCACTCGCCACGGCAGCCGACATCGCTGCTGCCCCGCCATTGTCATTCTCGCCGCGAGGAGTACTCGCCAAGAGCAGAGACGCTGCGGCTCGTCGTGAAAGGAACTGCTGCACAAAGGTCGACAATGCATCGAGCCACGCGGGCACTTCATCTGCCTGCACAACCAGTATGCCCGTCTTGGCCTGAATAGAGACGTGAGCCGTGGAGGACTTCGGCTTGTCGTTCACCTTCTCCACCGCCAGCAGTGCCTGCATGGCGCGACACACGGCACTGAGAAGATTGTTATCGATCTCACACTTTTCCAGCACGGAAGGTGAGGGAGAGTGTTCGACTTCACAGACAGAAGCTGCACCTTTTGTTCTACTCTCCAAGTCGCAAGCGACTAAGTAGAGAAACGTGTAGACGACTAAACTTGCCATCGCCTCCGCCGCATCAGCTGCCACACGGCGAGACGCCGCCGCACACGCCAGCTCCTGCACTCGGTCGGTACTCCACATAGTTAGCGCCATCTCACGCAGCTCCTTGCTGATCAGCAGCGTCGCCGTGCCACCCTGCAAAGAGCCAGCCACCACATCCATAAAGTAGTCCAGCAGCGAGGCGTTTAAGCAGGGCAACAGGGAGGATGGTTTCAGCTTCGGTACGATACGGCCGCCGTAGACGGCAAGAATGCGAGCTGCAAGGTCGCCGTCGCGGCCGACCACCTCCAAAAACTTCAGCGTGTTGTCGAAAAAGGTTTCAAAGACGTGGCGGCAGTCTTCCGGTAGTGGAGCGTCCAGCATTGCGTCAAGCACGGCCCGAGACACATCTACACGTGTGAGTGAACCACCTTCTGTCTTTTTGTTCCCCGCTCCGGGGAAGGCCATCGCCTTTGCACCACCTTTTTGCTTTGAGTCGCGTTTTCCTTGAGAAGAGGCAGAGGCGAGCAGCGGCAGCCGCAGAAAGCGCCGCACGTCATCTGCGGTGAGGCTGTGCGTCGCCGCCATGAAGATGACCAAGGTGGCCTCGTTGGCCTCCACGTCGGATGGAGTTGCTGCTGTCGTCGTTACTGCTGCAGCGCCGCTTGCTGGTCCTGCTGCGTCGACGTACAAAGACGATCCCAGAATCGCCTTGGCATCTGCAACGAGGTTTGAAATTGGGTAGGTGGAGAGTGGGCTGGCAAGTCCAGCAGCGAGGATGAGGGGGCGGTAGAGAGCCAAGGATGGGAGTCGCCCTGTGCTGCCTTCCCGCAACGATGCACACAAAATAGGTAGTGTCGTTGTAGCCTCTGCGACGCCCTCGAGCGTCTTCAACTTTCCCGCATCCGCCACCTTTGACAGCGTCTCAAGCACCGCCTGTGCCTTCTCTTGTAGATCTGCTGGTGCCTCTTGTGGGAACGGTGGACGGCCGAGAGCTTCGTCGAATGCTTGAATCCCGGAGGACACCTCCCCTCTCCACTCCATCTTGCCTTATTCTTTTTTTTCCTTTGTGTGTGGGTGTGTGCGTGGGTGTCTGTTTGACCTCTCAGATGGCGCCGGGCAAAAAAAGAGATACTGCTGATGGGTAGTCGCTCTTTTGGACGACCTGCAGAGCTGCAAATGGCTGTCGAGGGTGGGCAAGGTAAGAAGAGGTTTAAACAAAAAGGGAAGGGGAGTGACTGTTGCGCAGGTCGTCTGCAGTGTTCAGAGGTCAATGCCCAATGTTAGGTGTCTTTCTCTTTCATCAGCTCCGTGCATCACGTGAGCGAAGGGCAAGTGAAGAGTACATAACTGGCAAAACGCCGCAGAAGAGGAATCAAAAACGTACCTCTCACATTTGTTTTTTAACAAATAAAAGTTAATTTTTTTTTTCTTGTGAATACGCAAACAGAAGAGTCGCTGCACACTCGAGGGTGTCCTCTTGTTCAGCAGCATACGTACTTTAAACACGTCGCCGCGCATATACGCATACACGCTACGCGACTACATTAGTCGAACAACAAAAAGAAAACGAACATCTGTGAAAGCACGTGCATCTTATCGTGAACCACAACGCAGCTGCGGCGAGCGGAAGTAGTGAGAAGAAGATTGTTGAGGAGAACAGCACTGAGCGTTGGGCTCGCGTCCTCTTTTTTTTTCTCCTTTTTTCCATCGCCGCTCCTCCCGCCTCCCTCTCTACATCTGCGAAGACTCGAGTGGGATGTCTGCCTTGGAGTTGGGAATGCGGAAGACGTGCTCTAACGCCGGGCCCTCGACAAGGTACACCTGCGAGAAGGACGTGCTCTCGCTTTCCGGGATGCGGGGGTGATCGCAGGCAACAGAGAAAGCGCGCAGGAACTTGAGACGCAGGTGCACATTCTCGAGCGAGTTGCGCAGCTGCTCAGCCAACCGGCGGCGATGAATCGGCAAGTTCGCCTCTGCTTTTTCCACGTCCCCATTAAAAAGAGCGTGCCGACGCGGCAACAAGTCGCGAATCCCCAGCGGCGCCTCCTCCTGCGCCACAATGAGCATCGTGCCCACCCCAATCACCTTATTGCGCGCCAAGTCCTTAATCAGTGTCGCCCACTGCTCCCCGGTGCTGAGGAATTTCGGGTGGCACTCGATGTAGACCACGTCCTGCTGATGGCGCACGCGCAGCTCAGACGGGTTGCAGCACACGGTCTCGCAGGTCTTGAAGACTGTGTTGGAGTGGTTGCAGATCAGGTTTGCCCGTGCCCAGTCCAGCGAGTCCTCCTCGCGCTGCACCACCGTCACGTGCTTCGCCGTCATCACGGCGTTCATCGAGGCCGACCCGCAGCGATCGTAGATCGTCAGCACCCGCTTGCCCTTGCTGAGGTCGCGCATCATGCGGCGTGTGCGGCGGTGGGCCGGGTTGATGAGCAGCAGGTTCTCCGTCGAGGAGAGCTGCACGTCCTGCTTTAGCCAGAGGTGACTCACACCACCCTCCACGTACATCTGCGGCAGCGGAATCGTGGAGGTGATGAGCGAGACGCGGTTTGTGTCGCCGAGGGTGGGCGTGTCGAGCAGCACGTCCTCGGCACCGCTGCGACGCAGAAAGTCCAACAGCGGCGGCAGCAACCGCTCCGCACCGTATGACGTGGCCACAATGCGGACGAAGCACTCAGAAAAGATGTCCACGAAGAGTGACGGCAGGCTGTCCGCGTAGCCGTTGACGATGCGGTAGGTGTTGTTCTGCGTCTGCGGAAGAATGCGGCGGCGCCGCTCCCACGCCTCGTGCACGCGAGCCATGAAAAAGTCTTCGCTGATGGTCGGTAGCGTCGCGACGGAGTTGAGCGTGGCGTCAAAGACGTCGACACGGCTGAGGTGCGGCTCGTAGAAGCCCAGCGCAACGAGGCGTTGATCGTCACGGCGGATTTCCACCACGCGTCCAGCTTCCAGCTCGCGCCGCGCAAAGTCTACGCTGTTTGGGTGGAAGTGGGCGAGGGGGATGTTGCACTGGAGGTGGCGGGTGATGAGGTGGTGCTCCTGAGGACGCAGGCGCAGCTGCGGGAACTTCTGGGCCGCCTGCAGCCGATTCCCCAGCAGCGGGGCAATGAGCTTGTGGTGCATTGGCTGGATACCACAGCGAATGTAATTCAAGTTTCTTGGGTTTTTTTTTTTAAGGAGCAGCCAAGAGAGAGAGAGAGAGAGACAGCGAGTTCAGTAGAGAAACTGTATCCTCATAGCACCGACTCACACAAGGACACACACACGAGTGTAATGGGTGAAGAAGAAGCACAGAATGGTTAGTAATATTAGAGTATTAATTGGGTAAAACCAAAAACAAAATTGCAGGGTATGACAAAAGACTAACAGCTGTACCACAAGTATTAGTAGACGCAGTGACAGCTGCGTAAAAGTTCCCGCCTATGAGAACACGCACCTTCTCAGACAAAAAAAAAGAAAAAAGGAAGCCGAGAGATCCCTTCCTGATGAATTGAAGACGCTGTGAGAAATGGAGAATGAAAGTGGCGTGAACGGAGAAAGAGGGGTAAAAGTGGGAGCGGAAGCGTGCATAAACGAGGCAAAGCGATGCCGTACGACACCGTGGCACGCTGTCCGTTTTGCCGCTTAGAATATCACGCATAAAATAAAAAAGCAACATCATAGAGGGCCACAGCTTTTCCATATCAATGTTTCAGTTTTTGGGTTAAGAATGCGTTGATTAACAATAAGAGAGCTGTGAAATAGGGTAGAGGATGGAAGAGAGAGAAATCCGAGCAGATAAGAAACCTGCCATTGAGCCTCCCTCACACCAAAACGCGACCCACACACATCAACACACACGCCAGAAGTGGTTGGGAAGAGACAGGAATGCTGAAGGAGCAATCACTTAGCAGGAAAGAAGTGAGAAAAAACGTTGGCAACAAGCACTCTCTAGAGCATTACGACCACTTCTCCCCCGACATCAGGTACCGCGCCGCCCAGTCCTCCTCCATCGGCATCTCATATCCACTCAACGCGCCAGCAGCAGTAGCAGCAGCAAACGCCGCACCGGGCAGCGCACCAGCAGCGCGGTAGTTCAGCGTGATCTCCTCCCCTCGCCGCACATCGCGCGTGGCGCGCATCACCACTCGCTGACGCTGCAGCGCCACCACCACCGCCGCCGACGGCAGCACCGGGGCGTGGTTCATTGCATCGAGCAGCGGCGCAAAGACGCTCACCTGCGTCTCTTCCTTTCCGTGCGGTGGCGCACCGAGCAGCGGCATCGTCAGCACACGTGCGCGCACAACGTAAAGGCAGACCAGCAGCAGGTTGTCGAAGAGGGAAGGGAACTCGTCGAGGAAGCGGTACTCCGCTGCGTTGGCGTGGGTGAGTATGGCGTCGCGGAGGTTGTGGGACAGCTGCTCCAAACACAGGTGTGCTTCTCCTGCGGCGGCGTCGCCATAAACGGCCTCTACGCCCATCTGCATGTACAGTTCCAACGGCAGGTTGTCGACGAAGACATCCGCGAGTGTGTTGGGAGGCGGTCCAATGAGCTGCGCCGCGCGTGTTGCCGGTGTCAGGTGGAGGGCACGAGTGAAGAAGTAGCGGAGAGCGATGGCGGTGGCCAAGGCAGCCTCCACAGGAGAAAGCGTGAGAGAGACCACCGACGGCGCCGCTGCAGCCGCCTCACCGAAAGTTTCCGACACACTCGTCTCAGCAGAGATGCTGGATGTGAGAGACACACGATCCGTCGAAGCGTCACTCGAGTAGCGCTGCAGCCACGTCCACACCTCTGGCAACAGGGCAACACCACGGTTCCAGCGCCGCAGCTGCCGTGATCCTTCGTCTGCTGACTCCCAACGCGGCGATTGCGACGACGCGCCACGACCGCTACTGCCGCTGAGATGGGTTATGTAGCAGTAGCGCAGCGGGAGGGAGAGGATGAGCTCACCGCGCATGAGAGGCTTGAGGGTAAAGACGCCACGGACACCGTCAGTGCGGCGTAGTTGCTGACGTAGCGGCGTGCACTGCGCACCGTGAAGGCGGTGGATGAGGCTCATTAATCGCTGATTGAGAATGAATAGAAGTGTTCAAGAAACGCAGCAGGCAAATTCTTTTCCTTCGGCACTGGTCCTTCGTCTGCGCGACGACAATTTGCGAATAGTAGAAAAAAGAAGGGCTTTTGGGTGAGTAAAGTAGCGCTCGAAAGGAAGAGAGGAGACACTCGAAGAAGAAGTACATCACGAAGATGAGTGAGAACAGGAGAGTCAGTAATTCCGCTCTTTCTTTCCGGACAACACTGCACGGTGACTCCAATCAGAAAAGAGCCATGAGCGTACGATGTAGTTTTCCACCACAGTAAGGAATGCACTGCACTGTAAACGCTATTAACCTTGCCAGACATCTTTTTTGCTCGCCACTGCATCAACCGTAAGTAAAACAAAGACGGCAAGCTCCTCGATGACGAGCTCCTCCAGAGTTTAGTTTTTTCAGTTTGCCCGCGTGTTCTCCTCTGGTGCGGACCCACCCCCAAAGACAGCGATTTTTTCTTTTCGCATGATTTACTACGACTTGCGTCTTCATGTTTGGCGTTTTTTTTTTTGCTCAACCCGGCTCCTTCGCCCCTTCACCAGCGGTGAACCAAAGAGAGGAAGGAAGCCACCACAAAAAAGAAAAAGAAAAAAAGAGAGTTGAAAAAATGAATTCTCTCCCCATACGTCTACGATGATGCTCTTTTTTTCTTTTCTTTTCTTTTGTCTCCTATCTCCATCATCCGGAGGTGCGCATGAAAACTGTAGCTAAATTGCTTCTAAAGCAAGCGAGTGCTAACTCACAGAACTCTTTTTTTTAATGTTCTCTTCGTGTGCCTGATGCGGAGGGGTACAGAAAGAAGTCCGCGCCATCGCGTCTGAGAGCGACAGAGGCACTGAGAAGATGCAAAGGGGAAAAACAAAACAAACAACAAAAAAAAGAAATGCCACCAACGAACAGTGGAAGTACAGGGTAAAGGTTTTCTTCATTGTTTACTTGCTCAGTTGGTAAACCGCTGAACAACAAAAAAAGAAAGAGAAAAAGGAAGAGAAAAGAAAACAAACAAATCGGTACAAATACGTCGCCGGACTGGATTCGAAAAAGATATAAAAAACTCGCAAAATGAAGAGCGAAGAGAAACAAACGGAAAAGAAAACAATGAAAAATTGGCTTTGTCCTCCTTTTCTCTTTTGGGAAAGACGCTACGCAAAGCCGGACTTTTTTTTTGGAGGAGGGCGTCTGCAACTGCCTGAGGAGTAAGGCGGTAGCGTGCAAGAAAAGCCCTCTGCAAGGCACTTCCTCTCTCTCTCTCCTTCTGCCACGCACTACACAGTTTCTATCGCAGGTGTCGCTTCCTCTACTCCTGCTTGTAGGGGTTCGGGGTGGCACGAATCGAGGCGGTGTAGTCCACCATCATGTCGCTGAGCGCCTTCGCGTTGTAGCGGCCCGTGCGCTCGAAGCGGCTGCTCGCGGCGGGGCTGACGATGCCGCCGATCTTGTACCACTCGCGGTTCTCAAACCACTCCGCCGCCGCCTTCTCGCGCTCCTCCTCCTTCTTGCGGCGCTCGTCGTTCTTGTCCTCCTTCTTCGGCTCCGCACCCTTCTTCTTTGCCTCGGCAGCCGCGGCCTCCTCCGCGGCCTTCTCCTCCGCCGCGATCTCCTCGACCGCCTTCTTGACCGCCTTGATGACGGCGTCCTGCTTGGCAGCGGAGGCCTCGGTGCGGTAGTTGATGAGGTTGAACTCGTGCGGCATGTCGCCGTCCTCCGGCTCCGACTGCACGCACTTGTGCGTCACGGCGTTGTAGACGAGCAGCGTGGAGAGGAGGTTGGCGTCGAAGATGATCGCCTGACGCCCCGCAGCGCAGCCGCAGAGCTCCGCCATGGCCGCACCCTGGCCGTGGCCGACGTAGAGCGTGGGCAGCTTCTCCGCACCCTTCGAGCGGTCGACGATGCTCTGGATGATGCCGGCCTCGGAGCGCTCCTCCAGGTTGTTGCCGTAGTCGTCGGAGATCTGATCGGGGAAGCACACCACACGGCCCACCGGGGAGTCGGTGGACACCTGGATCACCTGGTAGGACCGCACGCGAAGGAAGAAGACCTTCACGAGGCGGGCGAACTCCGACTCGATAGCATCCGCGGTGGCGGCCACGGCGTGGTTGCGGGACTGCGCCGCCTGCGCACGCAGCTTCTGCACGATCTGGCTAACGAAGTCCTGCTGGCCCTCGCTGCGCAGGGTGTCGAGGTACATCTTGATGTCGGCCGTCTCGGCATCGGAGACGCACATCTCGCTCATCGCGTAGTCACCGACGAGCGTCGGCGTCTCGACCGGCTTCTCCGAGGAGGCGAGGAAGGCGAACGTCGAGAGCAGACGCGCGTTCACCTTCAGGTCACTGCGACCAAAGAGCGTGTGGGCGGCAGCGGCGGACATTTTTTTTTCTCGTTCTTTCGTTAAAAGGCGATTCGTATTTGAGTGTATAGGTGAGGACGTTGGGTGTTTGCGACGAGGAAACAGAAAGAAAGAAAGATGGGTATTGGCTAGGGACTACCAGCGATTGTGTATGAGGGTGAGAGAAAGTGTTTGTGTTTGTGAGTTTCGCTCAATTGGAAGATGGGAAAAGACCGTAAAAGAAGGGGGAATTGGAAATAGTGTTTGTGATATTGGGAAAGGAAAGCAGAAGAAGGGGGGCATAGAGAACTGGGGAAAACAACGCGCTTGATACCGCGATTGTTCAAGAAACAAACATACACTTTCAGTATGTAGGAAAGAGAGTAGAAAAATCTCCGAAACAGCGGCCATACTGACCTTCGACCCACAGCGCTACAAAACGTTTCACTCAGCGCACTTTTCTCTGATCGTTTTGCTATTTTTTTTTCTTTGAGGAGCCGTTCCAAAGAGCCCTTTCTTATTGAGAGCGCACACAGTACAGCTTTATACAGATCTCGCACACACGGGTAGCCGGCAAGCGAATGGGGAGTCGAACAAACCGGCTATTGCAGTGGCGCTGCAAGCAAATACTCAACAATAGGAAGAACAAGAGCCACTCGAAGGGCAAGCAACGGTGTGTGTTTAAGCATCTTGTTAATCATGTACATGGTAGAAGAGGCAAAGGACAGGAGAAGAGAATATAGAAATAATCAACACGGCAACTGAGAAAGCAGAAGATTAACATTGTCTCGTCGCTCCCGAAAGAGCGAGAGAGAGAAGCAGAACACCGACACAGCTGAAGGACAGCAACTCACCCATTAGCAGGTTTTTTTTTTAGCTTTTACAGAGTCCACTCTGCAGCTATAGGCCAATTCTCAATGCACCGCGTATCTTCTCTTGTTTTTTCTGTTGTTGATATTCATGTTGTATGGCGCAATGCGCTGTAGACTCTATCGCACGCTCTTTCACGGTATAAAAGGAGAGAAAAAAGCGCTTTTTATTTGGTTCTATCACTGTATGGCAAACTCCTACCTCCTTTTCATGCGTCGCTACTTCTTCTTCCCCTTGAAGAGACTCTTAAAGACGCCACCGGCCTTCTTCACAGTGTTCGACAGGTTCGACTGAAAAGACTCGTCGTGCGTCTGATGCATCGCGCCTACCTCCTCCTTGCCCGTCAGCGGCAACTGCAGCGCTGCTGGCATCGCCGACGTCGCGGCGGGCGGCCGAGCAGCTTTCTCCTTCGCTTTCCTACCGCGAGTGGCATCCGGCAGTGCCACGTCTTCGTGCGTCTCGCTCGCGGAGATAGCGGCGACTGAGATCGTAGCGTTGAGGCTCGCCGCCATCGGTGGTGGCACCTCCAGCGCCTCCATCGACGGCGATGCCTCGGGCAGTGCGTGGCTCCCCTCCTCTCTGTCCTCCTCGCTTTCCCCCACGCCGTCACTGTATGAGTAGCTGTAGTAGGAGTAGTCTCCTGACACGCCTTCTTCTTGCTCTCGTGCTGCTTCGGGAGAGTTGTTGACGTTTGCATTCCTCTCTCCTGTCTGTTCTTCGTCAACATCGCCACCGGACTGCAGCCGTGCAATGGCGTCCTCAGAGAAGTAAATGCGTTGATTACCTTCCTCTTCCTCATCCACGGCATAATGCTCTTCGTCCTCGTCGTTGTGCTCTGGCGCCTCGCCCACCTCCTGCAAAAACGAGTCGGCCGCCGACGACGGCTGTGACGCTCGTGCGGCCGGGTACGCCGCGAGACTGGTCTCAAACAGCGGCGCCTGCACCAAGTTGTCATCTGTCAGTACGTCCTCCATCACAGGATCGCTGTCTGCGTCGTGGTTGGACGAGAAGTTACTCATGCCTTCCTCCACGTCGATGTCGTCGTGCAGGCTGCCGCGTGAGCCGCCGTGCCACACCTCGTACACGCCGGCATTCAGCTCGTCCGGCGGCTCCTCGTCCTCGTCCTCCTCATCGAAAGGCTGTGCTTCAACAGAATAAGAAGCATCGGAGCTGACCTGCACATCGGTGGGACGACGAGCCGGCTGTGTCTTCATCAGCGGGGCATCCGAGTAGGCGCGGCCGGAGTTTAGCTCCGCATTCGTGAAGGACGGCGCCGACCCGTTGCTGTCCGCATCCACGGCCTCCATCTCATCCTGCTGTGCGAGTTCGACAGAGTCGGAAGGGGCGGCTGGCACGAGGCGCACGACGGGGATCGTCTTCTGCGTGGGTGCCTGCGCTGCTGGTGCAAAGCCGGCCTGCAGCCCGCTCGATGAGGAGTGCTGAAGACGCTCTCCTATCATGACAGCATCGCCGCCGCTCTCGTGCACGCCACGGCTATCCTTCGCCGTGCTCCGTTTCTGCGTTGCGCGCTGGGCAGGCGGGGAGGCAGAGCGTGGCGGGTGGTTTTCGCGACTGCCGTGCAGACTGACAGAGCTGAGGTCGAGCGCTGGCACCTGTGCCGCACGGGAGGTGGGCGGGGTGTTGGCGCGATGCGGCGTCTGCGTGGGGCTACGCATGCCAGCTTGTGGCTCGTCGACGCCGGCGCGGGTGTGGGCAACACTGGTGGGATGCATCGACGTGGTGGACTGCCGTGTGTTGGTTGGCGGCAGAGAATCGGAGCTGCTACTGCTGCCGCCACTGTTGGGTGGTGAAGCCCGGAGAACAGGCACAGAGGGAACGGGGCCGTACGTCTTCTTGGAGAGCAGGCTGCTCGTCATATCCTGCGGACGAGCCAATGCTGCGCTTCCTGCTCCGGCTACTGCCGCGGGTGGCGGAGCACCACGCACAACGCCGCTGCCACTCCCGCTTCTGCCCTGCTCCACACGTTGCGAGCTCGGGGAGGCGGCGGGGGTGCGCTGCGAGGACGCCTCCTCGCTTAGTGGCTGCGCGTAGCGGTTCGCCGACGGCGACTCCGGGTCGACCGCCGACCCAGCGGTCTGCGCATCCGACGACGACGGCAGCCGCACCATTGGACTGTCGAATTCGGGGCCCTGCTTTGCCCTCCCACTGTCTGCCGACGCTCGCACCGCACGATAGGTCACGCCGGCAGAGAGCGGCGACTGCGTGGCGCCGACGCGGGTGCGGCCGTTGCTCGACATGGTGAGGTCGTCTCGTAGAGAGCTGTAGTCGGAGAGGCCAGTGAGAGCCTGAGGAGAAGAGGCCGAAGGGTGCGGCGACGGCACAGCTGCCTTGCGGTCCAACCCACCTTGCGCTTCTGCTGCGTCAGATGCCCTTGCAGCTTTGACCACCGCTGAACTGACAGGCAGAGGGCGGTGGCTGGCGTAGGTGGCGGCGCTGCTGGACAGCGGACTGCGCGCACTCGACGCATAATTCCCGGGCCGCGCTGCAATGGCCCCGTCGTGGTGCTCTTCTTGCACGCTCCCCGCACGCTGCGCAGGAGACGGAGAGGGGGACATCGGGGAGACCTCAATGAAGCTGTCCACGTTGCTGCGGCGCCGCGATCCTGCCACCGCTGCGGTGGCGGCAGACGTCACGCCGTAGAGGACGCTGTCACTCGTGCTGGAGCGGAGGAAGCTGCGGGGGTCGAGTGTGGGACGAGTAGGAAGGGCAGGTGGTTGTTCCTGCGGACCTCCATCGCGTGGAGGGGGCGAAGACGTGCGATGTGCATCTTGTTCACTGCGTGCGGCCGTGTCGGAGGCGCTGGCGCTGCTGCGTGCGCGGTGGCGGCCAAGCGTGTTCTGCAGTAGCCGCAGCTCCGGACTGGCGTGCAATAGTTCATGTGGGATGCGCAGCACAACATCGCCGTCCTCATTCGTTGCTGCGACGGAAGAAAGGAAGCCAGGAAGCTGGCCAGATCCTGAAGGTCGGGGTGATGCCTTCTCGCATGGCGGTGCTGGTGGTGCCCTCGAGACTGATGGTGGTGCAACAGCAGACTCGGCACTCGGCATGGGCACCGCGGCGAGAGAAGCCGGCGCCATTCCACGGTAGAACTCCGCCTGCTGCGTCAAAAGCTTCGCAACGGCGAGACGCAACTCACTAAGGTCTTCGCGCAGCGCCTGCGTGCCGCGACTCTCCAGCGTGGGAGGCGGCGTTGAAGGAGAGGAGGGCGCGGCGGTGGCCTTTGTCATCTCTCGTTGAGATGGAGCAGACAGTGCTTGGCTCATAAAGGGGAGTGTCGAGTGTGCTGGCAGCGATGCAGCACCGTTGAGCTCAGAAGCCGGCACATCCTGTTGCTGCTGAAGCTGCTGCCCTACGGCGGCGGAGGCGGCGGCCATGGCGGCATAACCCGGTGGTCGCTTGTGGCGCTTGCGGAAGTGCGACTCGAGAGCGTGTCGACTGGGGTACACGTTCTCGCAAAAGGCACACTGCAGTCCAGTTAAAGCCGCGGGTGGTGTTTGCTGCCGTGCATGCTGCGTCGTGTTTAGTGCTGCCGCTACACCACGTCTACCCACTCCCTGCGACACCTCTCGCAGCTGCTTCTTGTACAGCGCCACCTGCTCGCGCAACTCAATGAGCTCCTCAAATGCGGCCGCCCGCTCCTCCTCACAGTGCTGCAGGCTAGCCGAGAGCTTACAGTTGCGCTTTTCTTCATTCTTGCACCTGTAGCGGAGGTACTGCACGGTGCACTGCATCGCCTCCAAGACGTGGGTAACCGTCTCCAGTGCCTGTTGCGAGAGAAACCAGTCCTGTGGGAGCTGCACGCGGTGCCAGCCAATTTGGCGGATCGTCGCCTCTTTCACATCGCGTGTGCGGGCGTTGTCGGCAGTGTACAGCGCCTCGCCGTCGACGATGGAGAGAAAGGCTACATCGCACGGTGGGTCGTGCAGCCTGAAAGTGAACGGCATCTCTACTCCTTTTTTGTTGTGGTTCTTTGTGACTTGTTTTTTTCTTTTCTTGGCTCGATGAAAGGAAGACAAAGGCGAATAGAAAAGAAGTGGTCCGTGCTTTTTCTTCTATTTGAAAGCGGTCTTATGTTTGTGATATTTTTTTGTTTATTTTCGCTGTTCTGATGGCGCTCGCCGTGTATGTGTTCACGCGTTTGCATGCACTAGCGTAAAGGGCTTCTATGTCAGCCTTCTATGAATGTGTGTGTGTTTGTGCGTGCGTGTGTCTGTTTGTAGTCTCTCTGTGTAAAGAGCACAAATAGAGATGGAGGCGATGTTGCAGGGGGCTTTTTATGTGCGCTGACACCCACTCGTTCCCGAAGTGGCGGTACAAAAGGGGAAAAAAAAACCTCAGAGGTGTCCCAGCTGCAGCGACACCTCCCGAACTGCAGGAGAAGCATCGGGAAAGAGAGAGAGAAGGGAGAGGGGAGAAAAAAAAATGTTATCACCACAGAAAATAAAGGCCGCCAAATTTTTAACGGACACAGCGCCACTGGCCCCACCTAGTTGCTCCACAAGTTTCTCTTCTCACCGAAACCTTTTTTTTCCTCAGCTGCATTCGTACATACTGAAAGTCTATCGGTCGCCCAGCGTCGCCGTCGCCGTCAAAAGGTGCCTTCCACTTCTCGTACTCGACAGCATTCGTAGATACCTTTATCTCTCTCTCTCTCTCTCTCTCTCTCTACTGCAGCCACCAGACAAGTCGTGCAACGCCTGTTCACATCGCTACTTATTTTTTTCCCCAAATCACCTTTATGCAAAATATAAATTTACGCAAGAAAAGAACCCCAATAACAGATTACAAGAGTAACGCACAAAGAGCTGATTTTCTTTTCAAACTTGATCAGGACTTTACGAATCACCACGAACAGAACTTTTTCTTCGGGATGATAGCGAGAAGAAAGAAAGAAACAAAAAAAGGGTGCTTCACACCTGCAGACGGGAAAACCAATCGAACACAAAGAAGTTCGCGAGAAGCGAAGTTCAACACACAAAAAGACGACAAAGTAGTGCAACAGCCGCCACCATGAGGGGAAAAAACAAAATACATCCAAAAAAACTACAGACGTTTGGGCAGATAGGCAGAGCTTAAAGCACAGCCCATTTTACATTCCTTCACGCTACCCCCGAAGTACGCAAACGTCAGAGATGTCGTGCCACTGACTTACCCCTCCCTTCTTTTTTTTTTTACGCGCTGTAGTAGGTGTTGAGGAACTCCCGCAGCACATCCTGCACAATTGTGCGATCTGGAATGCGCTGCGCCGTGCCGTAGAGGGTGGCGCTCGTGGCACCAACCGGCGGCTTCTTGCCCTCGGCCAACAGACGCTTCCGCTGGGCAAAGAGCATCTCGCCGATGGACGTCACGTCCTTAATGAAGCGGTCGGCAACCCCCTCGCCCGTCTGCAGCAACGTGACGCTGAACTGCAGCCCTGAGGGGAACTGCAGGCTGTTCAGCACCCAACCGCGCTCCTTGAGCTGGTCACCGAGCTGGAAGATGTCAATGGTGGTGCTGTTGAAGGCGAAGACGCTCGCGATGGGCTCGCCGATGATGTGGACAAAGGGCAGCTGCGCCAGCGCCGTCGTAATTTTCTCACGCGTGCGCACAATCTTGTCGCACGAGTCGACGTAGCCCTCCTCGCCCATGCGCACCATCGCCGCCCACGTGCCGGCGATCACGTTACCGGGCTTTGAGCCGCTCACGGCGGGGGAGCAGTACATGCCACCAGGCCACTCCGCGACGCAGCAGAATTGGTAGCTGCGGAGCTCCTTGCTGCGGTACATGACCGTCGACGTCCCCTTCGGCGCGTAGCCGTACTTGTGGGTGTCGCACGAGATGGACGTGACGCCGCGGTTGCGGAAGTCAACGATCGGGGCCTTACGACCTGTCTTGGCCAGGAAGGGCATGATGAAGCCACCGAGGCAGCAGTCCACGTGCATGCCAATGTTGTACTTGAAAGCCAACTCGGCAATCTCCTCGATCGGGTCCACCGTCCCATGCGGGAAGTTCGGCGCCGACGCCGCCAGCGCGATGGTGTCGTAGCGGATATACTTCTCCATCTCCTTCGGGTCAACGCGTCCGGTGGCGGCCACGATGGGCACCTTGATGAGCTCAATGCTGAAGTACTCCGCACCCTTGTCGAAGGCGGGGTGGATCGTGATGGGGGCGATGATGGAGGGGTGGGTGATGCCGCGGGTGTCGCGGGCCCAGTCGCGGTACGTCTTGAGCGCCATCATGATGCTCTCCGTGCCGCCCGAGGTGACGGCGCCGCCGGCGTCCTCCAGCAGGTGTCCGTTGAACATGTGCAGCACCATTGACACAATCTCCGCCTCCATCTTGCGCGTCGCGCCGAAGATGTCGCTGTGCAGCGGGTTGCTCCACTGGAAGATGGCCATGACGTTGTTCATGAAGGCCGTGTGGGACTTGCCGCCGTGGTAGACGGTGCCGCTGAAGCCGCCGTCCTCGTAGCTGAGATCGAGGTCGGCGTGGAACTGCCGCACGAGCTCCATCACCTCCTCCTCCGATCGCGATTTGGCAGGCAGGGCGAGAGCCTTGAACTCCCCTTCGGTCGACGGCATCTTGATGCCCTTCGCGGCGGCCTGCACCTGCTTGCGGATAAAGGGGTCCGCAACGGACCGAATGACGCGCCACACGGCAGCCTTCGTGCGCTTCCGCATCTGCCCCTCGCCGAAGCAGTCAGCCGCGACACGCAGCGCAACGGCCGCACCCACCGTCATGGCGATGATCTGCGACGGCGTGCGGTCCTGCAGCTTCTCATTCACAAAGGCGGAGAGAGTGGCCATTGTTGAGTCGTACGACGTGCTGTCTCTCGCAAATGGTGCAAGAGAAGAGAAGACGAAAAAGAGAGCGGGAGATATGTATATGTAAAGTAAAGGCCGAAAGATGTTGCTGTGGAATCAATCACCTTTGACAAACGCGTTAGATATACTTTTGTGGCTTATCCTTAACGTGACGGGATAAAGCAAAGGAAAAAAAGGCTCAAACCTTCTTTTTTTGCTTTACAAATTTATATTTCCGTTTGGAAACACAATTTGACAATAAGTAGCGGTCCGCTGGACTTCTCCTTCAGTCTTCGTGTGGCGCAACCGAAAAGAGCGACGCAGCACCAAAGTAAAACACAAAAAAAAAACGAAAACCTTAACAACAACAACAGTTAAAAAAGGGTATTTGTGAACGGAAAAGTTCAAAAGCAAAAGTGACCGAGTGTGTGTGGCGGTTCGTAGCAACCAGACAACTGACAGCGTAAAAAAAAAAAATGTTTGATGAGGAAGGAAGAAAGAATCCGACACGTCTGGAGAGCGGATATGTGCTACCACGGAAAAAAAGAAAAGTAAGGGTTGAAAAAAAAAAGAAAGGTTGCAGCAGTGCTGGCACTCTTCTGAAGGTAAGGTGAAACACACACACACGCAGCAGAAGGAGAAGAGGATAGGCAGCAAACACGGAAGAGAGCTGCTAAGAGGTGCGCTGCTTGTCGCTGAGGCAACAGGGAGGTCAGAGAAGAATTCAAGGCTAGGAAGCCGCCACTGTCTTGACTAAACACACACACAAACAAAAAACAATTTAGACAACACAGGTAAACAGAGTTTGCGTAGGAGACTAAGGACGGCGATAAGAAGAGCAAGTGAGGGAGGCAGCTGCAGTAAAACAGTATTTTTCTTTCTCCTTTTAAAGTTGCGAAGGAAAAAAAAAATGAGAAGAAGAGAGGAGAGAGGAATTGAAAAAGACAAATGATCGAATGCTGCACGGGGCGAGCAGAAGAGTGAATAGGTGCGGCAATTGCGAAGAAGAAGAAGAAGAAGAAGAAGAAGAAGGAAAGGGAGGAAAAGAAAAAAAATTTGTGGTGTAGAAGCTGCTGCAGAGAGCCGTTGCGGGAAGGAAGACTCTTCTCTCTGGCCGCGTGTAAGCCTCGAGGCTAGAACTGAGTGAAGCGGAAACAGTAACGCCTCTCCTTGACTGTCAGCTGCCTTCCTCGATGTAACTACTTTTATAAAGTCTCTTCTTCAACTTTTAGCGCACGACGAAGGTCATTACCGACGTGTGTTGCATGACATACTTCGGCCTGACGCTCTCTGCGAGCAATGCATATTTTTCCGTTGAAACGGCGTGTTGCATTGTGAGATCCTAAAAATACGGTTGCTATCTGCATTACATTCTGGTTTTGCTTGGGGTATACGCATACAATGCGTTGTGATACATCTAGTAGTCTGCGACAAGACTCCACTGTCGCACTGAACGAGAGGACAGGGCACGAGTGAGGGGAAAAAAAAATAGAAGAAGAAGTGACGACACAACAGTGAGTGGTACAAGTGTTGAGAACAACAGGAAAGAGAAAAGAAACAAAAGACATGACACAACGCGAAACACACACCGACAAGAATATGTTCACTTGAAAAATAAAAACGTCCTGCTTTTCTCCTTTGTCTAATAGCTCTAAAAAAGCACTGTCAGCTCCTCACCAGGGTAGAAGATGAAGCACGCCGCCACGCGAGGGTGCAGGTCAGCCACGACTACCCCGCGATCCTCCGTGTTGTTCAGGATAATACGCAGCGTCCCCTGCGCGCCATCGTAAATAAACTGCACCCTGTCTCCCTTCCGGCACACCGGCAGCCGCCGCACCGCAGAGGTGTACCGTCCCACCTGCCCATCCACCACACCAGCACAGGCGGGCTTCCAATAGAACCCCTCCGGCACCTGTCCCGGCTGCGACGTCTTCTCCACAATGCCGATGAAAGAGTCAGAGATGTGATCGAGGCGCACCTGCCACGACACAATTCCTCTGTCCTCTGGGAAGCTCGTGAGGAGGGCCTGAAAGGTCTCCTTGCTCCGCACACCGATTTGGGTCGCGCCGCCACCACGAGCGACGCAGCGCAGCCGCACGCCGTCTGCCAGCACCGTTGCCTCGATATCGTCGTCCACAGGGAACGTCAGGCGCAGCGGCGTCGACAGGCCCGTAGCTCCACCGTAGCCGGACATGACGCTCGCGTTCAGTGACGCGCTGATGCCGCCGTAGTTGCCGGAGCGGTTGACTACGAGTGAGGACTGCTGCTGCTGCTGTCGAGACGGTGCGGTAGTATCGACTGTCCGCAGATCCAGTGTGACGTCTAAGCCCGTCAACACCATGTCCCCCAGACTCACCATTTTAAAGCCGTTGCCGGCGACAGACGGGAGATCAGAGGCAATGCAGTTGCTGAGCTGGGCGTGGTTCTCCAGCACCTCGTCATCTGTGCCGCCGTTCTGCACCGCGCGGTACTGCAGCAGCGTCTCGTTCACGGTGTTCAGCTTCTCCAGGTACTCTTTGCGTGACAGGGTCAGGGAGGCGTCACCGCTCTCGCGCAGGTTTGTCAAAATGCGCCGCACCTCCACCTCCCGCTGCATCAGCTGCTGCTTGAAGGCCTCGAAGCGCTCCGTCACCATGTTCTCCACCGAGTCGTAGGAGTCGGAGTAGTGCACCGCCACGCGGTTCATCTCCGCCGCCTGCCGCTCCAGCCGCGTCTTGCTCTCCATCAAAGACTGCAGATCACGCGACATCTGCTGCCGTGCCTCTGCCGCCGCGACAGCCGTCGTGACGTGTCGATGCTCCCTGTGGGGGCCGACCTGCAGACAGTAGGCACAGCAGACCTGGCTGCACTGGATGCAGTAGAACTCCGCGCGGTACTCCTCGTGCCCGCGGTGATGGCAGCGGCGCAGGAAGTTCTTGCTGGTGTCACTCAGCTTGCCAATCGCGTGCTCGCGCTTCGCGTTGTTCTTGTGCACGGCGGCGCTGCAGTCGTTGCAGAAGATGCTCATGCACTCCGCGCACTGCACGGTGGCCGCCGCGGTCTCACACCACTGACACTTGCGGGGGTCGGTGGCTCCCTTGGCGAGCGCCTCAACGTACACGGCCGTCTCGTGGTCGGCGTACTGGGCAAGCGTGCTGAGATGCATGTCGGGATAGGGCGTCGCGCACAGCGGGCACTGGAAGCCGTTGTCTCCGTTGTCGCGCAGTGTCTGCTGGACGCAGGCGGTGCAGAAGGAGTGGTCGCACTCAAGGGTGATGGGCCGCTCCAGCACATTAAAGCAGATGCCGCACGTAATGAGCTTCGATGTCATGGCTGCGACTCTTCAGTGATTGCGTCTCTGTATGGTAGTGTGAATGAAGAATTTTCCTCCCTTTCCCCACCGTGTTGGCTGAAAGAATAGATGTATGTGGCGTACTGCGAAGGTGCACACGTATCGGAGCAGCCCACTATTAATATTATTGTTCTTCTTCTTCTGCCTAATGCAGAGTGTAGTATAAAAAAGAAAGGAAGAGGAGAAAAAAAAAAGGAGCGTAGAGAGACACTGAAAAGAAGAAGCAAAAATATAACGCGTGAGAAGGACGCGACGCAAACAGTTCCCTTAAAAGAAAAAAAAATGCACAAGCACCGCTTCTTTGGTAACGCCAGAAACACTCAAACATTGATGAGGGAGAACGTTGTGACGCGCTGTTGAGGAACTTCACTGCGCGCATCATTTTCTGGTGCATCGTCTGATCCTTTTCTTACTGTTCTTTCACTATGCTTCATTTTGTCCTGCTGATGTATTCGACAGATATGAACTTATCTACCGTCCCGCAAATCGCCCTTCGACCACTAAAACACACAATTTGCTCGCCTTTTGCATCGTTCACTCATTACACGCCATAGCTCTGTTAGTGACACGAGCAGAAACACCAGCGCAACGACTGGAGATAGCAACCGTCACTCATATTTTCTTTTATTCGCCTGCCCTTCCCAGCTACCACCTGCGAGGTCCTTCACAGGACGTCTGAGCTTCATCTACAACACTCAAGAAGAGCCACCAAAACTTTCAGCAACACGATCGCCTCCACCATCTTTGTTTTCGCCTCGGGCTGGCCGAGAAAACAACAATAAAGAAAAACACGCTGGTTTACATGGCACTGCAAACAGCCCATTCGCTGTTCTATCCTCGCAGCCGCATCACCATCCCTTGTGCACTTTGCCACAACTCAGAGGGAGCTTGCTCATGCAGAAAGAGGTAAAATAGAAACGACACACATGTCGTCACAACTAACAGAAAGCGCACAACGAAGTACCGGCATGTGTGCCTATATTTTATGTACATGGAGAGTGAGGAAACCGCACACACTACCAGGGAGAAAAAAAAACCCAAATTCTTACTCTTGCCACGCCACCAGCCACGGTCACACAGAAACACTTTTAGTCCCGCCAGATTTCCCTTTTTTTTCTTCCGCCCGGCACGTCTACTTCACGTTGCACGCCTCAAAGATCCAGGCAATACCCTCCTCCAGGCCCTCGCCGGACTTCGCGCTGCAGCCTTGGATGTGCCAGCGGCGGTCACGGAAGTCGTTCAGCTCGAGCGACTCCGCCACCGACTGCGGGTCCTTCGCCGTCGCTAGGTCTTGCTTGTTCGCCAGCACCAGCAGCGGCACGCTTGGCACTCCCTTCACGACGTCCACGAAGGCCTCGTGCGCCTCGCGCAGGCGGCGCTGGTCGGATGAGTCGACGACGTACATGATGCAATCCGTGTTCGCGTAGTAGTCCTCCCAGTACTCCCGCAGCGCACGCTGGCCGCCGAGGTCGCACAGCTTCGCCCGCCTGCCGTTGCGGTTCACATCCATGACGTTGAAGCCCTGCGTCGGTCCCTCTGGCGCCTCGGTGGGGTTCTCCTCCGCCACGCCGAGCTTGTTGAGGATGGTCGTCTTGCCGGCGTTGTCGAGGCCAAGGATGAGCACGCGCGGCTCATTCTCCCGCTTCATGCGGTTACGGAGACCGCGGAGCATCTTTGTGGATATGAAGAGCAGAGAATACGAAGAAAGGGAAAGAAGAAGTCAGTATTAGAAAAAAAAAACCCTGAACGTGCAGTGAAGAAGGCGGGGGGTGACGAGGTAGTGAAGTGTGTAGGCGACGCAAAGAATGTGCTAGAAAATCGGGTAGGGACAAGAGGCACGACAAGACAGGTGCTTTCAACGCAGGAGTGAGAGCAATAAGTATAGGAAGGAATGTGTTTCCTGCAGGCAAAGAGAAGAAGTGTGGAGCCGATGGAAACGACAAAGAAAGGAGAAGAGCGCGGTGTGCAAACATTCATAAAGGCACCAGAGGAAGGAAGTGTTAGGTTGAGAATGAAAGCAGTGCACAAGACAAAATACGCTCTGAAAAAGACGCGTCCATTGCAACCTTGTCATGACTGCCGATGCGAGGACGAAGTGCCGCGCAACGAATCACCAAACTGACCTCCACCACACAACTTCTTCTGCGCTGCGTTCCTCTTTGTGAGTCTTCTGACATGTAGCGGTGGAGAGCAGCCCAATTGTTAGCAGCAAGGAAAGAAAAAAACGAACTAAAAAGGATCTAAAACAATTATAACCCGCAACAGGAAGAGAGCTGTACGTCGCCTCCTCCCATTTTTGTTGAGCAGCCTATCCATCGGAGGGAGAGCACTGCAGACAGATGTTGTTGCCCAGGCACTGCCGCAGCTGTTCTGCCCGCCTCGCCACATCCTGCCGCGTCGTCTCCACACTCGCCAACAACTCCCGCAGTTCCGCTGCACGAGAGTTGAGAGCGTCGACCTCCCGCTGCAGGCTCGACATCGTCCAGCTGTGCCGCGCCGTCACCTGTGCCCACTCGTACTCCACCCTCTTGAACT
Organism: Crithidia fasciculata; assembly: GCA_000331325.2. Lineage (NCBI taxonomy): Eukaryota > Euglenozoa > Kinetoplastea > Trypanosomatida > Trypanosomatidae > Crithidia > Crithidia fasciculata. Next base: position 1,199,020 of record CM003433.1, read on the forward strand.
CCTCGTCCACGTTCTGCGGTGGACCGGCATCTGTGTTGGCAGCAGCGGCGGCGGCTTCTTGCTCGGCATCGGCACTCTGGCCCGCTGCTGAAATGCGGGCAAAGAAGCGGGTGCGGCGTTGGTGCCCCCACCGCACGCCAGTCGCGCCTGCTGCTCCGCCCGCATCTTCTCCATTTCCGACTCGAGCTCTGACCGCTGCTGCGTGAGGGCGGCCTTCTCCGTCTTGAGCGCACTGAGCTTCGCCGCCTCGTCCCGCAGTGCCGCAATGCAGGCAGACGTCACCGGGTCCTCCTCCCAGGTCTGTCGCAAGGCCTCCAGCTCCGCCATCTTCTCCTCCCACGACGCCTTGTCTTTCGCCAACGTCTGCTGCTCTGCGACGGTCGCGGCCATCTGCACGGCTTCCTCCGCCTCGGTGCGACGCAGCGTGTCGGCCACTTCCACCGTGCGCACATCAAGGTGCTGCTCCTCTCTCGCCAGCGTCTCCAGGTCTGTCTTGAGCTGCTCCGCCTCCTCGTCCATCTTCTGGGCTTCGCGCTCGAGATCGGCCTTTTCGGTAGTGGCGAAGGACACCTTAGCCTCCAGCTCCTTCAGCCGCATCCGCAGCACCCGCCGCTGCTTCTCCATCGCCGCCATCTTGTCCATCAGGACGTTGACGGAGGCATCGTGAAGGGGCATTGATGAATTCCAGCCGTGTCTGCGTTTATTTTTTTTTTCGTTTGTTTGATGGTTAAAACAAAGAGAAAGGCAAGTGTATGGAGAGAAGCTTTTGTGTCTGTGATGGTTGAAATGGAGAAGGAAAAGTGAAGGAAGAAGGCGCACAACGAGAAAATTCGAGAGAGACAGCACATTGCGCAGCAAGCGAGTTGTGGAACGGAAACGGACGGAGCACCGCTAAGGGAAAGAGAGAGAGAAAAAAAAAAGCTAGGTCTCATCACTATTTAAGTGTTGGTGTTCCTTCCCTTCTTACCTCTGAGTGCGATGCAGCAACAACAAAAAGAAAACGCAGTCTCTTGACTAAACAGCCACGGTTTCATCGATGACGGACTCAACCGCCAGGTCAGCGGCCTGCAGCTTTCGTCCCCCTCGGCAGTCAAAGTAAATGTTATCTCTCTTTGTTTATTCTGTTTGCTTTGGAAGCGGCCAAAATGTGTGCGTCTCCTACCAACAACAACACTTGAAAAATGCAATACATCGTACACTGTACATGAAAGTGAACACGGCGACCGACTCGTCAACGACATCCATCGCGCTCTTCTCTACACCCCCGACGCATCTGCCTGAGCCACGATGAGGCAGCCCACGACATTCGCGTACGAGGCCCACAAATTCTCCTCGCATTGCTCCACGATCTCCGGGCAAAGATCCGCCGCCATCGCCGCCCAAACATCCTCGAGATCGTCCGGACTCGTGACGGACGTCGCGGCGTCAAACGCAGCACCAAACAAGAGTCCTCGCACCCGCACGAAAAGACGCTGCGTGGCGAGATCATATGGCGCGGCCGCCACCGACGACACAACACACGTCAACGGCACGCCATTGGCACAGAGAGCGGCGACGATTGGCACGTTGCCGAGCTCCCGCACGAGGGCCTCGCGAAGGGCGGCTTCGTCCACCGTGACCTGTGTGTAGCGCCACGACCGCGACACTGCGCTGTCCTGCAGCGTCGCCTCGAGAAAGGGGTGACGCACAGAAGTGGCGGCGAGTGTGACGACGTGGCCGGCGTCGGTGCTCCACGACAGCTCCAGCGCTACCCGCGCCGCCCGTTCGCGGCCAAAGAGCGCGGCGCTGCCGGCAACAAGAAGACGGTGCACGGCACGCGAGGCTGCGCCGCTGTTCGCCTTTTTTGGCGTCGGGGCCACCTTTGTCAGCAGCACCTGCAGCGACAGCGGATGCTCCTCTGTGCCGAGCAAGGCAAGCGCGCCGAGGCGCAGGGTGTGGGGACAGGTGACGGCAATCGTGGCCGTCTGCGTCGCGCAGTCCGCCTCCACGGTGGCGCCGTGAAGCACGTAGTTGTCGAGGAGGAGGAGGCCTTTGCCGTACAGGGTGGACGCTCCACGCCGCCGTGCAGAGGACGTCGTCGGGGTCGTCACCTTCAGCATCGCAGCCAGCTGCACCCGCACACCACACATGTCGACGCACTGCAGCGGGAACGCGGGAGTGAAAGCGACTTCCTTCCGGTTTGCACCAGTCGCGGCGCCGCTGCACGCGTGACAAAACGACTGCACCTCGCCCAAAGAGGCCCGCTGCAGCGCCACCTGAATACCGGAGACGTGCAGCGCAAAGCCGGCAGCCTCCAGCGGCGTCACAACGCAGGTGCAAGCGTAGTCGAACGGCATCCCCGGCAGCATCACACGCCCCTCCGCCTGCAGCGCAGAACAGACCCACGGCATCACCGTGTTCGCCTCGCTTGTATCGCCCCCATCGCCGGGACTACCGGTGATGTCTGCCGGCACCTTCTCCACCTGCGCAATGGTGTGGAAGGCGATACTCGTCACGACAGCGCCTGGTATCTCCGCTACCGACGCCACCCTGGCGTTGCCGAGGTTGCCCCGCAGCGCGATCACCGGCAGGCCGTGCATCTCCACGTGGCCCAGCAGGCTCACCGGCACCTCCGTCCTGGCGCCACTGCCAGCGCTGCCACTTGTCGAGACGAAGCGTGCACCGTGCGAGACGAAGGTGGTCTGATAGGTCCACCGCCGCGTCGGCCCCTCCGCCTTGATCTGATTTCAAACTCGAGGGTGTCCATGACGAGGCTCTGCATGCCAAAGTTGACGCCGTCGGCCGGAACGGTGAAGCGCAGCTGCGCAGAGGCACCGTCGTCACCACCGCCGCAGCCGCCATCGCCACCGCTGCTGCTGGTGCTTCGTGCGTGCAGGGAGGATGTAGTGAGCACCATGAGGACCTGGTTGCTCCCCCTGGAGCTCTTCTTGCTGTAGCTGCTGTCCGTCATGCTGTTGTTGCCACGGCCTCGGCTGGGACCCCGCGCTGCGCCTCGCTTGCTGGTGCGCCACCGCTGAACAGCCACGCCGGGAGGATGTAGCGCAAGACGTCGAAGACGGGGGCGGGGCAGCTGTCCAGCGAGCGCGTCTGCACAAAGTTCACACCAGCGTAGACTGTGTAGGGGAAGGGTGAGATCAGCGGCTGCGACTCGCGACCCGACGGCACACCCAACGCGTAGGGCGGGGCAAAGAGAACGTCGTTCAGCGCAAAACGACCGACGTCGGCCGCTCGTGCGCGTTTGTGGCGTACAAGAAAGGCACACCAGGAAAGCGCTGACACGGCGACCATCCCACCTCGTTAATCTGCACCACCACGAGCGGGCTCGCCACGTGCTCGCTCAATGGCGCAATAATGTCATCCGAGGTGGTCAGCACATCACGCCGGCGCTGCAGTGCGGTCGAGAGACTCCACAGGACGCAGTAGGACGCGTTCAGGCTGTCGGCGGCGAAGCCGTACCAGTCCTCCGCCGGCTGCCCCACCGCCTCCAAACAGGGGTAGAACCACCGCGCGGGCTTCTTGCTGAAGCGGAGGGCATCGCGGAAGGCGAGGGGGTGTCCGACGAGCTCGGCCAGCTGGACGAACTTCTCGCCCGCCAGCGCCGAGCTCGCTGCCGACTCGAGCAGCATCAGCAGGATGTCGGAAGCGGCGTGGCTCGGCGAGAGCAGGTGGGCGTGCGCACGGTGCGGCAGCGTTGCGGGCGGCGTCGTCGACGGTCGCGTCTCCTCACCGCCCGCAAAAGTGGAGACGCTGCTGTTGTTGTTGTTGGCTGTGCTTGTCGCAGCCCTGCTGTCGGTGCAGCCGCGGCGCTCTCCTCCTCCGCAGCGGCGCGGCTCCGGCGCGCGGCCTCCTTGGCTGCCTTCTGCAAAAAAGCCTGGTACTGCACCTTCATTCGCTGCACCGCCGCGGCGACTTGCGCTGCGGGCCCCAACTCCTCCGATGTGCGCAGCTTCGACTCCGCGCTGCGGACCTCGTCCAGTGCGTCCTGGCAGTCCTTCATGAACGCGTCCTCCCGGCTGAACGTGTCCACCACCCACGCGCGGTAGGACGTGTTCGTGAAAGAGCCCGTGTCGACGCCGCGGCGGTTCGCCGTGAGCGCCGGTGCGGGCCGCCAGACGCTCCAGTGGGCCGCAAAGATGTCAAGCGTGTAGCCGGCGATGCGGGGAGAGGCGGCGCTGTCAGAGGCCGTCCTCGTCGCCACCCTCGACAGTCGCAGGCGCCAGAAGGACGCGGCAGGCACCTCCTCCCATGAGAGCACCACCGTTGTGTCGTTTGGCCACCACAGCGCCTGTGCCACCGCCACGTAGTCCTCGCCGTTGTCGCTTGTCTCGACCCAGATGCTCTGCACAGCGGCCTCACTCTTTGCAGGCGCGGCACGTCCTCCGCCGTCGCCGCCGCCACCGCAGCCTCGCCACCGCTGCCCTGCACAGCCTTGGGTGTAGCTCGGAGGTGCAACGTCAGCTGGTCCAGCAGAAGCGGCGAGATGAACGACCAGGTGACGGTGCTCCCTGCTGGCCCGCTGGAGAAGGAGCCGTTGCGCTTGGCTAGCACACTGCACTGCAGGACAGGCGTTCCCTTCATGCCCGCCCGGCCCGCAGCTGCAGCAGCCTTGTTCGCTCCACTGAGGCAGTGGGGCTGCTGCACCTCCGTGAAGCCCGATGTGCTCGTCATCACCCCAGGCACCTCCGACATATCCACCAGCTCACTCGCGCTGCCGACGTCTGCGAACCACTCCACGGCGCGCGGCTTCTGCGGCTGAGGCGTGCCTGCCTGCTGCTCCCCCGCCGCGTTGAGAGGTCGCAGTCGCCACTGGGTGCTTGGCGACACGGAGGCACCGTCCCACCACACCAATGTCAGCGTCGGACACGCCTGTGATGACGGCGACGCTACGGCCCCTGCTCCCGAAGCACCGCATGCAGCCTCTCCCGTCACGTTCGACGCCCAGCCCAAGACGTTCGACAGCACGCGCTTCCGCTCGCGCACCGGGTCCACGTTGCCCTCTAGCACGGCAGCGGAGAGCCACGAGACGCCGTCGAGGCCTAGGTACTCGACGGCGTAGCGCGCAGTCGGAGATGGGAGTGCAGCACGCACACCGACGAGCCGCTGCGGCGACGCGAGGGACAAGTCGGCCATCATCTTGGCAGCTGCGGCAGCGGCGCCTCTCTTCCCTTCGCCGCTAGTGGCTGCTGTTGCTGCTGCTGCTGGGGAAGCCGTATTGATGGAGGGGTGAACAGAGAGGGGACGGTCCATCAGCTGCACAGAGCCTTTGCGAGACGGCGCCGGTGTGAAAACCGCTGCTGCTCCATGCGGCGACGGCGCCGTGTCGAGGAGAAACTCCCGCGAGGTGAGCTTCATCAAGTGTCCCGCCGGCGACGTGCCAAGGTGGAGGCGCAGCGGCAGAAAAGTGACATCCGAAGAGAGGTCCACCACACGAACGCGCCACAGCCGCCGCGGTCCGCTGCTCTGCCACGACAGCGCCACGTGGTGCTGCCTGTGGTCCGCCACGTCGCTGATGCTGGAGGTGGTCACCGCCACGGTGTACCACTCCGTCGCGTCGGCGCTCCACTCCACCGCCACGTAGGCAGAGCAGGCGCCGCTGACGAGGAAGTCGACCCGGCACGACGTCAGCGCCTCCGCCATCCGGTAAATCTGAAGGCAGCTGTTGACGCTCGTCACCAAGTTCCCAGGTACCTCCGCCTTGGCGCTGGTGGGCCACAGCAGCGAGGTGCTCTCGAGGAAGACGCTGTTGGAGCTCACCAACCCGACCAGCGGGCCGACGTACTCGTACACGCGCAGCTGCGCGAGGATGAGCGCAGGTGAGCAGCCAAGAGGGTCGGTGCTGTGGTTCGGAATCCGCGCTGCCGTGCCCACCAGACGCCAGTACCGGTACGGACCGTTTGGCACCCACGACAAGGAATAGCACGTCGCACCCTCCTGCGTCAGTGTGGTGGTGGTGTCGAGTGGGTTCCACTGCTCGGCGTCGACGAGACTGCTGCCGTACACCGTCCACGTCAGCTGCACGTTGGCGGGCCGGTTCTTGACGGCGAAGACGACGCCGCTGAGCACCGTCAGCGTCAGGCCGTAGTCCCACACGAGCTCGTAGCTGCAGTCTGCACCGGACTGAGTAAGGGGCTCAGTGGCACCACCAGGCTCTGGCACACGGCCACAGATTGAAAGCGTTGCCTTGGGCACGCCAGAGAAGAAGGCAGCACACGCCTCTGCACTGCTAGTTTCCGCCGTGGCGCCAGAGACGCGCACAGGCACCAGCAAGCCGCGTTGGCGTGGCACGGCCAGCAAACGCAGCTGCGAGTAGCTCTGCAGGCTATCATCGCTGTGCTGTGGCGACGAGCCACCCTCCGCCTGCGTCTTGGCGCCAGAGGCGACGGACAGGCGAGTGAAGCGCCAATACCGCGTCTTGCTGTAGCGGCCCACAGCTCGCGGGGCCCAGCTGGTCTCACTCACGACGCGGCCACCCGCCTTCTGCTCGTGCACCGCCACGTCCTCCCACATCCTGCCCTCTTGACTACACTGCACCAGCCACCGCGAGACCGAACCCCACTGCCCGCCGTTGCTGGTGAGCTGCATGCCCACAACGAGGGTGCCCTCGCTCTCGCCCTGTCCTTGGCCGTCTGGGCTCGGAAAGAGGTGCAGCAACGAGGCGACGTCCAGCGTGATACGGCAGCGGCGCAGTCGCGTGCCCCACCGCGGCAGCAACAGCGGCACCGCGAAGAACGCAGAAGACTGCGCGAGAGGAGTGGCCATCTGCGCTGCCGCCTGTGTCGACGCCGGCTTGGTGGCTGGGCTGCACACCGTCAGCGCCTGCACCGTCTTGTCGTAGAACAAGTACAGCGTGGATGGGGCGTGGGGACTGCAGAGGGCCGTCAGCAGCGTCGCCTCAGCCGGTGTCGCGGCGCCGTATCGATCCCAGACGTGCGAAGCCAGTGAGACGGGACCAGCCACCACCTTCTTGGCTGCGACATCGAACTCGACGTAGTGCACGGCAGCTGTGCGGTCCACCGAGGACGGCTCAAAGAAGAAGCCCACCACGCACTGGTCAGACACCTCGTCCGCACTCTCGTCGCCATCGGATGGCGACCAGCAGTTCACTGCGGCAAGAATGCGCGCCACAGGAGTTGCACTCAGCCCTTCGAGCACGGCGGATCGGCGCCAGTCCACGGCGTCACCGCGGGCCTGCCCCGTCGCCATATCCCACAGCAGCATCGACTCCCCTTGCACCAAGCACAGGAGACCAGGCTCGCTCTGCGGGGAAGGATAGAAGTTGGCGTCCCAGCCCAGCGCAAAAGGGTAGGGCAGACCACGAAAGCCGGGGTGCTGAGCGAAGCTGTTTGCCGTCGCGGGGGGCGGCAACGCAACCGACTCGCCGGCGGAAGAAACACAGTCGCCGACCTGCACCTCCACAAAAGAAGCCCCACAGCACAGAACAGCCGTGCGCTGCTCGCCCAGCAAAGGAAAGGCGGTATGGTGGCCGTAGCAGCCCAGCGCGTGGGGCGACGGGTTGTCGACAAAGACGGGCCGCGCGTTGTCGCCACGCAGCAGCAGCTCCGGCGATGCCACCACCGCCTCTGCCTCCACACTCACAGGCGAGATGCCACCATTCGCCCCACTGCCGACACTGCCGGATGTGGCTGTTGCGCGCACCCCGAGTGGCAGTGGCGCGTAGGGCGAGAACGGGACAGGGTATGTCGTCTGCCGCGGCAGCCCGTGTGGGATTTCGAACCAGAAGAGACGCACCACACCGACCATCGCAGGAAGCGGGGCGTGCAGGCGTAGGCGCCAGAAGCGAGCCGCGCCGGTCTCGACAGTGAGGGGATCGCCGCCCCACTTAACTGCCGTGACAGCCCCGGTGATGCGGAGCAGTGCCTGCGGTCGGTACACCTCCCCCTCCACGGAACACTCCACAGAGGCGAGGAGCGGGGCCAGCTGCAGCACCGATGGCGGCAGCAGGGAGGTGTCGAGAACAAGCAGCACGGCACAGAAGATGCGCCGCTGCGCCGACACCCCGAGGTCGTACTCGATGAAGAGGCGGGGGTAGACCGCTTTCTCTTCTGCCTGCACCGAAAGAGGGTGTGCGACGCTGCGTCGTGCGGAGGATGAAGCATGTGCGGCTCCAACTGCCTCGCTTGTGACACACTGCTGCACACCTCCGGCGCTGCTGTCACCGTAGAAGAACACCTCCGTGGCCCATCCACAGTTCGCGGCATCGTTGCCTGCCGGCTCGCGTCTCGACACCACAGGTCCGCTGCGTGACAGCGCGAGGGGCATCCGATGCGCCACCGACGTCGCGACGAGGGACGAGGTGATGGTGACCCCTGCGCCACGCGCGAGGTCCCGTGACGCCGCGGCGGTTTCCTCACCCCCGTCTGCGCCAGCTGCCACCGTCGCCACCGTTGCGGCCAGCATCGCCGTCTGCCCGTGTGAGTTGTACAGCGAGCTCTGTGAGTCGGCCATGCCAGAGGGCGAGTAGGACGGGGCGTGGGTCGATGCCTCGTTGACTGAGTTGTCCGCTGGCGTCGCGGCGAGCAGGTCGTGCTGGCCGCTCTCCGGGTCAAAGAGCTCGAGACGCGCGCTGGGCAGGTTCGCAACGCCGCCGTTTGGCGCGGACTCAGCCTGGGAGTCGAAAATGTGGAAGTTCGTCTGCACGGCCAACGCACAAATCGCCGACAGCGCTGCCGGGGCGTCCTGGCGAAAGACGAGGGGGAGTTGGGCCATCGGCGTCGATGCCGATGCTGCCGACGGGGCGTCCGCACAGCGCAGCACCCATCGCTGTTGTTGCTGCTGTTGTGCTGATCCTGCAGCTGCCGCGTCAGGGGCGGCAACGCAGTCCCAGCGCACCGCCACCACGCCGCCTCTCCGATCCACCAACCAGTGCGCCGCACTCGCCCCTGCAGTGCCATCACACGTGCTGAAAGACGTCATGGGGGCGGTGCCGAGGCGTCGCTGCAGCTCCGGCGCGATCCGCAGGGCACTCGTCATCGGTGCGCTCGCCTCGCCTTCCTGCGCTGCGGTGTCGGCGTCAGAGTCGCCGTCCATTGTACCAGACAGAGCGCCTGATGGTGCTGTGGAGCAAGCGCCGTTCGCTGCGCAGGCCGACGCCAGCGCGGTGACACTGCGGCGCGTAGCAGTGAGACTGTCCATCGGCAACGGACGGCCAGACAGCGCCGCTGCTGCTGCCGATGACGACGACGACGGCACCGGCGGCAGAATCTGCGCTACATTCAGCTGCCCAACGCCACCCACACAACGCCGCGTCACCACATCAAAAACGACGTACGCGTAGTCGCGGAAGAAGACGAGCTGGCTGGAGCCTGGGATGGCCACCACGCTGTCCACGCCCTCGTGGAAGAGAGGAGGAAGTTTGCGGAACTGCCCGTGCAGGTGCAGCGGGTAGGGGCCGTCGATGCACTCAAATAAGACGAGATCAAAGAGGAGCCACTCGCGACCGGAGAAGAAGAAAATCAGCGCGGGGTTGGTCGGGTGCAGCGTGGCAGCATCGATACCGCGGGCAAAGGGGAAGGTCGCCGTCAGAGGATCAGCGCTCATCGCAGCTGGCGGGCAGAGCAAGCGCGACTCGTGCATGCTGTAAACACAGGAGCAGTTCCCGATAAAGAGGAGGTGAAGGTCCGCTGACGCTACCGGCTGCTCATCAGCGCTTTTCTTGCATCATACTCAAAGGGCACTGGAATAATGAACCACGGTTTGCCGAGCAGGTGTGCAGGGATCTCGCCAGCGCTGACACTCTGAAGCGGGTCGGTCGTGGAGAAGGCGCCGCCATTCCCCGGACCAAACGTCGTGGGCGGCATCTCTGCAGCGCCGGTCGCGGTGGCGGCGGATGGCGTGGCTGCCTCCCCGATGCGGGCGTCGTGGATACGCGTCCGCAGGTACTCCACGACGCCGACGCGGGATGCATCGCTCAGCAGCACGTTGCGGCCGGCCCGCTCCGCTCGCCAGCTTTTCTGCAGTCGCACCTGCGCTCTGTCCATCGGCGGTGGCGGCGGCGGGGCGGTCACGGTGGCCGTCGTCGTGGAGGCGCCGCCGCCCTTGCCCTCCATCGACTGGTCCGGCATCGCTTGGGAGGTCTTGGCACTTTGCGCACTGCGCGGCGGGGCAGCTGACATCGAAATGGAGTCGTTGGCGGCGGAGGCCACGCTGCTGGCGCGGCGCCGCGAGGAGGACGGCCGCTGCTGCTGTGTTGTTGTTGTTGAAGCAGTGGGAGGGGGCCGCGGGGGTCGACTGGTCGTCGACGCCGCCGCCGCATCGCTCGCGACTACAGTCGCTTTCGCCGCTCCCGCCTTCTTGCGTCCACTCTTTGCTGGTGTGGTGGCATCAACCCGAGCTGCGGCCTCGGCGCTCATCGCTGTCAATTCGTTGCGCAGACTGCTGAGCTCAGGGACGCTGCCGATGGTTTGCCAGACACGTGAGCCGCGCCTCGTCTCGTCCACCCCGTCCGCGGCACGTGTTGTAGACGCTGTTGCAGGTGCGGTGTAAGGTGGCTCCGTTGCCGCCGCTGCCGCTGGGCTCGGAGTGGCCGCCGTCGTCTCTCGCGCGGAAGAGGCAGCGCTGAATGCGTCGCTCTTCGCGCTACAAGTCAGTTGCAGCTCGGAGGCCGTCAACACCGCCCTCTGCAGCCATGTCCCGCTCCCGAGCATCTCGCTGAAAAAGAAGAGAAGCTGTGAGGGGTAGCGGCTGGAGAAGAGGATGCGCTCCCAGTAGGGACGGTGTGCATTGCGTGCTGTGGTGACACCATTTTCATCCGCCGCAGACAACGCGACGGCGCTGGCAGGTGCGGCGAGGTGCAGCACCTCTCGCACAAAGGCCAAGGCAGCCGGCAGCTGCGCGGGGTCGAGAAGGCGCCGGAGGAGCTCGGCTGGCACCTTGTCGCCCATGAGCTTCCACGCCGCCCCGTCCATGCGCTTGCGGCCGTGAATGTAGGACGCGGCGTACACAAAGAGCTGGTGAAGTCGGCGCACGTCGCTGTCGGCCACGCCAAGCGCCGGGCCAACGAGCGCGTTGCCGTACAAAGAGGCCCGCCAGCCCGCCTCGCGGTACTCGAGACCGACGGCGTCGGCAAACATAAAGGCCAACCCACGCACGCACTGCAGGAAGACCGTCTTGGGCACGTAGAGGAGGCCGCTGTGGCCCACATGACGTCCCAGCGGGCACTGCACCACCAGAAAGACCGTGTTGGCGCGCGTCACCTGCCCAATTACCTTTCCCGTTGTGCAGAAGCCGTGCGTGTGGGCGGAGCTCGTTGATGGCACCACGCCGTCCTTCAGCGAGAGCCACGAGAGCGACACCTTCAGCGTCACGAGCACGCATCGGCTTTGCTGTCGCACTGCCCAAAGCGCGGCGCGGATGTTGTCAAAGAGGTCGCGGTGGGGGCCGTCGACGGCGCACACACGCTGGCGGCGATGCGCGAAGGCGGCGTGCAGCCACCGCCGCACCGTCGCCGGCCCGCTTGCCGCGCTCCAGGCCGGCCAATCCGCGACGAGGTCGCGCGGTGCGGCGCCGGTGCGCGCATTGCCACCTGCACAGTGGTGCGTCACGTCGCCGTCGGAGCGTTGAAACGGCGCATCCTTCTCCGGCAGACAGCCCACCATCCGCACCGCCTCACAGGCTCCAGCGAGGTCCAGGCCGATGCTGCCCACCGCCATCTTCCGCAGCTGCCGGCCAATCGAGAAGATCAAGTACGGGTCCATCGCCACACCGGCCGTGTCCCGCACCGCACTTGCCACGGTTAAAGCGCAGTTGATCTCCTCGCTCGCCACGTCGTGCACCGCCTCTTCCGCAATGTCGACGACGGTGAAGTCAATAAGGGGCAGCCGCAGCAGTTCCTGTGTGCCACCGAGGACGCTCGTGAGAGGTGGGAAGCCGCCGACGTAGCTGCAGTTCACTCCACCATACCCGTAGAGAGCGAAGCGGACCACGTGGCGCAGACACCGCCGCGAGCAGGGCTGCACGGTGGCCCGCGTCGTGAGCATCTCGCACAGACGCAGCAACGCGGCTGGCGTGACGGTGACGCCGTGCTGCACGAGATCGATTTCGAGGGTGCGCAGCAGCCACGTCGCGCCGTCGGTGGAGCAGACGCCGGGCTGGCCGCAAATGCCGCAGAGGGAGACGTCGCGGTCGGCGCGGTTATCGAAGAAGTCGTCGATGTCGCTGCGCGGCTTTTTGGTGCGCCACACCTCCTCCGCCTGCGCGTCAACCGGACCAGGCAGAAAGAAGCGTTGCAGCTGCACGGTCCCATTCACTGCGGGTGCCACCGCCGACTGCTGCGACGAGGAGGAAGAGACGGGGAGGCTCGCACTGCCGACGTTCCGCTGCAATTGCGCGTGCAGGTGCGCCAGCAAAACCCGCAGGAACTGCGCTTTGGGCTGCTCGAAAGGCACCTTCCACACAAAAGCCTTTGAGACGCTCCACACGCAGCGGCAGAGGTCCTCGGCGAGCGACTCACCGCAGGCCTCCCCGCAGACGCTCAGGACGCCGTCGTTGCGGTCGGTGCAGTGCTGCAGCGCGCTACAGAGCACCGTCAGACTAGCTGCGCTGAGGGGGTGCGTCTGCGGCTTCAGGCTCTCCAGCACGAAGCGCAGCACCGCCGTTTCACACGACGCGCGGGCCTCAACAGAAACGCCGGCACCGCAGATGACACAGGCGCTCATCGAGGCCACGGCGGCTTGGGCGTTGCGCTGGCACTGCTGCTGGATCGCGACAAACTTTGGCAGGCCCTCATCCATCAGAATCTCGGTGACGCGGGTGTTGCGGGCGGCGAGGTGCAGCAGCTCCTTCACGGCACCGATCGAAAGATCAACGCCGCGCACGTCGATCTTCTCCAGCTGCGGGTGGGTGGCGAGGCCGGCGCACAGCAGCTTCACATCCTCGGGGTTCAGCGCACAGCGACTGAGGAGGAGAGCACGCAGGGGAATGCGCTGGAGCGTCTGCACAATCGGAGAGATGCCGCTGCCGCCGAGGTAGCCGTTTTCAAACTGGATGAGCACCGAGCCCTGCAGCAGCTGCTTCAGGAAGGTGGAGTGGATGTGGAGGCCCTCGCGACGGCAGGCGTCCTCGTAGAAGAGACCCGCCTTCTTCGGGGCGAGAAGTGCGTAGGTGCTAGAAGGTGCTGCATTAGTGGCAAACGACGCAATCGACGTCATCTTTTGTTCTTTCTCAATGATGCAGTCTTCTCACGTGCACTCTACTTGCAAACACCACTGCCTTTCTTTTTTTCAGCTTGTGTTTCTTTGTCAACGAGTAAACGCGACAGGGTGGCGTCACAGCACGCGTCTCTGGAAGGCGGGTGAGAGAGGTGGGGTAAACAATAGTGTTCGAAGCAAACGAGTTCACCAGTAATAAACAAGACAGCAAGAAGAGAGAGTACAAAACTAGTTTACATGCGAGAAAAAAAAGGGAAAAATGGGAAGAGATATTTGAAAAAAAAGAAGACGTGAAGTAGGCGGTAAGCTTCAACCAAGGAAGGCGGAAGGCTCTCTGTCGATGGAGGGTGAAACGAAAACGACCTGAAAAAGTATAACTGCCTCAACACACGCCACGCAGCCTGAGCAGTAGTGAGGGAAGATAAGACAGAGAGACGAGAGATAGAGGGAGAGGCGGAGGAGGAACGCGTAGTTGTGGCTATGAGAGAGAAGGACTCTACATGCGAGCTGGAAGGTGGAGAGTAAAGACGTTCCAGAGGCATTCACAGACAGCAACCTCTGCTCTGTGCAGGTAAAGAAAATGCTGCCCCACCTCTAGCATTTACAAGAAAAAAAAGAAGCCTGCAAAAAACTCGCGGTGAGAGTGGAACATTTTAGACCCCCTCTTCGTCTTTTCTACGCGAAATACGCCTTACAAGAAAAAGCATCCCCGACGCACGCTTTATCCGCCGGAACGGGTTGCGGACGTCGCGCGTTGCGTGCCCCACGAGCACAAGGTGAAAGCTGCGCCTTTTTTCCTTTAGGAAAAAAACCGCAAAGTCATCTTCACAGGAAAGTCAAAGAAGTGCATGGTTTGTTTTTTGTTATTATTGAGCTTTGCTTAAGTCGTTTGCGGGAGGGTTGAAAAAAAAAAGGTGAAAAATGACAACTGCGTTCGAGAATATAAAGATAAGGTTTCTCATAGCAACGAAGGGGAAAAGAGGAAAAAAAGATAGGGTTTTTGATTTTCTCGTTTCAAGCATAAAGGCAGCCGTCAAGCATCATCAACACACATACCAACACACCTTAACACACCACAATATACGGCGAAGTGCAAAAATGTTCTGGCAAGATGCCTCATACACACATAACACGTGCGGCCACATAGCAATGCATACGTATTCCTTTAACACAACAAAAGAAAAAATCACTTTTGTCTTTCGCGCTTCCGCCTTTTTCCTCTCCAATCATAGGCGTGTTTTCTGTTTGTGTATGCCCGTGTGTGGTACTCCTCCGCCAAACACCCGCAGTACGTGCAGGGGAAAAAGAAAAATGGGAGAGGAGACAAGGCAACTGTGAAGCACATGTTTTGGGAAATGCGTGCAAAGGGCACCTCAGCGCGAAACTATCCATGTAAAATAAACAAGAAACAGAGAGTAGAGTGTGCAAGCGGTCCCCTGTAGCACAACAGCCGTGTATGTGTGGCAAAGCTGGGATGGAAAGCTGGGAAAAAAAAAGAGGGTTCAAGGGAACGAGAGGGAATCTGGTGTTGATACTCGTAGCAAGCACACTCAGCTCTTGCCGATAACACTACAATCTTCTCTCCTTCTCGCTCTCTCTCTCACTCTCAATCTAGCTCGTCATCCCGTTGTGAGGCACGTCCGCTGGTACAGCCTGGCGGGGTGTCAGCTGCCTCCGACACCATGGCCGTCGACGAGTCCGTCGTGTTGGACATCGATGTCGGCTTCAGCCCCTCCCACGGGAACGGCCACGTGTGGCGGGCAAGGTACGACGTCGCCATGCCCTCCAGCACCGTCACCACCATCGCCTCCACCGCCTCGGTGCCCTGCTCGGGAATCATCACCGAAAAAGTCGACATGTAGGCCCGCAGAAGAATTTGGGCCAGCAGGACACCGAGCACACGCTTCGTGCGACACCGCGTTGCCCCGACGCGTCGCCGACGCAGCACCAGCTTGCCGAGGCTCAGCAGCACCGACGGCACCTGCCACGCGAAGAAGTCCAAATTCCATTCCGCGTCGGAGCTGGCGAAGGCGTAGAGCGCGTAGCTGACGAAGGAGCCGGGGTGGAAGCGGTCGAGGACCGAGAGAAGATCGGACCAGCGCGTGAACATGTAGTCCAGCATGAAGCGCGGCGTCGTTGAAGCGGCGAGGTAGCGCACCGGCATGATGAGCACCGAGACGCCAATCTCAGCGCTCATGGAGAGCACATAGCGCATTGCCTCGCGCTCGGACACCTCCATCGCACCTTTGCGTCCCAAAACCCGCTCCGCCACGAAGCCGCGGCCGCCGTAGTAGGCGGAGGAGTGCAGACAGAGTCGCAGCAGTGCGCCGTACGTGAGGCGGACCGTCTCGACACTGGAGCTAATCTTCGGCAGAAACTGTGCGCTGGAGCTGTTGGCGTTCATGTAGCCGAGCCCGCCGGCCATCGTGGAGGTGTTCCGTGATTCCATTTCTGAGGAGAAGATAAACGTAGGTACTACAGGTCTAGTAGAAAAAAGATAGATGAAGAGGATGAATAGAGCAGCTAAAACAACAAAAAAAAACAATTAAAAATGAAAATTAAGCGGAAACTTACTACACGATGCGTACGCGTGCACGCGCAGGAAAAGACACGCCCCGCCACAGAGGAATAAAATAATGAAAAGAGCTAAGATGATGGAGAGCAAAGATACCGAGACGCAGGATACCTGTAAGTGTCTCTTGGCGATTCAGAAGTTTCAAATCCTAAGAGAAAAAAAGCCGTAAAAAAGACAATAGTAAACCTTCGGCAAAAACACTTTATTTTCTTTTCTTTCCAGCCCTCCGCTCGCTTAACAGCAGCGGAAGGAGCTTTTCCAGAGAGCGAGTGCGAGGGTAGAACAAGAGAGAAGAAGAGGCACCACGATTTGCACGTCAACAAGCACTTTCTGGACGCGAAAGCTACCGTAAGGAGGCAAAGAGAGAGAGAGAGAGAGAGAAGAGATGTGGAAGCGAAGGAGAGACGTGAAGACATGTGCTGCATCTCATTGTGAGAGAGCTGAAAAAAATAAGAAACTGAAGTGCATACGGAAAGCATGCCCGCCGATGAAAGTGTTGTTCGGGTTTTTTTTTCCCCCTTTGGCGCCAACGCACTGGAAACAAAGCACTATGCCCCAATCTGTGTGCCTCACACTCGCCCGTAGATCATCTTCTAATATTCTTCGTATTACCAATTGGCACGCTTTAACGTCCCACTTTTTCCGACAACGTGCCAAAACTAATAGAAGCGCAAAATTCAAAAGGAGAGACCAGACGAGGCGTCTCTTATTCGCACAGGCACTGAAACCGCACAACGTTGCACTTACCCGAGAACACTTTGAAAAGGGAGAGAGAAGAAGAAGTGAAGCAATCCCTCAGGACCGTCTCAAGAGGCGCTCTCCGTGGCGTAGAGCGGCATGACCAGCTCTCGCGGCAGCTGCAGCGTCGGCGACACAATCAGAAAGGGCTTCGGCAGCTCCCCTCCCGACGGGGCCAGGAAGCTGGCGAAGTACCGCCCCACCTCGAGCAGCACAACAAAGCCCGCCACGTTGGCTTCCTCCGCCGCAGCGGCGGTGTCCGCCCACACCACGGCAGCCACACTCAAGTCCGGCACCTCGCCAGCCTCCAGCCGCTGCAGCGTCTCTGCGTGCAGGAGCTCCACCTCGCCCATCTTCACCACCCCCCGCACCGGCAGCCGCGGTGCTTTCGCTGTGCCGTAGAGGTAGGCGCTGAGCTGCCGCTGACGGCGCACCTCGATCGCGTCTGCGCTGGGCGGTGCAACACCGGGCCACCGAGGGGCTCGCAAGAAGGTCACGCTGCGGCCCAGCACCGCGTTGCCGATGAACTTCTCCAACTCGTAGTTGGCACCGGTGACGACGACGTGCGTGACGGCGAAGATGGAAACAATGTCACTCAGCAGGGTGCGCTGCATCTCTGTTGTGGGGGACATCGTGTGGATCAGGAGGCCACCAGCCTCGAACTGCGGCTTCGCGAAGCCGAGCGATGTGGCGGCCTGCGCGGCACAAACGCACAGGTCGAGATAGCGCTTGCGGGTGACAGACGTGACGGAGGGCATTCCGTGGAAAAAGGTCAGCGGCATCATCACGTCGAAGTCCTCCGGTGCCGTCACCGGCTCCTCCACGAAGACGGCAGACACGGTGCCTGGACAGCCCACCAGCGGCATCGCCACATCCACGTCCACGAAGCCCACTCCATACGGGCTCCCGCGGCGCACCGCCAGATTCAGCAACGAGCGGACCGTCGCCTCCCGCTCCCACTGGTTCTCGCCGACGACGAGCACACGCGGGCCCTGCCACGCCTCCCGAAGCTCCTCGGAACTGCTGAGAGCGGCGGCCTCGCGCTCTTTGATCGCCAGCGTGGCATCGGCGCGTGCGGTGTCCAGCAGAAAGTGAATCTCATCCAGTGTTCCGTTCAGCGGTGCCACCGACACGGTCACTGCACCCTCTACTTGCAGCGTGGCGTCGTCGGCAGCGTCGATCTGCACGCAGGTCTCAGCGGGGAAGGCGTAGCGCTGGTTGCGGGTGAGAAAGCTGCGGTAGAGCTCCGCCCGTCCCCCCAGCAGCACCACCGCGCCGCCCTGCTGACCCGCCGCCCACTGAAGAGTAACGGCCTCGCGGTGGAGGTGCAGGGTGCGTCGCGTGGAGGAGCTCTGCATTGCTTTTTTTTTTATTTGGTGTGTTGCACCTGCACTTTGAACTGCTGGACCCAGAATTGTCCCTTTTAGAGGGCAAGCACGGCTTTCTAAGGTGCTTTCTACGTAAGCGTGTATGTTTCGGTCCTTGATAGTAAGAAAGGGAAAGAGGGAAGAGAAGGCAAGAGAGGTTGGGTTCCTTGGCGTGCCCACGTATCGGCAATGAAAAGAAAAAACATCTGTTGAAGGTTACTCCTCACAGCTTTCCACACTGGATGACAATAATGAGCAGAGAAAGAAACCGCTGCGCAATAGTTTATATGGACGATATACGCCATTGTTCTTCTTCTTCAGTCCGTCCTTTGTCAATTGTCTGCAAAGCAGCCGGAATCTAAAAAAAAAAAATGGAAACTCGCACAGTTAGATCGTACAAGGAAAGCGCGTCCTCAATACCTACGTGACAACGATCACCAACAACTCTTTCCACATCTAGGAGAAGAGCTTCAGCGACCCTGTGACGGGTTCCAGCACGTCGGACGGCGCAGGCCCCAGCGCTATTACCACCGCCTCGTCCCCTCCCATCGTCGTCACACCGCAGCTTTGCACCATTACACCCTCCCGCGTGCTGAACTGTGAGCGGTGGAGCTGCACCACCGGCAGCCGCATCTCCAACGCTGCCGCCAGCACTGCGTCCATCGCAGCCTTGTCTGGGCAGCGCAGCGTAATCTTGCCGCACCCGATACGATTCCACCACAGATACCAGTGCCGCCAACGCTGTCGATCTTCGCTGTCCGGCACAAAGGACGACGAAGCTGCTGACAAGGCCGGCCCACTCGCATTCTGCGTCGCCTGTTTAGCAAGTGAGGAAGCCGCGCTGCCCTTCGCCTGCTGTTGCAGCTCGACCAGCTGCACCCCCGCCGTGGCCGTCAGCACCGCCACCTCCTGCGCCGACATCTTCGGCTGCACTGGGTGACGCACCACAAAGACCATCTTGAGCCGCAGGTCCTCCATCCGCTCATACTCGCTGTCCATTTCCTCCGCCTCCTCGTCTTCGCTGCTGTCATATTCAGAGGTGGACGCCCAACTGCTGCTGCTACTCGTGCTGCTTGCCTTTAGGTCCGCGCCGCCCGCTCTTCCTCCGCCAGCTGCTCCATCTTCGTCCTTCTTCTGCGCCGGCCGTGCTGCAGCACCCGCATCGCTTAGCACGCATCTCTGCCAGCATCTTCTCCGCCCGCTCGCGGCGAGACGGGATGGGGGGAGGCGTACTTTGCTTCACTGACGCGAGATGTGCGGAAGATGCCGGCATGCAGTGGCTGATCAGCGTTGTGCAGAGCAGCGCGGCGGCGCAACCGAAGAGGGCACCGACGACATACACAGAGGACCACGCCTGTGCCTCAGGAAGTAGTGAGGTGCTCATGCTTCCGCTCTTTGCTTGTAAAGCCCCGTCTGAACTTAACTCCGCTCCAACTAGCAGCGACACAGAGAGAGGAAAACGATGGAGGAGAAGGGGAAGGAAATGATTTATTTAAAATATGTAAAATGAGTGAAAAACTACGCATTGACGAAAATTGGAGAACATCCATGAAAAAGACTTGTTTTGGGGCCCATATGAATCAGAGCTCACACCTATACGACAGCCCATCAGCACTTTTTTCTTTTCTTCGCTCTCCGAAGCACGAACTTGAAAAATGGTCAAGTAGCCGTCGTGCACGGAGCTGATACCCGTTGATTCCGCTTTAAGTGCTAGCGCAGGTCACCACGCGCCTATCCAGAAGACCCACTCCTCCTGTAATTTTTATTTTATCGATTTCGGTGACGCATTCAAAGAGCGCCTTCTACTTTCAAGCGAATGAATGAAACAGAAAAAAAGGTAAGACAGCAATCAAGATCGGGAGAGGTGGAAGCGAGAAGATCAGAAAAAAAAAACGTGAGCAAGGAGCGTGTATCTGTACAACGAGATTTAAAATAAAGAAAGTAAAGGGAAAGTCGAGGCTTCTTTCACTCAGCTGACGAGGAGCAAGGTTGAAAGGAACAGAGACGCAGACCGAAGCGCGTCCGCCGCTCAACATGCGACGAGTGTCCTTACGCCACGAGACATGTCGTGCAGTGCGCACTTCGCTCTCCCACCTCCGGTCGAGACACACGCACACACGAACTACGCGTTGGGTCGGAGTCGATGCCGCAAGAGAATGCCAGGCGAGGTCTCATCTACCGGACGCACCCGCCCCAACGTCAGCGGACCTTTTCGACGACCCGCGCCACCCGCCGCCTGCCGCTCTCCCATCGGCGTCTTGGCGCTGCCAACACCACCGGTCGTCGTCGCAGCAGCGGTGGTCGTGGTGCCGCGGCCACGTGGCGTGACCAAGCCGTGCCCCGTCGTCCCTCGCGGCGTCGGCTTCGGTGACTCCACGGTCGGGTGCACGGCACGCACCTTCTCCGGCACGAGGCGCCGCATCGGCTTGCGGTTCACCGCAGCGAAGGCCCTCTCGCCATCCATTCCACCGCCGCGTCGCTCGAGCTGACGAGGGCTGTGGGCGGCAACGCGACCACTGGCCGGCGCCTCACCGTTTCCCGGCGCGGCAGCAGGGGCAAACTTCCCACCTTGGGCGGCGCCGCGCGGCGTGGGACGCGGGCTGTGCGGATGGTGGAGCGTCGCGACGCGGGTTGTGCCGGTGCCGGTCACCCTCGGCACCGCAACCCGTCGTGACTGCAGCACCTCCGTGGAAGCCACACGGCGGTAGTCGCGTGGAGAGGGCGCGGGTGGCGGTGCTCGCGCGGTGTTCGGTGCACGTGCGCTGCCCCGTGCACTGCCAAGCAGCCCACCGCTTCTCAGACGCGGGGAGAGGAGATGGGGGTGACGCGCGGAGCCACCCGTCGACTTCTGGGCCGGCGCTGCGTGAGCGCTGTTGCGGTGCTTCGCCTCGCCCTCGCCGCCGGTGCCGGTGCCACTCTCTGCAGTCGCGGTTTGTGCGAGAGGTGAGGTGGAGCTCGGGGTGCGACGCAGGGCCAGCTGGGCGAGGGGCAGAGGCCGCACGTAGGGTATGGGCAAGACCTTGGCAGGCGCCACAGCAGGCACGGCGGGTGGGCTCTGTGGAGGAGGCGCTGTCTTCGTGGCTCGCGCAGAGGCCGGCGGCTGGCCTGCGGAAGGAATAGCACCACGCGCCGACTGCGGTCGCTGTGCTGCCGGTGTCGTGGTGGCGCCGGCGGGCCGGCAGCCACGCGTCGTGCCGCTCACACCTCCACCAGCGGCTCCAGTGCGTGGCTTCTGCCCAACAGTCGGGCGGAGCAGACGGGTGAGTGGGGCAGCACCAACGCCACGCCCACGCGGGGTGTTGCCTCCTGGCTGGGCGGGCGGCTGTACTCCACCTCTGCCAGCGCCGTTGGCTCCAGTCACTGGAGCAGCGGCATGGGGAGCCGCGTTGTGCTTTCCACCGCGACGCGCCACCGGACTCGGCGGGACCGGCTCAGGGCTCTCACTCACTCTGCCTGGGCCTTCCTCTCCACCGCCAGCACCAGCAGCTGCTGCTCCGCCTCGCTTGACGCCGGTGAGAACGGTGCCACTGCGGCGGCCCTGTGGGCTGCGCTGCTGCGGATGGTGTTGTGGCGATGGCTGCGGATCGTAGGCGTTGCTGTGGGTCGCAACGGAGCTGCCGACCGACGAAGCCACCACCATGCGGGGCTGCTCCAACACGGCGGGCATCGTCCGCTCCGCCACCATGAGCGTCTTGCGGGGCGGGGTGGTTTGTTCCAGCACGTGCTGCTGCTGCTCCCGCCGCCTGCGGTCGGCCTCCTGCTGCATCCGGAAGCACTGCCCACGGCGGCGCTGGTTCATGATGGCCATGTTCACCACGTCGTCGAGGAGCCGCTCCCGCTGCTGGTCACGCGGCGTCGTGTTTTGCTGTCGTGGCGTTGTTGCCGGCGGGTTCGCCTTGCCGCCTCCCAATGCGTGCTGCGGTGAGGGCGGAGGTTGGGTCGTTGCGGTGGCCGCCGTCGTGGTTGACCGAGACCCATCGCGTGGGGTGCGCGCGTCGCTGTTCGGCCCGCGACCGCTGCGGGGCGACGGCGGCTTGCGAGAGCTTGAGTTACCACCACCGCCACTGCCGCTCTTCGGGCTGCCCGCCGCGGAGGCTCGTCGGCTCTGCATCAGGTACGCACTCGGCTTCACCTGAATGGGAGCTCCCTGCGCGGGGATGTCGTAGTACGCGTCCTCGTCCTCTGCAGACGACTTGGGTGTGAAGGCGGTACGTCGCGCCGAGTGCGCCGCCGGAGTTGGCCGTGGCGGCAGCGGGGCGTTCTTGCGCCGCTGCTTGTTCACCAGCATCTGCTCGTTGCGCAGGGCGGCTTGGTGGTAGGCCATCTTGTCCTTCAGCGTCATGCTGCGTGTTGTGTCGGTGGCAGATTGCGCTGTGCGGCCAGTGCGTGTGCCACCGCGACCAGATGCACCGCCGCCGCCGGGACTCTTCGTTGGAGCCGTTGTGGGGGCCGCCATGAGATCGGCCGGATCGAGCTGCGCGTCTGCTGCGATGCCAAAGCTCCTGCGCGAGGCTGCAGCGGTGCTTTTTGTCTGCGCACCCGCTGCGTCGCCGTCGCCGGCCGCCTCACCCGGCTGGCCACTGCTGGAGCCCGCCCCTGCCGTCGTCGCCGCCGCTCTCTCTGCTGCCTGTCGAGTGAGAAAGGTGCGAATGCGGTCCACCGTGGCGTTGATCGCGTCCTCCACCTGCACCGCTGCCAAGTAAGAGCCCTCGGCAGAGGTAGAGATGCGGAGCTGCGCGAAGGAGGAGTGCAAAATCCACTCCAGGTCTCCCATGAACGCCTCCACATCGAAAGAGCTGCTACCCGCAGCAGCAGACGCAGACGCAGCAGACGCAGACGCATTTGTGTCGTCGCTGAGCAGCAGCCAATCACTCACCACCCACCGCGACGGCTGCCGGGCCTCGGAGGCGCCGTCCCGCACAATAAGCAGCTGCTTGATGGCGTCGGAGCTGAGATTGCCGTGCGGGGGCAGGTCGGCGCTGGCGTACCCATAGGCCTCCACCGCATTCAGAATCTCGAGAAAGACCCGCTCCTCCATCACGCCCCAACCGGAGCGGATGATGTCGCCAAGCGAGAGCCCTGCGAAGGCATCGACACTGGCGACGTACGTGTCTCCAGTGGAGGGCTGCTCCTGGATATATACGTCGATCGGCAGCGCCACCGAGGGCGGGGCGACGCCTTGCACGGTGGCAGAGAGCAGCGCGTCGATGCGAGCCTGCTGCCGTCGAATGCGCTGCAGGTTTGCGGAGGAGAGCTGCTGTGCCAGAGGAGCGCCGCTGCTTGTCGCGGTGTCCGTTGCATCACAAACCAGCTCGAGCTTGCGGCTGCGGACTTCGTAGGCAGCACCCGACATCTTGTCCTCCGCACAGAAGCGGGGCCCATTACGGCTCTCATCCGCCTCACTCACGCAGCTGCGCACCGTGAGCAGGGGGAAGAGGTCGTGGTCGATGCTGCTGGGTGTCTTCAACGAACTCTTCAGCATTTTGGGTTTGTCGGTGGCGCTGTGTGGTCCAAGACTCTAGGATAACAATAACAATCCAAAACAAAGTGTAAAGCAACACGGATAAGGAAACATACAAAAAAAAAAGCTGAGTGAAGGGAAATCAGTACAGATGTCTACGCGGCCGCCGTGCTGTAAAACGTGGAGTATGGTGGTCGCACCGCCTCTCTCTGGAACGATGCTCTATTGTGAGTGTGTGTGTGTGTGTGCAACGTTTCTTACTTATAAACGCTCCAGAAAAGAAAAAGTTTCGAAGGGGCAGGGTTCCTTAGGTTGTACCACGTGTACGTCGTGGACACACCTCTACAGAAGAAAAAAGAAAAAAGATGACGCAGGCGACAGCGGCTTGACGCGTCGGCGCCTAATATATACTCTACGTGTTGCGGAGTCAGCGAGTGTGTCTGCGTGACTGCTATTGAGGGTTTTTTTTTTGCTCACGTTGAGCAGACTTCGTTCGACACTGTATGCTCAGGCACAAGACGCAGATGGAAAATTAATGGCAACACAAAAGGTGTTGTCATTGTTTACCGGTTTCAAAAAAAAAAAAAGGACGAAAAAAGAGGGGGAGTGTATTTCAAGTTGAAAAGAGAAAAAAATAAGATAGTCGAGAAGATGGCACATAGCCCAAACAGGAGAGTGTCGCCACGTACTATAGACGATTTGCAAACGCTGCAATACACATGAAAAAGTCGGGAGTGCGTTGAAAACACCTCCCGCAAGTTCGATGAATGAAGGGAGGCAGCACACATACGGGCACCAGGGAAGCGCACAAGACTCGGCTTTGAGCTTCCCTTTTCCACCGTCCCTTTTTCGCGCGTCTAAATGTCCTCCAAAGAAAAAGCAATACAAGATTTTACAGCACTCGTGCACAGAGGAGAAGCAGCGAGTGTTCTTGAGCAAAGCTTTCTCTCCTTACTTTTGTTGTTGTCCTTGTTGAGTTCGCAAAGTTCTCTACAAAGCTGGCATCATATGCATATGTGTTATTTTTTTTTTTGGTGACGACGTTGATCCCTCATGTTCTCCTCTTCTCCCCACTTTCAGCTTGTCATCATTTTCTCTACTCGTTCCTTAAGAAGCACATGAGAGCGCCTGCTGCCGAAAGGACGCGTACGTGCGTTGCCTCTCGCTCGCAAGAGGACGTCTCCTACTCTGGGCGTGCACAACCATGCACTCCTGTCACGTATGAAGCTGCTCAGTGTTTTTGGATGAAGGGGGAAATAGGAGATGGAGAGAGCAAGAGAAGAGAGAAGAGAGGCCCGAAATAGCTGTGAATGTGCAACAAAAGCCAAACGAGGAAGTAAGAGGTACGATCAGAGATGACGTACGACGTCGAGGCGCGAAGAGAGCACCAAATGCGCAATAGGCGGTAGCTATACAACGGGGGTCAAAAAGGCAAACAAGACAAGAAAAAAGGGGGTAAAAGAAAAAGCGTCAGTTGAAATTCGGAAGTCAAAAGCGCAAAGAGAGGAAAAAAAGAAAGGCGAAACAACAAGCAATAAAGGAGGAAAAAAAAAAAAGAAGAGCACACTTTGATGTTTGTTTTGGCTGTAATTTTTTCTTTTGTGGATTGCAAGTTCACCACCAGTAAGGAGGGGTGAAGAAAGGCTGAACCGGAACCCTCCCACACACACAAACAAACAAGAGGGAGTGGAAGACTGCGTCAAACATCTGCTGCGTTGGTATCCAGAAAGAGCACACACACACATACTCATGGAAAGAAAAAAAAAAGAACCTGCGCGCATACACACAGACGCCACCGTAAACAAGCCCTCTTTCAAAGAGACCTTTACCTTCTTTCGAACCTTCGAGTTGCGAGCAGATCAGCATCATGCAACGCAAATGGAAGCCGAACACCAAAAGAAATAAAGAACAGGTAAAGGTTCACGTTCTAGAAGCACAGGCAGGTAACTTGCACACGACACGAAGACAAAAAGAGATGATATCAGCTGAGAGAAAAAAAAGGGAGGTAGAAGGGGGAGGAAACATAAAATGTACACTCTAAGCGGGAAAAAAAAACGGGGGAAAAGAGGATTCAACGGCTGAAGAGCCACCTGCGTATATATGTATACAATCAATCCCATACCCACACACACACGAAAAAAAAAACATTGAAGGGTAGCGACGCGTGCACCAGAGCGCTTTCGCAAAAAAGGCGCCACCCGAGAAGATATTCGCGTCAGCGGGTGAAAAAAGAAAAAAAAAAAGCGATCACAAATAAAAAGAAGAAAAGAGAAACTAACGAATCTAGAAAGCAAAAAGACGCACTTTACGTATAGGTGCGTCTTGAGATGGCCGACGTATTTGTTATCCCTCCATTGCCATCGCTCGACGCAGAGGCGAACCTCTGCAACTGCAAACAAGGCCCCAGCAGCCACACAAGCACAAAAACAGACGGCGAACACTACGCCACGTCGGAGCTCAGCGTCATCGACACCGGCACGCACCGCAGCTTGCGCTCGGGATTGATCGGCGCAACAGACACTAAATCCAGCAAAGCCGGCCGCGCCGCCGGCAGCACCGTGCAGTTCGCCTCGTGCGTGCTGGCTGCCAGTGCGGGAACGTCCTTGCCGCTCGCGTTGGCGCCTGACCTCGCCGCCACCGGTTCGTCCAGCTCGGGACGTCCCATTACCCGAGACATGAGCTGTGCCTCACCGTCCGCGGCGTTGCACGCGCACTCTTGCCGCCGGCTCGTGGCGGTGTAGGATATCGTCTTTGCCACCTCGATGCAGCCCACATAGTTGGGCAGGTAGTAGACGGTGTGGTGCGGTGGCGGATGCCCAGCGGCGTCTGGCGGCACTAATGCGTTCAAATCAACAGGGGTGAAGTAGGCACTCACGTAGCTGTACAGTTGCGAGAGCAGCTCACACGAAAAGGTGGCCCGGTCCTCCGTCTTGAAGTCGGCCGTCAGGACGTCGTAGACGACCTTGAGATCATCCAGTCTATTGCTCTTCAGCGCCTCGGTGCAGAGTGGGTAGACACCGAGGCGCTGCAGCGCGGTCTCGACGTAGACGGGTGGTGACGGGGACGGGTTGCGCGAGCTGTGCAGCGGCGCCGTCGCGTTGTGCCCCTCCCTCTCCTTCGCGGCGAACTCCTTCTCCGCCGACCCACGCGAGCCGGTGCTGCCGACGCCGCGGCGGTTCGACTCGCCCAGGCGCCGCTTCGCGCAGAGCCGTCGGTGCGTCGTGACAACCATCAGAAAAAGACGCACCGCCATGGCTGCCATCTCCAGCGGCAAGATGTTCAGCGTCACCGCACCCTTCGACAAGATGAGGGAGCGGACGTGGTCGAGGGCGGTGCGGTGCTTCTGCTCCAAATGCCGGTAGAGGCTCGCCCGCTGGCCGCACTCGGTGCTGCAGTACAGCGCGCCTTCATCGGGCTCCGCACACACCGGGGACGACGGCCCAGGGGACACAACGCTGGTGGGTGACAGGTGCGCCGCGTCCCCGCAGCATGGCGAGGTCGCCGGGTCTGCCGCGGTGGTCAACGCCCGGAAGCACACGATGCAGCGGTGCGCGGGCTCGCGTGGCGCAAACACCGAGTGCGTCGCCACGATGGGCGTCGTTTCTTTGCACATCGTCACTCCCGCTGCGGTCGCGGTGCCGACACGGAGTCGCTTGCGGTAGAAGCTGTCTAAGATAAGGTAGCAGCCCGCATGCTCGGCCTTGAGCCGTGACTGAAGCGTGTGCATGTAGCTGTTCAACTCCTTGATGCGCTCCAGCTCGGAGCTGTAGGGCAGCATAATGTAGGCGTGTGCGATGGCGGCGGCGGCCTCCGTGAACTGGCCAAGCCCGCAGTGCGCGCGAGCGACGCTGAGGTGGCTGCGCACCCACTGCGGCTCCAAGTGCACGGTGGTGCGTGCATCCTCCAGCGCTTCGGTGTATCGCTCGAGGAAGACGAAGATACGCGAGCGCAGCACTAAGGCGTCCACGAGCGACGTGCAGCTCTCCCTGGAGGTGGTGCTATCATCCGCGGCAGCGGCAGCGGCGCCACTGGTGCTGAGTCCACTCTCCGCGATGAAGGTGCTCACAGCTGCCAGCGCCTTGTCATAGCTGCCCTGGAAAAACAAATCCTGCGCGGACTCGAGTGCTGAGCCGCGCAGCTTCTCAAAGTCGTAGGCGGGCACCGCCTCGTACAGATACCGCGTCACCACCACCGCCTGTCCAGCTGGTAGCACCTGCCCGCGACCCACGGCGCGAGGACCCAGCATACCATAAGCCCCTGACCCGAGGCCGTACGACTCGCCGTGCCGCGGTGAGCTCTCATACGGCTCCACCGGCTCCAGCGAGAGGCAGGAGGTCGGCACGCACAGCGCAAAGTGCAAATCGGCTGCTTGGTTGTCGAAGTGGACGAGAGTCATGAGCCCCGTGTGCCGCACCACCGTCCCGCTCAGCCGGCCGTTGCACACGGGCGGGTAGGCGGCACTAAAGTAGCAGTTTAGCTGCGTCGCCACGTCGTCCTCGTCGACGACCCACACGGTGGCGCCGATCGGCAGCTGGCTCTGCGCCAGGCACGGCATCACCGCCTTGTGCTGCAGGGAGGTGAGGTCAAAAATCGGGTCCGGCACGAAGAGCACGCCGTCCTCGTCGTCGTCGTCGTCCTCGCCGTCACCGCCGCTCGCGAGGTTGCACATTTCCAGCTGCGGCTCTCCGCCGCGGAAGGTGCCCCACGCGGAGTCGGAGGATGAGGTGGACGAGGAGGCGGTGGAGCGGGTGGCCACGCGGGCCGCCTCTGCCGCCGCCGCCTCTGCCTCGTCGTCGCTGTCGTCGAAGCCGTCGCTGTCGCACTCCACGTGCCGTCGTGCCCCGGCCTCACGTGACGCGCCACGGGGGGAGGCGAACTGCTGCAGCGCAGCACTAAAGAGGTCGGCGGAGAGGGTGGCCTTGTGGGTGCCGCAGCCGGCGCCGGGTGGCGGAACCGGACTCGAGCCTTCTGAGCCGCTGGTGTCTAAATTGTCACTCATCTGGAATGACTTGATAGGAAAGGAAAAAAAAGAAAAAAGAAGGGGGGAATTACGACACGCTCAAACGGACCAGAACGAATCAGGAATTGCGGATGAGAAATGCGTAATGTGCGGCTCTACGTGCTCTTCACTGTCTCTCTGGCAGTTCTTTTATTCGCTTCTCGTTGACGCAGAGGCTAAACGTGTGTCTTTGAGTCCTCCTATCGCAGAAGAGGAAGAAACAAAAAGAGAATCTGCCCGCCTCTGCAATCTCCTTTGTTGTCGTTCTTCTCTTCTCTAAATTGAGAAGAGGAGCGCAACACCAGCGACTTTTCCAAAGAGCGAGCGTCTGGAGGTTCGAAAAAATGAAACACAATAAAAGTGGGCCACGCACCCACCGTCAGTTTGTGAAGAGTAGAAGGGAGCGGATAGAATCGCCCGCAGTGAAAAAGCCCTAAAACACACACACCCACACAAACGAAAAGCAAAAACACGCAGATGAGGCCCAGCTCTACTTTCTTGGCAACGGTTCGTCGTCTGGGTATAGTGACGTCACCTAAACCGGTCGAAATGTAAGAAAAAAAAACGAGGATTGTACTCGAAGGGCAGCCCCCCTCAGTCGACCCTGCTCGCTCCCTCCTTCTTCCTTGAGACGCCTTGCGTTTGGGAAGAGAGAGAGAGAGAGAGCGAACGAATATATATATTTGAGAACGGGCAAAGCCTCTTTCTGTTGGGTGTGTGTGTGGAAGAGAATGAAGTATTTAAATGTAAAAGGAAAAAAAAATAACAGAAACGCACGATGTAGTGGGGGTGAGGTGGCACAAGCGCGCGAGTGGATCACACCACGCCGAGAAAATTGAAAAGAGAAAATACGGGTGTGGTTGCAATTGTGCAAAGTACCTCGTCTATCAACAAGTTGAGACCAGATTAGAAAAAAAAAACGAGAGGGAGAATGCTAAGGGATTGTTTTGGGGGAGAGTGCGGTTGAGTTCCCGCTTACGGTGAGCGCAAAAAGAAAAAGGGTAATAGATTAAGAAGAGGCAGAGAGAAGAAGAAGGAGGCAGCACAGTGAAGGGAGAAAGCGACACGGTGATCGAGAAAGCAATGATGGCCTTCAGCCACCTTTTTTCTTTCAATTAGCTCTCCAAGGTGAAGTGCTGTCAGTGACCACCTCTTCGTTGATGCGGGTGACATCGCCAAGTGCCCCCCACTTGAGTAAAACCGCCACGACCACGCATCAGGTTGTCCCTTAGATGTGAAGGAGCCTTACACGTTAATAAAAAGGCCGAAAAAAAGCGTCACTACGCGATGCTTTTGCAACAGCCTCGCGTCTGTAATCGATACTTCTTTTTTTTTTTCCTTTTCTTGTCATCGTTGCTTTCTGTCCTCTTAATGTAAATGAGAACTGAAGCCTATGTGAACACGAACACCACCATTACACACGCACACAAACAACGAAAACTCACAACTGCGGTGCAAATGGTGGCAAAGGGCTTTGCTGCACAGCCTTTGGGGGTTTGTCGGCTCCCACCTTCCGTCTCTTCACGCGACGATTGCTCGAGCGCCTTGACACGCTAACCACCAGCGATCACCGTGAAGTGGTCGGGCGGGGGCTTCACAGCGCGGAAAAAGACCTCCGGCGGACTCGGCACCACGGCATCGCATGCCGTCTTCCCTTCCGCCGCCGCTATGAAGACGAGCGCGGCAGCCACCGCTGACACCTGCAGCCCCGCCTTGTGCTGCACGTAGGCCTCCAGCAGCTCCTCCCTGTTATCCTCCAGGTTGTGGTAGAAGTTGTGGCGCTTGCGGTGGTGGTGCGTCCGCTCAAAGGTGCGCTTGTACATGAGGTAAAAGACACCAATCAGGAGCAGCACGTAGAAGCGCAAGAAGTGTTTGTTGTGCGTCGGTAAGTCGGCGCTGTCGGCTAACCTGTCCGCCGTACGCTGGAAGCTAGACTTCGCATTCATCTCCTTCTCTTTTAGGAGGGAGCGGCGGCGCAGCTCGGCGCTCATGTCCGCCTGAGCCGCAAAGGACGCGTAATGTGGCTGCTGTGCGCGTAGCAGCGGGCGATCCAGCTCCACCCAGCTCTGATCATCGCGGCTTTGATACAGGTACTTCCCATCAGGGGTGCGGCGCTCCGTTGACGGGTCGAGCGCACCCATCTTCTCCACCTCCTCGTCACTAAGAAACGGGGCCGCAGACGCCGAGCCGGCCGCCTCGCCAGCAGCCCTCTCATCGGACGTCTCCGTCGAGTAGGCCTGCTGATCCACCGTGAAGGGCGCCGCAGAGGACTGCCGCGCATCACGCCGCCGCCCCTCGGCTGTCACGCCCACCGCACCAGCTCCCCCGGCGCCGCCTCTCCCGCCGATGCCTGACGCGTCCTTCGGCCCGGGCAGGTGCAGCCGCTCGTAGCCGCCCTCTTTCAGCAACACCTTGTAGGCGTGGTTCACCTCCTCCATCTTGGCGCTGTCGCCCGCCTCAGCGTCGGGGTGGAAGACGCGGGCCAGCTCGCGATACTTCATCTTCACCTCGGCCTTGGTGGCGGTGCGGGTGAGGCCGAGCACCTTGAAGGGGTCCCGCTGCGGGAGGCGCCACCGCGTCGAGCAGCGCAGCATTGGCTATGTCAAACTAAAAAAAAAAAAAACGTTTTGTGAGACTGGTTTAGCCGCACAGTGGCGGTGAGCGATTATGCGCCTCAGCAACAATGGACGTGTAATAATAAGCACACGAAAAAAAGGCAGCTCGCTCGGTAATGTTAAACGCTTGGGCGAGAGAGCAACAGTCTTTTTTTTCTTTTTTCTTTTTCTTACAGAACGGCGCGAAAGTGCTTGAGGTGGCTTGCCAAGGTGGTTCACGTTGGACAACGAGCAGAAGACCAAAAGCACTACTTTCTCTGGAATTCTTTTTGTGGGTGTCTTCTTCTCTCCTCTATTTGCCTCAAATACACCTTTCAATTTCGCTTCGTAGGCGCCAATCTCCACACCACGACTGCCAGTACTGCGAGTAAGAGATAGAAAGGCCGAGAAAGACAAGTGGTGATCGAGTGAGCGACGCGCGCAAAACAGAAAAGATATACCAAAAAAAAAAGGCCAGCATGTACAGCAGAACCGTAGCGATGCCGCAACAGACAACGAGAATAGAGAGAGAAGGAGCAGTGATGTACGAGGCGATCGATCAGTATGCTGGTCATCACGCCAGCAGCAATGACGCATCGTGAGGTTTAAAGACCGGACAAGCTTCTGCAACTGTACACGCCAACGCGTTATAAGGCAGAGACAACCCAATCGCTTTTCCACGCGCCGGTCATCCGAGTCACTCACGGATACCTCACCACATGAATGTGCACAACAGTGAAAGCAAGCGTGCACCGGCGACGAGCCGAGATCCGAAACTCACCAAGACTACTACTCCTTGCGTTTCTCTTTGTCTCTTGTTTCACAAATAATAATTCTCAGTGGTACTGCACTCATGAGGTGAGCACCCACGCGACACCAAAGCACACAATAACGAAGCCATCTGTGAAAGACAAAGTGAAGAACAAAAGAGAAAAACGAAAAAGGCGCACACGGTGCCAGTCACGCAAACGATGACTTTTTTTCCTCGCACGAGGTAAAAAAGAGACAAAATGGGATACGCTTCATTGACAGCAACTCTTTATTTATTGTTGATGCATCGCTGAGGCTGTAAGGTAATGTCCTGAAGAAAAAAAAAAGAGACTGGACACGTTTAAGTAGAACTCGCTCCTGCGACAAGCAACAAACACAGCCTGTGATAAACAGTGCACTGGCCTAGCAATACCCATTGTCACCCCTTACTTCTTTGAACTGTTCGCCGCGGCCGCCTGCTCATACTCGGTGCGACCACCCTCCATCACCGCCTTCTGCAACACATCCGCCGCCGTCTTCACATCCTCCATGGACGCATTCGGGTTTGCCAGCACCCTGCGCATGTCTGCCGCGAGCTTCTTGATGCTGTCCTTCTGCGCAGCGTCCACGTACTTCCACTCGCCAAGCTGCTTCTCTGCAATGCTAATCTGCTGATCTGCGTTGTTGCGGGCCTCGGACAGCTGGCGCTTCGCACGATCCGACTCCGCGTGCGTCGCCGCATCGCGCACCATCCGCTCAATGTCACTCTCGCTAAGCCCGCCGTTCGCCGACACCACAATACCCTGACGACGGCCCGTCGCCTTGTCCTGCGCCGTCACGTGGCAGATGCCACTCGCGTCAATGTCGAAGGTCACCTCCACCTTTGGCACGCCGCGCGGCGCATAGGGAAGGCCGGTGAGGTCGAACTGCCCCATAAGTTGGTTCTTCGACGCAATCTCCCGCTCTCCTTGGTAGACCTGGAAAGTAATGGACGTCTGGCCGTCGTCCACGGTGGTGAAGGTGTGGCTCTTCTTGCACGGGATCGTCGTGTTCTTCGGGATAATTGGCACAAAGACGTCGCCCACCACGCCAGTGCCCAGCGACAGCGGCGTCACGTCCACCAAGATGAGTCCCTTCACGGCACCCCGCACCACACCGCCCAAGGTCGCAGCACCCAGCGCAACCGCCTCGTCCGGGTTCACGCCGCGGAAGGGCTCCTTCTTAAAGAAGGTCTTCACCGTCTCGATCACTTTCGGCATGCGCGTCATCCCGCCCACAAGCACCACGTCGCTAATCTCCTCAAGACCAACATCGGCGTCGCGAATCACCTGCTTGCACGGAACCAATGAACGCTCAATGAGTGGGGCGACAACCGTCTCAAACTGCGCGCGAGTCAGCTTCATCTCAACATGTGCCGGACCATCGGGACCACTCACGCTGATGAACGGCAAGTTGATCTCCGTCTCCATCGCAGACGACAGCTCGCACTTCGCCTTCTCCGCAGCCTCGCGCACGCGCTGCAGCGCCATCCGCTCCTTGCTCAGGTCGATCCCGCTCGTCTTGCGGAATTCTTGAACAATATAGTTCGATAGAGCAAGATCAAAGTCTTCACCGCCAAGATGTGTGTCGCCGTTCGTCGCCTTCACCTCGAACACGCCGCCAGCGATCTCAAGCACCGAGATATCGAACGTGCCGCCGCCAAGGTCGTACACCGCGATCAAGCTGTCCTTCGTCTTGTCCATGCCGTACGCAAGCGCCGCAGCGGTCGGCTCGTTTACCACGCGATGGACTTTGAGTCCGGCAATCGTGCCCGCGTCTTTCGTCGCCTGGCGCTGCGCGTCGTTGAAGTACGCGGGGCACGTCACCACCGCGTTGCTCACCTTGTGACCCAGGAAGTTCTCCGCCGTCTCCTTCATCTTCTCCAGCACGAACGCACCCACCTGCGACGGCGAGTACTGCTTCCCGTTCCCGTCCTGCACCCACGCGTCGCCGTTCGCCGCACGCACGATCTTGTACGGCACGTTCTTGATGTCCGTCTGGATGTGCTCGTCCTCGAAGCGGCGGCCGATCAGGCGCTTCACCGCGTAGAACGTCGACAGCGGATTGGTCACAGCTTGGCGCTTCGCAGCGAGACCGACCAACTTTTCGCTGCCCTTGAACGCAACCACTGACGGCGTCGTCCGAGCACCCTCAGAGTTTTCAAGAACACGGGGCTTCTCGCCATCCATCGTCGCCACGCAGCTGTACGTCGTGCCAAGGTCCACACCAATGACAACACCATTCACGTCATTCGAAGCACAACGCACCAGGCACGCGGCAGACGCCGCAGCCGTTCCGCAGACGCGACGAGCAAACATGTTGGTGTACTGGGGAGTAATAGATGAACCAAAGATCTGTTGTGGGTGTGACGTAATTCTTAGTTTATCG
This sequence comes from Crithidia fasciculata, assembly GCA_000331325.2. Taxonomy (NCBI): domain Eukaryota; phylum Euglenozoa; class Kinetoplastea; order Trypanosomatida; family Trypanosomatidae; genus Crithidia; species Crithidia fasciculata. The sequence continues at coordinate 1,233,097 of CM003433.1, forward strand.
AACAATTACACGTTAAAGAGAAAGAGAGACGTTGTCTGGGTGTCAACTACGCAAAAATTTGTTTCGCTCTGTGCGCGACGCAGCGTTTCGGGGTGCGGCAGCAGTAGGAAAGTTCCAAAGAGGCGTGAACTAAACGAAGATCCACAAGTGAAGGATGCGCAGCGTATCAGAGAGAGGAAAGAGAAAGTGAGGTGACAATTGTACAGCGGAGCTATTTAATCAACAAAGAACATGTGAAGTATTGCCGAAGATAATAGGCTGCATAAAAACAGATTCACTAAGAAGGGAGAGAAGCTCCTTCGCATCAAACCGTTAGATCTTTTTAAGGTGAAAACACTCCCACAACACCTTCTTTAAAAAAGTACTATGCTCATCGATCCTTGTGCTATGTAAAAAAGCAGAGAACAAAGAGATATCCCACTGCTTATGAGTCCGCGCGAGCACTTCACTTAAGGACATCTGTACTGGTGAAAGCAACAGAGGGAGACCAGTTTCACCAAGCCACATACCGGCGTCGTGCACTGATTGCATTTCCGTTGCCGGTGACGCGAGAAAAAAGCACAGTAGCGGCTGAAGTGTCACGATAGCCTCGTCGTCATCCCACAATCTGCGCTCCGCAAAGCACAGGTGCATTTACCAACCTGAAATTAGACTTTTTTTACGTTTTGTCCTTGGAACGAAAACATTCTCAACAAATAGGAACAACTCAGACAACGCCCGTCAGTCCTCACAGGCAAAAGAAAAAAAACAGTCTGAAATAAACAACCTCAAAAAGAAAAACAGAGAAATTGAATAAATCCACAGCTATCAACAAACAAATTAAAAATCCAGTGAAAACACCGTTAAAATCTTAAGTTTCTTACCTTTGAAAGAATGTGAGGACAGCAAAAACGATAGCGCACCATCTCTCCCATCACACAGCTTCTCTTTCATTTTCTCATGCATGAAATCCAAAAAACAACTACGCGCGCAGCTAAAAAAAAAATAGAACGTACGTTAGATTAACTCAACCTTACTTCTTCTCCTCGCCCTGCTGCTGCTGCTGCTGCTGCTCACCCTGCTGCTGCTGCTGCTGCTGCTCGCCGGAGTTGCCGCTGCTGCTGCCGCTGTTCGCCGCAGCCGCCTGCTGGTACTCCGTGCGGCCGCACTCCATCACAGCCTTCTGCAGCTTGTCCGTCGCGCCGGACAGGTCGTCCTTCGACACGTTCGGGTTCTCCATCACCTTGCGCAGCTCCGCAACCAGCGTCTTCACGTTCTCCTTCTCCGCGTCGCTCACGTACTTCCACTCGCCAAGCTGCTTCTCCGCCGTCGTCAGCTGCGTCTCCGCGTTGTTGCGCACCTCCACAAGCTCGCGCTTCACGCGGTCCGTCTCCGCGTGCGCCTCCGAGTCGCGGATCATCTGCTCGATCTGCTCCTTCGACAGCCCGCCGTTCGCAGTGATCGTGATGTTCTGCGTCTTGCCCGTCGCCTTGTCCTTCGCCGTCACGTGGCAGATGCCGTTCGCGTCGATGTCGAAGGTCACCTCCACCTGCGGCACGCCGCGCGGCGCCGGCGGGATGCCCACCAGGTCGAACTGCCCCATCATCTGGTTGTCCGCAGCCATCTCGCGCTCGCCCTGGAACACCTTGATCCCCACCTGCGTCTGGTTGTCCGCAGCCGTCGAGAACGTCTGGCTCTTCTTCGTCGGGATCGTCGTGTTCTTCGGGATCATGCGCGTGAACACGCCGCCCAGCGTCTCGATGCCCAGCGACAGCGGCGTCACGTCCAGCAGCACCAGGCCCTTCACGTCGCCGCGCAGCACGCCGCCCAGCGTCGCAGCACCCAGCGCAACCGCCTCGTCCGGGTTCACGCCGCGGAACGGCTCGCGGCCAAAGAACGTCTTCACCGTCTCGATCACCTTCGGCATCCGCGTCATCCCGCCCACAAGCACCACGTCGTTGATCTCCTTCAGCTCCACGCCCGCGTCCTTCATGCACTGCTTGCACGGCGCAGTCGACCGCGTGATCAGCTTCTCCGTGATGCCCTCGAACTTGCTGCGGCTGATGTGCATCTGGATGTGCTGCGCGCCGTCCGCGTTCGCAGTGATGAACGGCAGGTTGATCTCCGTCTCCATCGCAGACGACAGCTCGCACTTCGCCTTCTCCGCGGCCTCGCGCACGCGCTGCAGCGCCATCCGCTCCTTGCTCAGGTCGATCCCGCTCGTCTTGCGGAACTCCTCCAGGATGTAGTCCGACAGCGTCAAGTCGAAGTCCTCGCCGCCAAGGTGCGTGTCGCCGTTCGTCGCCTTCACCTCGAACACGCCGCCAGCGATCTCAAGCACCGAGATATCGAACGTGCCGCCGCCAAGGTCGTACACCGCGATCAGGCTGTCCTTCGTCTTGTCCATGCCGTACGCAAGCGCCGCAGCGGTCGGCTCGTTCACCACACGGATCACGTTCAGGCCAGCGATCGTGCCCGCGTCCTTCGTCGCCTGGCGCTGCGCGTCGTTGAAGTACGCGGGGCACGTCACCACCGCGTTGCTCACCTTGTGGCCCAGGAAGTTCTCCGCCGTCTCCTTCATCTTCTCCAGCACGAACGCACCCACCTGCGACGGCGAGTACTGCTTCCCGTTCCCGTCCTGCACCCACGCGTCGCCGTTCGCCGCGCGCACGATCTTGTACGGCACGTTCTTGATGTCCGTCTGGATGTGCTCGTCCTCGAAGCGGCGGCCGATCAGGCGCTTCACCGCGTAGAACGTCGACAGCGGGTTCGTGATGGCCTGGCGCTTCGCAGCGAGGCCCACAAGCTTCTCGTTGCCCTTGAACGCAACCACCGACGGCGTCGTGCGGAAGCCCTCCGTGTTCTCCAGCACGCGCGCCTTCTCGCCGTCCATCGTCGCCACGCAGCTGTACGTCGTGCCAAGGTCCACGCCGATCACGTCGCCCTGCACCTTGTCCGAGGCGCAGCGCACCAGACACGCGGCAGACGCCGCAGCCGTTCCGCAGACGCGACGAGCAAACATGGTTGTCTTTCGAGGAAAAGAAAAACTTAAAGCTTATTTAGTAGTTTGAAAGAAGCGAGCAATCGTGTATGTGAATAGGATTCTAACCAGGAGGGAAGATTTGGAAAAGATAAACGTGTGTTGGCAGGAACAAACGGAGAAACGTGTTAAAGGTTTAAAGAGCACAATTGTGAGGTTTTTGTTTTTGCAAGAAGTAGAACAGGAGAAGCGAATACTCGACAGAGACCGTGAAAGTACAGCAAGGTGTACTCAAGTCCTCGTGCATTACTGGCAGTCATCTATTTGAACGGGAAAAAAAAATGTATGACATGCAGCAGTAGGTAGCGAGGTTTGTTCACGAATACGTACTCCGCTGCTTGCTTGCGAAGGAGACATGTCAAATGCTTGACACAAAGAAGTCCCGTTGCTGCACCAAGAACCTCAAAAACAGCGCTCTTGAAAGGTTTTTTTTTTTTTGCGCAGTGCCATGCACCTCAGGTCAAGTTAATCTGGAGAGCAGGACGTTACCTTGGCAAAAATGATCACGCACCGAAATAGATTTTCAGAATGCGCGAACTCAAAAACGTCGATGAGGCTCACGACCTCCCGTGCGTTCCGTACGTTATGAGTGCACGCAGCTTGTGATTTATCCTCTTTTCTTTTTTTCTTTTTTTGCTTAGATGTGCACGTGTGCAAATAGGTCAGTGTGAGTATTTCAGAAGATCCCTCGTAGTAGAAAAAGCAGTCAGATAATAAGTTGTACTTGCTAGTTCGCTTTTTCGTAAAAGTGAAGCAAAAGGAGCATCATTCTGGTGAGGCAATGTGAATGCACTTACTTTCTTTATTCTTTCAGTTCATCACCAGTGCAGTAGTGCCAGCAACGAAAATGAGGAGATAAGAAAAAAAAAGTAAGTGTTATTTCAGGAATGCAAAACACAAAAAAAACTGTCGTGATTGAAGTACAGTAGACGGCGCAACAGCGTAAAAGGAAAAATCTGAAAACAAAACAAAAAAAGAAGTCGAGGGAGTGCCCCTTGACTGCACTGGTTTTTTTTTTGCTTGCTTCTTGATAACTATACGCCGCATCATCTTCTCTGGCCTTCATTGTGTTTGACAGCTGCTCGGCATCATCAAAATGAAAAGAAAGAGAAAGCAAGGGACAACCACAGGAGAAATAGACCCAATGAGCTCGCACAAACATACGCACACGAAAAAAAAAAATGTTATGTGTCATTCACTCCATGACCAGAAAGAAAACAAAACTACAAAAATAAAAAGAACAAAACACAAAAAAAGAAAAAACAATAAATATAGTTATCAGACGTAACGCAAAAGACTACCGCAAGCAACAACACCAACAGAGAACAAAAAAAGCGAGCACATTAGCAAGCACAAAACGACGAGGGAGAATAAGGGAAAGATGGCCAACTTTGAATCCTGCAAAGACAGGAGGGGCCGCACAAACAGCCACCACACACCCCACGCAAAAAAAAAAAAAGGCCTTTTCTTATACGGGAGTATAGTAACACGGAGAGACAAGGAGTAAAGAGAACACCCCAACAATTATAAGATACTCTGTGACCATTAGTGAGAACGTATTTCTTCTGCTGAGACCTTAAAACAAAAAAAAGATGTGGGTCTCCGGAACGCGTGAAAAGAACGACAAGAAAGCCTACCGCCATCACACCCATCGCCGCAAACCTACGCAATATTCTTTGTTTAAGAACCTCAAGCCAAAGAAGATTAAGAAACAAAACTAAGCCATGAGTTTAAATCTGTTTCCTTCACAACTGTCACAAGAGCGCATTAATTAGTGGAGCTCTGATTTACTTCTTCTCCTCGCCCTGCTGCTGCTGCTGCTGCTGCTCACCCTGCTGCTGCTGCTGCTGCTCGCCGGAGTTGCCGCTGCTGCTGCCGCTGTTCGCCGCAGCCGCCTGCTGGTACTCCGTGCGGCCGCACTCCATCACAGCCTTCTGCAGCTTGTCCGTCGCGCCGGACAGGTCGTCCTTCGACACGTTCGGGTTCTCCATCACCTTGCGCAGCTCCGCAACCAGCGTCTTCACGTTCTCCTTCTCCGCGTCGCTCACGTACTTCCACTCGCCAAGCTGCTTCTCCGCCGTCGTCAGCTGCGTCTCCGCGTTGTTGCGCACCTCCACAAGCTCGCGCTTCACGCGGTCCGTCTCCGCGTGCGCCTCCGAGTCGCGGATCATCTGCTCGATCTGCTCCTTCGACAGCCCGCCGTTCGCAGTGATCGTGATGTTCTGCGTCTTGCCCGTCGCCTTGTCCTTCGCCGTCACGTGGCAGATGCCGTTCGCGTCGATGTCGAAGGTCACCTCCACCTGCGGCACGCCGCGCGGCGCCGGCGGGATGCCCACCAGGTCGAACTGCCCCATCATCTGGTTGTCCGCAGCCATCTCGCGCTCGCCCTGGAACACCTTGATCCCCACCTGCGTCTGGTTGTCCGCAGCCGTCGAGAACGTCTGGCTCTTCTTCGTCGGGATCGTCGTGTTCTTCGGGATCATGCGCGTGAACACGCCGCCCAGCGTCTCGATGCCCAGCGACAGCGGCGTCACGTCCAGCAGCACCAGGCCCTTCACGTCGCCGCGCAGCACGCCGCCCAGCGTCGCAGCACCAAGCGCAACCGCCTCGTCCGGGTTCACGCCGCGGAACGGCTCGCGGCCAAAGAACGTCTTCACCGTCTCGATCACCTTCGGCATCCGCGTCATCCCGCCCACAAGCACCACGTCGTTGATCTCCTTCAGCTCCACGCCCGCGTCCTTCATGCACTGCTTGCACGGCGCAGTCGACCGCGTGATCAGCTTCTCCGTGATGCCCTCGAACTTGCTGCGGCTGATGTGCATCTGGATGTGCTGCGCGCCGTCCGCGTTCGCCAGTGATGAACGGCAGGTTGATCTCCGTCTCCATCGCAGACGACAGCTCGCACTTCGCCTTCTCCGCAGCCTCGCGCACGCGCTGCAGCGCCATCCGCTCCTTGCTCAGGTCGATCCCGCTCGTCTTGCGGAACTCCTCCAGGATGTAGTCCGACAGCGTCAGGTCGAAGTCCTCGCCGCCAAGGTGCGTGTCGCCGTTCGTCGCCTTCACCTCGAACACGCCGCCAGCGATCTCAAGCACCGAGATATCGAACGTGCCGCCGCCAAGGTCGTACACCGCGATCAGGCTGTCCTTTGTCTTGTCCATGCCGTACGCAAGCGCCGCAGCCGTCGGCTCGTTCACCACACGGATCACGTTCAGGCCAGCGATCGTGCCCGCGTCCTTCGTCGCCTGGCGCTGCGCGTCGTTGAAGTAGGCGGGGCACGTCACCACCGCGTTGCTCACCTTGTGGCCCAGGAAGTTCTCCGCCGTCTCCTTCATCTTCTCCAGCACGAACGCACCCACCTGCGACGGCGAGTACTGCTTCCCGTTCCCGTCCTGCACCCACGCGTCGCCGTTCGCCGCGCGCACGATCTTGTACGGCACGTTCTTGATGTCCGTCTGGATGTGCTCGTCCTCGAAGCGGCGGCCGATCAGGCGCTTCACCGCGTAGAACGTCGACAGCGGGTTCGTGATGGCCTGGCGCTTCGCAGCGAGGCCCACAAGCTTCTCGTTGCCCTTGAACGCAACCACCGACGGCGTCGTGCGGAAGCCCTCCGTGTTCTCCAGCACGCGCGCCTTCTCGCCGTCCATCGTCGCCACGCAGCTGTACGTCGTGCCAAGGTCCACGCCGATCACGTCGCCCTGCACCTTGTCCGAGGCGCAGCGCACCAGGCACGCGGCAGACGCCGCAGCCGTTCCGCAGACGCGACGAGCGAACATTGTCGTTTTCAAGTGTATTTTTTTTTGTTACAGCGAGCTGGTGGTTAGGAAGTAACGCGCTGGTTGTAAATATAAAAAAGCAAAAAGGAAGATCGTTATCTTTTTTTGTTGTTGTTGTTGTTTTAGAAGAACGACTTCAGCTTTACTTTTCGTTTGCCGGTTTAATTATCTGTAAAAAGATGGTATTGGGTGTGCGGGTATGTGTGTGACGAAGAAGCGAAACGAGAAAGCTATCAGATAGAGGTGGGTTGACTGTGAATAGAAATAATGGTTAGAGAGCGGCGTGAGCGTTTAATTAGGAACTGGGGAGATCAAGCGTGAAATATGGCGGTGGCAGTGAGATGGCCGAAGCGATCGTGGTGAAAGAAGTGCGGTTGGAGAGAGAGAGAGAGAGAGAGAAAAAAAAAGAGAAGAGTTGACAGGAGAGGCCGTCAAATACCCTGGCGGGCGTCGAGTAGAGCCGCAGTCAGAAGGGCACTGATGCGTGGAGGTGCCAGTAGTCGCAGCATATATAACAAAACCTCATTAAATAGATGTTGTCTTCACAGCATCCACAATTTTCTATCAGCCGCTCGATTAAGAAGTGTGAGTCGAAAGGCGGCAGAAGGAGTTTCGCGAAGTGCTTCACGGCGTCTTCCTGTCAATTTTCATAATTCTCCATTCTTCGCGTGTCGGGTGCGGCACGCAATTGATGAATTCTAGTCCTGGGCTTTTGTACTTTGTTCAAGCGCCAGTAGCGTTTTTTGTGCTTGTTGGTTATTTTTTTTTTTTTTGAGTGAACAATACCTAAAAGCACTGCGGTTCTTCGTCGTGTTTCTAGTGCAGATAAGCGTTTCTTGGAAAATGTGAGTGGGTTACGGGACACATAGCTGCACGTTGCATATTCTTTTTTTTTCTCCTCTGCATTTTTGACTTTCTTGTTTCCCTGTTGAGAGTAAAAATGCATGATGCGTTATCAAGGCACAACCAGGAAAGGACAAAGGAAGGAATAGTTGCGGGCAGTTGAGCCAACTCGTTTCGATGTAGAGAGTGCGCTCCGCAGAAGCCACGAAAGTGTCGCGGAAAGACATCTGGAATCCTTCGCGCTTGACCGCAAAGAAAAGAAAAATAATAATAATAACAGAAACATATTACTCACAAGTAATAAAACGAGACACATACGAACAAAAAGATTGAAGTGCAGTGCGAGGCTGTGGTGGGAAAGTTAAAGGAGCCCAGGTAAGAAAGTGCAATGTTAGTGGAAACCGTCAGTGACCAAAAGCGGCGTCGCACAGATGTGAAATGTAAGGTAGAAAAAAAAAGCGCGTCGTTTTTTTTTTTGTTATTCAATCTTCTTTGTGGCATTGAATAAAGGTGGAATCTTTTTCGATAAAAATGAGATGGAACTCATGTGCCAGCAGCAGACCACTGTTTCCTTTTCCCACCGCCCTGTAAAGAAATGAAAGCAAGGACAAGAAAAGGGAGTGAAGACGACCGTTACACGCCGGGCTTGCGTTGCAGCCGAGTTCGCTACAATACGAATGTTAGAAACAAGAAAAAAAACGAAGTGAGGGCAGTGTTTCTTTACGCAAAGGCTTAATTCGAAACACCTCCCGCGTTGCTTTTCTGCACGCCTGTACTCGGCTTTGTGGTGGGTTCGTTGTTTGCTTCCTGATGCAGACACGCCCGCGACTAGAGAGACACAGAGAAACACATGAAAAGGAAGCATTGGGTTCAAATTGTGGGGAGCAGGAGAAAAAGATGAAGGCGATGTTCGTGGTCAAGCGCTGTCTATTGCCGCCTGCTTCAGCAGCAACCACTTCCTGACAAGCTCAATTGAGTGTCAATCGAGTTCAGCTACGCATTTCTCTTCCTTCTGCAAATGAGAGAGAGAGAAAAAAGACATTACCAGTTTCTCCTTCTTTCTTCTAACGATCTCGCAGCTCTACAAGGCAACGTTGGCGACGGTCTCCCGCGCCTTCTGCGTCAAGTAGTCCGCCAGCTCCTCCATATCCGTCTGCGTCAGCCCGGGATAAGCCAGGGCGACGCGAATGATCACCTTGCCGTCCAGCTCGTGGTGGACAATCATGGCTCGCCGCTCCGCCTCCATCGTCTCCAGCATCGCGTGGTTGCGCTTGTTCGCCGCGTCGTCGTCCCTGATGCGGAGACAGACCAGGCCGAACTTCGCCTCCACAGGAAGCTCCAGCACATCCGCGCCGCGATCGGCAAGGACGTTGTGCAGGTACTTGGCCAGCTCGCAGTGGCGGCGTATCGTGGCCTGAATGCCCTCCAGTCCCATGTACTGCAGAGTCGTGTAGACCTTCAAGGCGCGGAAGGGGCGACCCATGCCGAGCTGGTAGTCCTTAAAGTCCACCACCGCGTTGGCTTCCGTGTACTTGTTGGAGAGGTACACACCCGTTGCGTTCAGCGACGAGACGATGTGCTTGCGGTCGCGGAAGAAGAAGAAGGAGCAGTTCGTCATGAGGTTCATCCACTTGGAGCCGTTGATGAAGGTGCTGTCGGCGTGGGCGAATCCCGGCAGCAGCGGGGCACGCAGCTCGGGGCACAGCGCCGTCGCGCCGGCGTAGGCCGTGTCGAGGTTCAGCCACATGTCGTGCTTCTTGCACACCTGAGCGATGCCCTCGAAGTCGTCGGTGGCACAGATGCCCGTCGTGCCGTAGTTCATGGAGGTGAAGCACGGGATGAGCCCGGCAGCGACGTCTGCCTCGACAGCGGCGCGCAGGTCGTCTCCGTGGAGAGGGCAGTTGCCGTTGGGCTCGCGCCACGTCTTCAGCTTCCGCACGTGCCAGATGGACAAGATACGCGTCGCCTTCTCGACGCAGAAGTGGGCCTGGTCGCTGATGTAGCAGACCAACTTGCCCGAGGCGGCGCTCTTCTCCTCGTTCGTGGTGTACTTCTCCAGCGTGCGGTTCTTTGCCGCCAGCAGCGCCACCACGACAGCTTCCGAGGCCGTTGGCTGCATCACGCCACCGCCGGTGCTCTCCCACGTCATCTCCTCAGGCAGACCAAAGGCACGCGCCATCCAGTCCATCACGAGGGTCTCCAGCTCCGCCGCTGCGGGGCTTGCCATCCAGTTGAAGCCAGGCTGGTTAAAGCCACTCGCGACCGTGTCACCCAGCAGCGCTGCCGGCGACAGCTGTGCCGGGAACCACGCGTAGAAGTCGGGGTGCTGCCAGTGCGTCATGCCGGGCACAATGTTCTTTTGAATGTCGGCCAGAATGTTCGTGAAGTTGGCCTGTGGTTTCTGTGGGGCATTCTTGCTGGTGATGGCCTTCTTGAGGTAGCCAGGCTCGACGACCGACTGAGCCGGCATCTCACGGTTCTTCAGGGACTTGTAATAGTCGGCGATGAAGTCGATCACGCGGTGACCCTCGGCGCGGAACTTCTCCCAGTCCATCCCTTCTGGGATTGGCGGAAGAGGCGGGCACGTCGGCTTCATGTTTTTTTTTTTTTGGTGGGTGCGAAGCCTGAATTGCTTCGCGTTTTTTTGTTGTTGTTTTCAGTCGATAGGGAAGAGAGTGCAAAATAATAATAAAAGAAAAATGTTGATTTTTTGAAAAAGCGTCAAGCGTTGAAAGTCTGCGGAGTGCGCTCTACTTTGTGCTCCTTCAGGCATGACCTCACCGCACATTGTTAGGGATTTGCGTCGTGGACAAGTCGTGGAATGGGAGAGGATAGACATCACAGCAATGGAAAGGAGAAACTGTAGCAGCTTCGCTTCTTGTTTGTTTGTTTGATTCACTTCTTCCGACTGCTTCGAAAAAGCTTTTTATCTTAAAGTGTCCCGTTTTCTTCTATTGGTGCAAGCTTAGCAAGCGCTCGTATCGCAGCAAGCTCCCGAAGCGCCATTGACATCTGGAATTGCTGAGAGTTTTTTTTTGCCTTTGATAAGTCCCTGTTCCGCTTCGTAACATTGAATCCACTAATAAATTGCCTTCGTTTTTTTTTTAGGTGAAAAATGCGTAGTGTGTGCGTACCCCGTCGCACGTTTTTTTTTTTTCACTCTAGCCGCTTTGATAGATTGAGGCAACGGCCTGGAGGCAATAGAAAACAGTTCGGCGACGCACATCAGACTCACAAATGCGCGCAAAAGTATCTAATAAAAATAAAGGATTTGGACAGGAGGGAAGATGAACACAGCAGTCTAAAGGAAAGAAAAGGAGTGTGCTTTCTAAAAAATCTATCAGGCATCTAAGAAGGAAAAAAAAAAACAGAGCAGCACACCCGTGAGAGAAAGTCAAGCGGAATTTGTCCCTTTCCGTCCACTATGCGGGAACGGCCACGATGTGTGACGCATTGCTCTTCGGCGAGCAGAACGACATCCACGCCGTCCCCTGCGCGAACGCCGTCGCCGTCACCTCCGACTCAGCAACGGCATACGCGGCAGCAGCAGCAGCAGCAGCAGCAGCATCCGCCCCTGTTGCGACGGCGGAGCTCTCAAACGGATCGGCCACACTGTACCGCGGCGCTCGCAGCAACGCCTCTGCCGTCCAGTACACCGTCGGGTTCGGCACGTCGGCCGTGTCGACGATGGCGAGTCGCCCCGCAAGGTCTCCAGCGGCGATGCAGCCGCCCTCCATCGCGATGCACCGCACCGGCGCCCGCTTCATGCCCAGGCCAAACGCGTGCTCCTTGTGCGAGCCCAGCGCGCAGCGCAGCGTCATGACGCGTCCACTGACGGTGCCCACACACACCTGTGCCGTATCCGCGGCGACGTTCAGGCAGGTGATCTGGTCCGGCACGGTGAGCACCGATGTTGCCTGATGGCTCTGGCGTGTGTCGTACAGCAGCACCTTCCCGTCGTAGTTGGCGACCGCGAAGGTGTTCGGCGCGAGGGGCACCGCCGCCACTGCCCGACCAGCCGCCGGGTTCTGCAGAGAGGCCAGCAGCTGCGAGCGCTCCACGTCGATGAGGTCGGCGCCGCGCTCGCTGCATGTCAGCAGGCAGTCGGGTTGCTCCGCCACGGCGTGCAGGGAACGTATGGGCAGGCAATCCGGCGCAGCGTAGGAGGCCGTGATGGCACGTGAGCGGCGGGAGACAACCGTCACGGTGCCGGACGACGACCCAACCGCGAAGAGCACGCCAGCGTTGAAGAAGGTAGAGGAGAGCAGCGGGGCGTCACCGATGGCGTGATAAGGGTAGGTCTCCACACTCCGCGCCGACACCCCGGTGGACAGATTTGCGCCGTAGAAATCGTCGTCGAGGTTGAAGACGTGAGTGCCGTTGAGAACTGTGGAGACGAGGCAGGAGGAGGTGGTGTGGTCGTAGTGCATAGATGAGACCTTGCCCAGCACCTCTACTCGGCAGGCCGTCTTAGACGGCGGCTCCGGCGTATCGCACATGGCGTTGTACAAGTTTCTTTTGTGTTTCTCTGTACAGCTTCTGGGGTATGTGTGCAGTTCTGAGTGTGTTATTTCGGCAAGGTTTAAAGGCAGGGAGGGAAAAATGGTGTCTAACGCACAGACTAACAGCTAGCTTTTCTTCCTTGACCAGAAGAAGTGATATGCAACGAGCAAAAAATAAAAGGAAGGAAAGGGCAAACAACAACACATTCCGGCAATCGAAAAAAAAACGAAGAGAAAGAATGAAAGGTATAGCTAGTTTTCAAAAAAGGAAGTGCAGCATACGCAGTCGCTCATGTTTAAGCAAGTTCTCTCTCGCCCCGAGCGATAAGCTGTGTTTGAAAAAAAGAGCTCGTATGCATTGCTGTACAGAGCTTCACATTCCTTCTTCTTGTCCGACATCGCACTGAAGAAACGCACAAGCTGCTCCGAAGATTTCCTCAGCTTTCAGCAACACAGAATTGGGTCAACTCCCCGCATTTCAACCGTAAGTACCTGGTCAAAAAGCATTCTTTCCACTTTCACCTTTTCATTCAGATCCTTCCTCTCTGTTTAATTCAACAAACAGCTCTGTGAGAACAACTGTGCGCACACACCCGACACAGCCACAACATTAAATCTCCTTTCCTCTCCTCTTCAACTCGCGCGCACCTCGTCAGTCACCGCAAGACATGTCGCTTGTTCGAGACTACGCCTGCTTCTCGGACGTCATTGCCTGCTTCGCCTCCCGCTGCTGCTTCCGCAGCTTCAAAAACTTGAAGGGGTACATCACCACACCCACAGAGGCGCCCAAGCCCACCACAGCTGGGATGTGCACCGGGCTGAAGGCGAAAAAGCACTTGATGTTGAGGCGCCAGAACTCCCGCTGACGCATTTGCCACGTCGTTTCGTTGAAGATCGCCCATAGGCCCGGGTAGAAGAGGTGGGAGGTGAAGAGGCAGCTCATCGCAGGGACCTGCGCCGTCAGCGGGCCGAGGTATGGCACAAAGCCCTCTCGCGCCTTTGGATTGGGGATGTAGGGCTCGACAAGCAGCCAGTAGGCGGCCGCGCTGGCGGCGAAGTTGACATAGAAGAAGTCGCCCATCATGCGCGGCACGATGGACTTCTTGTTTTCCTGCGTCTGGGAGAGCCTCAGCAGCGGGGACATGGGAATGGCGACGGAGAGCGGTACGGCGAAGAGCAGGCCGCAGACAACGGTCCGAATGACACGTCGGTAGGCAGAGTACTCGGTGAAGGCATCCATGTCTGCGCCACTGCTGCCTTGCGAAGACGTCCTCGCCGCTGCGGACGATGGAAACGCGATGTACGCCATTTGGCCTTCACCTGCAGGTGGAGAAAAAAGGCCTTTGTATTCTACTTTTGCTTTTTTTGCTCTTTCAGAATCTTTTTCTTTCTTTGAAGATAGTCCACCACACAGCCAGAGAAGAGCGTACTAGAATAGTGATGGGAGAGGGAAGATAAAAGGGAGAAGAACATGGTAAGAATTTCATGAGGCAATAGGAAGATGTCACTTCGGCTTGTTGGACGCACCCGCGCACATGCAGACGTCGCGCATGCGGAGCGCGAGAAGTAGCGAGCAGCGTTGCTGCCCTCGTTGCATGCAACTTTATTGCAGCCGCAGACACAGCCCAGGTTGATAGGCAGCAGCCTAAAGCTAGCAAAACGAGCTTTTTCTCTACACGGCGTCACTGAGATCGCTCCTTTCGTTTCTTTTTTTTCTCTTTCTCTTCTCGCTCAATTCGTCGTTAAGCGCGCTGTTACTTGTAATATTATGTGAAGGCAAAGGCACTTGCAAAGGTGTCCTCGGTTATGCGGGCATGGCACCCACATATCTGCTCCGTTGGCTGCTCACTTGAAGAATGACACAAACCCACGCAAATACACAAGGATCAAGTTGGCGGCAGAGCGTCAATCGAAGCTTGCGGCTGCATAATGTGGTAGGCACTCTCTCATGACGGCAATTACAGCCCACTACTAGTCCGCTTTAACCGGAGTGTTGTGCGGCCACTGCTTGTACCACTCCACGTCGACCGGTCGAATCCGCGGCCGCACCTTTGCCAGCGCCGCGTCCACGTCAGCCAGCGTCACACAGGCTGCACGTTCATCGGCTGTGATGGCGTGAAAGGCGGCCTCCTTCACCACCGCCACCACCTCTGCCCCGGTGTAGCCCTCCGTGTTAGCAGCCACGTACTCGGCGGTAAGGTCAGCAGCCACCGGAATCGAGCGGAACTGAATCGCCGTGATGGCCACCCGCTCCTCGTAGCTCGGCAGACCGACGTAGACGCGGCGGTCAATGCGGCCAGGCCGCAGCACCGCACCGTCGATGCTGTCCGGCCGGTTCGTCGCCGCCACAAAGACGAGTGCGTTCTTTTTCTCCTCGAAGGCGGCGGGCAAGCCGTCCAGCTCAGTCAGAAACTGTGAGATGACGCGGTCCGAGACGCCGCCACGGCCGCGGTGGCCACACATGCCATCCAGCTCGTCAATGAACACAACGCAGGGGCTCGCCGCACGGGCACGCTCAAAAATGTCCCGCACGGCCTTCTCACTGTCGCCGACCCACTTGGAGAACACCTCCGGCCCCTTCACCGAGATGAAGTTCATGTGGCTCTCGTTTGCCAGCGCCTTAGCCAGCATCGTCTTGCTGCAACCCGGAGGACCGTAGAGCAGCACGCCTTTTGGAGGGGTGAGGTTGAAGTCCGTGAAGATCCACCGCTGCTTGCCGAGGCACCACTCCACAACGTCGCAGAGGGTCTGCTTCGCCTCAGCGCTGCCACCGATGTTGTCCCACGTCACGTTCGGCACCGTCACCTCGAAGCGCTTCAGCGAGGAGGGGTGCACGACAGCCGCAGCAGCGCGCAGGTCGGCGTCAGCGGGCACGACGGACTGCCGCGCGTGAAAGGCCTTCACGACGGCTGTCTCGGCCAGGCGGTGGAGGTCGCGTTGGGTGAAGCCGTGGGCCCGCTGCGCCACCTCTGCCAGACAGCTCTCCGTCACCCCAGCCAGCGAGGCGGCGCCGCTCACCTCTTGCAGACAACTACGCAGACAGGTCAGCCGCTCGGCCGCACCGCTGGGCATCTCCAGCGTCACCACGCCCTGTCCAAACAAAGAGGTGCTCGTCAGACACCCATCGAGACTGTCCAGCGATGGCGCGCTTGCCACCACACAGACGTCCTGCGCACGTCGCTGCAGGTCGAGCAGCTCCTCGGCGAGGGCGTGTGCGATGAGGGACATGGCCCAGCGCGAGCCCGCCGATGTCGTCTCGCGGGCACAGATCAGGTGAAGGTCGTCCAGCAAGACGAGGGAGGGGGCGGAGAGACGGGCACGCTCAAAAGACTCGCGAAGGACTGTGGCGGTGCTGACCTCGCTGCCCTCGCCTTGCGGCAACTCCTCGACCCGCACCCACTCCACACGACGCCCCGCACTGCTGAGCAGCTGGGAGCTCGCAGGTGTAACCTCTGCCAACGTGGGTAACACACCCGTGGTGGTTGCGGTGCTACCACTGAGCTGTCGGAGCAGGCGACTCTTGCCTGTGCCTGACTCCCCCACAACCAGCGTGCAGAGGGGTGTATGCGGTGCTGAGGCAGACGTCGTCGTGGCGGTCGCGGCTGACGCAGGGGACGGCATTGCTGCTGCCTCGCTGGTCGTCTGCCCCCCTTCCAGATACAGCAACGTCGCATCGGTAACGACACCCCAGACAGATGGCGCTGCAGAGGCCTCCGCCGTGGTGAGGCTCGCCACCTCCAGCGCCAGTCGCTGCGTCAGCACCCGCTGTGTCGTGCGCATGTGAAGATAAGCGATCTTGTGATGCAGCAAGCGCCGAAACATCGCCTGCCACTCCAGCGTGGAGGAGAGGGTCGCGGCTGTGGCGTTTGCTGAAGCTGCGCTGTCAACGCCCTCGGGAGTAACAGCCTTTAACGTGACGGAGGTCAGCACCGGCAAGCCGCGTGGCTGCTTTGGTGGTGGCAGCGGGCTCAGCCGGGCACGCTTCTCCACCAGCACAGCAGCAGCGTCCTCGCTCACCAAAACGCGGTCCACAGCGGCGGTGCTGCGGAGTTGACGCGCCTCGGCGTACACGTCGCCGTACTGGGTGGAGAGGAGAACAAGGGAGCCGTTGAGCAGCCCGAGCTGGTGAAGGAGGCGAGCGGGCAGCAGGCATTCGCTGGGGCCGAGAGCACCATCCACGCCCACGTCCACCTCCTGCAACGCCCCCTTTGAGCGTGGTGCAGCAGCAGTGATAGCAGCAGGTGGCTGCGACGACGTCTTGCTTGCGTTCTTTACCGACACCGCGGGTTGGGGTGATGACTGCGGGGATGCCTGTGGTCGTGATTGCGATGCTCTGCTGACACTTGAAGCCGCTGTAGCTTCTTTGAGTTGTGCGCTCGGCTCGCACGGCTTACCACTCGTTTCGAAAGATGCGGCTGCGACGGCGCTCGCACTCGTTGCTGCAGGCTTCGCAGCTGCCCGGAGTTGCGGCGCCTCAGCAGCACGCCCCTGTCGACCACGAGAAGGTGCAGAGCTGGACGTTGGAGCTGCTGCCTCCTCACTTGAGCTGCGTGATGCCTGCGAGCTCGCCGCGGAGGAGTCGGAGGGGGTCTGTGCACGACGTGGCCCGCCTGAGCGGTTACGCGCCGGAGCACCAGGCCGTCCAGCGCGCACAAAGCCGGTACCGTCCGCGTTGGGACGGATAGGCGGGACAAGGCGTTTTTTAGCTGGCATTATTGCATGCGTCGTTTAAGAAGATGTGTAGCGGGAGGAAGTGGATGTAAGCCCTGGCAGAGCGGTACCGGTTGACTTTGCTTCCTTTATTCTTTCTTTCTTTTTTTCCAGAGTGCGTTGCTGCTTCTTCAGGACGATGGGAAAGTAAAAAAAAAAAGGAAATATAAAAGAGGTACATTTCAATAGGATATAGAAGGAATAAATGGAAAGAGCTGTGCGGCCGTTGATGCCCATCATTCACAGCTCATCCACTGTTAGGTTGACCTCAGTCAAACCAAAAACCTTTTTTTTCTTTTGGACGACCAGAGACCTAAGAGAAAGTGGTCAATGACATCGCCACATTCTGACACAACCGTCGCCTTCCCTCATAATAGAAGTGACAGCGGTGAGAGTGGTGAAACACAAACACCTATAATCTAATTGTTGTGCGCACTGGTTTCATGTCACACATTGCCACACTACTTCGCCAACAGACTCCCCGTTCTCCAGACCCTCACAGCCAACTCTCTCAGGGAGGCGGTGAAGTCAGTGGGCACTGAAAAAACCCGTTTCACTTCTCGCCGAATTGGTTTCTCTCTTTGTTACGTATGCTTCTTTACCATCGAAATAGGAAAAAAGGTAGTGCCCGACAGAATTAAATAAGACAAAAAAAAACATATTTGTTCATTTTTTCTCTCGATGTTTTACGACGATAGCATCCCACAACAACTGGAAAAAAAAAAAACGATGCCCACATCACGGTAGACAAACGCACACACAAATAGTAACAAGACACACGCACGCACATAGGAAACCAAAAACAAAACAACGAAAAGCACCACTGATAATGACCGCGTCACCGCAAAAAGCTCCTTCTCCACTTCACGTGCGATTCTTTTTGACGCGTACGGCAAGGCAGTCAACGGAACAACAGCAAAGCGCCAGCCACAGTCGACGTGAGAGCCCACAGCGACGGTACTTCGATGTCGTCTATTTCCAACGCCGCTCGCTTCTCCGCGCTTAAAGATAAGGTTGCTGCAAGCCAATGGAAGCACTTCCAGCTACCGCGCTCCCAGCGGCGATAATCATTGCTTTTTTTTTTTTGCGCCACGTCGCGAACGCCAGCACTGATACAACAGCACGCAGCCTGAACCAGCGAATACCGAATAAGAAGAGACGACAGTTCCAAAAACAACAAGCGGACTGTGTCTTCTTTTGAATACACCGAAAGCGGAGGAATAACAAAGCAAAGGGAGGGAAACAAAAAAAAGAAAAAGCACAGGGCACACAGCAGGCAACGATAGTCGATGTCTGGCTGTCATACACGTAATTCTTACTTTTTTCTCTTTCCCAGCGATTCGTCTTGTTTCTCCGTCCACACACCAAAGCCACGAACCCTTCTCTGTTTACTTGCACTGCAAGAAGGGAGACGCGGAGAGCGCAGAGGAAGCAAAAATAAAGGGGCAGCGTGCATCTCCACATATGCTTTAAACGGAGACGACAACGCTGGAACTTAACAACACAAACGGTATTGGTTCTGTCAAAGGTAAAAACGCCCCACCCGCGCGACCTCCACCAGCAGCACTTTGTGTGTTCTCTTTTCCTCCTCAGCAGAGGATAACGTGGTCTGTAGAAAAATCAAAGTGGTAGCCTCTTAATTCTTTTAGAAGGGGGAGAAGCGGCCTCGCGGGTGGTTCGCCTCGATGCAAATAATCGGAAAGAAACAGAAGTCGTCACCGATGTCCGTCAGCCTTCAGCTGCCCCTCTGCATTTCACAAC
This sequence comes from Crithidia fasciculata, assembly GCA_000331325.2. Taxonomy (NCBI): domain Eukaryota; phylum Euglenozoa; class Kinetoplastea; order Trypanosomatida; family Trypanosomatidae; genus Crithidia; species Crithidia fasciculata. The sequence goes on from CM003433.1 coordinate 1,251,706, forward strand.
AAGACTCATACGAGACACTGTGTCGGAATAACAGAATGCCTCGCCCGCTTTTCTCTCCTTGAAAACAAACAAACAAGAGAGGTGTGCTCCACATCCATCACACGAGTCTTTACGCAGCGAAAGCACAAAGGAAAAAAATCCAAAAGAGATAGGAGAGGGAGAGAGCCTTAGCTGTAATAGTAGTATTGGCAACTGAAATTAAATTCATAATCTGTGAGAACAAAAAAAAAAAGAAATTAAAATGAAAGAAATAAAAACCAAGAGAAACCATGTATATAAAAAGTGGGAAAAAGGGAGGAAAAACACGAACTTCTGCCGAAACAAGTGGGGCGGAGAGAAAAAGAAATACAAGACGTACTCGTGATATCAAACAGAACACACAAATACACACAGTCAACTAACACAGGAATTAGAGAAACAAAGCGATCTGACGCAGCAAAAGAAGCCCATTGCAATGTGGCGGAAGAAGGAAATGCACGGAAGAGAGAAAAGGTCAATAAGTCCTCGAGAGAAGCCGCGCCGCGGCACAGCCTTACGAAGCTTTCCGAAAAGACTCAACTTTACTTCTTCTCCTCGCCCTGCTGCTGCTGCTGCTGCTCACCCTGCTGCTGCTGCTGCTGCTCGCCGGAGTTGCCGCTGCTGCTGCCGCTGTTCGCCGCAGCCGCCTGCTGGTACTCCGTGCGGCCGCACTCCATCACAGCCTTCTGCAGCTTGTCCGTCGCGCCGGACAGGTCGTCCTTCGACACGTTCGGGTTCTCCATCACCTTGCGCAGCTCCGCAACCAGCGTCTTCACGTTCTCCTTCTCCGCGTCGCTCACGTACTTCCACTCGCCAAGCTGCTTCTCCGCCGTCGTCAGCTGCGTCTCCGCGTTGTTGCGCACCTCCACAAGCTCGCGCTTCACGCGGTCCGTCTCCGCGTGCGCCTCCGAGTCGCGGATCATCTGCTCGATCTGCTCCTTCGACAGCCCGCCGTTCGCAGTGATCGTGATGTTCTGCGTCTTGCCCGTCGCCTTGTCCTTCGCCGTCACGTGGCAGATGCCGTTCGCGTCGATGTCGAAGGTCACCTCCACCTGCGGCACGCCGCGCGGCGCCGGCGGGATGCCCACCAGGTCGAACTGCCCCATCATCTGGTTGTCCGCAGCCATCTCACGCTCGCCCTGGAACACCTTGATCCCCACCTGCGTCTGGTTGTCCGCAGCCGTCGAGAACGTCTGGCTCTTCTTCGTCGGGATCGTCGTGTTCTTCGGGATCATGCGCGTGAACACGCCGCCCAGCGTCTCGATGCCCAGCGACAGCGGCGTCACGTCCAGCAGCACCAGGCCCTTCACGTCGCCGCGCAGCACGCCGCCCAGCGTCGCAGCACCCAGCGCAACCGCCTCGTCCGGGTTCACGCCGCGGAACGGCTCGCGGCCAAAGAACGTCTTCACCGTCTCGATCACCTTCGGCATCCGCGTCATCCCGCCCACAAGCACCACGTCGTTGATCTCCTTCAGCTCCACGCCCGCGTCCTTCATGCACTGCTTGCACGGCGCAGTCGACCGCGTGATCAGCTTCTCCGTGATGCCCTCGAACTTGCTGCGGCTGATGTGCATCTGGATGTGCTGCGCGCCGTCCGCGTTCGCAGTGATGAACGGCAGGTTGATCTCCGTCTCCATCGCAGACGACAGCTCGCACTTCGCCTTCTCCGCAGCCTCGCGCACGCGCTGCAGCGCCATCCGCTCCTTGCTCAGGTCGATCCCGCTCGTCTTGCGGAACTCCTCCAGGATGTAGTCCGACAGCGTCAGGTCGAAGTCCTCGCCGCCAAGGTGCGTGTCGCCGTTCGTCGCCTTCACCTCGAACACGCCGCCAGCGATCTCAAGCACCGAGATATCGAACGTGCCGCCGCCAAGGTCGTACACCGCGATCAGGCTGTCCTTTGTCTTGTCCATGCCGTACGCAAGCGCCGCAGCCGTCGGCTCGTTCACCACACGGATCACGTTCAGGCCAGCGATCGTGCCCGCGTCCTTCGTCGCCTGGCGCTGCGCGTCGTTGAAGTACGCGGGGCACGTCACCACCGCGTTGCTCACCTTGTGGCCCAGGAAGTTCTCCGCCGTCTCCTTCATCTTCTCCAGCACGAACGCACCCACCTGCGACGGCGAGTACTGCTTCCCGTTCCCGTCCTGCACCCACGCGTCGCCGTTCGCCGCGCGCACGATCTTGTACGGCACGTTCTTGATGTCCGTCTGGATGTGCTCGTCCTCGAAGCGGCGGCCGATCAGGCGCTTCACCGCGTAGAACGTCGACAGCGGGTTCGTGATGGCCTGGCGCTTCGCAGCGAGGCCCACAAGCTTCTCGTTGCCCTTGAACGCAACCACTGACGGCGTCGTGCGGAAGCCCTCCGTGTTCTCCAGCACGCGCGCCTTCTCGCCGTCCATCGTCGCCACGCAGCTGTACGTCGTGCCAAGGTCCACGCCGATCACGTCGCCCTGCACCTTGTCCGAGGCGCAGCGCACGAGGCAAGCGGCAGACGCCGCAGCCGTTCCGCAGACGCGACGAGTGAACATTGTCGTGGGTGTCTGTTTTCGGGAAAAAAAAAAAGAGTGTTCTGTGTAGAGGACTTAAGTTAGAGGTCTGACTACGGTGGGTGTTACTGAAGATTGTAAAGAAGGGGGAGAAAGCGTGAGTAAACGAGTGGTCGCGGCAGCTTCCGTAGTGCTTAGGTGGTGTTCTTGTTTTAAAGAGCTTTTGATGCACGTTGTGGTGTAGTGTAATAAAAAAAAAGAGGAGTGGTGTGTATTTTTAGAAGCAAGTAGAGGAAGTATGTGGTACAGTATTGTGGAAGTAGAGCAAGCGAGGAGCATGGAGGTTAAAAGTGCGCGGAAGATTGCACAGAACGAGAATTAGAAATAAAAGAAAAGAGAGAAGAAACCATCATTAAACACTTGAAAGCAGAGAAGTAAGCGGCTTTTTTTTTTCCGGAGTTGAGAGCGACGGATTTCTTTATAATCGTCCGGTGTATCGTATCGCCTCTTTCATTCTCCATGATGCGCCACGTACATTACTAGTTTCTAGTCGTTCTTTTAAGTTGTTGTTGTTGATGGTGTTTTGTTTTCCAAGTCGACTAATGAGAAGCCGCGTATCTTAAGGGGGCTTCGGCTTGATCTTGCCTCGCAAGTGCCGAAGGAGATCAGCTGGAAGAGGAAGCAACACGCCACAGTGCCAGAAAGCAAAAGGGGGAAAAAATGTAAGTGCGCACAGAAAAAAAAATAGGAAACAATGCAACAAGAGTAAGCGGTTAGGGGGTCGGAGACTTCTTTAAAGTTTTTTTTTGGTTCTGCAGTGTTTGATTAAGAGGCTACGCTTGTCTAACGTCGCCAATAGCTTCGCCTCAACGAAACATAAACTGATAATATCCATTATAGTAGCCTGCGCGTACGCCGTTCAAATAGATTGAGAGAAAAAGAGGAGACACATGCTTCTGTGGCGATGTCAGTTGCAGGTCAAAAGTAACGCAGAAGACAGAGAGGGTGAAGAGAGAAGGGGGAAAAAATAAATCACGTGAGAGCTGCAGCGGTCGCGCCGGTCGCGCTATGGCGGAACTCAAGAAGAAAAGAAAAAGAAGAACACACGCTAGAAAGAAAGCTAGAACAGATAATGGAGCAAGCACAAAGGAAATTCATTTAATTTTAAAAAGCAAATTGAGTGATAGCACCAAAGCAAGTTTTTATAGTAAGACGCACACACCTTTTATGCGCTTATGCGCTGAAGGGGTAGCCGCCGTAAAGCGCAGGAAAAAAAAACTCTATCTTCAACAATTACCTTGTGGCGACACGGTGCATTGCTACACTCATTATTTTTCTCCAGCGCACAATGCGTCTGACAATCGGCAAATTCTCAATAGCCACCATGCACAAGAGTTTAGAAAGAAAAAAGCGAGGAGAGCGGACAACGAGAGGAGGACAGGCGCGGCTGATCGCAGCTCCGACTATATTATGAGAGGAATGTGGAATAACATATATATATTTGATCAGGAAAGAGAAAGTCACACGCGCTTGTAAATAAATTAGAAATAGTTTATCTGCATCACCGTTTAAAACTAAGAGTTAAAAGGAAAACAAAAACCGCTACGGAAAGGGAAAGAAAGAAGAGAACAAGAATGTACACGGGAATGAGAACACCAAACAGAAAAAAAAAAGGAACAGACTCGGAAAGATATTACTTCTTCTTATTTCCCCTACAGAAGGAACCGGTGATGCAGAAGCATTGTAGAGCCGAAGAGAAAAAAAATAAGAAAAAAAGAAGCGTCGCGCTCCTCTCGTTGTTGCTGTTATTTTCCTCTGTCGTCACTTTATTAATTCATCTTTCTTTGGCGCCGGCACCGCACTTATTCTCTCTCTCTCACTCTCTCTCCCTCTCTTAAACCGTTTTGGTGCACAAATAGAAAATAAAAAAAATACTGAGGTGTGTGTGTTCTGCATTTTGCCTCGTACAGCAAGCGGAGAAAAACACTGCAGGAGGAGAGGAGGTAACGAAGCAATAGAAGTGAAATGCACAGGATGAGAGCGGACACGTGTAAGAATAAGCAATTTACAAAAATACTCCACCCTCCCGCTACCAATAACACACACACACACACAAATAAACACAAACACAGACACAAAGTTCGCCCGAAAAGTACAAGTACATGTGCCGCACAATTGTTGTTGTTTTTCACAGCACGTATCTCTTTGAAGTCTTCCATCCGTCTGTTCCTCTTATCTCCAACGGAGCAATCGAGCAGCATCGTCGGGCATTTTTATCAAAGGAGTAGAATCGGACGAGAATTTTGCAATTGGCACCACAACAACGCCACAAGCCGCCGCGTCCCCAGACTAACGATTCGTCAACCACTTTTCCCATTCGACTTAAAACGTGCACGCATGAGTTCAACTCACACACCCACACACACTCAGACACATGGACGATAAGCTCACGTTGGAGCCACCACTAAAAATGAAAAAAAAAAAGAAAACAGTAGCAACAGAGAAGCATACGCCTGACAATGACGCGTCTGCCTCATGAGCTGTGCGGTGCACAGTCTAGATGGACTGCACAAGGATGTGCTTCTTCTGCTGCACCACAGAGTAGTAGGGCTCAATGCGCAGCTGGTAGTAGCGCAGCACGCGTGCCCAGTAAGGCTCACCGCCGATGATGGTCGACAGGGCCGACTGCGCGCGGTGCAGGTTCGAGTTCGTCTGCGCGTACTGCGACAGGGCGGTGTAGCAGTAGTTGAAGACCGCCTGAATGCTGCTGACGCGATCCACCAGGGGGGTTATGTTCACGTCCTCCGACACCGGGTCCAGCACACTAAGCTGCGCGTTCATGTGCCGCTTCGGCGTCGGCGCACCAAAGCCCGCCACGCTGACCGACGTCTGGATCGGGTTGAAGTAGCTCTCAAAGCCGAAGGTGAGAAAGAAGTCCAGCAGCACACGGCCCGCATCCGGCACATCCGACGCGTCGTAGGAGTTCACGACGGCGAGCAGCATCACGGCAAGCGCCTCCCCGCTTAGCATCGTACGCGCCGTCCCGCTCTCGTCCAAGATTTTGTTCTGGCTCAGCAGCGCCAACAGCGTGTTGAAAACAGCGCGTGTGACAGGCTTGGCGGCGACGCTGCTCGACAGCAACGCGCTCGTCTCGGCCAACGCGACGGCGGCCTTCTCGCCGTAGCGGATGCAGCAGCGGTGGCCCGAGCGGGAGTCGACGATGACAGCGCAGGGCAGCTCGCGGTCGTCGCGGATAAAGTTCACCTGCGCTCCCACCTCGTTGGCCCCCTGCATCCACTGCTGCTGCTCCTCCTCCGTCGGGTCCGTGGTGCCACTGGCGTAAAAATGCAGCGTGACACCCTTCGTGATGTTCTGCCCGGCTGCTGTCGCGCCGGTGGGCAGTAAACACGCCGCCGGCCACACCTGCCGCATCACCGCCTGCATCGTCGCCGTGCACGCGTTGCTCGCCGCCTCCTCCTCTGGTATGGGGAGATTGAAGTCGCTAAACCGGAGCACCTCGTTGGCGAGGGAGGTGCGCACCGGCCCGCCAACACACCACGGCGGAGAGGGGCGGCACTGCTTCGCGAGCGCCTTCAGCAGCGGACGGGTGGGCAGCAGCACAACACTCTCCAGATCTGCCGCCGTGGGGGGCGGGGCAGCGAGTGTGGAGGCCTCGGGAGTGAAGTCGGTGGTGTAGCTCCCGGTCCCGTTGTAGTTGCTGTTTGACCCCGCTGATGCGTATGAGCCGCGCACGTTGGGAGACTGCCCCCACAACCCACTCATGCGTGGCGTGCCGAGGCTGCCGACGCGTGCGGGGCGGTAGGCATGCAGGCCGCTGTCGCGTGGCCCAACAGCGCCTTCGTAGGTGGCGAGTGGCGATGTCTCGGGGATGTAGTAGGGGCAGTGCACGTAGCGGCCACTGTTCGACGGCGCGTTTGCCGCGTGTGCGGAGGAGCGTGTGTTGCCGCTCATGTGGGGGTGGCTAGGCTGCATCGCTGGTCTTCTAGTTTTTATTTCTTTTGTGTGTGTACGCTGAATAAGGGAGATAGACGTGTTCAACTGTTCAGCTCGTTTTTGCTGCTTTCTAAGGGGTGGTCTACGACTGTGTGGCGGTAGCGGTGTGGGGTCGGTAGGAGTATCCTATCTATCAGCGCGTTGAGTTGCAGTAAAGGACGGCGGAGGACGAGATGTGAGAAGCGAAGTTGCCATAGAATACCATTTTGTTTACGAGTAAAACTGTCCGTGTGCCGCGGTCTCACGAAGGGTATATTAGCAGCGACCATGACACCCGGCTAAGTGCAGCTTTCTTCTCCTCTCTCAAAACCTTGACTCCACAAGCGGATGCTGCGATGATACAGGATATCCACGCCTCTTATTTCCTCAGCACTTCAACGACAACATAGTTGCAGTCAGCGTTGACAAGCAGGTGACTGTGCAAGATCCATCAACAAGAACAAGTGGGCTCAACTCCCATCTTCTCAATTGCCTTTCTCTGCTTCTGGATAGTTCAACTTGCGGTCTCGCAGGTTCTCACTGTTGATCGAACAATTTAGCGGGAAGATTGAGAAGGAAGAAAAAAAGAAACAGCATTTTGCAGCAAAGAGTAGATTAAAAGAGTTCAAAGTAATGGTAAGATTGAAGTACATAGCCTGCGCGCGTTCGCGTGTGTGTTTGTGTTGCTGCCTTTTTGTGTGTCTCTGCGTCTGCAGTAAAAACTATTGGACGATAATGGACATCGGTGTTCAAAGTTCTAAAAAAAAAAAAAATAGCTAAGTACACAAGAGGGAAGCTTGAATAAGGAGACGTGGTGCCGATTGAAATTTAACGCAAGAACACCACCGCTTCTCTTCACAGCGCAGCAGCGTAGTGCATAAACAAAGGAAGAAAAAGGCAAGAAAAAGCGGTGCAAATGACAAATCAGTCACTCTTCAAAAAAGATAATAATACAAAGGGGAAAGCAAATTGCGCTAAGCAGCGGCATCAACAAGAATACATGCTACAAAAACAACAAGGAAAATAACACCAGAGAGAGTTAAAGTTTTTTTGTTTTTTTTTTGTGAGCGAACGAAACAGGAAGACAAAATTACATATACAAGCAGCTGAAGCAAAAACAAAAAGAGAGGAGAGGAAATGAAAGATATGATGTTCTCCTTTTTGTTTACCTTATACCTCCCACTCTTCACAAAATCACAGCGCACAGTTCTCAGAGCTGTTCTGCGCGGTGCGGCGGATCAGCGGCGCAGCAGCGATGGCACGCACAATGTCGCTCAGTCGCACAACCACGGAGCCTTCCTCCACGGACGCTGTGCGCTTGCTGGCGGCCGCCCCGCCCTCTGCTACGCTCATACTCGCTCCCGCAGCACCACCACCACCAGACCCCGAAGCCGGTGCGGAATCTAGCCGACCGCCTGCAGCCGCAGCAGCCGCGTTCACAGAGAGCTCCCGCACCACCACCTCTGGTGTCAGCGGCTCCACCTCCTGAATGGCAGCCGCGACATCGGACAGTGTCACGACGCGGTCGCCGGGCTCCAACTGCGGTGTTGGCGGCGCGGCTGCGGAGACCGACCGCATCCCAATGAGACGCGTGTTCGCCGAGGTGACGCGTGACGCCATCGCGGTGGCCCGTGCACTGAGTGCGGAGAGGAAACTGATGTAGAGCTCCGCGCTGGAGCGGCACTCCTGCACCAGCAGCACCTCCATGAAAGGATGGGCGTCGCTGCAGAGAGTGTCGACGCTGAAGGTCGTCTCGCTACCAAGCGCGGCGCGCAGCTCTGCCAGCTCCGCCGGGCTCTTCAGCTCCAACACAGGCTGCAGGCACTCACCGAGAGCCTGTCGCCGCAGCCGCGAGCTCTGCATCTCTTTGCCCAGGGCCCGCACGTCGCGCTTCACCTGCGCCACGACGACGGCGGCGTCGACGGCGACACGCGGCGGTAGGACGCCCTGCACCGTCCACAGCAGCACGTGCAGCGCGTCGGCGTACCACGCGTGGCTCTCGCTGTCCTTCATGAGGTTCATGACAAGGTGCGCCACGGAGCTGAAACCGCGCAGGTCGTCGCGCGTGGTCATCTCCGACTGAAGAAAATCGCGGAGGCACACACCAATCGCAGTGGTGCCGCCGCCGCCGCCAGCGCGGTTGCCAGGTGCTGTCGTTGCCGATGTCGTCGTTGTCGCCTCCTCCTCCTCCCTCCGCTGCAGCTGGTCTCGTGCGTCCATGTAGGGGGGCAGGACATCGAGGAAGAAGTGGTAGACAAGCGCGACGATCGTCGATGGCGCCACGGGGCGGCGGGGCAGCACACCACTCGCGCGGAGATACACGGGGACGTCTGAGCCGTAGCCGAGGCCAATGAGAGGCAACTCCAGCGGCGGCGCGGCGGCAAGCGCATTGCCAGCACCACCCGCGGCACTGCTGCTGAAGGGGTGAGACATGGTGGGAGAGCCTTGGAAGCCTTCGCTGGGACGGTACTGCCCACGACGCGAGACACGGCGCTGCGGCCCTGCAGCATCGCCCTTCGTTGAGGCTCCCTTGGCTGCGGCTCCGCCCTCCTTCGCCTCAGTGTTTTCCAGTGCGATAAGGGGAGCGTTGTTGCCCGCCACCGACCCGGCATGCGGCGTGAAGGAGGAGGATTCATTGACCTGCACCGACGCCAGCCGCAGAGCCTGCTGCGTCTTGAGCTGCCCCTCGAGACTGCGGACACGGCGGACCAGGTAGTCGACCTGCAGCGCCGTCTCCTTCATCCCCTTCACCATCGGCATCGCCTTGGCACGCGACGGCGCCGACGTCTCGCTCCCAATGGCGGTGGTGGACATGTCCTCGCGGTGGTCGTCCACGGTCGTCAGCAGCCCCACATCCGCGGCGTACTCCCGCAGCTCGGGCAGCTCGTCGTGCAGCTTCCCCCACGACGGCCGCGGGGTGAGCAGGCCGCGTGCAGGGTGTTGGCCCGGTGCCGCTGTCTCGCCACCTTCCTCCACCGCCCGCAGCAGCTGCTGCCGCTCCTCTTCCAAATTGGCGAGACGCCGCTGCATCACGTCGAGCTGCGTCCCCCGCACCGCGGCCGTGCGGCGCCAGCGCCGTGTCTGCATCTGCGACGCCTCCAGCTCCGCAGCGAGGTAATCCTTCATGAGCTGAAAGTCTGTGACCGGCACGTAGTCGGCGTAGCGCTTTCGGAACCCCTGCAGCTCCGCCTGTGCTTCCCCAGCGATGCGCTTGAACTCGTCCAGCTCGCTGACCTGGCCGGTGACGCTGGCGACGATCCGTTCGTACTCCTTCAGCCGGCGGTCGCACTCGCGGACGGCGCCGATGAGGATGACGATCTTCTCGAGGTCGCTCTGGCTGCTGCGCTCAAGGTCGCCGATGCGCTGGTGGGCCGAGTCCAGCTCGCGGCGCAGCTCGATGGCGTCGGAGAGCTGCGCAGAGCGAGGACGCTGCCGCACCGTGTGCAGCATTTCCTCCTCCTCGGTGACGGCGCGAGAGGCCAGCGCCGTCTCCATCTCCTTCAGCTCCGTTGAGATGGTGCTCACCTGCTCGTGCAAGCTGGCCACCAGCTCCTGATTGCTCGTCCGCTCCACCTCGCTGACCGTCATGGCTGCGTAGGCGTCCGTCAGCAGCTCCGCCTGGGCCTGGATGACGTTGTCGTAGGCGCTCTGGATATCAGACATGAGCGACGCATAGGCCGGAAAGGCGGAGGAGAGGGCACGGAAGGATTCGCGGTAGGGGCCCAGCTGGTCCAGCGCGCTGGGGGCCGGTGCCCCGCTCGACGTACTGCGAATAAGCTCGCGCCGGATGTAGGAGTGCAGCTCCGTGACGAGCGGCGGGGCGACGCTCTCCCACGCCTGCGCAGCGGCACTGTTGCCCAGCGGACTGCCGTTCATGATGGTGGAGGACAGCATCGACGGCCGTAGATCGACCGTCGCATACGCCTGTGACGCACGCTTGAGAGTCAGTGGAGAAGACCGCAGAGGTGGTGCGGTGTTGCTGTTGACTGCTGCTGCTGCTGCTGCTGCTCCACCGCAGGTAAGGCACGTCCCTTTGGTGCGTTGCCCGCCGTGCGGGGGCCCTGCGCGGACCGAGACGACGAGGACGCCAAGGATACGGCATGTGACTTTGCCTTACCGGTGTAGACGGGCAACGTGCGCGCCGCAGCTGCGATGGCGGGAGCGCGTGCGACGGGTTGGGTCGTCAAGGTGCCCCAGTTGCCCAGCCGATCCGCCGCGCGCTTTGCGGCCCGCGCGTCCCCTCCGTGTTCACCCGCAGCTGCTGCTCCGCTGCCGTGGCGTGCGGCATCTTGGCGCTGAACGGCGTCCAGCTGCAGGAGGCGGCGCGCCGAGGGGCCGATGCTGGAAAGTGCGTCCGGCAGCGTTAGAGAGGCCGACCACGTCGACGGCGGGGCAGCAGCGTTGCGGCCGCCGGCACTGCTGTGAAGTGTTTCCCCGCGACGGGCAGGCTCGGTGCCTGGCAAAGAGGCGTAGTAGCGCTCGTAGAGGTCAAACGTGCTCTGTGGTAGCGCGTCGTGCGTGAAGCCGCTAAATGTGTTGCTGTGGTGGACGCTGTTGTTGGCTGTGGGAAAGGTGCCGCGTGCTGTGGCCGGCGGGCTCGGGTCGCGTCCGGGATTCATTGCCTTGAGGGCAGTGGGGAGGGAAGGAGAGGTGGTGTACTGCAGCCCAGACACCGGCACCGTACCGCCGCGCAGGTCGCTGTGATGCATCGACGAGGGAAAAGACCGAAGTGGACTGTGTAAAAAAAAGAAAAAAGAGTTTGCTAATAGTGCTCCAGCGCCTCTGTATGTATGTGTTTGTGGCTGTGTGAACGTGGGTAGGCGTTTAAGTGAGTGGAGAAGCGGCAACACAGAAGACGTACTGTCCACCTTTTTTTGTGAAAAGGGATTAATGAGCGAGAAAAAGAGAAAAGAGAGAGGTAAAAAAAAAATAATGAATAGCATTGATCAGCGTTGCTCTCTACCTATCTCCCTTCCTAATGCAAGTTGCAGAAGCAGCATGAATAAGCTACTCGGGTTGTGTACAGCGAGTACTGCTAAGAGACATGCCCTCGCACTGAAAGCTAGAAAGAAGCACAGCGTGGTTTTTTTTCTTTCTGGCCAACGCCTCACTCTTGCGCTGCACATGGCGGTTTTCATCAGCTGCCATCTTAGCGTGAGGACAACCAATGAAGCGGCAAAATCCTGCATTAGAGGTGCATGAAACATAAAGCACAGCTTTCTCCACACCCAAGAGAGGGAAAGATCGCAACACGAACGGCGCAGTAGCCTTTCTTTCCCGATGACCCCTCAAAGACCGCTAATACAAGTTGACGTTAACTTGTTTTTTTTTTGTCATCTTTGGAGGAGAAGTAGATAAAAGGTGGCCATCGCAAGCCTACCCGCTATTGAGCACACTACTGAACACACACCCGTACACCACCAACACTGGCCCCTCGCACACACGCAGAACATTGTAGTAAGGGAGAAAAAGAGACCTGCCAAACAACAGAGGAGAGAAACGGCAAACTACGATGGAGAAGACGACGGAGACGACTTTGAGAAAGAGATAGATCATATCGATGCTGCTGGGCAATAGAGCTGTGTGTTCTAGAGCCATGTACACCCGTAAATATAACAAACAAAATTATGTAAACGAAAAAGTAGTTGACAAGCGAGTCCAGACGATGAAGGGAGAAAGGGGTAAAACAAGAAATGAAAAAAAGCGGTCAGCACACAGATATAAATATTTATTTATGCATCGTAAACCCACAAGTAGCAAAAAAGGAGGGGGGCGGAAAGTCAGAAAAGACGTGGGTGAACAATGAACTACCTTCGTGCTGCGATGCATGCAAGAGAGTATCGAAAACCGAATCCCACGCTATCAGCCTCCTGAAAAGAAGAGAAAAAGGCTAGAAAACAAAAAAAAAATAGGAAAAAAGGGTGGTAGCGCACGTCGGGCCTGGGACCCAACGTTGTGCACTGCAACTCCTCGCATCGTAGATCGCCTCCCTCGCAAAACCTTCATAACATAGCCACGCACAACCCGCACTCACACTCCACCACTCTCAGTTAGAAAGAGTAGGGGAAAAAGAGGGATTTGCACGCCTCACCGCAAAGAGCCACCCTACGCTGGTGCAACACCCACTCAAAACGCATTCGTACACACCCACGAGAGATAGAACACCTGTAAAGAGGCCTATCGGAAACTTGAAGCGAAGCTGCCACTAACAACGGGGACTTACTCTCCCTACACGCACATGCAGCTACTGTACATGCAAGAGAGGCGGCAGACGAGCAAAACAAACAAAATAGAAAACACGCTTGTCTACAAAAAGGGAGCCGAAACGATTGTGAAGTAAGGACTAGAGTAACACGAAGTTGAAAGCCAAAAAAAAAAGAAACATGGGATAGATAGATGAAGAAGAGAAATCGCTGAAGCAAACGATGAATCGCACCTGCGCGCCAGAATCACGCGCTCGTTCACACAAACAAGAACACACAGGAGCAACAACAGAAAAAAGAAAATAGGAAGTTCTCTCCTTCGATCACAAAGGAAAACGACAAGAGGGGTACCGAGCGAGGAAAGGGAACATGAGAAGAAAACAAGCTGACACACACCCGAGCAACCTCATCATTGCAACACAAAAAACTCTTTCAAACGCCGGCCGATGTCAACACGAGGCAAGCGATGGTATTGGCGGAAAAGGGAGTGAGAAAGGGACGGAGAGAGAAAAGACAAGGGAAAACAGTTAGACGGCGTAGACTCCCTCTCTCCTTTTGAACGAGAGGCCACACCACCTCAACCACCACCGCAGCAATAGATCAGCAGAAGAACAATGAAAATGTATCGCCACGCCCGGGTCGAAAGACGGGAAGAAACATGGAAGCGGACGTTCAACCAGAAGCTCGGTAGCACACAGACCCACACAAAGACACACAAACTCAAGTACTATTTGAAACGGTGAGAAGCAGCTGGCATTCACCGCACCTCAAAGATGGCCCACACAAGGCCGCCCTGGTTCTGCTGCACCAGCTCGATCGTCTCGGTAATGTCAAAGGAGTGGGTCGGGCTGTTGGCCTCCGTCACGGTCGTCGACAGCGACGCGACGCTCTGCTCCATGCCATCTGGCATGACAGGCGAGGGTGTCTTGGACACGTGCGCCTGGACCTGCTCCTCACACGCCTCGGCCTGGTACTGGTCGTACTCCATCGCCTGGCGGTAGTTCTCCTCGGTGAAGATGGTGCTGTCCAGCATGCGCTCCTTGCCATTGCCGTTGCTCTGCCGCCGCGGCACGAAGGCACTCTTGCACTTGTTGATGATCTCCTGCGGCTTCAGGTCTTGGCGGCCGACGAGGTAGATCTCGTAGCTGAAGGGGGCGAGGGCCTTGGCCATGGAGGGGTAGACGCCAGCCGACGACGTGCCGCGCACCGCCTTTAGGTTGCTTCCGATCCACTGGAAGAAGATCACCCGACGCTGCCGCTCCTCGCCGGTGCTAAACGTCAGGCGGAAGAGCCCGAAAAGCCACGCGTCATCGGGAAGGTTGTTCACCATCTCGAAGATGCCCTGCCGGCCGTAGGAGCGCACCTTTAGCGTCTGCGGGTCGGAATCGAAGATGGCCCAGTTGATCGAGCCGTTGTCCTGCCGCAGCGACTCCAGCACCCGCTTCGTCCGCTCCGAGTTGTCGACAGGGGTCAGCGGCCGCTGCGGCTCCTTCGGTGGCGGTGGGACGGGACGCGGCGCTATTTTCACGTTTGGCCCCGTGTTGCGGCGGCCGCGCTGGGCGATGGCGGCGGCGGTGCTCGCCTTGGCCTTCTCCGAGTGCATCATCTTCTGCTCCTCGGCGAGGCGCTCGCGGTACTCCTGGCGGATTTGCTCCATCGAGAAGGTGCCGTTGTCGGTGACGAAGGTGTCCTTCATCTGCCGCACGAGCGAGTCGAAGGAGAGAGAAGCCTTGTCCGTCGTCGAGAAGCCCGGCACGCCGCGGATGTTCTTCGCCGTAAAGTTGGTGATCTCGCTGATGCCCTGACCGCGCTTTACAATGCCGCACTTAGGGCCGATGTACTGGACGTAGATGAACTTGTTGCGCTTGAAGGTGCCGGAGCCGACGGGGAACTTGGAGAAGAGCAGCTGCACCTTGCTCTCGTCGAGGTGCCGCAGCGCGTTGTCGATCTCATCCGTGCCGCGCCACACGCAGGCAACACTAGGCATACTTTTGTCTTTTTGTTGTTGTTGGTGTGGTATGTTCTGTGTGTAAGTGTAAGTGTTTTTTTTCTCCCCGGCTTCTTAAGGGAAAGGTCAGCGACGTGCCTCTCCAATACAAGCAGAGGGAAAACAGAGAAAGAGGACGTGAAAACAGATGAAAAGACAACGTGTACGGGCACCGGGAAGCGAGAGGGGCAGCGCAAAGGCGCGCGTGACCAAAAGTCAAAGTAACAACGAAAAAGAACAACGGGAGGAAGAATGAAAGAGAAGTGGAGAAAAAAAAAAGTGAACAATGAAAAAGCTCCGAGAGAGAGAGAGGCAGAGAGCTAGACAAAAATGAAAAAGATAAGTACCGTGGTCCGACTTACAAGCCGGCCCCGTGAGAATGTGGAAGAAGAAAAAACGAGAAGACAAGAGGAGTATGTGGTACCTCTGGAATAGCGCTTTCCTCCTATCGTGCTTATTGAATGCTTAAGTAGCGGCTTCTGTGCTGCGACTTACAACGAACAAAAAAGAAAGAATGATCTCTTGTAAAGAAAAAAAAAACTTCGTACGTTATGGAGATCAAGCGCAACGATGATGAGATGCTACAGAAATTCGCCGAGATTGCGAAGGTTTGTGAAGATCAGCACGGTGCCGGAGCCTGGACGTGTCTGCGCAATCTACGAGTAATTAAAGACACAAACAGCAAAGAAAACCTGCACCCGATGGGTAAAAACTGGAATGGAGCTGTTTGATGATCGAGCAGCTCAGATTAAGAGAGAGAGGGAAGAAAACAAAAACATGTAAGTGCAAAAGGAGAGACTGAAGTAGTCTGGTTTCTTTTTTTTTTTCTGACAGAAGTTGCGCACTATGAGAGTGCTGTGTCGTTGTACACCTCCCAAGTTGCAGTGTCGGATCCACTTGTGACATACACGACTGCAGCACGAGGACAAAAGGAGACCGCAAATGTCCATAAGTCCTCATCAACGTATCACTGGCGCGGCGCGTCTCATCTCCGAGTTTGTCGTCTTTTCAAGTGCGGCGAACTCCGGTGATGAACAGAGTGACAGAGAAACAAGGCAGGCATGGCATGCGAATTGCACACCTCCATTCTTTGATTGTTCAGCGTGAATGACCACCTTTTGACATTGTTTTTCTTTTTTCTTTTGTTTTCGCCAATTAGTTTCTGGCGCCAACGGCGGCCACGTATTTCAGCACATTGCAGTGAGTCTCGCGTTCGTCACAACTACTGGTGTAAAAGAAAAAAAAGGAGGAAGAAACAGAAACAAAGAAGTCATGTCTGGCTAGCAAAGAAACACACAAGAGCATCAGCAGCAGCGGTGAGTGGTGTTTTCTTCCCCTCACACGGAGGAGAAGGAACGCTGCGCAGTTTCTGATTCGGTCGTGAGTCCTGATTACCAAATACAGAAGAAGAAAAAAAAAGGTCACTCTTCGCGGTTGGCTTGTCTGTTCAGGCTATTGCTCCCCGTGCAGTTCTCTTTGCTTTTCTTTTTCTTGTCATGAGCCGTCACTGTATCTTCAGCGGTGCCGCCATACTCAAACAAGCGTGAAGGCACTCATGGAAAAAAGTAGGGAGAAAAGGACAATGAGTCGGGCAAAATAGAGAAAATAAAAAGCGAGATGCACAAACCGCAGGGGAGCGAGAGAAAGCACGCCCAAAGACAAAAACCGGAAAACAGGAAAGAGAGAGAAAAATAAGGTCAAGAGATGAAAATAAACTTGATTTCGCGACACTTGACTATCACGGGCCAACTAAAAAAAAAAAAGGAAACAGAGTGTCTCTTGGGGGTTGGGAAATATATATGTATAGATGCCAGAACCGGGTAACTTCCAGCGAGAGGAAAATAAATTTTAGTTAGCAAATCGGTGGAAAGCCCAAAAATAAAAAACACTTTTTGCTCTTCTCTTCGCTGAGGCAAGGGCTGCTGCGAAGGATACTTGAACGAAAAAAAAAACCGAAAAGAGACCAAGCAGATAGGCACACTTGCACACGTGCTGGTAAAACATGCAGGCTGCTCTGGTCCTTCGCTCATCTTTTGTCGGATTGGTGAATGTCCACGAGCAGCTTCTACAGCCGAGGTCAACACCCCTCCATCTACTTTTTTTTCTTTTTTGTGCGTGTTTTAAATCCCCTCCCCTCTTCTTGTCTTGCAGGCACACACACACACACACACACCTTGCTAATTGTATGTGATGGACGAAAAATAAGCCTCTAGCGGCTGCGGAGTTGCTCGGAGTGTTCGATGGCGTCTGCGTGTACGTGGCGGTGTGAATACGGGGAGGAGCACATGCAATAAAAACAAAAAAACGGCGAAAAGCACGTAGAAGAAACAAAGGCTAAGCGAGCATCCTTCACCACATGTGTTTGTGCTTATCTTCAAGCAAGTGTATAGTTGGGAGGGGTGCGCATGCGCCACAAGGCCACCAGGAGGAGGGTGCGAAGGCAAAGAGAAAGCAATGAAACAAACAAACAGAGACAACACGAGAGACCATAGGAAAGAGGGAGCTGCGTCCATCACCGGAAACAAGGAAGAGAAAGAGCGAAGGGCGAAGAAGTAAAACAGAAAACGTCTCCAATTTCCGCCTCCGTCTCTCTCTCTCTCTCTCTCTATCTCCCTCTCTTCTTCGTCTCCCTCTGTCTGCATACAACTGTTTCGTGGTCTCTACTGGTTCTTGCGCTTCACCTCGTCCAGCTGCTCCTCCACCTGGTTCTTCTTGGCACCCGCCTTCGTCTTGAGCATTGCCAGGTACTTGTCCGCCATCGCCTGCGCCTTGTGCACGGCGTTGTCGATCTCCTTCTGCTTCTTCTCGTACACCACCGGCGCAGAGAAGGCGACAATCATCGCAATGAGAATGAGAGTGGTGTCACTCATCCAGTTGCCCAGGAAAGCAAGGACAATCAACGCGACAAAGGCCTTGGCAGAGGCAGCAAAGTCGCGCCACGTCATCAGAGCCACCGCGGCATCAACGGCCTTCGTCACGTGCGGGCGGATGGACTCGTAGGTGCGGTCCATGTGCGCGCTCACCTGCTCCGGCGACTGCGCGGAGATGCGCTTCGTCACGGCAGCCGCGCCGCCCGCAATAAACGCGATGGTGGCGATACGAGAGGCGTAGGTGGTGAAGGTGTAGTGAAAGTAGACGTAGACGAACCAAAAAGCAAAGAGAGACCCGGCGATGACACCCGAGGCGACGGGGCGGTGCCAGGCGAGGATGTCGCGCGTCGACGCACCCTTGAACTGCTTCGTGACGGTGTCCATTGTGGGATGGAAAAAAAAAAGCGCGGGTGGGAGAGAGGTGAAGAAGATGTATGAAATGAGAGAAGGAGACACTCAAAAGTCTAAATCAGAAAAAGGGTATGAGGCTCGTAGAGAATGAGTCGCGATACAGGCACGGTCGAGCAAAAGCA
Source organism: Crithidia fasciculata (assembly GCA_000331325.2). Lineage (NCBI taxonomy): Eukaryota > Euglenozoa > Kinetoplastea > Trypanosomatida > Trypanosomatidae > Crithidia > Crithidia fasciculata. Next base: position 1,269,793 of record CM003433.1, read on the forward strand.
AAAAGCAACGCTAGAAGACGCGTAAACGGCTGTCTGTGTTGATGCTGATGGGGTGAAAAAAAAAAAGAGAGAAGAGGCTGTTGAAGAAAAAAGAGTTCAACGTGAAGCACACTCAGGAAATACTGGTTGAGTGGCGAAACGAAGAAGGTGAAGCACAAAGAGAGAGAAAGAGAGAGATAATAACGAAACCAAAAGGCGGGCGGAAAATCTGAGTGGCAGTTGCGGCATCAGGTAGTGTAGGAAGGGGGGAAAAAAAAGAGGGGGAGACAGTTGCAGAAGAGGAAGAGCAAAAAATGGAGGGTTTCTAATCGCACCTACTGGACAAGAAGCATGGAAAGAGACGTGCACAGCGAGCGCTTGCAGTCGGCATAGTGTGAGAGAAAGATTTTTTTTTTCATATTTCATCTCTGGACCACACAGCAGTAAAGGCAGAGAAAAAAAAAAATACAATGCAGTCAATTCATGTGAGTACAACTCCAGTGAGAGAGTGGAAAGCGACACGCACAAAAAGCGCATCGACGCTGCAGCAGGCAGCAGCAGCAGCAGCAGCAGATACACCTTGACACACTAGCAAAGGAAGAACACAGCTTAAGACCGTCCATCCTTCAGCACTGGATCCGCACATCTCATCTCCCTCTTTTCTACACCACAGCAGCGGTGTATGGCACCATTCCCTTGCCCTCTCGCAAGAACGTCTCCACGGCACACTGCGGCGCCGCGTCCCGCGCAGCGCACCACCGGTCATAGAACTCGCGGCGCGGCATGTTTACGGCCCCAAAGTGCCGCTCGTAGTCCGCCATGTAGTCCACACGAAAGCCCCAGTACCAGATCGTGTAGCCGCAGGCCTGCAGCGCCTCGCCCAAGAGCTTTGTCAGAAACGTGCCGAGACTGTCCTTGCTCTGCCGCAGCGTGAACATGGTGTAGTCGTGGTAGGCCCTGCCCATCGCCATGCCGCAACACCCCGCAACGACCTCCTTTGCTGCCTCATCCACCAGCTCCACACACACGAGTCGCGTATCACCGTGGAAGTGCGAATGAGAAGACAAGCCTGTGCTCCTGCTACTGCAGCAGCTTCCCATGAGTCGGATAAAAGTCGGGTCGAGCCACGAACTCTCGTGACGGACGACGTGGTAGTCGTAGGCACGCTGCAGGCTGGCCATGACACCAGCAGCGTCGTCACGCACCACAACGGTGAAGGCGCCGGAGTTGATGACGCGGCGCACCTTGCTCTGCCTGCGCCACGGAAACATCAGCCGGCTTGCCTCACCTTCATTGCCTTCTGCTTTATGTTGTACTCCGGCAACGAGAGGAGCTGGCGAAGCCTCCTCGCTTCTCTTCGCCGCAGCCTCCTCACACATCGGAGTCTTTGCCAAATCCAACACGTAGCGCTCCGCACCGTTGGGGAGCAGGAAGAAGAGGAGCGTGTCACGCGGACTCAGCGGCACCGACTCGGGAAGTGTGAAGAGGCCGTGGTACCACATGGCATGCATGAAGGGGAGTGCGGTGCGAGCATCGAGCAGGTTTGGCGGCAGGTAAAAGAGCAATCGACTCGCACCCTGGGCCACGATGCACTGCACAAACTCTGGGTGAAAGAGTAGGGCTCCGTGCTCGAGCACGTGTGAAGCCTCATCGCGCAGATCTAGTGGGGCATGGAAGTCGACCGTTGCGAACTTCACCTGTCTCGTGGTGGCGAGTGGTGTTGCACACTGCACCGCCTCGCCGTCCACCTTTGTCAGCGTTGTGAGGGTTGCAGTGTAGAGAGTGGAGGGGTGCAGACACCAGAGCGTCGCCACGTGGCAATCACCTGTGGGCAGGCATGCACCAGTCGGCAGCTGCTGTACCTCTCTGGCTAAAAAGGCCCTTTGCAGCGCGGCGCTTGTGCTTCGGCTAGACCGACGCGGCACCTGCGCTGCGAGAAGCATCGCGCTCTCCTCACGCACAGCCTTCTCCCTCTCCGGCGTGCGTGGTGCGCGACTGGCCGATGAATCCGGTGACGACGGCGATGCAGATGACGTCGCGGTAACAGTGGAAACTTCGAAGGGGTGCGGGGCAACAAAGGAGGCCCAATTAAGACCAAAAAAAAGACGATACGGTCCGTAGTCGCTCGTCCTCGTCGTGGTGGTGCTGATGCCGCGTGCGACCGGCTCCTTGCGAGAGCGCTGCTTCGCTGGCGGCAGCATGCCTACAAGGAGGTGGAAGTGGGAAACAAAAAAGAATAGAAAAGCTGTTCTCTCGCTTTTGTTTGTTTGTTGAACTTTATTGTGTACGTCTGTGGTGGAGAGTCAACGGTGACGACAGGACTACCCTATTTGACGCCGATAATAGACAAGGGAAAGCCGCTCTCTCGCTTGTGACATTGGTGCTCTTTATCAGTTGGAGAAGGAAATAGAGGAAATGGGAGATAATAGACGGCAATTGTTCTGGTTTTTTTTTGTTTTTCGTCGCTTACCTGCTGCGATGAAGGCCTTTTTTTTTTTCTGGTGTGGATCACATCGGCTCACTGATTGAAGAAAACCCATTACTATTGAAGATTGACGGGAGGAGCGCGTCGGGTGTATAAGCGTTTGCTGTGAAACTCCTTCGCACACAGTCTCAGCGCATCGTCCAATTCCTCTTCTCTTTTCTTCTTTTTTTCTTTTTTTTCGTGAAGTCACTTTTGCTGATGTGTTTGCGTGCGTGGTCGCCGCCGTGCTTCTTCCAGAGTCCACGACAAAAGCGCAGTACACGCTCCGAGGCGTGGGAAAGACTTTCTGCTTTAAAGAAAAAAAAATTTGAAGCGCAGAGCATGAGCATGGCCGGTAGAGAAGAACTGAAGTAAGAACTTTGAAGAGGATACGTGAAAAATTGCACGTGCGCCGAAAAGAGAAACAAAATATAAAAAAGAGCGTTAGCGAGGTAAAAAGAGGGAGGGGAAAAAAGAAAAGGGACCAATCTTTTTTTTTATTTGTAAACACAGAGGAAAGTGTCATGCATTGTTAAATGATTTTTTCCTTTTTTTCTTTTTTGTAGCCTTAGTTCTCTTGGGGTGTAAAAAGTCAAAAATGAAGTAATTTAGTAACAAGGTAACCGACGATGTGACTTTGGCTTCTTGAAAAGAGGCTGACATGACATGAGCGCTGGGGCACCAACTGAGACAAAAAGAGCGGAAAACAACACGCAAGAGCAAGCGCGTGAAGCGGGCATCCTAAGAAATCCACACAAAGGAAAATAATATAAGAAGCTTTTCCACGCTGTCCTTGACTCAAGCTGTACTGCCTGGTCGTCACTCTGTAAATGACTATGTTGGTGCCCTCAAAAAGGTCCGTCGTTGAGGAAGCGGAAGAGGCGGAGGGAGGAGAAGCCGGCGGTCACTGCGGTGCAAAGAGGGCCGTTACCGTCCCCTTGCACGACAGGCACACACACAAGTACAAAACTTCTCTCTCTCTCTCGCCTCCCCGCCACGTTTACTGATTGTTCCCTCATTCGACAACGATACAGAGCGCTAAGAAACGAAACAAAACACGAAAAGGGCAAGAGAAAGCAGCACACCGATTCTCTCTTTGTTGTTGTTGTTGTTGTTGTTTGTTCGTTTGTTTGATGGTGTTGGCTGCCTCTCGCTGGCGTAACGCACTACGACAGCCCCACCACCTTTCCGGTCTCGCAGTCGATGTCGATGTTGTAGTATGCCGGACGCGTCGGCAGTCCCGGCATCGTCGAGATGTCCCCAAGCAGAGGGAAGACAAAACGCGCCCCGCAATTCACGCGGACGTCGCGAATCGGCACCGTAAACCCAGACGGCGCGCCCCGCAGCTCGGGGTTGTGCGAGAAGCTGTACTGCGTCTTGGCCATGCACACCGGGAAGTCGCCGTAGCCCATCTTCTCGAAGTCCGCCAGCTTCTCCTCTGTTCCGTTCAGGTACTCGACACCAGCGGCACCGTAAATCTCGCGGCAGACCGTCTCGATCTTCTCCTTCAGCGAAGCGCTGTCGGGGTAGAGGAGCCGGAAATTGGACGGCGACGTCTCCGTCGTCTTCACCAGCGCCTTGGCAAGGTCCACAGCCCCGGCGCCGCCGGTGGCCCAGTGACTCGTCACCACAACATCCGCAGCTCCGCCCTCTGTCATGGCCAGCTCCTTCACCAGCGCCAGCTCGGCCTCCGTGTCGGTAGTGAAGCGGTTCAGCGCCACGACGACCGGCACGCCAAACTTGCGGATGTTCTGGATGTGCCGGATCAGGTTGCTCACGCCTGTCCGCAGCGCCTCCAGATTCTCCTTCGACGCGTGCTTCGGCTCCACCCCTCCGTGGAACTTCAGTGCGCGCACCGTCGCCACGAGCACCGCAGCGTCGGGCTTCAGCCCACTCGTGCGGCACTTGATGTTGAAAAACTTCTCACAGCCCATGTCCGCCCCGAAGCCGGCCTCCGTCAGCACAAAGCCGTCGTGGCCCACCAGCTTCAGCGCGATGCGGTCGGCCACAACGCTGCTGTTGCCGTGGGCGATGTTGCCGAAGGGGCCGGCGTGCACCAGCACCGGCGTGCCCTCCAGCGTCTGCATCAGCGTGGGCTCGACCGTGTCCTTCATGAGGACCGTCATCGCACCCGCGCAGCCGACATCCTCGGCAGTGACAGAGGCGCCGGTGGTGCTCTTGGCGACCTGGATGGCGCCAAGACGCTCCCGCATGTCGGCCAGGTCGTCCACAAGCGCCAAGATCGCCATCACCTCGGACGCCACCGTGATGTCGAAGCCGGTGCGACGGCTGACGCCCTTCTCAGCCGACCCGAGCCCGATCTCGACGTCGCGCAGCATGCGGTCGTTCACGTCCGTCACGCGCCGCCACGAGATGGTGTCGGGGTCGACGTCGAGACGCGCAAAGCGCACCCGCTCCTCCTCCGTCAAGTCCTTCGGGTTCGCCTTGTCAATGCCGAGCTTGCGCAGCCGACGCTGCATGATGGGGGTGAAGTCTTTCAGCTCAGAAGTCAGGCGACGGAAGAGGGGGCCGTCCTCCTGCGTCTTTTCGTGGAAGATGCGCGTGTCGAGGGCCGCGGCGAGGAGGTTGTTGGCCGCCGCGATGGCGTGGATGTCGCCCGTGCCGTGCAGGTTGAAGTCCTCCATCGGGATCACCTGACTGTAGCCGCCGCCAGCCGCACCGCCTTTAATGCCGAACGTCGGGCCCTGCGAGGGCTGTCGGATGCAGGCGAAGCAGGGGCGGTGGAGGTGGGCACCAAGCGCCTGGGCGAGGCCGATCGTTGTGGTGCTCTTTCCCTCCCCGAGCGGGGTGGGGTTCATGCCCGCCACGACGACATACTTGCCGTTGGAGCCGCCCTCGAGTCGCTTCAAGATGCTCAGCTTCACCTTGGCACGAGTGGCGCCGTAGGGGTTCAGCTCGGAGGAGAGGATACCGGCGGCCTCGGCGATGCTGGTGATGGGAAGCGCCTCCACGCTTTGAGCGATCTCGATGTCCGACGGCACCGGGACAGCGCAGTTCAGCTTCCGGGCGGTCATGAGAAGTCTGAGAGAGGGAAAGTGCGGAATTGTGAAGAGGGAGAAAAACCCCTCACCCAGCGACGAGGGAGTGAGGAGAGTCTCAATTCTAATTCACAGCACTTGCTTGTTGTTTTCTTTTTTTGTTGTTGTTGTTGTGACGGAACCAAAAAAATGAGTTCACGTTTATCTTTGCGTGTGTGTTGTTGGAGCGGCGTACGCTGCACCTCGACTAGGAGAGCAAATGATGCGGCGGGCAGTAAGTGCCAGCTCTTGGTCCGAAAGAGATAGAGAGAGACACGAGATGATGAAAAGAGAGGATTGCGGTAACGGAAATGAAAGGAAAAAATAAGTTAAGGTACGCTGGACTTAATGTATATTTTTTTTTCAAAGGACGTCCACATCAAACATTTTGAGGGAAAATTGAAAGGGGAGATTGGGAGAGAGAGGCAAGCGAAAAGTAGATAGGCGCGTGTAAAAGATAGAGGTGGCAGCACACAAGGTGTTCGTTGTTGGAAGTCCCCTTCGCCGACTCTCCGACAACGCTTTCCTTGCCATACTGTCCAGCGGCTAGAGAGAGGAGCACGTCGGTCAAGCGACACATCGCTTGCAGGTGGCCCAAATAAACACCCGAAACATAATTTTGTAGAGCTGCAGGAGCTCTGCCCGCAGCGTCCTATCAGCGGAAGAGAGAGGCAATCAACTCTCTCTCCCTCCTTTCTACTGCCTTCTGCCTGAACGTGAGAGCACGCAGCAGAGCAGAAGCGGCGTGGGTGTTCGCCAGAGCTCGTGGGCATTGCACGACATTCCAATGTGCCCTTCGCCCCCTCTCGTTGCTCCTCTTCCTCTTTGGTGATACTTAGATGTGTGTTTGTGGTTAGGAGTGGTGCGTTGGTGTTCTTCCTTCTTCCTTTTTTTTTCTTTCTTTTTTTTCTTTCTTCTTTTTTGTGGAAAACATTTTTTTATTTTGTTTTAGCTCCTTTTTTTTTTATTGCACTATTTTTTTTGTTGTTTTCTTTTTTTTTTTTGAGTGCTCTTTGGTAAGCGAAAGCGGCATCGAACTGAGAATGGAAGAGAGGGAAGGCGCACAGCCTCACCTCTGGGTCTTCCCTCCAGCGTCTCTCCCATCCTTTGTGACTCGCCGTCGTTGGGCTCTCCTTGCCTCCTGCCTCCCGCCATCATAGCTCGTCCCTTAGCTGTATTAACTACAAAGGCCAAACGTGACGACTTCACAAGAAAACAACTCCATGCTTCGCAGCGCTGATCAGCTGCCGATACAGCCACGGGAATTGACTCAAGCTGGGTGCCTCACGACAGGGGAAATAAAAAAAGAGAAAACAGCAGACAGAGCTCCAGCAAGCAGACGAAAGAAAAGGCCTCGTGAAGTGCGGAGGAAAAGCAAGCGAAGCGCCAAGGCGACGAAGGGCAATCTTCAGCAGACACCAACTCCAAAGCACCTGATGCGACGCCGTCCCGCAACGGCAGACTTGTGCCGCCTCACGTACTCAAAGATAGTCACGCAGCGGAAGGGAAAAGAAAAGGCGAGAAAAAAGAGAAACACAAGAAGCGTGAAAGAAAACAAAGCACCAAATAGTGGGAGTGACGGCGCGTGCACAGGCAGCGGTGCTCGAGTGTTGCAATGGGAGCCAGAGCCGCCATCAGTACGAGAGAAGGAGAGTGGTAAAAAAGGAGCAGTGAACAGACAGGCGGCAAGACACACATCGAGTGCGTCAAGTTTTCCGTCCTCCCTTGCCACTCACATGCCCAGTCCATCAGAGACTGACAAATCACTTCTCTAGATCTAGAAGCCTCCACGGCCGCGTCCACGCCCACGACCACCACCACCGCGGCCCATAGCGTAAGGGTTGAAGCCCTGGCTCATCATCCCCGCCAACATGGCCAGCGTCGCCATTTCCTGCTGCATTGGGTTGCCCCCGCCGCGGCCGCCACGGGGCATGTAGCCGCCACCGCCACCGCCTCCCCGAGGAGCACCGCGCAAATAGCCCGGGACGTTGTCCCGCTTCATGGCCACCTTCAGCGGCTTCCCATGCAACGACTGGCCGTCCTTCAGCAAGGCGGCGTGCGCCTGCTCCTCCGACTCAAACTCGACGTACGCGTTGCCCTTCGGGTTTCCCTGGCGGTCCTTCAGCACCGTCACGCGGGTGATTGTCCCGCAGGACGCGAAGAAGACGCGCAGATCCGCGTCGGTGGTGCGGGCGTCGAGGTCGCCAACGAAGATGGACGTGTTCGTCTTGGCAGCGGCGCTCTGTGCAGCAGCGGCGGCAGCAGCGGTGACGGCCGTCTTGCGCGTGCCCTCGTCCTTCGCGGCGGTCTCTTGAAGCGTCTTGAGCTGCATGTCCTCCTGCAGGCTGTCCACCTGTCGGCGCATCTCCTCCAGCTCGGCCTCCGCGTCGAGGTCGATGTTGAACTGCACCTCCGACGCCGGCGCCTCTGGCTTATCACTCGGGTTGGATGACATGGGTGCGATGTGATGTAGGAAAAAAGAAGAAGTGCGTGTGTGCGTGCGCACACCTTGGTGTGTTCCGGGTGAAGGGAGAAAAAAAAAAGTAAGAAGGAACCGTAAGAAGCAATAAACCAGAGTGCTTCTCACAAATGCAGCAGACGACTCCCTGCAGAGACCACGAGGCGGTGCAGAAAGGATGGCTTTGACTTACACACTTCTCTGCCAGCGTGTGGGGGGCGATGTTGGGTGTATCGTGTGCGGCGTGGTCGATAAAAAGGTTGAGATAGAGAGAAAAGGATAAGAGGGAGAAGGACACGATGGTGAACTAAGAAGCATCAAGGACAAGAACAAAGGCAAGTCTTTTTTTTTTTTAGTTTCCCTCAGTGTTAGTGCGGCAAGAGACTCGCTACCTACTACTATTCTCTCTACTCTCCTTCGCAAACACATCAGGCTTCGCTACCAAAAAAGACCGCTGAGGCACCTACGTGCTTGTGAGAGCGCAAAAAAGTCCCTCTTCCCTGCTGGCATCGTCTCTATCGAAATGAACACGTGGAAGGGCGAAGATGCACAACTCCCAAAGCATCACATGCACATTGCTGCTTTTGTTATTCATCCCTTACAAGTTTGATGCCGTGGCAGCCTCAAGAAGCATAGAAGAAAACATGAGGAAAAATAGTAATGAAAAAAAGGGGAAAAACAAGACAAAAAAAGACGAGTACTTGTACATTCGGAACCGTGCCACGGCAACGAAAAAAAGAGAGATAGATATACCGCGTAGAAAACTTCCAATACAATACAAGGTAAGATGCAAAAAAAGCAGCGGAAACCCACACACACGGAAGGAAAAAAAAATCAATCGGAGAAGAGGAGTTTAATACGTAACGTTGTTCCCGACCATTTAAAAATACGAGTATAAAAAAAAGCAATGGAAAACACAGAAGAACACGCACGCCGTCACATACACTCGCGTGTATGAGTGCTGATAACGCGTGTGACTATTTTCCAGTTTTTGCTGTTGTTTAAGTAGAGCTGCGCCGACTCGCTGATACACACGCCGAGGTGCGCTACTTGTGACTATACATCGTTTGAAGCTGCGTGATGAGGTGATCGTCGAGTGTACGCCGCTCCCAGTATTCCTCCTCCACAAAGCGGCCGAGGTTCTTGCGCATCTCAGGACGCGGACGCCCCTGCAGCGTCACCGCCAACGCTTCCTTATCCCGCGCACTGCGCGAACCGCCCGAGCTGTAGGCCCCGTAGCACGCGTTGGCCGTCCGCGCTGTCGCTGCCGCACGCTTCGACTGCGCCAACCGCTGCTGCTGCGCCGTCAGCGGCACCGTGCCAGCGCCATAGTTGGCGTCACGGTGCACCGGCGAAATCTGCCCAGACGCGGCGGACTCGCAGTACGCTACCGGGTAGGGCCGCCGGTGGTTTCCCGCACCGCCCTCACCAGAGGCAGCGGCGTAGTGATCTTCGCTGCCGTAGTCGCCCGCGCCACCGGAGCGCCAGTCCGTGCTCTCCTTCTGCAACACCGGCACCGACAGGCGCGGCAGCGTGCGGTTCTGCTCGTGAGCAAAGTCGCCACCGGCAACCCGGCGCGGCACCTCGCTGGCGGGAATGAGAGCGGCATCGTACAGCATCTCCTGGTACTCCACCAGGAAGAGCTCCTCGTAGAGGCGCAGCGGGCGGGTGTTGGGCCGCAGCGCACCCTCCAGCTGCTCATCCGCGAGCTGCAGCAGCCGCACACGCGCGTCGTTGGCCTCGCCCAGCGGGACATCGGGCAGCACGCGGTGGTGCGTGACGAGGATGCGGTCGTGGTCGCTCAGCTGGCTGAAGAGCTCGTATCCGCGCAGACGCGCACGCAGCCGCGGGCCGTACTGGAGAAAGCTCTCGAACGACAGGCTCAGCTTGCGCTCGCAGTTCTCCCAGAGAAAGTCGACGCCCTCGCGAAACGTTGCACCGCACGGGGTGAAGAGCACGAGAAGGTCGTAAATGTCCTCCGCGCTCACCGCGTCCTTGTTCTTGGCGATGACGCGGAAGAGGTGGCGGCAGTCCTGCAGCGCCGCGCTCTCCACGCTGCCGCGGTGGTGGTACTCCTGCAGCACAGCGGCGAAGTCGATCGACTGCAGCGCGTCGCGGAGGTCGAAGCCGAAGGAGTTGCGGTCGACGTGGCTCACCAGGTCCTTCATCGCGGCCGCCTCGGCACGCGAGTCTGTGACGACGCTGGCGCCATCGCGACCTTCGCTGGCGACAAGCGCGCCACTTTCGACCGGCGAGCCAGTCGCTGCCGCGGCTCTGCCACTCTCCAGTGAGGCTGCTGCAGTCTCCGGTGACGCGCGACTCTTGGGCAGCCCGGTGGCGGCGTTGCGGGCAGCTGGTGGAAGGCTGCGGGGGCCCTCGCTGTTCAGCGCGCTGCTCGAGGCGCTCTTCCCGACGGGGCCGTGCGGGGTGGCGGAGGGGGACGAGGTCACCCGCCCTCCGTCAGCCATGATCTGCGGCTGCGACACGGTGAGCGAGGAGGGCTGCATGAGGGAGTAGCCCCGTACGCGGTCCTCTAGTGGCGCGGGGAGGCGACGCGGCAGCCCCTCTGCATCACGGGCCGCATCGAAGGCGAAAGTCGCGTTGGTGACCGCGTTGGTGGGGACGCCTTCATGATTGCGTGAGTCCGGGTTGTCAGGGAAGGAGACGTGGTCGGCAGCTTCAGCGTCCATGAGAGCCGCGGAGATGAAGGGGTCCGCTGCGGCGGCAGCGTTGGTGGACGAGGGGCTCGTGCCTTTGCGGCTGTGCGGCTGCACCGGCGCAGTGGGGCGTGATGATGGCGCGTGCGTCTCGGCAGCGAGCAGTACCGCCGTGGTGATGGCCGCCGCCCCTTCCTTGCTGGCACCGCCGGAGGTGAAGCGCGGCTCCTCTGTCGGGTAGTCGCCAGGGCGGGTGGCGGCGGAGGTGGGATAGGTGCTTCCGTCCGCCTTTAAAGGGGCATAGCGGTGGGCGGCGGCGTCGTTCGATGGTGGGAAGCGAAAGGCGTCTACGGCAGAGGCAGAATCGCCCGTCGCGTTCGTTTGGTGCTGCGGGTGCGCCACCGGGGCCTCCGCCACGTGGCACACGTACGACTCCGCCGACGGCCGCACACTCATTTATCGCAGTTCCGCTGTGTGTTGATGGAAAGAGAAGCAAAGGGTTTCAAATGGGAGCTGTCCCTTGTTTGAATCACTGCAGTAGTTGACACAGTGAATGCGTAGTGTGCACGAGTGAAAAAGTAATGAAAGAGAAGAGCAAGAGTTGGAGAAGTTTGAAGGGTGTTACCCACAAAGTCATTCACAGTAGCGGAGCAAAAAAACAGAAGCAATGCATCGTTACAGGAACAATAATAGTAAATTTCTCTTTTAAACTCGCTTGCCATCAACGCAACCAGGAAAAAGCGTCGCATAAAGTATTGTTATCGCTCTCTCTCTCGTACATAATTCTATTTCTTTTCTTCCTCAGCGGTGGCGTAGAGGCGATTTTGAACAGCAGTGCCTTAAGAGCGGAGTTGCACACCCTCTGCACCAGTAAGCACAAAGCAAAGACGAGAGGAATACAAAAAAGAAACGCAAGAAGACGCAGGCGATGCCGATTCGCTCAGTGACCTGCAGTATCGCGCTTTCCCCTTCCACTGCTTCCTCCTCACTCGTCCTTAGGATGTGGCATCACCATACCCTTCGGCAGCGGGGCACACATGCGCTGCATCGAGTAGGACCGAACAAGAAAGATCCCAAGCACGCCGACCACAAGCAGCAGCAGCTGCCCCCACACCGCCATCGGTGGCCGCACCGGCGGGATCGCGCTGCTCTGGATGCGGCGGAAAATCGTGACGAAGAGCTCGATGTCGTCAACAGAGCGCACCTGCTCGCTTGGGTAGGGGTACATGCGACTGCCCGCGAGGAGCACGAGACGCGAGAGCTTCTCAACGCCAAAGCGGCGGCACAGTGCGGGGCTTTCGTCGCAGACCACGTAGGCCGGCACCACCTGATAGGTGTCCAGCGTCGCCTTGGGGAGGTTCACAAATGCTTCGAACATGGCGATCTCGTGCACGGCTTGCTGGGAGTGGTCCTGCGCTGTGGCCCCTTCGTTGCTGGGAACAAAGAGGATCAGCCAGTTGCCGCTCGTCATGCCCGACGTGGCCTGCGTGTCGTGCTCGAAGTTGTGTTCATTAAGGCGCCGAGCAGCGCAGGTGTCGCTTACACGATAGGGGCCATTAACAGGCGTCTCAGCACGGGCCGTGAATGCTGCGGATGCAATGAAGAGTGCACAGCACATGAGGACGGCGGCGTTGCATAGCCGACCAGTGAGTATCCGCCGCATAGTGAAGCAGGTAGACTAGAAAAGATGAGAAAAGGAATAGGAGCACCACACCGTCTACGAATAGCGTGACTACGTTTGCCTTCGCTTCTCTGCGTGCGTTTGTGTGCGTGCGTGCGTGCAAGTACGGACGCTGTGGATCTTCACCGTTGCGCGTACAGGCAGAAGATGCAGGTACGATGAAAACAGTAGTAAATTAAAGATTGGACAGCTTGAAGTGAAAAACGTTGGAGAAAGAAAGCTCACTGTGCTTAAGGTAGCTTCTTCTACCACTAGCTAAAACCTTGATAAAGGCTGATAAAATAAGCGTGACAGAGTCATCATGTGCATTGCCGTTCTGTGCGAGTTGCCTCTGATATAAAAGTTCGTAATAAGCCGTCGTCGCTTTTTTACTTTATTTGACTGCGAGTGTGTGCTTTAAGTTTTTTTTTCTTTTTTTGTCGTGGTACGCCTCACCTCTATGTGTTTCTTAATAAGGTGTATATCCGATGGGTGCGTGCAGCAGCGCATCCGCTCTATGGCTCCAATAAAAGAAAAAACACACAAACTTTGTACGACCACGCAGACCACATCGCCTGCAGCGGAGGAGCAGTCAAGCGGAGACCATACTACTCCTAATCGTCCGTGTGTGGCGGACACACCAACTCATCTCGGCACAACAAGAAAAACGTTCGGCTTTTTTCTCTTCTCTTCCTTTCTACGAGGCACACACAGAGCTGCCCATGTCGAGCAGCTGCAGGTAGTCGTCACCGCCGTCAGCCAGGCGCCGCTCTGTCTGGCACAGCTTCAGCATCATCCGCCCACGCTGTGCGGAGTTGAGCGGGCACTCAGCACTCACCAGGTATCGCTGCAGCTGGACCAGCACCTGCGCCGCCGCGTAGCCCTGCGCGACGAGCTGCCGCGACACCGCAATCACGTCCTCCAACCGGCGCGAGACAAGAGCGGCGACGTAGGTCTGCATCGCATCCGCCGGCACACTACCCGAGACAGAGACGAAGTCTTCCCGTGTGAGATCGCTACCGCTCGCCTTGTGGGCAGACTGCAAGTGCATGATGGCGAGTCGCAGGTCTCCACCACTCACGCTATCCAGCGCCTGCAGCGACGCGTCTGACAGCTCGATGCCCTCCGCATTCGCCACGAACTGGATGCGGTTGTACAGCGCCGTCTTCACGAGCGGCTTAAAGCGGTACTTGGCACAGCGGCTCGCGATCGGGTCGATGATGCGGCTTACGTAGTTGCACAGAATGCAGAAGCGGGTGACGTCGCTGAAGTCTTCCATCATGCGGCGCAGCGCACCCTGAGCGTCGGGCAGCAGCGCATCCGCCTCGTCCAGAATAATCAACTTGAAGCCCGGAACCGGGTAGACCTTCCCGTCGGACTGCGTGACGCTGCTGCCACCACTCGACACGGCACCTTGCGCAAACACCTTGATCTTCTCCCGCACGACGTTGATACCACGGTCATCCGAGGCGTTCAGCTCGCGCACGCGGCTGCGGATGTAGTCCGGGCCGAAGAGCTCGTGTGCCACGGCTAGAATCGAAGTCGTCTTGCCTGTACCCGGCGGGCCGTGGAAGAGGAAATGAGGCATGTTGGCCCCCTCCTTGAGGCAGGCGCGGAGGGCACTGACGGCTTCGTCCTGGGCCTCGACCTCGTCGAGAGTGCGGGGGCGGTACTTCTCGATCCACGGCGTGGCGGCAGCGGCGGGGGAAGCCGCGGCCTCCGTTTTGGCCTTCTTGGTCACCGGCTGCGATGATAAGCTCATGAGTGAGAAGAGGATGGGTTTTGTCCGGGCTGTACAGATGTGGGAGTAGCCAAATTCCTTTCGCTCTTTAAAAAAAGGTATAAACTCAGATAGAAAATGGTAGAGGGCAGAAACAGTAGTCTTTGTTAGGTCGTGTGCTATTGCTTTTTTTTTCTTGCCAGGCGTGTGCGGAAGGCAGCAGGTACGAGTTGCAACGCCAAAACGCCTCTATTCTCACTCCTGCAGGTACAAGTATTTATTGGAATGTGTTGAATTGACGGACGCCGATGTGCGGCTGTGCTGCGGCTCTGTTTTTCACTCACCACAGAACAGACTTCGCGGTCAATTTAAACCCCCAAAAAAAAACTCTCCTGCGCTTTCTGCCCATCCACAATCTAGGACGGATTTCTTAAGCACCTTTTTTTTTCTATAAAAGCGCAACGGGAGATCTGTTCATCAACAGTACAGCTGGGAGGACAAAAAAGACGTGCAGCTTCAAAAACATCGACATGGCACACCATAAATCCTTCCCGCGTTTACTCTAATAAGAACAAAAAAAAGCACACATCTCACTGGTGATCACCACCGGACTTGTTCTCGTCGATCTTGCGCCGGAGCGCGCGGCTGATGCGGGCAACACCGGCCCCGTCCGACGACGTCGCCCCCACCGCCTCGCTGCCGCCCTCGCGTAGGGAGAGCGGAACGGGCCGGTCGGCCACCGTCAGTGCAGCGCCGTGCCGATGGACGTCACGTGCGTTGCCGTGCAGCGCGTCCGGGTGTGGGTTGCCGCTCGCTGCGCCGGTGCTGCGGCGCGGCTGTGCACTGAGCGACGGAAAATGAGGCGCGGATGCGTGGGCGTGTTGTCCTGGCGATGCTCGAGGCACGCCAGAGACAGGCACAGCGCCGCGACCCTCTTCCGCTCTGGCGTTCTTCTTGGGAACACTGTCACCGCCAAGAAAGGAGTCGGTGTCATACACACCATCGTCCGCATTCACCAACGATTGGTTGTGGTGCGATAAAGGACCCGTACCACCTGCAACGCCACCGCCGGCAGCACGTGGTCCATCGTGCACGCGCCGCTGCCCACTAGACGTAGATGAAGGAGAAGGAGCTGCAGCGGTGCCAGTCGAAGGGGCCCCTCGCCGCACCGGGCTGCGCAGGTCACCCAGCGTCGGTCCCGGCTTCGCAGCGCGCACAGGCGCGTGTCGGTCGAACGGCGAGGACGACACCTGGACCAGCTCACCACTGCCGCTGTGCCGCACGCCAGGGACGACGCTGCTGGCGCTCGTACTGTTGCTGGCGGCAGCACCGCCGTCGTGCGAGGAGAGGCTGGAGCGCTGCGACCCCACCACGCCGCCGCCCCGTCCCCGCCCCCGCACGCTGCCGCCGACCCCGCTGCTCTGGCGAGAGTTCGAGAAGGAGGAGCGGGTGGAGGAGACGAAGGCGTCGGCCTCGAAGAGCAGCTCCTCGAGATCGCGCGGGCCACCCAGCACCGCGGGCTCAACCCGCGGCCGCTCCTGCTGCACCAGCTGCTCCACACGCTCATCTGCGATGAAAAGGGCACCGCGGCTGGTCGGCGAGGCGTCCGGCGCCAGCACCCGCAGCACGGAGCAGAGGGCACGCGCCATCTTGCGGCTTGGCGAGTCGCCGATCGACACGTACTCGACGGCCACCGGCGCCAGCAGCCGCATCAGCTCTCGCACACTCTCGCTGCGGCGGGCGTGTGCCGCGACGACGCACAGGGCGAGGTAGCCGAGGCACTTGCGGCGCAGCTCGGTCTGGGTGCCGCTCGACAGCACGGCGAGCAGCTTCTTCACCACGCAGAGGTGGCCGTGGCTCGCGATGGCGACGGTGCGGAGGGCCGCGTCGGCGGAGGTGGAGATGGCGGCAACGGTGACGTACGTGCCCTTCGCGAGACTCGCCGTCCACTGCGCCAACGCCCCGCTGAAGGTCTCGGGGTTCATGCTGCACGTCCCGCGGTGCACATCGTCTAGGAAAGCTGGCTCGGGCGAGAGGCGCTGCACCAGTACCGTGATCACCTCACAACCAACGCGGCACAGGGCGGACCGCTTCTCCGTCGCGAGCAGCGACAGCGTGGTGGAGACGGCGGCGACGATCTTCTCGGTGTGCTCAGCAAAGTACTCCGCCGGCACAGCCGTCACCCAGTCCAGCACCACCTGGGCCGCCTTCAGTCGACGCGTGGCGGCACCACTCGCAGAGGACGCCTCACACGCCAGCGCGCATTGCCGCTTCAGCTCCACCAAAAAGGAGGAGAGCGGCGACGGCAGCGGTGTGGGCTCGCGTGCGTCAGAGCCGCTCTCGTCGAAGCCGCCACCGCCGCCGCCTGCCTGCTGCGCCAACCCAGAGCCGCGCATGGTGCTGCCGTTCATCGTCTGCGTCATGGACAGCGGGTCCGACTCGTTCAGCAGCGCTGTTAAGGAATTCGGGTCCTCAGCCATGTAGAAGCGGAAGAGCCGCTCTGGGTTGTGGTGAGCGCAGCGGTCGATGTAGTTGAGGTACTCCACGGCCTCCAGCACGCTGGCCTCGGCCGTCTTGAGATCGTTGCCGTCCTCCACCTTCACCCGCAGTGTCGTGCGCAGGTCTCTGCTGAGGCCAACGTAGACCATCAGCTCCGAGTTGGGCAGCTCCTGCCGCAGCGTCGTCGACAGCTCAATCGCGTTGTAGCGGGCGAGCACCTTGGCCTGGTGCATCGGCACAGAACCGTCCTGGTGCTGACGGTCAAAATTCACCGCGCCGCCGACGCTGATGTACATGAAGGCCTGGAAGACCGTCTCGGGCTCCACCTTGAACTGCTCCGCCGTCTTGCGAAGCGACTCAAAGTAGTTCTTGTAGTTGCGCATGACGTCCATGAGCTGGACGAGGCCCTGCGGGTTCTTTGGTGGGTGCCGCACCGACGTGTGCAGCTCCATCTGCCGCGTCAGCAGCGTGTCCACGTCCATTGCGCCGTAGGGCTGTTGTGGGTGTCTGTCGATAGGCGTTCGCCGAGGTTGTCGTTAAATCTTTGTGTATGCGTGAGAAGTATAAGTGTATAAATGTCTTCTATGAAGCGTCTGTATATTGGGTCAAAGACCAGATTTAATCACCCGCTAAATATAATATAAAAAAAAAATCGAAGGCAGCAACGTGCCACAGATGCTGCACACTGAAGAGGAGCAGTGGCAATAGCAGAGAGAGAAGAGAGAGAGCCCCGCTGATGTCGAGCCTACGAGTCATGACCAAGAGTGAGAAATGGCAAAACGATGAGAGAGAGAGAGAGAGAGAGATGATGAGTGGGTAAACTATGAAAAGCATAGAAAGGCAAGGCCTAAAGGAGCATATCCCTGCAGGTCCGCTAGCTTTTCAAATAATAGAAAAGAAAAAAAAAGCATTTGTGGCAGAAAGGCTTACATTTTTTCTTTATACATAATTGCCTCCCTCCGCTTTCTAATCACAGCACGTTTGAGCTTTGTTGTTCTTCTTTCTGTTTTTTTTTCCACGTGTCACTCAGAGCACTAGCAGAGGAAGGTGCACGACTGCAGCAGTCACAGTTCAAAGCACACCAAAAAGACATAAGCGTTGTTTCAACGCCCTCTATTCGACGAAACTCCTCAACCTAATCGCCACGCAGAAGCGGTGGGCAAGTTGTTGCAGAATACAGAGAAGCAAGAGCAGACGGCGTAAAGAGGGCTTACTCCTCGACTACGCCTTCGTTGAGGACGGCAACGACGGCCGCCCACGCATCACCGCCACTCGTCAAAAATGTCGTCTCCTCATCGCAGGAGGAAACGTTGTGTACTCGATGGGACCGTACTGCGCAGCTGGCAGACTAGCTCGCTTGCCAGTGCTGTTGGCCGCACCAGTTAAAACCCGAAGCGGGGCCAGGTAGTTCAGCTCAATTTGTTCCTTTGAGATCGATGGGGGGAAGTCGCAAATCTGAGGGACGACAAGCCCACGCATCTGTGCTCGCCGAAAGGCCTCCGCCATTACCTCATCACACGGGATAGACATGGAAAGACGAAAAGGGGTTGAAAAAGATGAAGGCGGCTATTTGGTGTTTGTTGTTGGTAGTGGTG
Source organism: Crithidia fasciculata (assembly GCA_000331325.2). Classification (NCBI taxonomy): domain Eukaryota; phylum Euglenozoa; class Kinetoplastea; order Trypanosomatida; family Trypanosomatidae; genus Crithidia; species Crithidia fasciculata. Next base: position 1,287,863 of record CM003433.1, read on the forward strand.
GTGGCAACGACGAGAAGAGTGTCAGTCGCGTAACAATTCCGACTTATTTAAAGAAGAGGAGAGGTGCGAAGGACGGAGAAACAGAGAGAAGTTAAGTGGCGCGCCATCACACCTGTACAGAGGAGAAGGCCAGTAGTGGCTTGTGCTGGAAAAAAAAAAGACGAAAAGAATGGAGCGCTGCGAGCGGCTTGTTCGGTCGTCGTCCGAATATGAAGGTGGAGCCTTGTCGACGGCGAGTCGCTTAAAATGGCGGCACCTGCCATTCCAAAAGGCATTTGGGAAACAAATTCAGTGAGTTCGCCGGTTTCTTTAGGAGTTTTCGTTTTCGAAGAGTGTGTATAGGTTTTCGCTGGATTCTCATACATCCTCGACACCGAAAAGAACATTGTTTCTGTGCTTGACTCTTCATTTAAAATTTGTTTTGTTTTTCGTGATGGTGGTCAACCTTCGACCTGTACACTGCATCGAGGTGACCTTCGGCCCAAACAAGGGAACCGTAACGTCAAGAAGCAACTCAAGATTGAAGACGCACCGCCGCCTCATTCATGTTCATTCAGCGACAATGCTGATTTTTTTTTTTTAGGCGAGCTAGCTTACATCGCAGGAAAGAAAGTAAAAAAGATAATTTGGTGTGTCATATACTCTGAAGAAGCGAAAAGGGGACTAAGCAGCCGCGGTGAGAACAAAAGACGGAGATAAGCATCTCAAGTACCAGGTCTTAGCCTCACAGCGCGGTGGCGGAGAGCGCCTCCTCGCCCTCTTCTGCTAAAGACTGAAAGGCAGCGTGTTGCCCCTCTTCCCCACCCAGCGTGGCATCCGCAGCCGCGGCAAGAGCAGCAGCGGCAGTCGGGGCGTTGGTCGCCATCGCCTCCTCCACGTCCTCCCAGATCGGCTCGCCCTCCTCCGTCTTGCCCTTCGAGTACACGACCCACAGCACCGTGCCATCTTCGCTGACGCCGGCGTTGTACAGCGTCGCCTCATCATCGAGCCGCTGGTTGCCCACGTAGAGGCAGGTGGTGTAGAAGGTGCGGCTCGTCAGCTTCTCGACGCGCTCCTTGATCGCCTGCACCGTGTCGAGCTGGAAGTCACAGTAGAGGAAGATGGTGCGACGGTGCCGCTTCAGGCGGACGTAGTTGGCTGGCACCACCGCGCCGCCAGCCGAGCCTGCTGGGCCGCCAGCCGCCGCATACGAAGAGGACATCTAGAGGAGAAGGGGGGAAAAGAAAAGAAGAAGAAGCTAAGTTTGGAGTTGAGGCGCTTTGAGAAGGATGGCCTGCGCTGAATGGAGCTGAAGGACAGAGTGGGAGACAAGAGCCAAAGAAGAAAATACGTCGAGGAGATGCAGCGAGAAACGAAGAGCGGAATGAGGGGGTAAAAGTGCAGAACGTTCGTAGCAAAGGATGCCAACAGTTCATTACCGATACTTTTTTTTTCTGAGAAATGTATTAGCGGTCGCTTCGTAGTTGTTTAAAGCCGTTCCGTGACGCACGGGGAGAATCGTGAGGAGCTGCAGTCGACCTTCACCGCGAAGCGCGGCACCTAGAAGGCGAGAAAGAGGCCCTGCGCAACAAGAGCAGGCACTCCCTCCATCTTGTCAGCCAGTTTATCTTCTTAGCAGCCGCACAGCCGCATCTCAAGAGGAGAGCAGAAAAAAAAAATGTGCGTACAAACACTTCTTACAACCTTGTCTTCCTCTATTTTTTTCTTCCTTTTAGCTTCATTGTGAACTCAAATCATCGCTGTCGCACCAAAAAAAAAAGACAAACCAAAGACACACCAACTACGCCACACAAAAGACGAACGCAGCAGAGGGTGGAAAGCAGGTAGCACCGACCTCTTCCGGTTTGGCCCTCGGGAAGAAGAAAAGGCACCTCCGCATCTTTGCTCACCACGTTCCCCGCGCTCGCTGCTATCGTGTGCGGTTGCCCTCGACAGTCGCTGCACTTAGTGACCGTACTCGTTCTCCCGCACGTACTTGGCGAAATTCTTCTCTGCATCGCGACCCATGCGCTGCGCCTTCAGCCCGCGACGGCGGTACGGGTTCCCCATGTCCTGCACCACGCGGTTCACGCCCTGCTGCACCTCGCCCTCACGCCCGATCGGCGCGGTCAGCTCGTACTTGAAGTCGCGGTGGACCTGATGGATCGTCGGCGAGTAACGCAGCACCTCATCCGGCGTCGGCGCATTCGTCAGCGTCTGCGCGCGGCGCTGCCAGTGACCACGCATTGTGTGGATGCGGCCGGCGAAGTCGCGCATGTTGAAGAACTTCTTATCCAGCAGCTCCTTGCGCTGCTGCAGCACTCGCATCACCCCCGCACGGTCGCCCTTGGCCGCATAAAAGGCCTCTGCCCGGGCCAGGCACTGATCTGCCAACGCGAAGACGCGGTCAAAGTCAAAGGGGGAGAAGTAGAGAAACTTCTCCTCGAAGTTGAGGTTGAAGCGGCGTCCCAGGCGCGGCAGCAGACGCAGCATCTTGTGCGACGCACCGGCGTTGTGGAAGGTGTCCACCAGCGCCACCGCCTCCTCATACACGCTGCCGGCTGCGGCGTCCCCCATTGCCTCGGTGGTCAGCCCGAGCTCCAGCAGCGCCTCCACAATCAGCTCCAGCGGAGGCCGGGCGGCGCGATCGAGCATCCCCAGCGCCGCCTCGCAGCTGGCCTTGCTGCTCGCCAGCCGTCCGGTGCGGCGGAAGGCGCCGGCCAGCTTTACGCGAATCCCCGCCACCTGCGGGTGATCGGCCGGGTAGGCCAGCTCATACGCCTTGGTCACCACACCGTAGCACTCCAGCGCCTCCTGGTGCAGGCCGCCCTCCGTCAAGTAGTCGCCCCGCAGCTCCAGCTTGGCCACCTCACCAAGTGGGACGTAGGGACGCTGCGGCGCCAGCCCGGCCTCGGCGGACACGGCCGTCTGCTGCGCGTTGACGTGCACGAGATCGGTGCCGTCCACGTCCTCCCACGAGACGCTCTCCGCCTTTGGGTTTGCGGGCTGCGGCGCTGCGGCAGGTGCGGTTGGCCACGGCTGGCCCTTGCGTGCCGCGGCGAGCGATACCCCGCGTGGCAGCCGCGCGGCTGGGCGGACGAGCTGGCTGGGGAAGAGCTCTCCTTTGTAGTAGGAGGTGTAGAGACGCGTGATGCGGCGCTTTTGGCACAACAGCACGGCGCTCGTCTGGCTGCACGCGGCGGGCTGGCCGCAGCTCCTCAATGCAACGCGCATCCGTTACTTTAACGCTTCTGTAAAAATGAAAGAAAATGCAAAGCTGCTTGCTTATTGTGCCTTCGCTCTTTGGAATTGGAGAAGACTCACCTCTTGCTCCGTGTCTCCCCCTCCGTCGGTGAGTGTAAGGAGCTGTGGTTTTTTTTCTCAGACCTACCGTGTGCACCACCGCGTTCTGCAAGTGCAGCCACGAGCGACTAGACGTCAAGAGAAGCAGACACCTACTTGGACCGTGTGCGTCGGTCAATAGGAGAAAAAGAGGAGGAAAAGAAAGAGTGAGAAGTAGAGACCGAAACATACCGCGGAGTCTAGGCTCCTTTTTTTTTTTGGAAGTTTGCTGTGCTTTCAGTGCTGTCATCTCAGCCCCTTTACCCCTCGAAGAATAAGCGGTGCAGGAAGGAGAGACACGATGGACGCCGCACAAGTATTCAGTTCACTCATGGGTGGCGTGGAAGGCTTCCTCTACAGAAGAAAAAGCTGCAAATTATCGCTTTATGCTCTTTACAAAATATTTAGCTTAGAAACAATAAGAAAAAGCACAAGAGGCAACAGATAAAGCTGCACAAATCATAAAGAAAAGAGAAAAACACAACGCCTCGCACGTGATGCAATGATGAGCATAATGTTGCTGTTACAGGTTTAAGAAAAAAAAAAGAATAAGCACGCCATCGTCTTTCCACCAACACTACTCACGCCCGTCTGGTTTTGTCTTGTCCAAACCGGTCCAGCGACAACCATGGCAGCACAAGACTACACACGACCGCTCCGCCCTCCCCTATTTCCCGCCTTCGAGTTCGTCCGTGCCTGTGCTCAGCTGCAGCAGCAGCACAACTTCCCCTCGAAATTTTGTTTCTTTTCGTTAAAGCCCATTGTCCCTCGTCGGTGGCAAGGAGGCACGCGAAGCGACAAAAGTATGCGCTTGTGCGTGTGCTTCTTCAAAAACGAAGTGACCGGGAGGAAAGAGAAGCAAAATAAACCGAAAAGACAAAGGACACGACTCAGCCCCTCACGGACACAGGGAAGAAAAACACAACCAGCGGAGTATGGAGAACCAAGATTAAGAAAAGGAGTGAAATGCAGTGGCAGAAAAGCGGAGAAAAACAAAACCTCCTCTTTCTTCTCTGCCTTCCTTCGCTTTGGTGAAAGCACCTCCAACACTCGCCGCAACATAATGTGGGTGTATGTGTGTAAGTGTATGTTAATTCTTTTTTTCAAGTCCAGCAGCCGTACTCAATGACCCTCAGCACACTCCTGCTGCGTGTTCCCTCTCAGCCTCTTTTAATCTTTCCGTTTAATCATGTGTGCGGTAACTTCTTCTCAGGCGTACGGGTCGTTTATCCCCTGTACCGAGTCGTAGCCGTCTGTTCGCCGCTGCGACCTGCCGAGTCCGCGCGACGCGGCCAACTGGACGCCACGGGCCCCCGCCGCCACCGTCTCGGCACAGGGAACGATATCCATCACATCCCGCTTCCCCAGCACGCGGTAGTTGTAGACGGACTGTGTCGCCTGCCACGCCACGAAGCAGAGCAGCGCGATCCAGATCAGCCGACGTAGCAGGCTCATCGACGACGAAGAGGCGGGTGCCATGGTGGTCGTCGTGGTGGTGGTGGCGGTGGGAGATGTAGAGGACCCCGCACCTGTTGGCTGCGCTGGTGTCCCCGGAGCTGACGTGCCGCCCTGCACCGTGGCGTAGCTGACAAAGACGGAGGTGAAGCAGTAGGCCGTTGCAGTGTCGTCGGGGGTGGGGCTAAAGGAGAAGGTGATGCCGCTGCCGGTGCCGGACTGGATGAGGTCCGACGAGGTGTGCGCCTGCCACACGCCGTCCTTGCCCATCACCTTGAAGGGCTGACTCGTGTGCGCATCCGACACGATGTTGACCGATATCGCGTTCATGGCGGACGGCAGCGTCGTGCTGAAGTACATCGTCACCGGCTGCGAGGTGCCGGGCAGAAGGTGCGGCACCGGTGCTAGAAAGGCGTTCGACGGGCTCACCGAGACGTGGCAGACGGGTTTGTTGGCGAAGAAGCTGAAGAAGCGGAAGGGAACAGGGCCGTCGGGGCGTACCTTCACCACCCGCACTTCGATGTCCGTGTTGGCGGCCACGTTGGGCAGCACAAGGATGCCGTTGTTGTCCGATGTCCGCGTCAGCTCGGCGCCTTCAGCGATGTGGTAGGTGGCGCTGACGTAGAGCCACTTCTCGAGCAGCGTGCCGAGGTTGGTGGGGAAGGCGCGGGCTATCAGCACGATGGCCTCCCCGTCCGCCGGCGCCGTCTCGACAGGGATGACGAAGTGGTCGTTGAACTCGCCGGCAAAGCCGTGCTTCTCGCCGCAGAGGGGTACGCTGACGGTGTCGCCGAGGGCGATGGTGCTCAGCATCGCCACCAGCACAACAGCGGACAAGAGAAGGACGTGGTGACAAGGACGGGGCCGTCCGCTGGTTCGCGGAGAAGAAGAAGCCGCCATGTGAAGTGTTGGGCTTGATAAAGTTGTTTTTTTTTTTGTTTTTTTTTTTCACGAAGTACTGCGTCCCGCTCGCCGTTTCTGAGTATCTTCTGCGTGTTTGCTTCGGCTTCCGGCGTTTTCAGATAGTAGCTGGAGGTCCGTAGAGGAACCTGTGTGACGTAATAGCATCGTTGTTGGGCACGCGGCAGTGCACGGAAATGGAAAAGGAGAAGGCAAGAATAAAACACGGAGCATGTCACAAGAGAGAGTGGAAAAGAAGGAGGAAGCTACCGTCATGCACTCTCCCCGTGCGTAATGTCTGTAGTCCAGAGGTGTAAAAGCACTAAGCATATCAGCGAGCTGCGAGACGCAGCAAGCGTCAAGTCCTTGGCAACGTTGCAGGCACGTGAACAAAACCCATCGATGAAGCGCATCGGCATATTCTCTTCTGCTGAAATCGTAAAACAGTTTGAGTAAATAACGACAGAAGATCAAAGAACGGCGTCGATCAACTCGTAAACAATTCACTTCACAAATAGGTCTTTTTGGGGGGAAAAATGAGAAGGGCAAGAAAAGAGCGAGTGCGTAACGTACACACACTATATTATTTCTTTTGTTTTCATCCAGGGTTGTTCTCTTCAGGTTCATGCATTATCATCCATAGCGACTTTCGATAGCCGTAAAGAGAAGCGGATAACACGACCACGCCAAGCACCCATTGCCTTGACTCTCTCTTTTCACTTGCTCTTTTTTTGTCGTTCTCTCCGCAGCAGCGGTAACGGGGTAAAGGAAAAAAAGCCTGAAAGAAGAAAGCCTCTACCATATTTTTTTTTTGCTCACCCCTTACCACAGGTGCCGCGTCTGCTTTCTCTCCACGAGCCTCTCTTTTTCGCGTACGATGTCCCTCGGGTCCTCCCCCAGCGGCTCTCTCACACGGGAGACGATTTTGCGCGCCGGCACACGCAAATAGCCTCTCACACAGAGATGACGCGGAACTCGTGCCGGCCCGTCTTCCCGGTTGGCGAGGTCGCCGACGACTCCGACCGCTGCGTTGGGCTGCGCGGCGCCGGCGGCTCGAACTTCGAATACGAGTAGCCGGCGAGGCCCACCAGCGTGAGAAGGATCCCGATCGCCTTCTGCGGCGTCACATCCGCAGAGACGAAGATAAAGTCGAGCAAAAAGACCAGCGAGGTCTTCAAGTAGCCCACGACGTTCATCGTCAGCGGCGACGTCTTGCCGACAAAGAGAAAGAAGGAGAAGTTCACCCCAAAGGCGAAGACGCAGGACAGCAGCACCGTCCACACCGTCGTGAAGCTCACCTCGTAGGCGGCCAGCTTCTCGTAGCCGTCGATCGGGACAGCGGCGAGGAGCAGCATGGCGGCGCTGATTGGGGCCTGGTAGATGAGCAGCTGCATCGGCTGCGCCTGCAGCTCCTGCTGCTTCGTCTTGCCCCAGATTGTGTAGAGGGAGTTGGCCACGATGGCGAGCACAGCCCACATCGTGCCAACAAGGTTAACGTCGGAGTCCGCGTAAAAGGTGATGCCGACGCCGAGGCAGACCGGCACGAGCGAGAGCAGCGTGCTCGGCTTCTCCTGCTTCGCGTAGTAGACCCGCTCGATGCCGACGATGATCGGCGTGCACAAGATCTTCAGCACCTGGTACACGCTGACGGAGTTCGTCAGGAGGGACAAGTTGTTGAAGACCACGTACCCGCAGAAGGCGCAGCTGATGGGCAGGACTTGTCGAATAGAGAGGTGCTTCGGCGTGAAGAGCTTCAGGCCGTGGGCGAAAAAGAGGCACCCCGCAAAGGTCATGATGAAGTGGATAATGGTGAGGGTCGTGCTAAACTGGAAGCCGGCCTTCATGAACACCAGGCGCTTGTTGACGATGATGACGCCGATGCTGCTCGTCACGTTCAGCAGCAGGCTGAAGAGGAGGGAGGTGCTGATCATCGCTGCCAACGACTTTACTCACACGCAAGAGAAGGTGTTCTGGTCACTGGGGTTGTTGTTGTTTCGCTATTCCGACAGACAGGGAACTCAGAAAGAGAGAGGAAGAGAGCGGCTAAGGTGCCCCTGCGGAGAGAAAAAGTGAACGGCAGCGCAGAAGCGGCGACAGACGCACGAACGAAAGAAAGAGGTCAATATAAGCAAAGAACGAGTATCGAGAAAGAAGATTAGTAACGCACTAAACAAGTGATAAAGAAAGACGCAAAGAATATGTGGTTGGTTGTAGGTGTTTTTTTTTTTTTTGTGTGTGTGTACTGTATCGCAGAGGACAACAGGCACTCTTTTATTGAAGAGAGCAAAGCGCTAAGAGCAAAATAAAGAGATACAGAGAACCGCAATTGTCAGCGAAACGATACGGCATAACATAAAAAGGTGAAAAGTGGAGAAGCGAGAGGAGAAGCAGATTCGAAACAAGAAGGAGATGAAGACAGCCAACGCACAGCACAGGCTCACTGTTTGTTTGTGTGTGTGTGCGTGTGTGTGCTTAGCGGTAGCGCCTTGTCCTTCAAGTCCTCCCTCTCCTCTTTGCAGGAAAAGCTTTTATTTTGAGTAAGAAGTACAACAGGGTAGCGGAGAGTAAGCAAAAAGAAAAAAGGTGACGACGATGCGTGCGTGTGTGTGTGTCGGAGCGTCGCTGCTTTGTAGGCAGGCACACCAGTGCTGCTTCGTGGCAAGGATAGAGAGACGTACACATACACAATAAGAATAAAAGGAAAAGGACGAAGATGGAGTGGAAAGGAGAGCAAGAAGCCCGCAGCAGTGCGGACGCGGAAAACCATGATAGATTGAGTTCTTGTTGCTTTTTTGGGTGCCACTGGATTCCATTCTTTCTTGCATTGTTGGGTAATGGCTGCTCTGGATGCACGAAACACCGCGGCTGCGTATGCCACATCCTAAAGCGTAAGGCGTTCGTTGAGCGAAAAAAAAATAAAAAAAAGACACGGACCAAAACTCCTCGCTGTCAAAATGCGCTTAAAGCTTTTTTTTATTTTTCCTTTCGCGAGCCACAAGTGGCGTTCAGGGCAGCAGCGGCTGCTAGAGCATCTAAGAAGCAAAAGCTGTATCCAGCAAAAGAGAGAAAAAAAGTCTAGGGCGGTTGATGTGGACATCTTTCAACGGAAGATTTTCAAGGGAGGGGGTGAACGCGCAGCCGATCTTCTCTACTGCAACATGCCCCTCTCTCCCTCTCTTCGTCCGCAAGCAAGGCTACGCTCGCAGCTGCCGTGGTGTATTCTCCTCCATGATACTCCGACCCGGACCGCCCAGTCGGCCGCCGATCGGGGAGCGCACCGGCGTCGTGCCGCTGCTCACCGGTACCGCCACCGCCGCGCTGTACGGGGCCGTGCGGCTGACATGCGCCTTCTCCTCGTCGACTCGCTGCATCCACCGCTCTCGCTCCCGCTCCACGACGTCGTCTAGATCGCGCAGCTTCCGCGTCAGGACGGTGTTGCGATCCTTGCAGGCAGCGACCTCCGTCATGGCTTCCTCGATGCCCGTCAGCATCCGCGCCAGAGCTGAGGCACGCCGCTGCATCAGCTGCTTAAAATATACCTCGTTCTTCATAAAAGCATCAACAGCGGCGCTTGGGTTCTCCAGCAGGTGGCGACTGCCTTGTGAAGGCGTGCGGAGTGCTGGGCGAGTGGCGGCGGCGTGGGACAGCGACGATGTGTTGCCGCGCATCGCTGCTGCTGGCGCACCACTGTCGGGGCTACGAGAGGTGGCACGCGGTGAGGGGCTCTGCCGCTGATGGGCAGCGGCACTGCGGCTCTCCGCAACACGAGGCGTAGACGTCGCCGCAACATACGGCGCCACATCGGACTCTGCTGCAGCTCGCTGTTCGTGACGTGATGGCGTCTGTGCGGGTGAAGAAGATGACGCAGCGATTTCATTGTGGTAGTGGTTGCCGCCTGCTTCAGCGCCGTCGGTCGCTTCCAGCATCGCCATCGCCTCCGCAGCGGTCAGCTCGCTCAGGTAGGACATGGGCACGAAGCCGCGGCGGCGGGCATCGGCAATGACCTCGACCTTCATCCAGCCGTCCTGCGAGACGCCTTCGGTGGCGCAGAGCACCTCGCCCTTATCGACGGAGAGCTCCACGTCCTCCTCTGCGTGGAAGTCGTGGGCTGCGACAAAGTACTTCATTCTGTCAATAAAGTGTGTGAGTGCGCTGGAGTACAGCTTTGACTTGCACTGTGGGTCTATAGTCACAGCGTGCAACTTTCTGTTCTAATTCAAAGAAAAAGTAAACAAAAGTATAAATGGTGTTTGTAGCGTGCAAGCAGCCTAGCAAAGGGCGGTGACATTGAGGGGGGAAAAAAGAGGAAAAGTAAACACATCAATGAGGCGTATTTCGTACAAGAGAGAAAGGAAATACGAATGACAGTCTTCAAGCTTTCGTTGAGAGGTGGCGCATTCTGCGTGAGCGCGTTCCCACGCAGCCCCGTTCCACCAACCGGCCTCATTCGCCGTATCCTCATCTGTTTAGACGCGGTCAAAGCTGTCACAGCCAATGGTGGCACCATTGCATAAAAAAAAAAATCTCACTGCAACTCAAGCTCTCATCAAACTCCCATTCAGAATGATTTCACTAACCGGCTTCCTCCATAAGTTTTCTGCCCTCACCAAGAGGAGCTCCCACTACAGCTGCTCCACCCCGTTACACACACTTAACTTTTTCTTTTTCTTTTCCAAAGGGCAGACGGCTCTGCACTGAGGGCAGAGAAAGCAGCACCACAAACACACACACACATATAAATATATAGACATACACAGAAGCATAAAAGGAAAAAGCCTTCGAAGAAAAAACAAAGTTCAGCTTTGCGCCTAAGTGCCACGAGGACGCGTGTGACTTAAGCCACGCTGGATTTGACCGGTGCGAAGAAATGCTCAATCGTCAAAATAACGAAAATAAAAGATTAAGTTAAAGTATTTTAGTGGAAAAAAAAACAAAGTACTACGCATTCCATTTGGCAAGAGAAAGTAAAACAAGAAAAACAAAGAAGTGTATACATGCGCCGCCGTTCCAGGGTATAAACGATTTAGTTTCAAATAAAAGAAAAAAGATAAATGTGGGCGAAGACAGGGAAAAAATAAAGGAAGAATGAAGAGGCGACAAAGAAAAAAAGAAAAAGGAAGCAGGGAGGCAAACTCAACGGTGCCAAATAAATAATTAAATAAGAGTGAAGGTCTTGAAGCCCGAAGATACATAAGGAGACGCAGCAAAACACGTTTTAGTGCTGTGCGCGGAAAAATAGCAAAGAAGTGTATGTGCCTCTACCTTGAAGCGCTTTGCTTTGCTTTTCTTTGGTATTCTTTTAGCCAGCGTGAAAGGCGAATTGGAAAGAGGGAAGGGATAAAAAGGAAGAAAAGAGACACAGGCGGCATTTGCTGCTTCTCTGTGTGACGTTCTCACCTCAGCCTTCCGTCTTCTTTACCCATTGCTTTAGAGGTGAAATACATGTGCCACTGTGAGAGGACCACGGCACTTATCTTTTTTGCGTCATGGTGTCCACAACGGAGGGAGGCCCACGGCGTCGGCAGACCGTCCCTCGCTGCTGCCGTACCGCGCCGACACACGATCGCGACCACTACTCCGCCCGCGTGACCGCCGCGCTGACTCTACCGTGGTGTTGTTGGTACCGGCAACAGTTGAGCCGGCAGAGGTAGACGGCGCAGCGCGAGTGTGGTCCAGCGCCTGGGCCTGGTGGTCCAGCACGAAGAGGCAGCGCAGTGTCGTGGACATAGCGGGATCCGCCCAGTCCCACATCGTGACGGAGTCGAGGGTGTCCGGTGTTGCCTTGGCGCGGCGGGTGACAGACGGCAGCGGGGTGGGAGGGAAGGGAGAGGCCATGGACCGCCTGGACCCCGACACGACACCGGGTGAGGAGCGGATAGTCGACGAAGTGCTCGAGTAGGTCGGGTTGGAGCCGTCCTTCAGCAGCAGCCCTTCCGCCGGTGAATGGACAGCAGCCTCAGCAGCGGCAGCGGCCACGGCGGGGTCGGGGCGAACCCACGACCGTCGACGCCCCTTCGAGACGCACGCGCGCCACTCGCGATCCTCCGCGCCGCCACCGGGACTCATCGCGGCGGTCGGCGAGACGACGCTCTTGGACCGCGTCCCGTCCTTCCGCATCGGTGAAGCCAACGACAGCGTTGAGGCGTCCCGCTTGTGCGCCACTGGCGCCGCACTCGTCACAGTCCCTATTGGAGCCGTTGGGGCTGCCAGCCGTCTCAGCCCCGGCAGCGATGGCGGTCGGCAGTGACCCAGCTGCAGTCTGGCGTACCGCAGCGACGCCTCGTTGAGCCGCTCGCGGTGGGCCCGGTTGCGGCGCGTGTGGGCGTCCACGGCATCCAGCACAGCACTCCCCACCGTGTAGGGCAGCTCACAGTTGAGGAGGGCGGTGGTGTTGGCCGCGGCAGCCGCGATGATGCGACCGCCGGCGGCGGTGAGGGAGGTGCCGACGAGGCGGATGGACTCCAGCTCCGTCTCCTGCAGCAGCCGGGCGACGGTGTCAGCGCACGTGTCTGTCAGCCCGCTGTTGCGGCTGAGGTCCAAAAAGGTGAGGCGCTGCATCGAGATGAGAGCGGGGCCAAAGTAGAAGCAGAAGTCCTTGTCCTGCAGCCCGCAGTGCTGGGCCTCGATGGAGGCCAGGTAGGGGTGCCGCTTGACCAGCGTGCACAGCTCCGCCAGCGCCTCGCTATTGAGGAGGTTGTCCGAGACGCTGAGGTGGATGTAGAGGTCGTTGTAGCGCAGAAAGGTGCGGAGCGACTCAAGGACGGGGGCGGTGAGGCCGCCGCGCTGGTCGCGGAGGTCGATGCAGCGACGCCGCTTGTCCACCACCTGGTCAGACAGCTTTGCAGACATATAAGCTAGAGGGGAAAAAAATAAGGTATTAAAACAAAGCCTGTAAACACCCGTCCTCAGCGGTTGTGCGCTCCGAAAGAAGGCGGCTCTGAGTGCGAGAGCAATCGGTGATAGATGGTGAAACGAGTGAGGTGATGGAGAGGGAGGGCAAACAAAAAAAAAGGAAAGGTAAGTTCGGTTAAAGCGAGAAAGGGGAAGACGGCTTCACTTTGGCTTGGCACGTTCTGTACAGAGTCGAGTGGCACACAAAGGTTCAAGTTAAGCTATTTGTTCTGCATAGTAGGCGCTTCGCTACGGCACAGACCACCACTTACAAAACGTCCGTGTGACCTCTTGCTGTCGACAACAGCGCAGTGCAGACGAGAAGGCGAGAGGAAAGCGTTAGATGCAGAAACATGCTAATAAATCTAGAGAGCAATCCAGTTGTATGTAGAGGCTGACGTCGCAACACCGGTCTAAAGCTCTTTCACTATTGTTTTAATTGTTTTTGTTGTGTTGCCTTCAGCAAAATTTTTCGATAAGCAGTTCGCAATGTGCTTCACCCAACACGTGCACCTCAAGCACCTTTTTCCCCCACGCCGTTCGAGAGCGCAAAAGAAGGCGGGCAGCAACCGTGCAACATAGACACAAGTTTAACGGAAGGCAGAGAACAGGTGTGACAGAGGGAGAGAAAAAAAGAAAAGCAGTTAGCAGACTCAAGAAGAAAGGGAACAAGAAAATAAAAGAAAACACACAGACACACAGACACACACCAAAGAACAAAAAGAAACTTGAGATACATGAGCGCTAAACGGTCAGAATCGGAGGCAGCGGAAAATTCAATGCTGCATGCAGCAAACTACCGCGCCTCCGACGCATCTCTTGGCTCTCTCTCTCTCTCTCTCTGGATCTTCTCTCTCGCCCCGCTCCCTCTCCGCGCCGGCACGCGAAAGCGGGGCTTTGGAGTCGCGAACTATTAAACGAAAGCAGCGCAGGAGAAGAAGAAGAATAGGAAAAAGTATTTGGTCGATTTGTGGGGGTGTATGTGAGAGAGAAACTAATCACGCATGGGGATGACAATTGTACATAAGAAAAACGAAGCTCACACCTATAAAAAACGTATATTTTACGTAGTCGAGGAAGAAGCAAAAAGGAAAGGTGCAAAAAATCCGCGAGTTCAATCGGCAAAGAAAAAAAACATGGAGAAGAAAAAGGAGAGAAAAAAATGATAGATAAGAGCAGCACCAACAAATAGTTGCGTACCGCTCCAACGCGCGTTTACAGCTCGTCATCCTCCCCAGCCTCCGCAGCAAGCCTCCGCGACAGCTTCAGCTCCGAAAACGTGTCAAACGTACCCTCGCCCTCCAAGTCGTCCAAGTCGTCTCGATTGGAATGCGATGGCGGCGCCTTGGCTGCCGATGGCGGCTTACGCTCTGCCCCGCCGCCGTTGTTTGCGCTCTTCGGTGCCGCCGCAGGGGCCACGCCGGGACGCTGTCGCCCGTTGTGGAACTGCTTTTGATGCTGCAGCAGCAGCGCGGCCTCCTCGGAGTGGAGCTGACTAATTTTGCGCCGCAGCGCCGGGGCGAGGACGGCGGTGGTGGGCGGGTGCGCCGGCGAGTGTGGGGTGAAGAAGTCCCCTGCACTCTCCTCCTCGTCCTTGTCCTGGGAGTGCGGCCGCGACCACCCATGCGGCATCTCCTCCACCTCGATGCTGCGCGACGGCATCTCATCCTCATCCTCGCCAGCTTGGTGGTGGTGATGGTGGCCGCGAACGGCGTAGCGGTCGGCCTCGGCGTGGGAGGGCTTGCGGCTTCCCCCATCTGCCCGCATCAGCGCTCCGTCGCCACCGTTGTCCCTCTCACTCCCTCCCAGCGCAGACGGGACGGAGAGGGCAAAGAACTCCCACAGGTTCTCTGCCTGCGTGGCGGTGATGATTTGCGCCTCCACAAACTGGTGCAGGTGGAGGAACTGAATAGGGACGGGTTCGCCGTCGCCGTAGTCGGGCAGCCCCAACGTGACCTGCCGAGTGGTGAGGGACGCAAGCTTCAGCGACTCGTCGCCCGACGTGGCGGAGTTCTGCGTGCCCGTCTGGATGGCCGCGTTGTCCGACGCAGCAGGCGAGAACGCAGACCGCTTTGCTGGTTCCTTTGGTACTCGCTCCGCGGCAAGGTTCGGGGCTGGAGGAGGTGTGGGCTTCGGCTGCACGAGGGGCAGCGGGGTGCGGGGCGGCGGCGGGGAGCCGAGGAGACCGGCGAAGTAGGACGACGCGTCCTCGGGAGCGGTGATGGGGCGGAAGGTCTCGCGGCTGAAGATGTGCGCCTTGGAGAAGTCCATCTTCTCCAGTCGCGTGGGCCGCGCAATGCCGCCATTGTTGTTGTTGCTGTTGTTGCTGCTGCTGTCTGCCTCGGCACGCCGCTGCCGTGCCCCACCCGGTCCGCGCGGTGCCCGCCCGCCCGGTGGGTGTGCCGGCGGGTCCGGCGCGGTCTCTGCCCTGCGCGGCGCCTTGGCCACCGCCTCGTCAGCCTTGCTGGCACCGGTTACCTTTCCAGCCGCCCGCTGCCGCGCTTTGCGGAGTTCAGACTTGAGCTGCTTCACCTGCTGTGCCCACCCCTTTTCCCGCTCCGCCTGCCGCCGCGCCTGCTCGGCTGCTGACAACTCATTCGGCGGCGTCGCACCAGCCGGAAGGGGAGAGCGGTCCTGCGGGGTGCTGCTGGTGCGGCGACGCGGAGAAGAGCGGCCAACATTACCAGCAGCACTGGCGCTGTCGCGTGGCGGTGTGCGTGCGTCGAGCATGGCAGACATCTCGATTGTGTCCGACTCACGCCGGGTGCTCAGGGGAGGTAAGATGCCACCAGCCGGGCGAGCAGAAGGACGCACGCCTGCCGCCCCGTCCTGCGGCGTCGTCGTCCGCCCGCCTGCTCGACCACCGCGCGGCGACGCCGGCACGCTGCGGTCCCGCACGGCACTGCCCGGGCTGCCGGTGGGGCCGGCCGGCGTGCTTATCGGCGATCGCATTCCCATCGAGTCCGAGATGCGGCTCACCGACGGCGATCGCTTCGGCGAGGACAGACGTGGCGGCTGCGGTGGCTTCAGTCGCGAGAGTGGGGGAGGCGAATTGGGATTGGCAGCGGGGGCAGCAACAGAAGGCGTCGCGTTGGCCTGACTGAGCTTGTAGATGAGCTCCACCGGGAGCGACTGCGTGTCGTAGCCACCACTGCTGCTGCTTGCATTCGCATCACCGGAAGCAGCGGTGCGTCGTCCTGCGCCGCCTTCACGTGAGGCAGCACGACCGGGTCGACTATCGCCGCTGCTGCCACGCTCTCGCGAGCCCGTCGCCCTTCCCGCGTCCTTGCCGACCTTGAAGTTGGCGGGCAGCGAGTTTGTTTGGTACTCGCCGCCGCCCGCCGCGCTCGGGCTCACCTTGCGCTTGGAAGGACCATTGCCGTCTCGCGCGCTGTCCCGCGAGGAAGGGTTGCGTCGTGCCGGGACTACCGCAGGGGCGTTGCGCCGCTTCTCGGCGCTGCTTCCGGGAAAAGGGACAGAGGAGCCGCCGCCATCGCCGCTGCCGGCGCGTGCGCGTCCCTCTGCCGACGACGGCAGCAAAGTTTCCCTCAGCGGCTTTATGGTGCGATCGGTCTCCTCGAAGGTAGCCTGGCCGCCTTTGAAGGAGAAGGTGAAGCGGGTGGGTTCGATGCTGCTAGAGGGGCCCGCGTTGGTCGGCGCGGAAGCCGGTGGCGGCGGTGGCGGCGAGGAAGACGGGCCGGACTTCGCCTCCGCCAGATTACTTGTACTAGTGGCCTCCCCACTGCTTTTTGTCGCCACTTTGCGCTCTCGCTTTCCTTTCGCGCGATGTGCCTCGGCCTTCAGCCGCTCCGCCTCAAGCACCTGCTGGTCTAGTGCCGCTTTGAGCGCTCGCTGGTTCGCCTGCTTCGCCAGCGCCTCCTTGATCTTGTCCTCCGTCACCACGACCGGACGGGAGTGAACGAAGTGCTCATCCATGCTGCAAATACTCTATTCGATTATGTTGTTGTTGTTTTTTAGTGCTTTTGGACGATGCACAAGGCCGGGATCAGCTTCACGAAAAGCCTTCTTGGCCCTGAAGAAGAGAAAGAGGATGGAAAGGCACCACAATGCGGACTTGAATCTCCAATGACGTGAGAGTGCGTGTGTGTGTGTATAAACAGTACAGTAAAGAAACCTCTAGCAGAGCAAGCAACACGCGCTAGGGAAAAAAAAAAGATTATAAATGAAAACAAGGAGCAGAAAGCAGAAAAATAAAACAGCTTGTTGAGAGCTCAAGAGCACGCCCCTTTCTACGACAATGCAGCGAGTGTGCTCTCCTTCACTCTCCTCTCTTTTTTTCTCTAAATGCGGGCACGTCAAGAGTGGCGGCAACAAAGTAAACCGGTGCGGCGGTATTTAAAAAATGATTTTACGAGCGGTGATAACGAAGTTTGAAAGTTGGAGGAGGGCGGCGTAGGTGCGTGCGTGCGTTTGTATTTTCAGACAAGCAGCGAGAAAACAGACCTTAATAGTTCCGAAAACGAGTATGTGCTCCTCGTTGAAAATGCGTGTCGGTGGGTGTGTGTGCGTGTGCGTCTGCCGCGTCAAGGCGGGGAAGCCGCGACACAAGACCGCGTTTCTTCCGCCCTCAAGCTGCTGCCGACTCACGTCCTTTCCTGTTACCCCTGTTGCCCGTTCTCTTTGACAAGATGCGTGTGCGTGTATACGTGTAGCTGTGTGCACTTGTGGAGAAGCCGCATGGGATGATGCGTAGCGTAGTTGGCAGAGCGGCGGAGAAGGGGAAAAGTGAGAAATGGAAAAGACGGCAGAATTGGCATTTAATGTCGCAGATGAGGAACTCATGGAAGGGCCACTTCAGAACAAAGAAGAAAAGACTTGCGAACGTTGATCATCGGCACTGAGAGCCCCGCAGAGGTTCCAACTGTCATGACTACTTTCCATTCAACTAAAATGGTTCCTGTTGCAGGGATGCCCCTGTTTAGCTCTATGGAATCAAGAAGGAGGAAGCAAACGAGCTGTGAAGAAGCAAGGCATCAAGCTCAAACGTTGCGTTCGCTACCCAGCTTCCTTTCTTGGACCAAAAGGGTAGCCGAAAGTCATTCAAAAAACAAAAGTGGTTTTCTTTTTCGATGCGACTTGTTGTTACAGCAGAGCAACGACGACAGAACGACTGCATACAGATCCAAAGTAAAAAAAAAAAAAGAATTTCTGAAGTGATCTCGCAGGCTCTTGAGACGAGCAGTGGAGCTTCTGCTGCAGTCTAAGCCCTTCTCCCTTGCCTCTCGTGAGAGACAATGGTTGAATGAGTATTGAGAAAGGAGGGGAGCGCGAAGCCACACCGCGACAGCCTTGCTGGCGTTCCTCAGCTCTCTCTCACTCCATCCCGCTCTACTGCTTCAGCCACTCCTTCATGAGGGCACTGTAGGCCTGATCGCGTTGCAGGAAGCTGGTCAGAAATATGGAGTCGTTCAGGTGCGTCTTAATCTCCAGCGCATTCTCGAACATCTTGGCCGACTTGGACTTGACAATGTCCTTGATCTCGTCGTACTCGATGGAAAATTTGGCAGCAGAGACGGTGCTCTGGAAGCACAGCCAGTGGCTCGTGATGTAGACGTAGCCCTGGACGAGCGAGGACTTCCTCAGCCACGCGCAGTTGAAGCCCTCCTGCACCGTCTCCCCAGCCAGCTCAGGGAACGACTTGCGGAAGAGGCCCTCCATGTTGTTGCGCACCGCCCCGCTCACACCCGTCACGTCCAGCAGCGCGCCGCCCACCGCTCGGCCCACTGTGAAGGGGGCCCGCAGCACCTCCATGCCGCCCTGCATCGCCCCACGCGCGACTCCACCGAAAGAGATGCCGCCGTCCTCGGCCGGCTGGTTGAGCGAGGCGAGCTGCACGGGCGGCTGGAAGGTCGGCGCGGCATTGCGGTCACGGCCCTGGTAAAGGTCCACCGCAGGCTTTCGCGACGCCTTCACGCGTGACAGCGCGGCCTTCACCTCCGCCTCTGACACCTCCGTGAAGCCCTGCTGGGCAAAGCCGCTGCGCGAGAAGCTGAGGATGGCCGCCTGCTTCTGGTTCGGCACCTCGGCGCTGCGGACGTCGGAGTGCACCATGCAGGTCACCTTGGCGTACTGCGGCACCGTCTCGACGACGCTGACCATGTGCACGACTTCATCGCGCGTCCCGTCCATGTTGAGCGAGTCGTGGATGATGGCGGTGGGGCCGAGGCGGGGCGGCTGTCGGATCAGCGCGTACATCGTGTAGAAGCGGCGCTCGTTGTCCTCGCTGCTGCCGATGCCCCACGCACAGGGCGGCATGTCCGCCAGGTTCGCCGCGCTCGCCACACTCACCTCACCGTTCGGCGTCGTGAAAGGGTCCACCTCGGCACAGTCCGTCTCTAGCACGTCGCAGAGGAAGTCGGCCTGCGTTTCCTCATCTGCGTGCAGGTAGTTCTTGAAGATGAAGTGCGCCAGGCTGCCGGGGCGGACGAGACGGATGTAGTAGGTGGAGACGGGCTCGTCGTACGTGAAGGTCGCGATCTGGCTGAAGACGTTTGGGCGGGAGCCGAGGACGACCGGCCCGAGAGCCGCCTCGACGTTGGACGTCACGACCAGGTAGGGCGGCTCCGACTGCGCCAGCGCGCTCAACTCGCCAGCGGTGAGCTGCGGTGTCGTGTCTGCGGTATCTTGTGTGGGGCTCTGCAACATTTTTTGCCCGCGCCTCGGGGCCGCCGTCTGCGCACCGGACTCCGCGGCGGCGGCGAGTGCTTCCATCGTGTCCTCCGCGCTGTAGCGACTGGAGTAGCTATTCGGGTCGTTGCCGGGCTGGGCAGCTGAGGCGGGCGAGTTGGCCCGCTGCGCAAGCGGTGACCCGTTATCGTCGAAATCGGTGTTTGTCGGCGGCACGCTCGCCACCGCCGCCGCAGCTTTCTTCTTCTTTCCGGGCTTCTTCTTTTGTGCGCCGGTGGTGTCGCCGTCGCCCTCCTCCATCTGCTGAGCCTCCTCCTCAAGTGCGCCGTGCTTCTTGTGACGTCCCTTGCGCACAAGTGCCTCGCTAATCGCGTCCTCGTTCTCCCCATCATCGTCGAGGTCCGGCGCAGGGGTAAGCGAGCGGGGCGGGGGCGGGGACGCCGCGGGCGACGTCGCTGCCGGCAGCTTTGGCGCCACCGCCGCTGCCGGGGAGAGAACCGCGCGCGGGGTGGGTGGCGCCGACTCGCGGTAGAAGGCCGCCTTCCCTCGCACGAAGCCCTGCGCTCCCTTCGACCACCCCGCGCTCATCTCGTTGTAGAAAGCGCTCATTTGGGTGATGAAGGTGCTGAAGAAGTTGATGAGCAGCGCGGGGGCCGCCTCTGCGCTGCTCTCCAGCACCGGCAACATCGCCTCGCCCATGCTGACAAGATCGCTCAGGCAGTCGGCGAGGGAGGAGCTGGCGTGAAGGCCCGTGGCGCTGAGCTGGTTGACAGCGCCAAGAAGGTCGGCCGTGGGGTCGGTGCTGTTCTGCACGCCGTCCCGCAGCCCTTTGGACATCTTGGCCAACTCATCGCTGATGCCGCGGGTGTGGTCGACGATGCTCCGCACCTGCTGCAGGATGCTCCGCTGAATCCCTGCTGGGGTGGTGGAGCTGGACTTGCTCATGTCTCTTGCCAAAACGCAGCTGTTAGCGAGGGAGAGAAAAAGATGGTATTGTAGATGGCAAGAGGTGCACACACAAAAAAAAAAAACAGGAAGAACAAGACGCTGTTTGCACTTCTCAGAACGAAGAATCTCAGCAAAAAAAAAAAAAGCAAAGCAACGGGAAGAAACAAAGATGTGTGGAGCAGCACGGTGACGATTAGTTTTTTTTTCTTTTTTAAGTTCACTGCGTGGTCTATCTAAACAGCTGCCGCAGCCTCGCTTTGTGCAGTATGTGTGCCCTGTTCGCGAGTTAAGGTGATGTCCTTCCCTTTCGATCCTAAAATAGCGACGTAAAAAGCGCTAAATTGATACAGGCAGAAGAACGGATGAAGGAAGGAAAATAAAGGGGTGTGGCGTCGTGTGCTTGGCAAATTAGATATCTTGCCACTGTTGGGGGCCGTTAAAGGAAGAACGCAAGCCGACGACGAGGTGCCAGGACGATGGATTAGCTGGACAGCTCACTCAAAACTCAACGCGGCGGTGTTGTCTAAGAAAGCAGGGGAAAAAAAAAGATAATGGTGATGAGGTGTCAAGAGGCGTTGAGCAAGCACGCGGCAGCTTAATCGCCCTAGAGGAGCTACTGAGGCTTGTACAAAAATATTTAGAGAGAGAGCGGTGACCGAGTCAGCAAAGCGGCCCACTCACGGGAGTTCTCGTTTGTGTTTACCGGCGTATAAGTGTGTGTGACTGTATATGTGGCGAAGTGTGCGTGTGTGCTGCGCAATACAAGTATGTTCTTAGTTATCAGAAGTGCTTAAGAAAAAGATTTTAGTAAGAACAGAGAGCAGCGGAGAAAAGGTAGCAAAGCAAGCAAAGAATCAAATGCTGGAGGTTCGCTTCCGCTTTGAGCACTCCACGTGATTTTGTACAGAGAACGTGGCAGCGCCGCCGCAGCGCGCCTCGACCCGCAGAACTCAAACTTGTTTTACGATCCATCGAATTCAAGAACGACACAACAAGAAAGGGATCTTAATTTCCGTCGCTTTCTATGAATTGCCGATCAACTTGCCATTCGCAAGATTCAGCTCAGAATAGAGCTGTTTAGTAGCATCTTCGTTCTGTGCGCTTTCTTCGATGGCATTGAGTATTATTGTTTTTTGGTGAAACCGGCAAAAAGAAAAAACGTCTGGAGGGAGTAACGGCGGCCACGCTCGTCCAGCAGCGACCGCGAACTCCCCTTTCCACTTCCTCCAAAACGGCACAAGAAACCAACAGAAAGGAAGGCGCAACGGGAAACGAGACGAGAGAAGAAAAAAGAATGGTAAACAGCGCTTTTTAGCTTTCGTTACCCCGCCCAGTGCTGTGCAGCTTCTTCTCTTTCTCTCTCTCTCCTATCGCCTCGCCCCCTTCACCCCGTTTTCGTAGATCATCAGAAAGAAGTTGTTCATGGAGGCGACAGCGGCTTTGCCCTCCGGAATCGACTCTACACGCGACAGCAGCGCCGCAGCAGCAGCACGGGCCTCCGGCGACGAATGCGTCAGCTGCATGCCCACCGCATTCAGCCCACCCACGGCGAGCGACATGCGTCGCAGAAAGAGCTTCACATCGTAAGGCGACTCCAGCAGCCCCAGCAGGTTCAGCAACGTGCGCTGCACCGGCGTCTCGCCTGCCGCGCACTGCCGCAGCGCCGCGCAGTTCAGCAGCAGCGCCGGGCTTTCACGTGGGTGCAGCACCTGCGACTGGACGTGGTCCAGCATCGCGGTCAGCATCATCTCGAGCCGCAGGATCCCGAGGGCTCGGTGGGCAAAGGTGGGGTAGAGCGCGCTCGGCACCGATATCGTGCCACCCGCCACGTGGCCAACCAGCACGGTAGTGTAGAGGAAGTCCTCCAGCATCAGGCGCAGGCGCCGGTTGCGCTCCGCCGCCCCCACACGCAGGGCACGAAGCTGATAAATTGCATTGACGAGCTTCTTGTACAGGTGCTGAAAGGGGGCGGGGAGGCTGCGCAGCGCCTCGGCCTCCGCACTGCTGCCGACGCCCACCGCATTCGCCAGCCCTGCCGTCGCCGTCGCCCAGTTGCCGCCACCGCCGCCGACGGAGGTGGCCGAGCCGATCTGCCGCCGCAGCGCCCGCTCCGCTGCTGTGACGACGGCGCGGTTGTCCAGGTCGCAGAGAAGGTCCCAGCCCCACGGCGAGACGTTCTCAAAAATGGGGTTGAGGGTGCCGACGACGTAGC
Source organism: Crithidia fasciculata (assembly GCA_000331325.2). NCBI lineage: Eukaryota > Euglenozoa > Kinetoplastea > Trypanosomatida > Trypanosomatidae > Crithidia > Crithidia fasciculata. The sequence goes on from CM003433.1 coordinate 1,310,238, forward strand.
CCGGGACGTGCAGGAAGTGGTCCACGCTGCTCACCGAGACGTAGGGGAACACTTTGGTCGCCATGAAGTTGCGGTCGAGCAGGTTGCCCAGGAGGCCGAGAGAGAGCGCCACCTCGCAGACATCTGTGGCTTCCCCTTTGCGGGAGAGAATGAGGATCTTCTTCTCTGTCAGAATGCCCAGCAGCAGCAGCATGAACGAAGGGCCAAGGGTCTCAATGAGAGTCTCGATGCTGTACTTGGAGAAGGCGATGTCGTTTGACTCGGGTGAGAGCGGAATCTTCGCCTTGATCGTTGTGCCAAACGGGGCGTCGTTGTAGTACACGTAGGCCTGCTGCCCACTGCCAAGGGTGCAGTACTTGCCGATCTCGGAGGTCAGCTGGTCTACCTTCGCCCGCCCAGCGGCGACGAGGTTGGCGGCGTTGTTGATGCTATCATAGCAGCGCTTCAAGATGCGCTGCAACTCCTTCAACGCGTCGTCGTTCGTGCCACTAACGCTGCAGCAGTACTGGGCGGCGGCGACGAGGACAGGGAAAAAAGGTTCGAGCCACACCAGCGACGGGCCGAGGACGGCGACGCTCTTCGTTATGCCGCCACGACGGGCGGTGCTGTCACGCTTCGAGACAACAGCGCAGAGACCGAAGAGAACGGGACCAGAAGCAGCAGCATCCGCGCCATCCTGCCGACCACCGCAGTGGGTGCCGCTGCCTGGCGGCCCGGGATGCGCCACCGAGGGATCGGTGTACCGCTGCGCTGCTGGCATGGCGCCTGTGCCGAGAACGTCCGTGCTGCTGTTTGTGCTGTCCATGCTAGGCAGGAGGAGGTGGCCTCCGCCCTCTGGCGAGGCGGGTGGTGGTGTGTAGGAGTCGACGTCGATGCGTGTTGCTGGCGAGGGTGGGGTGAGGGAGCCGGGAAGCAGCATCCCGCCCTGCGGCGTTGAGTCGCCAACGTGAGAGGCGATGTTGCTCGTGGGGGTGGCGGGTGGCGTCACGTCGCCGACGCTCTCCGAGTGCGGATATTGCTGCGAGTCAGTCATCGCCATGGCGGCGCCGGAATTTCCATGCTGTGCCGCTGTGAGCGAACCGAGCGGACCGCTCTCGCCAAGCGGCTGTGAGGTGGACCCAGTATTGACGGGCTGCTGTTGCGTCGGTGGAGAAGGAGGCGACAGGCTGGTTGCCGCCTTCGCAGCAGCCGCCGCAGCGGATCTCTCCGCCGTCTCCAGCACCATCATCTCCTTCAGCAGACGCTCAAACTGCGAGACACGCATCAGGTAGCCCTCCTGGCGGTCAGCGCCGTACTCGATCACGACAAAGGCATAGTCGGACATGCCGCCGCTGCTGCCTGGCGTCCCACCACCACCACTCCCACCGCCTGCAGACGACGAGGCGGCGGCGGCACCAGAAGCGCCGTAGCTCGGCACGCGCGTGCCCGGCCCACTGCCGCCACCGTCCCCGATCGACGTGTCGCCACCGGCGGCAAACGACCCGGTGCGGCTGCCCGACAGCGTGGCCTCGTTCATCATCATCGCCTCCAACTGCTTAGAGAAGCGCACGACGTCGTGTGGCAGACCGGGCAAGGAGGACAGCTTCTCGATCGGCACAACCGATGGCGCCTCGAGCTCCGTGTCCTTGTAGCGGAGCGACACCGCGCGGGTGGCGGTGTTGATCAGAAGCATCTCGGACACGTAGAGAGACGAGGCCTCGCCAGGTGCTCGGCTCCACCGGCCCGCAGCCACCCCACTTGCAGCAGCAGCAGCCGTGGCACCCGCACCAGCGGGCGTCGGACTCGGGGACGCATTCCCCGCCTCGCGCAGAAACCGGTACACCGGGAAGCGCAGAAAGACGTGCGGCTGCGGCCGGTTGACGACGAATACGGTTCGTGTGACGCTCACCTTTTCAGCGCCGTCGGGCAGCATCACATTGGCGAAGTACTCCGTGTGTCCGGCAATGCCGGGTGGTGCGGCGGCATCCGCGGCGGCGGCGTCTGGCGTGGGTGCAGAGGGAGAGGTCGGGGAGGAGGCGGAGGTGTGTGTGGCCGCCACGCGTGGGTAACACGCACGCAGACACGCGCCGGTGTCGATGTCGAACTCGGCGATGATGAGACTTGTGGCGAGCAGCGTCGCCGCAGTGTTAGACGGAGCAGGAGGCATTACTTGAAAAGCGAGACAAGCAAAAAAAAAAAAAAGCGGGGTCGCAGAAGAACCAACCGCGAGCACGGCGAAGCAACCAGAGAATTAAACGCTAAGCGTGCGTCAGCCCAAAAACACACGAATCGCCTCCGTAGAGACACGCTGATGAATCGATAGAAAAGCAGCCAAAAAAAGACAACACAAGAGAGCAGAAAAGAGAGCACGCAGAACAGAAAACCTAAAAAAAAAGTAACCGGAATCGTGATGACAGCTACACAGACAGCGGCGTTGACCCAGCTTCTTAAAAACTGCTCCTTTCTCTTTTTTTCCTCAGAAATAGACCTCTGCTTTGTGTCTTCCAGTAAAATTACTGAGTAAAAAGATCACTTTTCCTTTATTCGTTTTGTTACAGAGTGGAGTACGCGGTTGTACGTTTCGTGCCCATGCACTATGAGATGCAAAGAAAGAGAGGGAGAAAGAGGATTAACAGGATGGAGGAGTCGATTGCAAAAAGGGTATTCGTCAGCTAAAAGAAAACGGGGACGTTTCTTTGACGAAATTTTTGGTAAAAGCAGCATCTTTTGCGCAAAACAGCGGAAAAGAGCGACCGCGAGCGAGCAGCGCAATGTCTTGCGCCACTCATGTAAGCTAAAAAGCACACACACACACACACTCTTGACTTGCCCTTTATGACGCAGCCACTTCTTGACTCATAGCGCTAGCCGAAAGTGGTGCTCCGGCATAGGTGCTTTAACCTACATGTCGCCACGCTGAACAGAAGGAGCAATTTTTCACAAATGCCGCAGCTCTTATCCGTCGTTGATGCCTTTCTCTTTGTTTTATTTTTTTTTTCAAGCACGTCGTCAACTTTTTTAAGCTTAATCAGAAAAAAACAAATAAAACACGTCACGCTTCTGGCTAACAAATAAAGAAGCCGATCTCCAACTCCCACTGTCGTTAAAGTGACGGACGGCCAACAGGAGAGAAAAAAACCTCCAAAACAACAAAAGCCGCCGCAATGAGAGGCATCCGTCGGGATTTCACCGAACACGCAAAAACATAAAGCTCGCTAATTGTGCAGAAGAGAAGAGAGCGGCAAGGTCGGCGTGTTCTGTCCTTCCTGATGTCGTTGCAGGGACGTCGCTGCGTCGCGTGGGAAGCAACCGCCGCACCGTGTGAAGGACGAAGCTAGATGGCAGCATTGCACACGACGTAACGCCGCAACTCTCGGCACTCGCACCGCGGGTCAGCAAAACCACGGCGACGAGCACCAGTAATTCGCAGCAACAGCCACAACATGCAGAGAACGGGCACACAAAAGTAAATATGCAAATACTGTCTCCCTTCTTGCCCTCCCTCCCGTTCCCGCTCTCAATCAGCTCGGTGCATTACTCGGAGCCGTTGGGGTTCTGGAACATGATGTTCTGAAACTTCATCATAAGGTTCATCACATCCGGGTCGCCGAGGTACTTCTGGAAGGCGCCGTAGCCGTTGAGCTGGACATCCTGCATGATGCCCGCCAGCTTCGGGTTCTTGCGCACCTCCTCCTCCTGCAGACGCTCAATGGCGGAGCGGTTCACCTTGCCGAAGGGCGTGACCACGTTGCCCTCCTCGTCCACGTTGCGCATGCCCATGTCCGCACCAAGGCGGTTCAGCTCCGCGGGGTCCATGCCGCCCTGTCCGAACTTGCCGGCCATGTTGGCGACGAGGCTGCTAAACTCCGGGTTCTGCATCATGCGCTGCGCCGTCTCCATGAACTGCGGGTTGTTCATCATGTTGGCAAACTGGCTCATGTCCGGCATGCCACCCATGCCTCCCATGCCGCCCATGCCCGGGAAGCCGCCGGCACCGGCGCCGGTCGTCGTGAGGCCCGACGCCTTCGCCTTCTCCTCCGCACGCTTCAGGTCCTCCTTGTAGGTGTTGTTGTCGGGGTCGAGCTCGCAGGCCTTCGTGAAGGCGTCCACCGCACGGGCGTAGTTCTCCTGGTAGAAGAGCGCCGTGCCGAGGCGCGAGTAGGACTTGGAGTAGTCGGGGTTGATGATGATCGCCCGCTCGCAGTCGATGACGGCGTCGTTGTAGCCCTTCAGGTGCGTGTGCGCCGCGGCGCGGTTGGCGAAGAAGATGGCGTTCTCCGGCTCCAGCTCGATGGCCTTGGTGTAGTAGGCGATCGCCTCCTTGTACTTGGTCTGGCTCATCAGCTCGTTGCCCTTGTTCTTGATCTGCTCCGCGGTGAGGCCCTCGTACGGGTTGTTGCGCTGGTTGAACTTCTCGCGGGCCTTGCCGAGGCGCTGCTTGTACTCCTCGGAGTCCTTCTCCACACCCTTGAAGTAGCCCTTCTTGTCAAGCAGCTCGACGAAGGCGACGAACTTCTCGTCCTGCTCGGCGCCGTTGCGGAGCTCGTGGTCGTGCAGGGCGGCACGGAATGCCTCGAGGGCATCCACGCCGGTGTCGTAGAGGCCGCCGCTGCCGGCGGGGTCGACGCCGAACTCCTCGCCGAGCATCTGCGCCACCGCCTCGGCGCGGTCCGGGTTCTCGACGGCGGTCTGCCGCATCATCCGGATGAAGGAGAAGACGAGCTTCTTGTGGTCCTCCGTGATGGGGTGCGCTGTCTCCTCCATTGTTGGCGAGGGTCGAGAGAGGGAGACGAAAAAAAAGGGGAAATAGATAAGAAAATGTGAGTGGGATGGTCCCTGTGTGTGTGTGCGGGGGTGCGAACGAGGGGCTCTTTGGTGTCTGTTGAGGATTCGCTAGTGCTACAACGTGACGGGTTTTTGAAAAGAAATCAGGGGGAAAAACGAGAAAGATGTTAAGTATGATGAAAGGCAAAGAAGAAAAACAATAAAAAGACGGTGAAGAACATGAAAGGCACAAGTCAGTGCTTCTAGTTCAATTATTTTCACTTTTTTTTCTTTTTCGGCCTTTCAAACAAAAAGCCGTAGTTTCTTTCCACTACAAACCGAATCGGAGGACAACACCTTTCCTCGTCCTGGATTCTACTCCGCTGCAAAGTCAAGAAAGAAGAATGAGCAAAGGTGCTGCCCGGCGATGAATTCAGCCATCGACATTGAGCTCCCCTTACCTGTCCACTGACGGCAGCGTTGTCCTTGAGACAAAAGAGCAGCGATCTTCACAAGTCTTGATGTGATTCTTTATGTGTGTCTTTTTTTTTTTGGTTGTTTCGTGATAAGGCACCTTCGAACTAGAAAAGCTCGAGAAGTGCTTAGAGAGATGTAACAGAACATTCAGATGGTCGCCAGCCTCCAGGTGTGTACGCGGGTGCGATGTACGCCTTTGCGCACCCTCGACACCGCGTCACAGAATCCATCAACACAAAACTTCGCTTGCCGACGCAAAGACACACCGGAAAAAAAAAAGGTTCGTCAGGCCGGATGCCTTCTTTCCTTACGCTACTCGTGTGCTCTGGAGAGAAGCCGCTGCCACTCAGCTACCCGACGTCTTTCTTTCTTTTCATCTTCTTTTTTCTTTTTTGCTTCCTCTGCGTCTCGGAAATCACTGCACGGCGGCCTTGCGCTGCTCCATCAGGCGCTTTGCCATGTGCCGCTTAAACTCCTCGGCGTCCATGCCGTACTTCGCGAGGACAGCGTCCAGCTCCGCCTCGCTCGCCACCTTCTTCACCTCCGCACTCGCCACCTCAGCCAGCGTCTTGGCCTGCTGGTCCAGCACAAAGTTCTTCTGAATCTCCTTTTGCCGCACCAACAGATGACGGCGAATACGCTCACCATAGGTGGACCGCAGCTCCGGCCCGGACCGCTTCAGAATAAAGTTGTCGAAGCCGCCGTCCTTCTCAATCTCGAAGGTGGCCGCCTCCACCATCGGCACCTGCACCCAGTGGTCGAGAACGTCACTAAAGTGGATACCGGTCTTGACGAAGGGGTACTTGAGTTGCCGGTAAACGTGCTGAACCTGGCGCGAGGTGCGAACACGCTCGCGGATGCGCTCGTTCAGCCAGATCACATCCATTTCGTGCGGTGCCTTAGGCAGGAAGCCACGCGGCGAGACGTCGCTCATGCGGTAGAGGGAGTAGCGGTTGACGCGGTTGCACCACGCCGCCCACGGGGGCAAGCCCATCGAGACATAGCGGTTGATGAGACCGCGTGGGGGTCCATGCGGAGCACGTGAGGTCTCCGGGTTGAGCGCGAAGGTGGAGAAGCGCAGCAGCGACGACTGGCGCAACATGCTGCTTTCCTAGCTGGGTCAAGTCGGTGAGAAGGACACGTTTGAGAAGACGCAATTGCCGAAAAAGAGGAGGGAAGAAAGAGAGAAAATAAAGAGTATCAAATGTGTAAAGGGAGGAGGGAGTAGAGCAAACGGAAAAAAGAGGCTGCGAGACCCTGATCGGCAACACTACGCCCGTGTTCACCAAGCGGGGTCGAGAATGACCTCGCACAGCGACGAAATATATCACGAAACATCAAACACATCCAGTCCGGCGGATTGGTGACTGCGAAACGTGGAAGCGCACAGCTTTACTGCTGCACCATCCATCTCTACAACACACAGCTGCCTAGTAGCCAGAGCCTGTAGTGTCATAAAAATTCAAGAAAATGAAAAAGAGCCACCACAACCTAGGCTGGCAATTTGGGTCTTTCCATTTTTTTTGAATTGCACTTTGGTAGAGTTCATCCAGTACAACTGGCGAGGCCTTTCTTTTTTGTTCGTAAATTCAATCATTTTTTTTTCTTTCTCTTTTAATGCGCCAGCAGAAGCGCGACAGAAAACAAAATAGACGGAGAAGTGTAAAAGCGCAACAGGGCGGCTAGAAAGTGGGTGTTTGTGTCTTCTCTGTCGAACAGAGGGGAGAAAGGCACAGAGAGAGTGAAATGGCTACCACTACGACGGCGAGCCGCTTCGCTACGAGCGGCCCACACCGCAGGGTTGGAAATGAAGGACTCACCGTTTTCTTCGTAACCTCTCTACCTGACGCAATTCACTGCGGTGTCTACTGCTATTCGCCGACACACGCACACGCAGCGCACGCCCACACCCGTTGCACAAGCCACCGACCCTCCGACTTGTCACTACTTAGCTCTCTCTTACTCACTTCTTCTTCAACTTGGCGATGGCCTCCTTCTCGGCCTTCTGCTGCTCGCGCTGCTTCTGCTTGAAGGCCATGTCCTCCTCGTCCATCTCGCCCTTGTCCTTCTTGGGCTGCTTCAGCGGCTTCTGCTTACCACCCTGACGGCTGGACATCTTCGCGTTCGGTGAGCTTGTTAGGGGGATAAAAAGTGTTGTTGTGTGTTTGCTTGAAAATGTAAAACGCAGAGCGTTTCTCTGTGGGCAGCGAATGTGGTGGTGGTGTGCAGCAACGGGGAAAGGCAGAAAAGCGAGTGTGTGAGAGTAAACAAATAGTGGTTTATCAACAAACAAAAGAGAAGAAAAGAGTGCGTGAGTTTTTAACGGGGAAGAGTAGTCGAACACAATGAAAATATCGACAAATGAGAGTAGTGGAGCAGCCTCTTTTGAAGGCTTTTCAAAGGCCAACGTGTCACTGGCGAAGAGCACGTACGGCAGCAACCACACCTCCCTTTTCCCCTTTGCTAGCAGACTTCTTCTGTACTAGGGAAAGCGAAGGTGCTGGCGGTCGCGAAGAGGCGCCGTAGCACAGCAGACTGTGGCAACAGAAATTGTTGTTTATTCTGCTCCTTCTGTTGGTAGAAAAATAGCCAACATTGACAAGAAGCGCAAAGTCTCCCTCCAAAAACATTTATTTTATTTCACTCTTTTTTCTTGACAGCGGCAAAGCCCAACACTGTCCACTGACTAAAAAAGAAAACACAGAACGTAATCAGAAACCCGAAAAAAAAGAGTCAAGAAGCTGGGGTAGTATTTTTTGAAGCGGAGGAGAAAAGAACAAAGATGCAATAGAAACTATACAAAGGGAAAAGTTGAAAGAAAAAAGAAAACGGTTACGGTGCGAACTGCACAAGTCAAAAAAAAAAAAACGGAAAGCGTTCTTCTCCTCATCCGTCGCTTACTATACTCGCTCTTTCTTTCGAAATGCGTTATACCCCACACTTCCATTTTTGAATAAAAACAAAAACGTATCGAGCAGCCACACACGTCACGACTGTGCATCTCTGCGTCGTGAGTGCCACACTGCCTCGTAGGAGAAAAGCAGCTGCAGTGCACGACTGCTCGGAAAGGAGAGAAGAAAAAAAAAACCGGTGCAAATCAATGTAAGCGCACTCTTGGCAGACATAAAGCGTGAAACAAAAAGAGAAAAAAAAACGAGTGCGGAAAGGAAAAGCCACGACGTGCAGTTGGCTGAAAGGTGAGGAAACAATAAAGAGTATATTCGATGTCAGCGCAACGCACACCGTGAAAAGCAATAACAGAAAGAACGATTTCAAGTTGCCAGCCTACATGTGTATCTGCTAGCACACGCGCTGGCGAGCTCTGTCCTGGTTTTTGATGTTGTCCGCCGGGTGCAATTTGTATTGTTAGTTTGTTTGTTTGCTTGTCTTTGCCGTTTACCATTGCGTGTTTGTTTTTTTTTCTTACTCCGAGTACTTGGTCTCAAGGGCAAGACCGCCGCTCTTCTCCACAATCTCGATCGGGTAGCCCTTCGTCGGACCCGTCACGGCGGGAAAGGGGGCGGAGAGACTGGCCCCGCTGCCCGCCACTGCACCGCTCGTGATTGCCACACTCGAGATCTGCTTCGCGAAGACGGCGGAGCCGCGCTGGTAGGTCTGCTGCGGGGCCGTGGCCGAGTCCTTGGCCGCCACCCGAATCTCCACGTGCGTCGCGGCGGCGTCCATGTCCGTGTAGGACACCTTCAACGTCACCGTGCGGCTGCTGCGATTGCGGATCGCCAGCGAGTACACCGTGCGAGGAGGCAGCATCGTGTATATCTGTGTGGGTGTACGGTAGCTTGTGTTGGAGTGTGGATCAGCGACTCGGTGTTTAAGCAAAACTGCGTCGACTGGGGTTTTTTTTTATGTAATAAAAGGTAGGGAATGAGTGAGTAAAGGTTGAGAAGCTTTCGAATTCCTTCACGACAAGAAAAGCACGTGTTCATGCAGCAATGTCAATTTAACAGGGAAGAGAGAGAGAGAGAGAGAAAGACAGGAAAAAGAGAAGAATGAAGAAAAAAAGGGGAGCACAGGCCTAGTCTAAAGAAAAGGCAACGCACAGAAGAAGTAATCGCCGCAACTCGCTGTGCCTGAGCGAGATGGATGCTGTACTACTTTTGATCTGCGTCTTCATACTCGTAATGTTCTTGAAGTAACGGCGTGTCAAAGACGTGCTGCACGACCTTGTTTTTTTTCCCAGCAGAAACGCATGTGTTTCGTTACCTTTACAGCAGATTCGCGCGTGCTGTCCAGCCTGCTATACTCCTCTTCCGCTTTCTCATAGTTTCCCACACCTCTTTTTTTGACATGTATGTCATTCATACTTCACGCGCGATAGATTGGAGAGGCAAAATAAAGATCAGATGTTCTTGACCAAGAGAAGGTACTTGTTTTTTTTTTCCATTTCTCCCTTTGGTGGTCGGCGTTTCAACGCGATCGTAGGCGTCTGCGTCACTTTTGTCCTTTCTCACAAGCATATAAAAAAAAGGAAGAGGAGAAAAGAGCGTCGTGAGTCGCTCCGGCTGCAGCGACAGTCTTTCCTTCCGCAAGACTGCAAAAGAAAAAGAAAACGGAGCTGCTGAAAAAGCGTTCCTCACGAGGCAAAGAAAAAGAGAAAAAAAAAAAAAGCAAATCGAAGGCATGTGTTTTTGAATTAGTTTTTTTTTTCAAGCTAGAAAGAGAGAAATACGAAGCAGGCGGTGGAGGCGTTGATTCTGGATGCACGCTTCTCACCCCTGATACACACATCCATAAAAACCACAACATCGCCGCAGGCGACGCTCAGAGTGGAGCTGCGTCCACAGAAAGCAGTAAAAATTGAGCTTTTTCTACGCGCTCTTGCCGTGCACCGCCACCGCGCCGTCGGCTTCAACGATGTGAAACGGGTAATCCTTCGTCGGGCTGTCCACCTGCGGGAACGGCGCCGTCAGCGTCGCCGGTGCCCCTTCCACCTTCACAGAGGTGATGGCGGTGGTGAACTCCGCCGTGCCCTGCGTGAAGGTGCGCTGCTCCGCCGTCGCCTGCCCGCCCGCCGGAATCGTGAAGGCGTGCTGCGACGAGGTGTTCTCCATGGAGTTGGTGTAGGTCACGTGCACCGTCACCTCATGGCCCGTCTTGTTGTGAATGACGGCAGAGTAGACATCGCGAGGAGGAAGCATCTTTCTGAGTTTTTACTTTTTCTTTCAGTAAGTGCTGGTGTATCTTTTTTGGAGCGAAGGAGGGAATGAAAAAAGAAAGGAAAGGAAGGTGCAAGAAGGATTGAGAGGAGGTGTATAAAGAAATAAAGAGCAGCAATGAAAACAAAGAGAGAAAGGAGTGAAGCAATAAATTGATCTCTTTGGTGTCGAGTGCGCAGGTTGTTGTTGTTTTTGTGTTTTGGTTGGTGGCAAACCCAACATAAGTGGTTTCAAAGATTCGTATGTGGCGATGAAAAGAGGAGAGAGAGGAAGAGGGAAAGGGGGAAAACATCTAAAAAAAGATGTCGAAGAGAGAGCCATTACCGTCGAGGGCTTCCACATTCTTTCATGCACATTTGTCAGAGAGCTCCTCGTCCAATCACGCACCTCGACACTACACTCACTAAAGGCGGAGAAAAACGCGACAGTGTTTTTCTTGACGCAGGAGGGTACATTTAGAGCCTCGCTTTTGTTTCCTTCAAATAGAGACGACGTTGGACTGTCCCGCACTTCTTTTTAAGGGGTTTTCCTAGTTTGTGAAAGCCTTGCGACAACGACAAGTACATCCATCTCCGGCGCAACACCACGGCAAAGAGAGCTGTAACGAAGGGCGATCGAACGAGGGGCACGTCGCACCCAAGAACGAACACGCAAACGTCACTCAGCCTACACGTCAACCACGCAAAACCGTGCCAACTCGAGATGAGAGAGAGGAAGTGGGTGTCGGAAACACTCCCCTCCCCTGAAGTTCTCCCCCACTACGTTCGCCGCGCCTGTGAAAAGTAGTGCTCCGCAAGTCCCCAGTTGCACGTCTTGAAAAAGTTGCTGACGTACCGCTCCATCACCTCCGTCGTGTCGGGTGAGGGGTAGTCGAAGCGCATCGCCGACTCGTGGATGTTCAGCGCCAGCAGCGGGATCAGATCGCTTCCAATGGGGCATAGGCCGTGGTCGAAGGCCACGATGTCGAACATCTTCCCCGTCCAGACCAGATAGACCCAGCCGGAGCACGGCTGCTGCGACAGCGCGGCAACCACGAAGCGCCGCCGCACCTCCTCAACGGCGTCCACCGTGCCGTTCTCGCTGTACTGCAGCTGCAGCTCCTCCTTCAGCAGCGACGGCAGCGCGGTGCCCCACGGCCGCAGCGAGCGGTACCAGAAGCAGTAGTTGAAGTGCTCCGACGCGGCGGCGTGGATGACGGCACGTGCTGCGTCGAACGACGAGCTGCGAATCACCACATTTAAGTTGTGTCCCTCCAGCTCCGACCCTAGCGTGTGTGCGTTCAGCCGCTGCACCGCCGCCTTGTGGAAGACGTGGTACTGCACATCAAACTGCTTCTTGGACAGCAGCGGTGCGACGCCCTGGTCGACGTCGTAATCGAGGCGAGGCAGGTAAAAGAAGCCCTTTTCCGCCTTCTCAGCATCCGCGGCGAGCGCTGCCGCCTCGGTGGCCCGGAAGGCACGGGTGGTCGCGTAGGGGTTGGCTGGCGTCGCGCTGACCTGGGTGGAGGCCCATTTGGGCACGTACTCGACGAAGCGCCGAGGAAGAGAGGGCCGCATGCTTTTACGTTTCTCTGTGAACGCGTGAATTAAAGAAAGAAAAGAAGGAGAGCAACGGAGAACGAAAAGAGAAGAAGGCAAAGAAGAGGATTGTTGTCGTTTACCCAGCTTCATCTCTAAGTGAAGAGAGAGAGAGAGAGAGAGAGAGAGGACCGGAAGGCGGTCATTGAGTAGACTTTCTGTTTTCCAGTTGCGCTGGTGCAACAACTCTTTCCTGTGAGCCTCCTTCTGGCGTCAGGGGATAATAAAAAGCAATGTAAAACGCAGCAAAAGCACTGCCTCACACTTCAAAGCCACGCTTCCACTGTCCCTCTCGAACACTATCAAGCTGTACGAGTACTCTTGAGCGAGAGGGAGAAGCGAGGCAGAACGACTTTACCACATCGCCAACTTCCTTTTTGTTTTCAGCAGTAGGTTGATTCTCGGATTGCTTGTTTGAACTGCCGGAAGAACACAGAGTTGACTGCGGATTCAAGTTTCGAAGAAAAAGCGTGTCAGCACAGGGATCTGCACCACGGCAAACTCACTTTTTTTTAGAAGATAAAACACAAGCTGGCGATCTGCGAGAGCGAAGAGCGAGTGTCGTCTTGTTCTGGACAAACGTCAAGAAAGAAAAGGACGAGAGAAAAAAAATGCCGTAGTCCGTTCTCGTTCCCCTGCGGCCCATGTTTACAGCAACGGGGAAGAGCAACGATGAGGCGAACTTAACAGCGAGAGAATGACTGTAAAAGGGAAAATAAAAAAATCCAAAAAAAAAAAACATATAAAAAAGGAATAAACTGCCGGAAGTCTCACTGGGCGAGGCAGGCAAATAAAAAAGGGAAAGGTGAAAGTCATTACTGTAAATCTGTGAAGGAAATACACGATACCGAGAAGAGAGAAAGTGAAAAAAAAAAAGAGGTTCTGTCAATCACTCGAAGGGGAATGAAAGGTAGAAGAAACGCTTGGGAGCCGTCTGATGCGAGCTGCCACTGGTTTGAAGCGCCACAAAAAGTTCAATGCGCGCAATCATTGCCTCCGTGAACAGCGTCTCACGAAGGGTCCTCAGAGAGCCAAAAGAGCGGAAGCGGCGGAACATACGGCCGGTCTGTGGGGCTCGTCGATGTTGCCACGTCGGAAGAAGTCGTGGAGGCAACGGCTCGAGAAGTGACACTCTCCCCACGCTCGGCGCGCGGCGCGGCCACCGCTGCTCTGTGTGCGACAGCACCGTCTGCGCGAACAAGGGCAGCGGGTCCCGGCCCGTGTCTGTGCGCCACGAGGTGATAGTCGAGACGCTTTCTGTTGCAGATCGCGGCAACGGTGGCGGGAAGAGCTGGGCAGCGGGACGTTCCTGATCACTTTCTTTTCGCGGCAGCAGCGGCGCCACGCGAAGGTTGGTCTCCGGGGTCCATAGCGAGCTCTCGCTGGAGGACGTCGCGGATGGCAAGGACGACTTCGCCACGTGGTGATAGAGGCAGCGCGCGCCGTAGGAGCAGGAGCCGGTGTGCAGAAACTCGCGGCACACCTTCATGTCTCGTCCTCGGCGGACGAAGCCCTGCAGCTCGTCCAGTGTGGCGGAAGACGGCGGGGGCGGTGTAACGGTTGCCGCCGGTGGTGGCGAGGCGTCGCCGTTCGACTCCTCCGGTGGTGCGGGCAGGGGACTCTGTCTTACGGACCACTCACCGCTCTCGCAGGTGCGTCCGGCTGCGCCGGCAGAGACAGCGGGTGCGGATATCACCGGCTGCTCTTTTGTGTTCTGCGCGTCCATCAGATCCCACGGAGACGGTGCCGCAGCCAACACACCCAGCTTCTTGAAAGCAGCCGCCACTGCCTCCTCTGCGGTGCGCACACTCGTCATTGCTGGCGCCACTATCGTTGCTATCGTGGTGGTGGTATCGAAAGCGGTGGCCGAGAGCAGGTGGTCATCGTCTCGGTTGTCGTCGCAGTCTTTCCAGCTCCCGCTGTTGCGCGTCGGCCGCATGGCAGGCTCCTCGCTCGTGCGTCCGTCAGCGGTGGCGGTTGTGGTGGCCGGCACAGGGGACGCGTGGCGCGTTGGCGGACCCGACCGCCCAGTGGCAGAAAACTCGCTTTCCTTCTCTGTTGGTACGTCGTGCACGCAGACACCCGGTGCCCGCCACCACCACTCCGCTGCCTCCAGCGCGTTCGCCATCTTCTCTGCCATCGCCTCCAGCTCCCTCCGGCGCATAAACGTGGTGGTGCCCCACCCGGCGGTGTCGGTGAAGACGCCGTCGCAGCCCAGCGTCGCGATCACCTCGCGCAGCGGCACACCGGTGAAGCCGGCGATCAGCTGCATGCCGTCGTGGAAGCTGAAGACCAGCATGGAGGCGGTGCAGGAGAAGTGAAGGTACTTTTGGAAAGGCGGCACGCGTGGAATTGGTGTGGCGAGTCCATGGTGCTCTGTCTGAGAACGGCGCATTTAAATCAAACTGCATCGCCAAAGGCCGAAGAGGCAGGGAAGAGAGCCGAGTGCCTGCTTGCCGTCGTTGACGTCTCTCTCTCTGTTCTCCACCACTCTGTGTGGTTGTTTGAGTCAAGGCTTGTTTGGGATTTGGTAGCTGTCGTCTGTCTGTGTGCGTGGGACTTCGTCTTTGTTTCTGTCTTCTCTTCCGGTAAAGAGAAGGAGAGAGAGAGATGGAGAGCGTGCGGTGTCGTCCGCCGTTGCGGTTGTCTTGAGAAAGAAACGATGGCGCGTTAAAACGCATAAAGCGAGAGAGAGAAAAACAAAATGGCGTAGAATGTCTATTCGAGAGGAAGGAGAAGAATGTAGGAGATACGAAATTTAGAACGCGGGTCAGAGCACTTACATCGAACGAGTAAGGAGAGAAGACGCCGCACGATGGCGATCACGTCTCGTGCAAGTCGACAGCATCGAAGAGAGCAGCAATCGCAGGACTTACGAGGGCGACGTTTTGTTGTATAGAGGGGGTTGGCAATGAAGCCGAGCTGACGAATTCAACGCGCACGTCTTTCTGCACGTCCGTTCAATCTCTCTCTCTCACTTTAGAAGCAAAATTCGTTGAGAAGAAAAAATAAGAATCTAGCAGGTCAGCAGCTTCACTACGCCTCGGGCAGCTGCTGATACGTGTACCGCCCCCGACACGTGGCGTACATGTAGAGCACAAAGAGGCAGTAGTAGCCTGGGATGCAGAGCAGCAGCGCACCCACAAGCACACCCACGCCGCGCGACTTTTCCTCGCAGTACTTCGCCGTGCAGCCCACCCCGATCATCATCAGAGCGGTACCAATCCCTGACATGAAGAAGCCGTACAGGAACTGCTTCCACGCCAGCCAGTAGAGCCGCTCGACACGCAGTCGGGCTCGGGTCGGGTCGGACGGGCAGAGCCACGTGAAGAAGCGCCGTCCCTCATAGGGCCGCGGCTGGCCGTCTGGGGTGCGATAAAAAGCGTCTTCCTCCTCCTCCGACTCGACGCTGCGCTTTGCACGTGCCTTGCCGGCTTGGCGGAGCTGTGCGCGGAATTCCTCGAGGTTGCGCGGCTGACGCGTGTTGCCGCAGCGGGAGCCGTGGTCATCCATTTCCTGCCACTCAGCGCTAAAGTTGGCATCTGGGTTGATGAGGACCGGCGCCGTCGGCGATGCACCGCGGCGACGCATCTTCTAGAGTATTATGTTCTCGGGCTATTGTCTTCGTTGGCCTCTTCTTGTTCGCTGCTGCGGCGTGAAATGCACAGCGTCCGCGTGACGGGCGTCAAGTGCGGCGAAATTGCGTGCGTCTCGTTTTCACTGAAGAAAAAAAAAAGGTGCAAAAAAGGTAGAAGGAAAGCAGTGGGAGAACCTTTTAAGAAAGACATGAGAAGTACAAATGACAAAAAAAAATTGGCTTCAACACAATTTCAATCGCCGGAAACTGCGCTGCTGGAGAGTTCCACATGGAAAATGCACGCGCACACGTCAACTAAAGAAGAAAACATAAAGGCTTGGCTGCTATGTCATCGGAGAAGCAAAGCATTCTGAGCCCAAAGTGCATCTCGTCCGCTCCTAACACAGACGCACAACACGCGGACCATTATCGCGCGCAGAACCTCCTTGCTTCTGCTGTGTTTGCGATGGAGCGTCAACAAGCGCCACCTTTTTCTTTTTCTCGCGTTTCGGAGAACGTCCGTGAGCTTCCTCAGCGAACAAGGACTCATCACGGTCAATTATTTTGCAAGCGTGAAGAGAGGAGTAGAGGGAGGCTGTCCTAAACGGCAGAACGCATGCTGGGTGGTGTTCTGAGTGACCCATACCGGGCGACAAAGAAGAGAAAGTGCAAACAAAAAAAAAACGCGGCGAGAGAAGAAAAATAACTAAAGAGGCAGCGGCTCCTTCACACCAGTGCACACACACACGATACGACACGACGCACGGGCACAGGATAAAAGCGGCTCCTCGCACACACGCAAACCCTAGAAGAGGTGAGGGAAGTCACGGCGCATTGCGTCCATCACGTCGTCCGTGGAGGCACGGGGGTCCTTCGCACGCCCGGCAGCGCGCACCATCGTCTGCGCAAACTTCAAGTCCTTGGCAGAGGACAGGCAGGCGGACACCGCCGCAACCATTTCCTGCTGCGAGGTGCGGTAGCCCTGGAACATTGTAGGGTAGTTCAGTGTCATGAACTGGTCGAAGGTGAGCACCGGGTTGGCGCGGGCGGCGTTCTCGAACTCCGCCTTGATGCGGTTCTGCTCGCGGCGTGAGTAGAGGGCACGAAGAAGAAGGAAGTACGCGGCGGAGCTGATCGGCAGCTCCCACCACGGCAGCCCCTGCATCGTGTACATGGGCGAGTTCTGGTTCGCCAGCGGCGCCATCACGAGCAGGAAGAGCAGCGCCGTGAAGTAGAAGAGGAAGTTGAACATCTTGCGCGCTGAGTCAGGGGTGAAGGGCTGCTGGCCAGGCATCGGACCAGCGCCACCCATGCCCCACACCGGGCGGCCACCGTAGCCGGCACCGCCGCCTTGCGCAAACTGCTGGGGAATGCCTTGCTGGATCTTCTCGGCAAACCGCTCGCGCAGGTGACGCTCGCGCTCGAGCTCCTCCTTATCCTCATCCGCGGCGGAGCGCTGGTGGGAGTTGCTGCCGTTTTTGTTGCCGCTGCTGCTTGGTGTGCCGACGTTACGCGCAACAGCGGAGGTGTGAAGGAGGCGCGGGCCGCCCAGCACGCAGCGGAGCACCGGGAGCGAGGCTGCGGCGCCTGGCGCGACCAGTGTCAGTCGCCTAAGCATCGTACTAAGGAAAAAGGGGTTAAAAAAGAAAAAAGGCGGGTGACTACAAAGCGTTGCTGATCACAGCAAGAGGAATAACAAAGAGTATAAAGATGTATGTTTGTGTGTTTGCGTGTGTGTGTATGTGTGGAGGGCTATGCCTAGTTGCCAGCTTGCTCGTCCACCTGCCAAACGCGCGGTTGTGTATGGAGGGCGTGAAGTAGGCCGTTGACGAAGCAAAGCAAGTCTACCACCCGCGGAAAAATCGAAGGGAAAAAGAGAGAGAGGTCGAGCAAGAGGGAAAGAGGTGGAACAAATGCGACAAGCCAAAAAAACACGCCATTGGCTCCTTCCGTCTGTGTATGCGTGTCTTCCGTCAGCGTAGTTTGAGCTGTTTCTGCGCGTGCTCCCGCATTTCAACACCCATCGCCACATGCTGCGCCTGAGAAGACACAACAACAGAACGCTAGCCAAGATTGTCACACTGGCGTTACATAGCATTCCCACAACGACACACACCACACAGAAGCTGCAGTCTGTGGATCTCAACGGCGCTCTCACATCTTTGTTGCAGCACGTCCTTGATGCAGATCGAAAAAGGTGTGTGTGTCCACGTCCTCTTTTAGCTAAACGCAGGACTGATCCACAGCCATTGTATTTTTTTTTCCAGTTCATGACCTGTAAGAAGAACCGACAAAAAGACCCACCGCCGCTACAACCACCACAACATCAACCGTAATCATGGCATCAGAGGGAAGAAGAAACAAGACGACGAGAGAGAGGAGGAAAGGAATGCGCAGGGAGCATGCACAAACGAAGCTTTCTTCACACCTCGTTGGTCACGCGTAAAGAGAAACGCGTCCATACTCCACGCTGTGTTGCCTTGCTGCCTCGCCTCTGCCCTACACAGGCTCGCTAGTACAGTGCACCGAAGCTGGTCATCTTGCGAATGTGCATGCGCACCTTGACACGCTTGTTGTCGTACACCTCGCGGTCAATGGCTAGCTCCTCGGCACCGGGGAGGTACAGCCAGCACCAGTTGTGTCCGAGATCTTGGATGCCGGTGCGGCGGTCCTTCTCCCTAAATTCGATCAGCCGGGGATCAATGCGCACCTTGTACTGCTCCCACAGCTTCTGCGCCACGTCCTTCTTGCGCAAGGGGCAGTTCAGCAGCCACCCCTGGCCCCAGCTCTGCCGTCCGAAAAGCAGGTAGCCGGTGTTCACACGCCAGTACACGTCGAGCCACTGCCGCTTGCGGGCTGCAAAGTCGAGAAAGTCGGCGTTGCGCTCGATGAAGCGGTCGTACTGCTCCGAGTCGGGGTTGTAGCACCACACACCCTGGCGGAACTCATCGTTCGGCGTCACCGCGTTGCCCTCTCCCAGGTACTTCTGCGCCACCTCG
Source organism: Crithidia fasciculata (assembly GCA_000331325.2). Taxonomy (NCBI): domain Eukaryota; phylum Euglenozoa; class Kinetoplastea; order Trypanosomatida; family Trypanosomatidae; genus Crithidia; species Crithidia fasciculata. The sequence goes on from CM003433.1 coordinate 1,328,785, forward strand.
CGCTTCACCAGGCGCTCCTCGCCGGCAAACCCGCCCTGTGGGCCGAGGATGGTGCGGGTGAAGATTAAAGGAATGTACTCTAGCTGCAGCTCCGGGGCCATCTCCCGCAGCACGCGCGACCAGCGTAGCATCTCTCGTTCTTTCCCTGCCTCTCTCAAACACGATTGTGCTCCTCCTGTTGCGGCGTGAGTGGGCTCGGAGGTGCTCCACTGTAAGGCGTTTTGCAGTAGTTAAGTTTTTTTGGAGAGCGAACAGTCGAAAAGAAGGGAGAGTGAGATATGGTGAAGGAGGAAGAAGAGCAACAAGGTGTCAAGAGAAAGAAGGTTCAAGGTGAAGGGTGTTTTTTGAGCCTTCGCCAGACCACCAGTGCACCGCTGACAGAGAAAGAAGTGCAACTATCCTGTCGCCACTCCCTGTGCAACCAGGAAAGAGATCTGCGGCGTTTGCCAGTAGTTCCTTTCTCTGCGACTTTGCACCCACGAACACGTGGCACAAGCAGTCATAAGAAAAGCGAAGGATTAGAGAAAGGTGGGTCTTGTCTGGTGCCATTGCTCTCGAATAGAAGCAGCCATGCACTGTCTTACTCACAACAACAACAACATACATGGCACCGGCTGCCTCCTATGCTCCTCCAAATCAGCATTACTGATAAAACATTTCATTTTTATTGTGGAAGTTGGTGTGTGTGTGAGAGAGAGAAAAATAGTAGTAGTTATCAACTAGAATACGAAGTGAAGAGAAAACTCTGTGCAAAAGGAAACAATAAAAAAGGCACGCTACCCACACGTCAACACTCGAACACCAAGGGGAGAAAACGACTCATTCCCCGACCTCAAATTTTCGCCCCCATCACCGCCGGTTCATCTTTCTTCCTCTCTACTCCACTCTGCGTCGGCGAAGGCGAGCAGGCGGCAAAGAAGCTCGGCTCCATCTCACTTGCGCGCCTTGTCGACGGCAGGACGGTAGTCGCACACGCTGGCCTCTGTGGTGATCATCAGTCCAGCAACGGATGCCGCGTCCACCACGCACGACCGCACAACACGCACCGGGTCTACAATGCCGGCGTCAAACATATCCACGTAGGTGCCGTTCTGTGCGTCGTAGCCCATCGCCGTCTCCTGGTACTCGGCGACATTCTCGACCGTCACAGCGCCTTCCTCGCCGGCGTTCTCGCTAATCTTCTTCAGCGGCAGGCGGATGGCGTTGCGCACGATTTGGATGCCGGTGCGGCGGTCCTGCTCCATCTCCTCATCGTTCAGCAGCACCTCGTCGAGCTTCTTTGAGGCGTGGAGAAGGGCGGCACCACCACCGGCCACGATGCCCTCGCCCAGCGCGTTGCGAGCCGCATTCAGCGCGTCAACAACACGGTCCTTCGACTCGCTTATCTCAATCGCAGAGCGGCCACCGACGCGGATGACGGCGTAGGTGTGGTTCAGCTTCGAGATGCGCTCCCGCATCGCCTCGCGACCCTCCTCCGTCATGATGCGCTCGAGACGGCTCTGCAGCAGCCGCACACGGGCTGAGGTGTCGCCCGTACCGCTGATGACGGTGCTGTCCATCGTCTGCTCTAGGTGCTTCGCCGAGCCCAGCAGGCACTGCACGTCGTCGACGTAAGCGATCGAGCTCACCTTCTCCACGTTGCACTGGCACGAGGAGGCCACGTCGTGCAGCTCCTCCTCCTTCAGCTCCGGCACGCAGACGACGCCGCACTGCACGACGCCGCGCTCGTGATTCAGAATGACGGTCTGCAGCACCGGCTCGGCAAACGACGGCCCAACGAGCAAAAGCGGACGCTGCTGGGCACGCGCCGCCTCGAGCAGGCGCACCACATCCCGCACCTCCTCCAGCGGCTGCGCCGTCACAAACACCAGCGCGTTGTCAAGGCGACTGCGCAGTAGGGTGCTGTCGGTCATGAGCGTGCTCGTCACGAAGCCGTGCTCGGTGCTCCAGCCGTCATACCGCGTCCACTCCGTCGTCACGGTGTTGCCGTCGAGGACAGAGATGAAGCCGTCAACACCGACAGCCTGCACAGCCTTCGCGATCAGCGTGCCAAGTGGACGCTCACCGTTGGCGCTAATCGTCGCCACGTTCTCCAGCATCGGCAGGTCCTTCACCGGCCGCGTCTGCTCCGCCAGGTCGTCGAGGATGATCGTTACGGCGGCGTCGATGCCGCGCTTCAGGTCCATCGGGTTGGCACCCGTCGCCACACTCTTGTAGCCCTCGGCAAAGATGCTCCAGGCGAGAATGGTGGCCGTCGTCGTGCCGTCGCCTGCCACGTCGTTTGTCTTGCCGGCGACCTGGCGAATGAGCTTCGCTCCAACGTCCTCGAACTGGTCGTGGAACTCGATGGAGCGAGCCACCGTCACGCCGTCCTTGGTGATCTTCGGCTCGCCGTCGGGCTGACGGATGATCACGTTGCGACCTTTTGGCCCAAGCGTCACGCCGACCGCCGTGGCAATCCGCTCAATTCCGGAGAGCATCAACTGGCGTGCATTGCCGCCAAACTCGATCGACTTGCCGCTCGAAAAGCGACGGGACACGGAGAACATGGTGAGCTGCTTCTAAGACGTTCCAGCACAGACACAAACACACAAATACAGTACTCACTGATAGAAACGTGTGGTCAAATAGACACGTCAGAGCAGGAAAGTTGTTCGGTAACAGAAAAAAAAAAAGCAGGGCAAAAAATAAAACCAGAGTCGCCAAAATAGTGCAGTTGGAAAGATGAAGAGAAGAAGCGAAAGACAGATGACAGGCGTGGGTGGGACGAATTGCAAAATGTGCGAGCGTATTGCTTTGCATGTTGTGCGATGTGAGCCCTGCTGCGAGTCAGCTTCAAGGAGATCAACGCGCATGAAGGGTTGGATTGTGCTTACAACACAACCGAAGTGCGAAAGGCCTCTAGAAGAACCAAACACCGCAGCACCAACGTGTTTGCCTTTCTCGCTTAATGAAAGACAATTCCCAACTAAATGGGTTTAGCTTCCCTTCGCACTCGTGTGGCTCTGTTGAGGCTCAACCTCGTCGCAACAACAAAACAAAAAAAGTCATTTTCCGCGCAGCTTCCTTCTCTTTACAAGCAATCGGGTAAACACAATGGATTCACTCCACTCTTTAGTGTAAGAAAAAAGCAACCGACTTACATCCTACACGGCAAGTCAAAGCACAAGACAGAAAAAAAAAGTAGGTTTGGTGGTATTGATACGTGGCACCTCACTCTAGATGGAGGCACGCACAATCTATAGGGTCTATTGTACTTCTCGTATTATTGTCTGCTAATCTACACAGGTCTATAGCGTTACTGTATCGTGCGTGACATGCTCGCATGTGCGTTTGGCCATGGAAGCCGCACGCGCAAGAGGAAAGAGAGCAAATACGCCCTTAGCTGATGTTCTGCAGCACGGCGCGCTGCCGCGCGAGGTCCATCTGAAGGCGCGAGGCAGCACTGCAGACGAGCGGCTCGCCGCGCAGCGCACCCGCCACCGCCGGGCCGTCGTCGTAATCGGCGGGACGGTCACCCATGAAGCGAATCTGCAGCCGCTCCTGCGAGGCTGCGGCCTCTTCGGCCTGCTTGCGCACCGTCTCAAAGCGGCTCAGCAGCTCCCTCTTTTCCAGCTCAAATTTCTCCCGCTCCTGACGGAGAGCCTGCCGCTCCGCTGCAGCACTGGCATAGAGCCGCTTGTGCTCCTCCTTCATGTGCAGCGCTGCCTCGCGGTCCGACTCGATAGACTCCAGCTTACTCTTGTACTCCTCTTCGCGGGAGCGCAGGGCCTTGAGAAGGTCTGTCTCGTCGCGGTTTTGCCGCTCACGCACCAGCGACGCCTCGGACCGCTCGCGCGCGATGGCGGCGCGCTCGGCCTGCAGCTCCGCCATGGCCTCCATCTTCTTGGCCAGAAAGTCCTCGAACTGCTGCTCGAGCATCTTGCGCTCTTGTGCGACCTCGTTCAGCATGAGGCGGCGGTCCTTCTCCGCCTGCTGACGCAGCGTGTCGTAGTGCGCCTGGGCCTCACGCAGAGTGCGGCGATCCTCCTCGCTGTTCTTGCTAAAGTTCGACAGCGCGAACTCAAACTTGGCGTAGAGCCCCGCCACACGGGCCCGCTCCGCTGCCAGCGTCTCTTGACTGGACTTCATCTCCGCAGCCATTGCATCCAGCACGGCGCGCTGGTCCTCCAGCTGACGCTCCTTCTGCTGCAGCGCGCCGAGGCGCTCCGTCATGAGCTTCTCGTTCATCGCCTTTGTTGCCTCCATCTGACCCTGCATGGCCTCCACCAGGGACTCGATGCGACCTGTGTTGCCAGTGTGCGCCTCCAACGCCGACAGCTGCTGCGCGTGCTGATGCTGCAGCTGCTCCAGCGCCGCTTCGTGCCGCTTCGCCATCATGGCAAGCTCCGCCTTCTGCAGCTCGTCCTTGCGGACACTGTCTGCCTCCAGTTGCCGCCGCACATCCTCAATCTGCGCGCGGTACTGCGTCCGCATCTCCTCCAGCTGAGCATCGAGAATTAACGTGTCGTGGCTGCGCACCTCCGCCTCCATCTTGGCGCGGCGCTCCTTCTCCGCCTTGTCCATCTCATCGCGCAGCTCCCGCTCATTGCGCAGCCGCGTCGCCCGATCCTCGAGGTCGCGCTTCAAACGCGCCTCGCGCTCCTCCTCGTCGCGGCCCAGACGCTCCTCCAGAACGGCGCGGAACTTGTCGTCACGCTGCTCGGCCATGGCCCAGTACTTGGCCTCGCGCTCCTCCCTTTCCTTGAGCTCCTTCTCCAACTTCTCCGCCCGCGCCATTTCTTCGCGACGGTCCTTCAACTCTCGCTCGCGGCGGTACCGCTCGTCCTTGATCAGGCGCTCCTTCTCGGCAGCCACGACGGAGAGGTTCAACTCGTGAAACACCTCGCGGACGTCCTGCGCCAATCGCTGGAACAAGGAGTGGGCAGCCTCCTCTTCCTCAGCGCGGCGCAGACCCACCGCGCGTTCGTGCTCACGGCGGCGCCGCCGCTGGAGTTCAGCTCTCGTGGCAGCTGTGTCCCCCGCCACAGCAGCACCGCCCTCGCTATCCGACAGCTCCTCATCAGCCTTCCCACGTGCGTCAGCGGTGCTTTTCACCGCCTTCGGAGACGCCGCGGCTGCTGGCGAATTACTTGCCGCCGCGGCTGCCGCAACCTTTTGTGCCACCTGCTCCTCCACGAGAGCGTTGAGCCGCTGCCGCATCTCCTCCTCGCGCTGCTGCTGCGTGCTCAGCTGCCGCTTCAGCTCCTCCTCGCGGCGGCGCATCTCGTCACCGCGTTTTGCCTGATCGGCCTCCCACTTGGCAATTTTGTTTGCCACCTCCTCCTTCTCCAGGCGCAGCTGCTCCTCCACAGTTGCGTACAGCCGCTTCTCCTCAGCCTCGACGTCCGCCATGAGGGCCTTCGAGCTCGCCGGTGCAGCCGGAAGTGAGCGGGGAGGAAGGGGAGACTCCACGGGAGGGATGTAGTCCCCGCTGTCCACAGAGTCCTCAAAGTCGTCGGCGTAGTCGTCCTCGTAGTTGCTGTCTCCTTTGGACTGCTCCTTTTTGCTGCCTGAGCTCTTCTTTGCTGACGACGAGGTGTACACGGGCTCGTCTTCGTCGGAAGGTGGCGGTGCCTCTTTCTTTTTCTTTTTAGCCTCCTTGGCTGTGCGATCCTTTGACTTTTTCTTGGACTTGCTGGTGGAACGAGGCGGAAGCTGCATCTCCTCCACCGCTTCAACGGGGCCGATGTAGTCATCATCCTCGTCAAGGACACTGTATGAAAATCCCTTTCGCGTCGTCGGACTCAGACTTGGTGCATTTCTCAAAGACGACATTTTCACGAACTGAGCAGTGGAAAAAAGAGAGATAAAAAGAAGTGATAATGACGCAAGGTGTAAAGGAGGAAGTGGTGTATCCTCCTGTTCTAGAGGCGCTAAAGTGCGCCACCTAACAGTAATTTTTTTATTTTTATGTATTGAATGATGGGGATAAGAGCGATAACCACAACAGAGAAGAGTAAAGAGAGGTAATTTAAGTGAGTTTTATAAAGAAAGCCTTCTTCAGTTGCACTCTTGAGTAGAAAAGCAGTTTGCTTAATTGAAAAAGCTCCTGCAGCGAAGACCTACGAATGAAGGCTCGCAAAAGGTGCTCGGCAGATTCAACAAATTGCCCGAATACTTGTTTTCCGATGCAAGATCGAGTTCACTAAGTGCTCTTGTTGCAAAGAAGCACAAGAGTCATGCTATTTTTGCACTGTAAGCCCGAGACACACAAAGACAATTTCCAAAGCGCAAAGATAGAGGCGATGCTTTGTTCCTTGAGTGTTTTCTCTCTCTCTCTCTCTTTCACCCAGTGCACTAAAAATGAATTGCGTCAAGAAGACGAGGTCAAGCAGCATGTACAGTGGGGCAAAAAAGAAAAAACCGCAACAGCAAAAAAAGCATGCACGCAGATGCTTCGTTAAAAAACCGACGCCACCCAGCCTTGCATCATTTGTGTAAAGCTTTTGTCCGGCTCAAGCCCGTAAAAGCGACGGAGGTTTTGGACCTCTTCCGGAGTAGCTAGCTTCAACTTATCGATGAGCTCGAAGTCGTACTTTGCTATCCAGCGTAGCGCGATCCGCAGAAACTCATTCACGTCGCCTGAGGGATACTCGTGCAGCAGAGGGACGACGTCGCTCATCGTCTCGGCCGCCAGAATCGAATTGCGCAGGCGATAGCACATTGCACCAGCAACAAAAAAAGCAGCATTTCTCACCTGGTCACCAAAGGAGAGAAGAAAGTCCCACACGCGCAGAGCATCCGCAATATTGAACTCTTGTGTGAAGAGGAGCATGATCCACCGCAGCGCATAGTGCTCCGCACTAATTCCGAGCGCCTCCATAACGCGGAACAGCTCGGGGTCAAAAAAGCGCAGAACGTTGTCGAACAGACGCATTGTGCTCGAGAGACCCTGAGTAGCGTCAAAGTCAAAAGAGCGACTGAAGTCGTCACCCAAGTGCGACAGCAACGTCTGGAAACAGAAGAATGCGTCTGCTTCGACGGACGGCGTCACGTTGCACGACTTCCCTTTCGCAAAAGCGTACAGCAAGTGTGCCACGTACTCGTTCATTCCTTGCACGTACCCAAGAGCTCTATTTACGCTTGCAGTCGCGATCAGGATCCGCCGCATGGACTCTTGCGAGGGCGTGAAAGAAGCCGCCGCACCTTCTCTGTTCCGCCGAGCAGCTGACGACTCCTCATTCTCGAAGAGGAAAAAGTTGAGGGACGGCATCGTGCGCGGCACATCGATGTCGATTGCGCGAGTCATTTCGCTTTCGATGCACATAGACGACTCCAAGTCCAGGCCGCACGCCTCCAGCACCTCGATGTACTCTTTCAGCCGGTCCGCCTCTATTTTGTTCCACCTTCGCGTTGACGATGGATAGAAGCCCATGATAACCTTCCAGCAGTCGGGGCGTGCATTGTCATGAACTCCACGGCGGCAGCACCGCGTAAGGGCCTGGAAGTCAATGACGTCTGCATTCAGCACACTATCGATGCTGGAGCTCATTGTTGCAAAACACAAAGGATGGGAGGAGACACAGATACAACAAAATTCAGAGCCCCGATGCCGAAAATGAGGTGCGAAACGGGAAAATGTGCAGAAATGATACAGTTATAATTGTAAACGAAGGCTACTTATCACGAATTTTTTTTCTTGTAGTGTAGTCTCTTCAGATTCGTAGCACAAGCAGACGAAACAAAAAAAAATTGCGAGATCGAGCCCCAGAAGGAAAGGGTAGGGAAACAAAGATACAGAGAAGCAAATAAGCAGCGATATTGTAATAAGAGCCGTCAACAATTTTTTTTTTTTGGAGATAAAGCTGTCTCTCCAAACAAGAGCGTGGCACACAATGCTATAAGGCACCTTGAGAGTAAGAACAATGGCAAAGCATAATGAAAGGTCTATCTGTTAAAAGTAGGCAACAGCAGCGGAATTTGCGCAACTGAAAGCGGAAGGGACGTTGTGTGAAAGTAAAGAGAAAGAGCACAGACGGAAACCACTAGAGTTCCTACTCATTTAGCTTGAGAAACCCACAGTCAAAGAGAAGAGGAAGCGCAGGAAGAGATGGAGAGGAGAGTGGGTTGAGAAAAATAACCAGAATACAGGACGGGAAATAGAGAAATTTCCGCAGCACAGTTTTCTCCTTCGTTTTGAATCTCACTAGTTAAAGGCCTATTCGCCGGATAGCCGAAGAAAAAAGTTCCGCAAGGTACACATCAGCCGGTAATCGCAATTAGGGAATCATCCCAAAAAGATATGTGCACCACACAACGATCTTCGCCTAACAAGCTTTGCTGCTCCTTGATATAAGAGAGCGACTCCTGAACTCTGCTGCCTACCTGCTTCCAGGAATGAATATTTCTAGGCGATAAAAAAATGGTGACTGCTTTGATGATGAGTGAAATCGATGTGGGGACTAAAGGAGCCAACGAAAGGCACACGCTTGCAGAAAACAGATGAGAGAAAAAAAATTATATGAAGGTATTTGCCTTCGTTCAGTTCATCACCGTTCCACTTAAGCATTTCTCTTCTGCAAAACGCGCAGTTCAGTCAGGCTGAAGAAAAACACAAATTTAGCTAAGTATCTCGCCTACACCTAATGGGCGAGTGCTACATAATTTTACTAAGTCGTCGCCGCAGCCTCAGCCACGTAAGGCTTGACGGAAAACACATACACCTTTCGCGGTGCATTTAAGGGAAGGGGTTGACCGCGTCTAAGAAGGAGATGACAGTGCGGGAGAAGCTCGTCTGGGTATCGATGATCGGGTACACCAGCGCCATGCGTCCGTCGGGAAGCGCAACGTAGGCACGGCGATCAATGCGGTCGAACGTCTTGGGGTCTTCGTCGGCCAAGTTGGAGCGGTAGTGAGACTGCTTAGAAATAATGGCGCACACGGCAGTCAGAAACAGAATCGTTGGCGCGTGGAAAGCCAGGGCGTGCAGACGGCTCGTGTATGTTTGGGGGAGCAACAGACTCCAAAGCGGACGCTTCACGTTAGCGGGCATTTTGCAGAATAGCTTGGCTCAGCTTCTCGATCGTTTTTTTCTATTACGTGCTGTGCGTGTCTCACAATTTCCTTTGAAAATGAAAGCATAGTGTTGGTGTTTCAGTAAAAGGGAAGAGAGTAAAGATCCAATCGTGAGCAAGGAGAGCACGTTGACGCAATTGAATAGTACGCAGGAACACACTAGTGCTTCTAAATTGCATTTACTCCCAGTTCACACTAGCTTTCGCTTCTCCAGATAATACAATCATAAATGTTCCTTGCAAAACCCATGTGACGACGGGGAGCAGCCCAACGCAGTCCTTTGACACGCATGTAGAAAGCGCGTTATTCGCCACTTCTGGCACAGGCATAAATAAATTATATACCCTTTTAAAACGTGCATCAGAGATTCAACATTAGTGTCAGACAGTTGCTGGACGCGCTGCGGGCGTAGCACTCATCACGCATCAATTCAAAGAGTACATAATAATAAAATTAAAGAATGGCATTGTAGTGCACTGCGGGAAAAAGGTGCTGCTTTCACGCGTGACAGCTACTGAACCATGAAAACCTGATGAGGGTCAGATAAAGATTATTATTTACATCGTTGGGTGCACAATTGCTTCTCCACGCACCTTTGGGGCTAACATCTGTTGGCCGGCAGGAAAATAAAACAAAAAAAGAATCGCTGAGAACACACGCAGAGAGAGAGTAAGAAAAACATCGGGATTTAAGCACGCGCGAAGAAGAGCTTCGTGGTGTCGCGATCGTCGCTCGAGTGCGTGACGCTGTTCGAGGCGCGAAGCCGCCACCCCTCTTCCTCCAGAGCCTGAATGATCGCCATGAAAATGGAAGACTTGTGCAGCTCGTCGCAGAAGTGCTGATGCAGCTCCATCCGCCAGTGGTCTGGGCTGGAAAGGAAGACGAACTTGGCGGGGTCTTTGCTGGGGTTGACAGCGGTGGACGTCGCCAGCGGGATCTGAGCCTCCATTGCGCGGACGGTGTCCTCGCGAATAGTCGAACCCAGCACCGTGATCGTCGGCGGGTTAAACGTGCAGGAGACGCAAAGATTCGGCATGGTGCTTGTTTGGTGCTGTTATGACGAAATGAGAATCACAGAAACAAATAGTGAGTGAAAGAGGATAAGCACCGATTTGTCTGTTTTTGGTGTGCGCTCGGGAGGCTATATGAATGCAGAAGAAGGGAGAAAAGGCAGAAAAAATGAGAGGAGTGGGAAAAAAAGGTGAGATTGTGTCGAGCGACATCATTAGCGTACGCATTATCAGATGTAGTTGTGAAGAGTACGCGAATCTGTAACAATTTAATTTGCGCTTTTTTTTGTTGTTGTATAAAATGACATCAATGCCGCACTCTAGCTTTTGCATGTGTTTTGTCAAAGACGTTGCTTGCCGGTTTTGCGAAAACTTTTTTAAAATTTCCAGGCAATATGTTTCCGCGTTTTCCCTCGCCTCGCACATCACCTTGGGGAAAATGCAAATAGCAATGCGCAAGCGCGCTGGATGTTTTCCTGCGGGGTTGCGCATCGGTAATCTTGCGTTCCCTCGCCTCTCTGCTCCGGCCTTTTTTTTTTCTGGTCGGGGGGTTTTCTCTTTGGGATAGTAGGCTTGCCTTAGAAAGGTGCCCCAACCCCATTGATCTAGGCATAGGAAGAAAGCCCATAACCTAGTGGAAAGAGAGGACAGGGGCTCTTTAGTGGAAGAAGAGGATTTCGGGAGAAAGTAGACGGGAGAGGAAAAAGGACGGTGGGAAGGGCAGAGCAGGCACGACGCCATCGCGGCGGAGAGAAGCCGGCGCTGTCGCGATATTTTTTTCTTTATTTCAATAACACTTTAAGCAATAATAAATTTGTAAGAGAGTGCAGTAGCACTTCGTAAAAGGAGGCAAGCAAACACAAAAATGGGGTCATAGGCACCAGCGCCAGAAAGAACATGAAAGATCAACAAGTTTTTTCACCGTGGCTAGTTGAGAAAGATGACGCCGATGGCAACGCCGCCCCAGAAGGAGGCACGGCGTGGAATGGTGGCGGTGAGGGTGACAAGCAGCTGCTGCCGCTTCTGCGCCACGCGTCCCTGTGGCTGCTCTTCGGCAGGCTGGTAGCCGTTGAGCACGAGCGACAGGCTGTCGTGGAGCAGCGCGCTCCACCGCACTGTGGCGTAGCCCATCCAGCTCAGAATCTGCGTCCCGATGAGCGCCGCGCTCAGGTTCGCGGCGGCTATGCTCGTCGCACGGCGCAGGGCAATGCCGATGAGGGAGCCGGCAATGAGGTTCGCGAGGACGGCGCAGGACGCACGCGCGAACGGCAGATCGTCGCCGCGCGGCTGACCCGCTGCGTAGTACGAGACAGATGACCGCCCGGCGGAGCGCCGCGATTGTGAGGCGTCGCGCTGCCGTTGCGGCGACCCGCGAGGGCTGTCAACGATGTCCTTGCGGCTGTCAAACGGGTCCGCAACAGCCTCGTCGGGGAGGTGCTGCTCGCCAAAGCGGCCAAAGGTTTCCGCGCGCAGCGCTTGGAACATACGGCGCTCCTCGTCGGCACCCATTCGCACCGTCGACGCGCGACTGCGATTGGGGTTCACCCGCGACGACGCGTCCAGGTCATCGAAGAAGGCCTGCCGCAGCGTGTCGACGGGGACCACGTTGCGGGCCGCAATAGTGGCTTCGAACTCCTCAATCTCCTCGCGGCTGAACGACATCTGCTGCGCCGCGTGATTGTGAGAGCTGTTGTATCTCTCGTGTCGTGTGTGTGCGTGTGTGAGGGCGTTTACGCTAAAAAATATAGAGTTGGCGTTTGTTTCTGCTATGTCAAACGACACGTTAGGTAAGCACTGTGGTAAATAAGAAGGAGGAGAGCGAGAGAGTGCAAGTGGAAAAGCGGAGGTAAACTACGGCCAAGCGTGTTGTGTGGTGCGAAATTACCTGAAGTGCGAAACATACGTCGAAGCGCGCTAAACAGCCACCAAACCTGTACAACCCACCAGCAGCTACAGGTTCTTTCTTTTTTAGATTCCGTTTCTTGTGTTGCTCTCTCGCTAAACGTCGGCCGCTGCCGCGACTTCCCCAGTGGAGGCGTCGCGCACAAACAGCTCCATCTCACCTGCCACCTCGTTGTAGCCGACCCCCACCACCTCACGCGGCGCCACCGCCGGGCCAGTTCTTCTGCTCGCAACTCCGCCAGCCGGCGGCCACGTGCTTCCCGGCTTCACACCAAAGAGCCCCTCCGTCAGCCACACCGAGTCGTCGTAGCTGCTGTCAGCGTTGAGCTTCATGTAGCGCCGCGGGTCCTCGCGAAGCGTGAGCGGGCTGCCCGGAACTGGCCCGTTGTAGTCAAGCGGCACCGCACCGACCGGCAGCAGCGCGCAGCCGTGCAGCAGCGGCGCGAGACAGGCGGCTGGGGCACCCGATGGATGCCACAGCAGCGCAGGCGCCGCGCCGTGGTTCATGCGGTCGACAACGCCGACGCTGACCGCGATGCCGTAGCGGCTCAGCACCTTCGCCCCGTGTCGCATCGGCGCGCCAAAGACGTCCGTCACCTCCGGGGTGATGTCAAGGTAGCGCTTCGTTGCTTGCGCTCCTCCGCACTGGTAGGGGAAGTCAAGCTTCAGGGCAGCTGGGTGGAGCAGCGAGCCGCGGCGCAGCAGCTGCGTCATGCCAGCCAGCGAGAAGTGACGGCGGCGGAGGCGCGTGTAGAGGGCGTCGAGGAGGCCGGACGTTGCGCCACTCTTTGCACCGCCGTGCCGCCCCGCCGCGAAGTGCGCGTTGACAGTCTCCATGAGGCTCACAGCACCGAGGGAAGTGCCGCCGTCGTCTCCGTCGGCGAGCGTGGAAAAATTAGGCTTGCGAGGCGAGAGGGACGCGCGGCAGTGCAGAAGATCCTGCCGCGGCACCACTAAGCCACCGGCCAGACCAGGCGAGTGCACCACGATGTTGTCCTCTCCCTGGAACTCGTCATCGTTCTTGGGATCGCAGCTGCCGACGATGGTGATGGGGACGTGCAGGTCTGGCCCGACAGAGAAGGTGCACGGGACGCCGTCTTCAGCGAGTGTGAACGCTGTGTGGCGGGTGTCTTGCAGCTGAGCGAGCAGCTGGGGAAGTCCGCTTCGTGTGATGGTGCACAGACGCGTAGACAGCGCGCTGGGCGTCGTCGCTGTGCTGTGCCCGACTGACCGGGTCAGCAAGGGAAAGGCAAACGCCAACGACATGCCGTCAAAGAAGCCAAATCGCTTTTCCGCCCGCATGTGTTTGTGTGGGTGATTAAGAAGACGTAGGTGGCGCGCATGCAGGTAAGCGAGCCCATTACGGCAGAGAAAAATAGAGGGCGACCAGCGGAAGACAGAAGGAAGGAAAGAGAGGGAAAGGTGGACTACATGCCGGCCTAGAAAAAAACATAAAAAGGAAGCAGTGGTGATTGGGCAGCAAGAAGGTAGGAGGCGAGATATTCCCTGTCTCCATTATTTCATCTTGTGATTATCTCGTCGTCCTTTTTTTTTTGTGTGTTTTTCATGAGCAAGCATTGTGGCACGGAGTACACTGATTAAATGGGGAAAAAAGAACGGAAGAAGAAAGGCAACGACAGCATTTTTTCGGAAAGGAGGAAGGCGGTAAAGGGGTCTTGCAGAGAAGTCAGGCCGCAAATTGTGGTGCTTAATCATCCATCGACCACGGGAGCTTCGCCTCGAAGGAGCCTTCGTCACCGTCGCTGTCGCTCTTGGGGGTCGCGGCATCGTCGTGCGCACTGCCCGCCGCGCTCAGCTCCACCGCACTGCTCGACTCCGCAGAGGCGATCTTGGGCGACGTGGTGGGACGCGCCTCCGCAAGCTGCGGTGGGGACGCCGAGGGCTTGCGCTGCGCTGCGGCGTCGTGCTGAGGCGACGTCGGAGCAGAGCTGGTCGACGCCGGCGTCGTCGGTACGCCGTCCTGTCCACGACCCGCGTAGGCGTGCAGGATGTTCTTCACGTCCTCGTTGCACTGGAAAAGTTCCTGAAACAACGCGCCAGATTCGGAGTCGAGCACAGTCCCCCGCGTGTTCTCCTCCGGCGCGGCGCAGACGTCAGCGATGAGGCGAGAAAGCTTCACCTTGTGGTATTTGCAGCTGTCACAGACCGACACGCTGAGAGGTGACGAGGCTTGCTGGCGCTGCAGCAGACTCTCCAGCAGCTTCACGTTGCCTCGGGCCAGCTCCATCTCCTTCTTGACACGCTCCTGCATGTCGCGCAGCCACGCGTACTTCTCGCGCTCCGCCTCATACTGCTGCGTCATTTCACGCCAGTACGCGCTGTTGTCGCTGAGGTGCGGCGTCTCAACGTACTCCTCCTCCTCCTCCTCCTCCTCGTCATCACCCTCTCCATCAGCGTCCTCGTTCTTCTTCTCTGCCAGTGCAGCAGCACGCTTGGCTGCTGCCGCCTCTGCCGCGCGCTTTTCCGCGTCTGCGATGTCCTGCAGGCGGGCCGGCAGCTTCGACAGTGTTTGCAGCACCTTCAGAAGGTCCGCCGTGTTGGTGCACAGCCGATAGAGCGACAGACGCCAGCCAATGTTGAGCCAGTAGTCCTCGTCTGATGTGAAGAGTGGGACGACGTAGGAGCGGACCTCGTACACGCTCGCGTGGGACTGGACAAAGGCGACGAGGTCAGCGGCTGGCGTAAAGGTTGTCTCGATATTTGCCAGCGCGGTTGCCGCGGTCGGCGTCGTGACCGCTGCCGTCTCCGCGGAGGCGGTGGATGCGGCCGCGCGCTTGTCCAGGCTCGTAAGGAGGGAGCGCGCCTCCTGCCATAGGTTGTCGTCCGCCTTCATCAATGCCGGCGTGATGGCGCACGTGTTGGCGTCGTTCATCGCGGCCTCCATGCACCACTCCCACTCCTCGACGCTGCCGGCCCAGGTGGAGGGCGGAGTCATCAAGTCCGTCAAGGTGAGCTGCTTCTCCACGCTCGCAGCGTCGGCTGAATTTGGCTGCGTGGCGACGCTTTGCAGCGCGTCGATGATGCCTGTTTGCCGCACCGCATCGAGTCCCTCCTCGGAGAGTTTGTTGACGGCATCAGCAGCCGACGACACCCAACCACTGAAGGCAGAGAACATTTTTGCTTCTCTTTTCTCGTCGGAACACAAACACACACTCGTAGAATAGAGGAAAAGAGAGAAAGAGGAGCTTAGATACAGCGCGGAGCAGCTAATACAATGGGAAAGAGAAAAAAAAAAAAGCAGGTGTGGGAGTCTGCGAAAGGAGTAGATTTCGAGGCTCCTCCGCAAAGAGGCTTTACACAGGACGGCAACGAAAAAAAAAAGGGAAATGGAAGCGCGAAGAGCAGCCGTGGACTTTTGAGCCGGTATTGTGTACGTTGAACAGGCGTTGCAGTTGTTGGTGCGTTGTACAGCCACCCGAACACAGGAGTTGGAGTGCTTGTATTTGTTCGTTTGTTTTGCGCTTGGGGCTGCGATTGATGGGAGGAGGCGCGGAGAAGGAAAGGAGCAGAATGACGAAAGGCGGCTGACATTTGAGCAAAAGCGTACCCGACATGATCACTTTTTTTTTGTGTGTAGAGTTATGAGAGCACGGAGCTTCCCGTCGCCACGATGTCAGTAAAGAGGAGAGGTTCATGTAAATTCCTTTTTTTTCTTCTTTTTTATTGCTTTGCTTGGTCGCCGGCCTTCTGCGAATTCCAGAGTAACGTGGCAACGGCCTGCTTGTGAAATCTCAACAATAAAAGAATGGTCATCAGAAGCGTGACGGACGACGATGACGACGAAAAGCACACCAAATTTGAACACCCGTCACCAGCTATCTCTGCAGCGAAGGAAAGAAAAAAAAACCCCGCTGCGTTTTAAAGGGAGTGGTAGTAAAAAGAAATAAGGAAGACTGTAAAGATACGAGGATGAGGAAGAGAGAAGGAGCGTGACGCATAGCTAAAATTGGGCTACGAGATAGAGAGAGAGAGAGAGAGAACAAAATGAAAAGGTGAGAAGCCCCTTCTTTAAACACTCCTTAAGCACCACGCTTCTCTTCTTGACAATCACAGTAAGTAAGTAGGCTAACAAGGCTTCTGCTTTTCTTACTTCTACAGGGTGAGCACGACGCACCCGAATCGCTCACGAAACAATTAGACACACAAAAAAATATATAACGCACTGAACAAGAGAGGTGTGAGAGCCACTGCCCTTCTACCTTCCTGTCACCTCATCTGTACGACTAAGCGAGGTACTGATAGCCAAACATGAAGCCAGAGGTGAAGCCAGCCGCGCTGGGCACCCCACGACTCGCATACGACATGCACCGGCGCCAGAAGATCTTCACGTCCTCCATGTCCAGCTTACCGTCGTTGTTCTGATCGGCCGCCTTCTCCACGGCGTCGGAGATGACGTTCCAGTGGATGGTGATGATGCCGCAGTAGGCGAGCACCTGCAGCCCGGCGAAGCACATGCCTGCACCGTAGAGCGCGTCCGAGGTGAGACGGCGAGCCGCAACGCCAACGGAAGCTCCCATGGCGCCGCTAACGGCCACTTCCTTGCTCACGGTGGTGCAGTCGAAGCCGCCGGGCAGCGCGAAGCCATCCTTCTTCGCGGGAGCCTTCGCGGGCGTAGGGGCAGGCATTATTGTGTGCGTTACGTCTTGTTGACAAAGCGTTTTGTAAAGTAAGGGGAAAGGAAGAGGAAAGAAATTGCTCTTCACGTTTTTTTTGTTTTTTTTTTCGATGCGTTTGAAGGCGGGTGAGATGAGAGGGTTGCTGAGAATGAAGGAAGTGGGGAGTGAAAGACAGGCCAGAAAGCAAGAGACGCCGCAGCAACGTACAGTGGTATGGCTGTTGTTGCTTTCAGAAAACCGACGGGAAAACTACGCGTCGATATCAAAAAGAAAAAAATAAAAAAAGAGAAAACACTGCGCACACAGACCGGTTGGTAGCGCAACAACAGAAAGCGGTCTTGAAGTCGTCGTTCACCACTCACTCGAACACTCTTTCCTTACCACAAGCTTCCAAAGCTATAAAGACCGGTGCACGGTGCACTCTGACGCATTAATACACTTTTATTGTTTGCTAGTCTCCATATCTTAGTAGTGGAGCACCGTTGAGGAAGCCCGAAGGTTGCATGACTGCGCAACTGTCTGGGCGTGCATAAGTCAAGAAAAGTGGGAGGGAGTACAGGGAACGGTCAGTAGAAACGCGTACGGGTGCACGAGCAGCACCGAAAAAGACGCCAATAGCAACTTAAGGTTGCAGCTGCATGCTCTTCTCCTCCCGAGCGTCCCGTTTGTATTTCCCTTTTTTTTTTTCAAAACAGGCGCCTCTTCGTCACTGCGACTGCAGGAGACGAAGTGCGATGGCGTCAACGGCAGGACTCACCGCCCGCGCCACACTGCGCACCACCATGCGGTCCTGCGGCGTCCGTGCGCGGCGGGGGATGCCCTGCAGAAAAGCCAGCGACAGCTCCCACTGCCCTTGCAGCGCCGCCGCCCACAGGCCCAGCCGCTGGCTGTTGTTGTCGAGGGGCAGGCCGTCCTGCTGCATCGTCTCCAACACCGCAAGAGCTTGATGCCACTGCTGGCCCTCCACACACGCCTTCACAGCCATGCGATGTGCGAGGGGCGGCACCACCGTCCGCGGCTGCGAAGCTTGTGCGTCACCGTACAGCTGCAGCGCTGCCTGCCACTGCTTGGCCGAGACACAGGCCTGCATCGCCGCGCAGAGAGCGAGGGGGTGGGGATCGACACGGACGTCGTGCAGCTGGGCGGCAAAGAGCCGCATGGCGAAGGCCCACTGTGCCCCTTTCGCGCACGCAAAGAGCAGCGCCATCGACGTCTGCGCAGAGAAGAGGTGCGTGCCCGACTCCATCAGCGAGGAGCCCACCGCGAGAGCGGCCTCCCACTGCCCGGCCTGCTCACACAGCGTCACCAGCTCGCTCATTCCAGCGGTGAGGGAGGCGTCGCCCGCCTTGTTCATCCACGACAGCGCCTCCAGCGCCTTCTGCCACTGCTGCATCGCCGTGAAGGAGCGCACGAGGGTGTGGTAGGTGGAGCCGACGGCGAGGCTGTCGATGAAGTCCTCCCTGACTGCCATGTCGTACACGGCGGCCGCCTCGCGCCACGCCCCTGCCTGGTCGCACTGCGTCAGCAAGATCGCCACCGTCCGCTCGTCGGGCTTCACGTCTGAGGCGCGAGCGATGTGCAGCAGCTTCAGCGAGGTGGCCCACCCAGGCGACAGCTCCATCAGCTGGCGGAAGAAGTCGGCGTCGGTCGGCAGCAGCTGCGCCGTTTCCTGGGTCTGGTAGAGGCACTGCAGCATGTGCAGACAGGTGCGCCACTGCTTCAGCGCCGCGGTCTGCATCAGCAGGTGCTGAATGAGCGCGGCGTCCACCAAGGCACCCTGCGCGAGGCCGGACTCGAAGAGCTGCCGTGCCTGCACCGCCTCTCCGCTGGCGGCGAGATATGGAATGAGAACGCCGAGGGAGTACACTTCTCCGTACGGGAAGCGCTTCTCGGCGTCTTGCGCGACCGCCAGCGCAGTGGCCCAGCTGCCGTGCTCCTCGGCCAGTACACGGATCGCATTCGTCACATCGAGTGCCCACCCCCGCGTCGCGCAGTGCGCCAACACGTGCAGCACGTTGCTCGGCCGCAGCAGCGACGAGAGAAAGAGCGGCGCCGGTGGACGCGGCAGGTACTCGCTGAAGTGCAGCGCCTCCTGCCAGAAGCCGGTGCGCTGTGCCGTGTGGCAGAGCACCTGGAGCGAGGACGTCTTGACAAGGCTCGCATCATCTGTCAGGCTGGCCTTTGCAAGGCTCCACACGCGTTCCACAAGGGGAGCGTCTGCGTCTGCAGCAGCGCGTGGTGTGGCAGCGGTGGTGGTCTCGGCGGAAAAAGAGGAGGAGGAGGCGGGCGACACCTGCGACTCCCCGCCCGCTTCCGTCGCTGCGGGGGAAAATGGAGTGCGCAACACCGCCTGTGCGGCCGCATTCGCAAAGGAGTTCGCCTGCGCACGTTGACGTTGGGCGTAGCGAGCAAAATTAACCACATCGTTCTCTGCTTCTCGCGGAGACGGAAGCGCAGCAGCAGCGTTGGTGGTGATGGTGGTGGTGGTGGTGAGAGACGGGGACGGAGATGAAGAGGCTTCTGAAGAGCTAGCGGCGGTAGTGGGTGCGGCTGCGTGCAGGGCCTTGCTCAGCCGACCATCCCGCAGTGCGCGAGACAGCGGGCGTGCAGAGAGTGATGTGGAAGACGAGCCCTGGGCACCGCCTCTCCGTGCCGCCCGCGCCGTCAGCGCCATGCCGTCCTCCTGGAGCGTTTCACTAAAGATGCGTCGCAGGACGCCGCAGCAGGCGTTGATGTCGCCCGCGCCGACCGTCTGTGCCAGAAGCGCCGCCAAGCCCCCAGCTTTCATGGACACAGAGACTGGGACATTGGCATGTGTGCGTGCGTTTGTGGAGCCCCGGTAAAGCGCAAAGGTGGAGAGAGAGGATGAGAGAAAGATGGAACAGGACAACACTAGAGCAGACAAGGAATTGTTGCATATCATGGTGAAGAAGGACAGCATCACCGCTGAACTCCCTGCAAACACGCGTAGATCGGTTGCAAAGCGTCGACCGTGGAATTACCACTGTCAACAGAATTGGGATGAGGGCTTTTAACAAAGACGGTGGCAGTTGTCCAGAAAGAAAGAGCTGCGAAGTCAGCAGCACTCGAAAGGAGCTTCCCCCTGTAGAGGTGCTTCACCTCTTGTTGAGGCTCTGAAGCTCTATTGGTCGTCGTCCAATTAAAAAATAACATGAGGAGCTCTACGCTATCCTTCAGTTCTGTGTAAACAACCCGTCGTCGAAAACGGCAGTCCCAAACGGCAACAACAACCGACCCCCTTCTCGCTCCAACCCAAACAGCGCGCCTTTCTTCACACAACAGGCAGAGCACCACTAGGCTGCCGCTGCTGCACTCGCTGCCGCCTCTCCTGCCTCCTCCTCCCCGCTCGACGTCCGCATCGACAGCGACTCCTGCTCTGACAGCGGCGGGCACACGACCCTCGCCCCCTCCTCCACCCGCTTCAGTACTGCATCAGCGTTGGACTCGTAGAGGCCGCTCATCTGCTCCACCATGTCCTTCAGCGACCGCAGCACCGAGTCCTGCAGGAGGTTCGCATCAGGGGCGATGCCCATCTTTGCCCACTCCCCCTCCACCACCAGCTGCGCCGCCAAGTCTTCGGCAGCCGGCGCACCCATCAGCGGGAAGAGGCGCAGCAGCGGCACCACGTGGTCGGCCCGCCACTGCTGCCGCGCCATGTCAGGCGAGGTGTAGAGGTACTGAGCGCGCACCTTCAGCGCGGGGAAGAGGCTCTGCTGCGCGCACACCGCCGCTGCGAGGTCGGCCGGCATCGCGGCGTTCGCCGACTGCGCGTCGAGGCCGCTGTGCCGTGCCCAGTACAGGGAGGAGCGCTGCAGGTAGGCGGGGTGGGTGGCGACCTTGCGGAATACGTGGCCCCACAAGGAGCGGGCAAAGAACTTGTCAGCCGGCTGCCCGCACACCCGCTCGCCGGTGAAGCGGTAGAGCGTCGTAACGTCGACGGGCCGCAGCTTCTCGATGCTGCCCACCTTGTTGTAGTCGCCGGGGATCATGCGCTGCAGCAGCTTCTGATCCTTCTTGTCCAGTGCCGCGCCGCTGCTACCTTTCTTGCCTGACGCCGTGGCGGACGGCGCGGTTGCGAAGAACATCGCCGCAAGCTCCTTCGCGCGGGCCTCTAATAGATCGCGTGGCAGAAAAGCGCGGGCCTGCATCTCGGCGTCGGCGACTGCGCTCACGTCCTCCTCCACGACACGCATCATGCAGAGAAGATCGTGGGCCTCCAGCGGGGCATCGGGAGCCAACTCTCGACGCCGCGGCACCCGGCAGCTCTTCTTCGCCTGCTGCAGCGTGTGCAGCTCGTAGTGCAGGCGCGGCGTGACAGCAGCGTTCACCTCGGCGAGGCAGGTGAGAAGGGACGCGTCCGCCACCTTCGCGGTCTTTCCCGTCTCGATCAGCGTCAGCTGTCGATCCATCAGCTCCTCGTAGATCTGCCGGCGGGCGTAGTAGACGTGCGTGTAGCGCAGCATCAGCTCCGGGTCGCAGGAGGCGAGGTCGATCTCGAGAAACTCGCTCGCCTGCTCCTTCACGCGCTTGCGGGAGGCGTACCACGGAAAGACAGCCTGCACCTGCCGCAGGAAGCGCTCTTCGACGGCGAGGGTGGGGAGGGTGCCGAGGAAGACGCGGTGGTTGGTGGCGGCCAGCTCGCCGCAGAGCCCGGGGAAGATGGCCATGTTGCAGGCGCTCGCTCGCTCTTATTTTTGCAGCGACTCAGCAATGGATGCTGTGTGAAGGCGTTGAGGTAAGGGTAAAGAAAAAAGAAAAGTAGAGTAGGAGAAAGACTCATGTGCGTATGAGAGAGATGCACGGTGACGCTTAACAAAAGCCTCTTTTATTTGAGTTGCAGCAGATGCAAATCGAGGCTAGTCACACAGCTCTCGCTTCTGCATTCCCTCTGCTAACAACGCAACACTTTCCATCTGTGAGTAATGCAAACGAAGAAAAAACCCTCAAAGCAAGACGGGAGACAACGTTGCCGCAATCATCCACTTAGAACATGTCCTTGGCCTATCTCTTCTTCCGTTTTTTTTTTTTGAGAGCAAGCCTGCAGAAGTAGAGCCTGCGTGTGACGGAGGACGCGTTAGGGCACGCCACTTTCCCCAAGAGGCCGGAAAGCACCAAGGTTCGTTTGCCTCACATCTCTGTACTTTTTTTTTTTTTTTCCTTTCCTGTTTTTCAAACATCGCCTCTGCATGTTTACTTTTTCTTTTTCCTTTTTGCTATGTGCGACTTTAAATACAGCCAAAAAAAAACCTTTTCCCCTTTTTTTCTTTCTTTTGTAGGCTGCCGGATGAGGCAGTGAGGTGTTGTGTGGGTGTATGCGGTCCTCTCGCGTCGCTCATCTTCTGCAGTTGCATTGCGTTGCGCGATGCACAAACACACACACAGAGAAAAAAAAAATACAACACAGCTAGTTCAAACTTTCCTTTTTATCTTTCTTCTCGTTCTTAGAGAGATGATAACATCAGGATTTTCTTTATTGGAAGAACAAATCACAGAAACCGAAAAGAAAACGCACACACACACGGGCTTTTCTTTCTCTCTTTCCTACTCTCACCCCTTTCGCATCTTCTATATCAGCCGCGCGTCCTGCGTGTCTCTCTGTCAGGTGCATGAACCAAGCTTGCTATATGACGCTCAAAGAGGATGTAAGTTGCAACCGACAGACCAAACGAAGGCGTGAAAAAGGGAGGGGAAAAAAAAAAGCCACGACAGACACACGCGCAATCTTCAACCCCTTACGCCTGCTTCTTCGTCTCGCTCTCCGGCTTGATGGTGGCGAGCTTGATGGCCGACATGACCATGCAGGGCAGGCGGCCGTAGATGACCTTGCCCAAATTCTCCATGAAGGCGAAGGCGGCGGGGCGGATCGGGTACTGCAGAATCGCCGGAATCTCCGTCTTCACGCCGGGGATGCGGTCCGTCGTCGAGGCACGCACCACACAGTTGCCCCGCAGACCCTCGCGGCCGGCGAAGCGGTCAAACCCGCTGATCTTCACGCCACCGAAGGGCAGCGACTGGCAGAGGTAGTTGATGCCGAAGTCGTTGATGTTCACCATGCCGGTGCGGATGCGGTCGGCGATCTTCTGCGCGCGGGCGATGTTGAGGCTGAAGACGCTCGAGCCGAGGCCGTAGGCGCACGAGTTCACCATCTTCACCGCCTCGTCATCTGTCTTGAACTTCATGATCACCATCACGGGGCCGAAGACCTCCTCCTGGGCGATGGGCATGTCAGGCGTTACGTTGATTAGGACAGTGGGCGGGTAGAACATGTCGCCCGAGGTCTTGCCGCCACACACCAGCTTCGCGCCGGCCTTCACTGTCTCGTCGACGAGCTTCTGGATGTTCGGGATGGCCGTCTTGCCCATCGTCATGGCACCGAGGTCGAACTGCCCTTGCGAGGCCGCACCCTGCGTCAGCCCCCGCACCTGCCGCACCACCTCATCAACCAGCTCGTCGTGCACCTTCTCGTGCACGATGATGCGCTCCAGCCCAACGCAGTTCTGCCCGCAGTTCTGGAAGTTGCCGCGCATCACCACCGGAATCACCTGCTTCATGTCCGCGTCGTCGCAAATAACGGCGGGGTCCTTGCCGCCCAGCTCCAGCACCACAGGCGTCAGCGTGGCGGCCGCGTTGCGCATGATGATCTTGCCCACGCCAGGCGAGCCAATGAAGGTGAGCTTGTCCACCGTCGACACAATCGTCTCGCCCGTCTCGGCAAAGCCCGTGAGAAAGCTGACGAGGTCGGGCGAGTAGCCGAGCTGGCGCAGGCCGTCCTTCACGATGGACTCGTAGTAGGACGCGTAGAACGAGGAGTACTCGGAGACCTTGCCGACAAAGGCGTTGCCGGCGAAGAGGGCGGAGATCATGGGACCGTAGATGTTGTGGAAGGGGTAGTTCCACGAGACGATCGCGCCAATGACGCCGAACGGGACGTAGCGCACGCTGGCCCGCTTGTGGATCGTCATGAGGCCGACGTCGCGCACCTCCTCCTGCAGCACCTCCTCACCGCGGGCGGCCGTCCAGCGCAGCTTCTCGAAGGTGGTCAGCATCTCGCCCAGCGTGCCGTCCATCATCGTCTTGCCGCACTCGACGCACGCCGTCTTGCAGATGAACTCCTGGTGGGCGAGAATGTAGTCCATGAGGGCGAAGAGCAGCTTGCGGCGGGTCGAGAAGGGGGTGAGGGCCCAGATCTGCTGGGCACGGCGCGCCTTCTCGATTGTCTCGCGCACCTCGGCCGGCGAGTAGGCCTTCACAACGCCGATGGGGGTGTTGGTGCCCTTGTCGTAGCACTGAATCTTGCCCTCGCCGGCGGAGCGGGGGTTGAGAGACTCGGCGGCCGGCGCGGCGGGGAAGTTCACCTCCGGCAGCGGGACGTGAATGACCGGCGCGGTGTAGCGGTCGACCGTCTGCGTGATGCAGGCCCACACCCACTGCGCCACCGCGTAGGCGCGGTAGAGCGCGTCGGCGACCAGCACCCAGCAAAGCAGCATGTTTTTCTCTCCTTTTTTTTGCTTTGGTGGGAGAGAAGTTTCGAAGTGGAAAAAAGGGAAAACAGGAGATGTATGAAAATAAGGCTTTGACTTGTGCTGGTGTTGCCTCGGTGTTAGACTCGCGGGGAAAGGGCTGAGAGAGAAGAAGAGACTACCGAGTCTAGCGAGAGAGACGGACAACAGAAAATAATAATAATAACTAGAAAAGGAGAAAACAAAGGGCGGTTGAGAACACCGTAAAAAAAAGAAAACGCAATGTGCTTTGACGACTTCAATAACAGAACTGCGAAGGTGGATCGAAGCGTAAAATTGACAAACGGCAACGCGGCACAGCAGCACGAGAGAAGGAGGAAGGTTTTGAGAGTGCAGTAGTAGCTGATAAGGCAATTGGAAGCAGCGATTATGCGACGTAGCGACGAACGGCAAGCTGCTTCGCTCTCGCGCTTTAGCTTGTGGAAGCTGTGAGAAAAGATGCGAAAGCGTCCAACGGCAAGTTCGATAGACAAAGCACAGCACACAGATTGGTGCTCATCAACTTTCTTCACGCCACAGAAAAGAAAACAAGAGGTGGTCCCATAGGAAGCCAATCCATCGCGTTTCGTGCTTCGCAGTACGACGCTGTTAAAAAGACAACTTTCTTTGATGGCGTATCAATTATTCTTCATTTTTCGATCGCCACGGTGCCTTCTTTACTGATCTTGTTGTTGTTGTTGTAGCACCTCGCGCGAAGGCTGATCTACCACTTGTTCGAGAAAAGACTTTGCAAATGTCCAGAACCACATGTCCTCGCACACAGACACACCTATGCACAGACATACACAGAGACACACACACTACTCTACTGTCTTTCCACTTGCCAGTTTCTTCGATATTAATGGAGTGAGAGTTTTTTAAATCTTCTTCTTGCAGAAAAAGGCGCTTCAGCGCGACCACGATGAGAGGAGGAAAAAATGTGTACAGCGACAGACGAGGAGAGGGAAAGAAAAAAAAAAAAAATCAGGCAACAGTAAAGAAAACGAGAGAGAGAGAGAGAGCAAAGGAAAAAGAAGACAATAGGATACAGAGAAGAAAACGGACAATGCAAGACGCATTCGCGGAAAGCACACATATACACCCACACAAGCACACAAATACAAACAAACGTGCAACTCAGAGGAAAGGTAAAGAGAATTAGCCAACTCAGCACTTCCCCTTTCTGCCCTGCAGCAGAGGCTCGACAATGAACGTAGAAAGATAAAAGGAGGTCACCTGTGAGAAAGGAAAAGGAGAGAAACTTGAAGGACGCGAAAAAGTACCACATTACAAAGCCCACATCAACACACACACAAAAGGCAAAGAGAGAGAGAGAACGAAGAAAAACAAAAAAGCAAAGTCCTACACGTTGCAATGCGTGGCAAATACCGGTTTGCTTCTTTTCGCCAAGCCCTCGTTGTCCTTTGCACTTCTCCTCGCTCTCCGATGACCTCTCTCCTCGGCAAAGAGACGCCTGTGAGCACGCACGGCAGCATGCAAGACAGCCAGTTCAAGCGAGAAAATAAAGACGAGAGCGGCGCAACACACTGCTGTTCCACTCACTTCTTCTTCTGCTCTTTTCGGTAGTGCTCCACCTCGTCCCAGATGGCGCGGCGCAGCTGATACTCGGAGATCTCGGCATGCATGTCAAACCCGAGATCCAGCTCCGGTGGTGCCGGGTAGCTCTTGCAGTCTGGGCCACCCACGCTGCTGAAGAAGGGGTGCTGCAGCGCCTGCTGGGCGGTAATGCGCTTGTCCGGCTCGAAAGCGAGGATCTTCGTCACGAGGTCCAGACCGTCCTTCGGCATCTTCGCCAGCAGCTGCTGCAGCGGCCGCGTTCCCTTGTACTTCTTCGCAATCTCGTTCATGTTCGCCAGGCCGGCGCAGCTGTTGCTGTGCTCAATGAAGTCGACGCCGGTGATCGGCACGCTGGACAGGACAAACTGGAGCTGGTGAATGTAGTCGCGACCGGCGAAGAGGGGACGCTGCGTGACGTACTCGGCCATCACACAGCCAACAGCCCACACATCGATGGGATAGCTGTAGGGGCACATGAGCAGCAGCTCCGGTGGGCGGTACCAGCGCGTCACGACGTAGTCAGTTAGGTCTAGCGGTTCCTTGAGGTTGTGCAGTCCTGCTCTCGCTAAGCCGAAGTCACACACAATCGCCTCCTCCGCGTCTTTCTCGTCGCGCAGCAGAATGTTGCTCGGCTTAATGTCGCGGTGGATCATGCCCATGGAGTGCATATCCGCTAGGCAGCGCAGCACCCGCACGCTGATGCGGCGCAGCATGTCCATCGAGTCCGACTTGTTCTGGCGAATGATGGAGAAGAGATCCACGTCGTAGAGGTCGGTGACCATGTAAAGATCGCGGAACTCCGTGATGGCGTCGCGTGGCGGCAGTACACGGATAAGGCGAAGAATGTTGCGGCACCCGCACTCCTTCAGTACCCGCAGCACTAAAATCTCACGCCAGATGCGGCGGCCATCGATGAGGTCCTCGAAGACGCGACTCACACGTTTGATTGCCACCTCCTGAAAGGTGCGGTCGTCGAGGGCGGCACACACCACCCCGTAGGCGCCGTGGCCGATCACGCTGGTGACGGTGTAGGTGTCCTCAATGTCGAAGTTTTGCCCGCGCACCTTGTACACCTTCCGCCCACGCTGGGTGGAGACTAGTTGGACTGCGTTGGTGGAGGAGCTAAAGCTGGCATTGCCCGCGCCGTTGGCTGTCATGGTTTTTTTTCTTTTTCTTCCTGTTCTTTCGATAGGGTGGGGCGTGCGTTCTTCGTCACCTTGCGGGACAATGGTGTCGGTTTAAGGCCGAGCAACGCACCAGAATGCAACAAGAACAGAGAGAAAGAAAATATGCTCTATCAAGGAATCAATGCAAGGGAGTTAAAAAAAGAAAAAGAAGACAGAAGCCCAATCTAGAAAAAAAAAAGAAAAACCCAGCACAAAAGGAGTGAATGTGGGGGAGCTCCTCGTCGTTATCGCTGCCTCTTTCTTTCTAAGCAGCACAATGCAAGACTTGACAATGAGAGAAAAAAAAAACCTCTGCTGAATGTTCCAAGTACAGCGTTCTTGCTGAAACAAGGGCAACAACTCCGATTAGAAGCGGGCAAGTCACGCACAAGGCGCACACGTAGACCGAGAGACTACACAAACAAACACAAGCAGAAAACAGTCGCACGTGTGCGAATTCAGAGGTACACGAGTTCGGTAGTAGAAGAGCGGAGGGGGGAAAGTGCAAAAGGTCGTTGCTCGAGCAGGTGTAGACACACAGAGATGCAGACGCGGGTGCAGCGCGTTGAGTCCTCTTATGATTTGATACAATTCTTTTTTCCTTTCCTATAGAGTTTCTAAGGCGGATAGGATGGCCGCAGCGAGTTTGGCAATTGCAAAAAAAGAGAAGAGGGCAATGGCAGAGAAATAGGTGTGGGGAAAGAAGCAGAGAAGAATGAATTGCAAGCGTTTACCGTCAGCGACATACCAGTGCCGCCTGAAGAAGTGACAGCGGCAAGACCTTTAGAGGCGACTTTTTTCGGGACAAGAGCTGCCTCTGCTTTCACAAAAAGCCAAGAAGCTGTAAAGCAGCAGCCAAAGAGAATAGTTGTACCAACGCAACGGCGAGTCAATTTTCATCTCCGCATCGTGTGCGATCGTTGACACCTGCACGTCTTTCACGCTAGTAAAAAGTTTATCCACCACCTTTTTTTTTCCTTTTTTTTTAGTTTACGCAAGAAGAGTGGTAATGGTACAGAAGAAGACACACAGACATGTGTAGGGCGAACAAAAGGGATGGCGGAACAAAGAACAGAATAGCACGCCGTACTCCACTCTCTCACGCTCACACACACACATTAATGGACAGAGGAGAGAAAAATGCCAACGAGTGAAAGGCGCACTATCAAGTGTCCAACGTGCAAGGCAAAAGACCAGCCTCGGCTGCACGTCCACACCCCCTCGGACCCACTTGACCAATCGTTCTCTCGCACCTCAACGAGTGGGGCTCATCATCCCACCGTTCGTCTGCCCACTCGACATCCGCGGTGGTGGCGTGTGGTCCAGCTTCCCTTGCATCACGTCCGCTGCAGCCGCGCCACCGCTCGTGTGCACCGTCGACGCCTCCGACGGCGCACCACGGCTGCGCTGCCGCGAACGCGACTCCTGCGAGAGCGTCTGCACCCGCCGCAGCACCTGGTTCATCTCCTGCTCCTGCGCCGCCCGGCTGTCAAGCAGCGCCTGCTGGGCCGCTGCGATTGTCTGCGACTGCAGCTGCAACGTCGTCTCCATCGCGGCTTTGGCCTGGCGCAGCTGCGCGACTTCTGCGGAGGCGTGCCGCAGGCGCTGCTGCCACTCCTTCTCTTTCCGCTGGAACTCCGCGACGAGGGCGGTGTTCTCCTGCTGGAGGAGAGACTGCTCCCACGCCGCGGTCTGTGCAGTGCCATTATCCGTCGACAACGGCCCGTACACGGCGCTACCGCTGGCAGAAGGCAGACGCAGAGAGGGCCGGGGCGACACAACGGTACCGCTTGCTGCAAGAGGCTCACCTGCAGCTGAAGGCGCCATGCTGGTGTGTGCGGCCTTCATGGACTGACGCAGCTCCAGCAGGCGCGCCTTCTCCTCCGCAAATTTCTGTGCCTTTACGGCGTCTTGCAACGCCTGCTGGAGCTGCGTGACAGACGCCTCCAGGTGCGACTGCGACTGCTGCTGGAAGGAGTGCAGGAGGTTCTGCGACACCGGCCGGCCACCACTACCACCACCACCGACGCCGCTCATCACAGAAGCACTACCGGCTGAGACAGCGTGATGCGACGCCGTCTGCTCCTCCTCGACGCGGCGCAGCTCCTCGCGTAGAGCCAACATTTCCGCCCGATGCGTCTCCCGCTGTTCCTTCAATTCCGCCTCTGCTGCCTCGCGTGCCGCGTGCGCTGCCTGCACCTCCTTCTGCAGTGCTGCATGCTTGCTCTGGTCGGCCGCTTCATTGCGTGCAGTTCGAGTTGCGTCACGCGCCACATTCTCCAGCGCCACAGCAGACAGCAGCAGCTCGTACTCCTCGGCGGAGTGGGCAATAGCATCCAGCACGCGACTTGATGGGGGAGAGGAAGAGGGAGAAGAGGCCGTCGCATGAAGCCGCGCAGCCAGAGCCGCACGAGCCTCCCGCACATCCCCGTCAAGCGGGAGGGCAAAAGCGCAGAGAGAGTGGCGCACTTGTTCCATTTCTGCTGTCGTGGCCTCCACCTCCTGCGCCGACATGGTCGCGTCCACGTACAAGAAGACGTGCCGGCGACTGGCGCAGAGCAGCGCCGCCATGTGTGCGGTGGAGAGGTGCGAGCCGACGAGCAGGACACACGTCTTGTGCGCGGCGTACTTGAAAATGGCTAGCGAGATGACTCGCAGAGAGCCGAGGACGTCGTCGACGGTATCTGCGGTGTCGGTGGCCCGCAGTGTCTCGCAGGCGACGGCACCGTCCTCGTAGGCGAACAGCAAACACTCCTCGTACTGCAAAGGCGATGGGCTTTGCTGGGGTGACGCAGCGCCGTTGGAGGGAAGCGTTACCACCGCACGCTGCGACACCTGTCGGTTGTACACCAGTGATCGGTGCCTCGCCTGGTCTCGTACAACGTAGTTCACCACGGCGTCGCCGAGTCGGCCGTGATGCACGTGAGCGCCGAGCAAAAAGAAGACGGAGGTCGTGTAGGACGGAGCAGCGGCCATGGAGGTTTCGATGGCGGTGGCTACCCGGCTCGGCAGCGCACGCTCCACGACGTCGTCGGCGTGAATGCTGCGGCCATTTAGCAAGAGGGTTTGTGCGTCGACGACGTGGAGGGGTGTGTTGTCGGACGTCCGCACCCCGTTGAGACAGAGGGTGGTGCGGAAGCGGTCCATGCACGCAGAAAGGAACGACAAGCTGTTGTTCACTCGAAGGAGGTGTCTAACGTTCTTTACCTCTGCGTGTGTGTGTGTGTGTGTGTGTGTGTGTGTGTGTGTGCACTACTACACTACGATTCAATACACGATCTATGAGTTTTCTACGCGAGGCTGTCGCACGAAGGGACGTCGCTCCGCAGGGGTGATGGAGAATGAAAAAAAGAAAAAGAAGATTAATACAATGTAAAAGTGGCGCTTCTTTACAAATCAGCGCCGCCGAAAAAGGTAGCAGGTATGAACCGCGTATGGTGCCTTGTGTGGCAGTGCATCAGCATGAGACTGTTTCCCTGCTGCTCGAGCAGCCAAAGGAGCACGGGGAAGCGGGAGAAAGAGAGAGCAGTGTGGGCAAGAGTGCAAAGACACATGTGGAGAGAGAAAGAAAGCCGTGTGCGGTCTTGTAGCCCAGACAGCTTTCACAGGTGATCAGCTTCTACCGGCAGCACCTCTCAGCAGTTTAGCCGTTTCGTTTTAGTTTAGTTTATTTATTTTGTGTAAAGGCGATCACTGAAGGTGCTGTATAACTATGAAACGCCAACGGGGACAAAACTACAGAAAAAAAAAAAAGAAGCAGTAAAGGTGATCCGCCAGATAAGAAGGCAACCGACGTGAAAGGCGCGGTGAAAAAAAAGTGCAATTCGGGGAAGGGAGTGCTTAACAGGAGAAAACAGCACCACGCGAGGCACTGCTGCATGTCGCTCTTCGCACCTTCCCACACCTTACCTTAGTGCACGCTAAAAAGGTTGGTCGAACACAATGTCCTCCGGCGGCGGTCCCATGAAAGCGATCCAGCCGGCCCGCTTGCCATTCGCGCGCACCGCGGCCCAAAACTCCTCGCGCCGCATCCCCGCCAGCGCGCAGTCCCCCAGGTAGTCCAGCACCCGTGTTGGGTAGATGGTCGGGTTCTCCTCTACCGAGTCGACGAGGTTCTCAACCACGCCGAGCAGCTCCTCCTTCACCCAGGCATCTTGTATCAGATCCCGCACCACGAAGGTACGCAGGGCAGCGCGGGTCGGCGTGTCCTCTGTCAGCTCGCGCACAAAGAACTTCTTTAGGTGGGCCACTACGGTGGGGTGTGTCAGCAGCTGCAGCCCGAAGCCTTGCAGCTGGGCCTGCACCTCGGCGTCGCTGAGCGACTTGCTCACCACTTCACCTGAGAGGGCGATGGCGGCCAGCTGCACGAGCCGCTCGTTGCGGGCCGGGTGCTGCTGACGGTAGAGGTCGTAGACGTAGCGGCCGCCGAGGGCGGCGCCGGAGATGCCGATAGCGACGAGGCCCCAGCGCACGAGGGCGTTGGCGGAGACACGCATTGACAACTTTTCACGATACCGCTAGTGTAAATAAAAAAGGGGGGAAGTACACGGAGAGGAGGACGGGTTCGGATGAAGGTCAGAGACTATACAACGTGAAGGGCCTCTAATTCGAAGCAGCAAAGGAGTCTGCTGATAGAGGCACTACACAAACAAATAAAAAATAAATAAGAAGGCGGTTTGTGTTGTTTTTGGTTTTGTCTTTGCTGATCACACGATGCGTTCTGCTTTTAACGGTATTTGATGCGGTCGTCAGGTCGGAAAGGTGGTGCGAATTAGTGCATAAGGTAGAGGAAACTGATAGAAGGTCGGAGGGAGTACAGCGATGATATATGGGCACTCCTGCGTGGTGGATGTACTTCAAGTAATGCACTCTTCAATGGGAAGTAACGTTCAAATGCGTAAGAGGGAGAGAGTGTGAGTGTGTGTGTGGGAGTGTGTGGAAGGGAGGGAGAGAAGCGGAGGATAACAAAGATGTGAAGTGCCACACAATTGTCTCGGGCAACGGCGCAGTTCCGCAGCCAAAAAATATAATGAGGGACAACAGAGTAAGGGGATCTCGCCTCCATCGCATTACGGCAGTGAGCGGAAAATGGAGCACTGCGTACCAGCGAGGTGCGAAAAATCGTTGGTGTCTGAGCAGACATGGCTGCGCCAACATGCACTCACCCCATCACTATCTTCCGCTTTAATCGATTGTTGATGAGGCGTAGGATTCACAAGCAAAAGCAACAGTTTCTTCAAGAAATCTTCCCGACACCGCAAATATGGCATAAAGAAAGAAAGAGAGAAAGCGAGGAACAACAACAGCAACAAAACGCAACTACATACGCGTCAACAACAGAAGTGACAACAACAGAAGCACTTGGCGCAGCAGCAACAAAGAGAGGGAAATAGCCTTCTGCTAAGTAGGTGTTTAAATCGTAAAAGACAGAAAAGAAAGCAGCTATAGTAAACCACAAAAAAGGAGAAAAAAGTACTTGGTGGAACAACGTTGGCCTTTGCTTTGTACCAAAGAGAGAAAGAAAAAACATCTCGTTTGACACCACCGCTTCAACGCGAATCGAGCCTGAGCGTTTCCATCCAAGACAGACACGAAAAATGCGTTCTCTCACAAATGCGGCAGCGCCAAACCAAAGGTGGAGATGTTGCCCCTAAAGAGGCTGTTGAACTTGCCGGTGATCGTCTCAAAGGCGCGGTTACGGACGTAGTTCACGTACCTAAGCGGGTTGTCGCCGCTGCTCGTCATCACGGTGCTCTTGCGGTCCGTCCCGATGTAGCTCACCCACACTGTCAGCGTCGTGTTGGACGACAGAAGGGTCGCGTTGGAGTAGCAGAGTCCGCAGTTCTTCTGCCCTGTAACGTTGCCGATGCAGGTGTACACGTCGGGATCACCCATGATGCACTGGTCCTTGGCGTTGCACGTCGGCGTGAAGCCGACCCTGGCGGGCTGCACCACCGTCGCAGGGACAGGCACGGTAATCGTCTTGGAGCAGTAGTCGATTGGACCCGAGGAGCTCGCAGTGGAGGTCGTCGTTGTGGTTGTCGTCGTTGTGGTGCTGCTTCCGCAAAGGGCAGCGTTGTAGTGCGGGTTCGCCACCGTCGTGTTGGTCGCCGTGGTGGCGCCGATGTAGTTGAAGAAGCCGTTGCGCATCCCAATTTCCAGCGAGAGCACCGTCACGACGCCGACCATCGTAGCATCCCCACACGCGTCGAGCCCGTTCTTTGCGACGAGCACCGCACCCGCGGAGATGCCCGGCTGCGGCAGCGTGGTCTGGTTCGACATGCCAAAGCCGTACACCGAGAGGTACTTGTCCGAGCGGTTCTTGGTGAAGTAGTAAGAGGTAGTGGTAGGGGTCGTGGAGCTCTCCACGGCGTAGCCGGTGGCGAGAAAGGGTGCGCCGTTCAGCGACAGCGCGGAGATGGCATCTACGCACGGCGTAAACGAGTAGGTGGCCTTGTCCTGCAACACGCCGTTGGCCGTGTAGTCGTTCTCGGAGGCCATGTGGAGCAGAAAGCGGAGGTTGATCGGGCTCTTGCGGACGCAGCCGACGCCACCGTTGGCGGCAGTGATGTAGGGAGTGCAGGCCGTCCCGCTGCACGTCTTGGTCGCCGCGAAGGCGGTGAGAGAGAGCACGCAGGACATCACTGCCAACCACAGCCACAGCGCCTGCTTGGAGTTCAGCAGCCGCATGGTTGCCATTGGAAAAAAGAGCTTCAGATGTTGAACGACGAATAACAAGAAAGCGGGTAGCGTGAAAGCAGAACACAGACCTCAGCAGAGAATCTTGCGCAGTTTTTCCCTTTGAATAGAAGCAACAAGACGAGTGATGGCGCAGAGGAAGGGTATAAAGGAAGAGAAAAATCTGAAGGCGGAAAGGTCAGTGGACGCTGTAGACGACGTGAGGGGAGCGTCATGCGCAGCAATGAAGGAGAGGGGGCAAACGGAGGATTTGACGAGTGCGAGGAGGTGGAGGATTACACAGAGCGATGGTGTCGTAGAGATAAGCCACAAATGCTCGAGTCGGAGATCGAGGCACGGATGGCTACTTTCCATTCTTCCATCGCAGGTCAACGTTTTGACGCTTCAGGTGCTAAAGCTCGGAAAAAAAAATGTCCTCGTTTGCTTCCAGAGACTTAGTTTGTCTTACATCTTTTTTTTCATCTTTTTCTTAAGTTTGGAAAACGAAAGCGCTGAAGCATAAGCTTCAGCCTTTTGTCGGTTCTCACAGTGATACCTGATAGCCTTTTAACCGCTTCACCACCACAACAACGACACAAAAAACAGAAAACGTGTAGGTTGTGCTTGAACGCACGTGGGACTGCGAAGATACCCAGCTCGCGCACACAGAGAGAGAAGCACACTGGCATGCACGCAAGGCTTGGCAGCGGTCAGGTCCGCTCCTGAGGACGGTTTCGCTGCTATGACGCGCCAAGACACAACAAGTTGTGGGGAGGAAGAGACACAGGAACGCACAAACAAGAACAAAGAGACATAAACACACACACACTCTTTCAATTTGATACTGGCACTTGATCGAAAACCATATAATAGAATTTGTTCTTCTTTTGTGGAGCAGACACGTGCCGCGCTCACAAAATCTTCTCAGCACGAACAAATGAGCGAGAAAGCAACCGCAACGTTGCAATGGAGAACAAAAGAACGCAAAGTGAGGCAAATAGCAAAAAAAAAAAAAAACAGTACAATTCGCAAACAGTGAGAGAGAGAGAGAGGCGGCATGAGATGTAAAGGAAAAAAAAAAGGGAAACGCAACGTGGGGGAGAATTCGGTAAAAGAGGAGATCAGATTGACGGCGACAGCGACAACAAGAGAAAGTGTGGTGGCAGGTGACCACAAACGCATCGCTTCGAGGAGGGGTATATGTCGAAAAACCAAGAAAAAAACAAAGGAAAAACAAAAAAGCAGAATCACGACATGCAAGAGGGATGTATGCGCTCCATGTGGTGTCGAGAATTCTGTTTGGGTTCTCAAATAGAAAAGAGCGAAAATCACCGTGGTATTCAACTCACCTACGCTTGAACAAAAAAAAGAAAGAAAGAAAAGGTGCTCTCGAGGTGTGCAGTGCTACACAATATCACCTTGCAGTCACACACATACACGTCGAGAGAAAGACGTTCAAGGTGTCTACAGTGTCACGAACGCATTTGTTCAGCGACGGAGTTCAAAAAGAGAATAGGGGAGAGGCAAAATTATTCAGAAAACAAAAAAAAATATTGAGCATCCCGGAGCTGCTTTGTGCGTAGTAGTAGTAGTAGTAGTAGTGACAATAGAGAGAGAGGGAAACATGCAAATGAGCAAACAAGCAAAAAAAAAAAGATTTGAATGTCATTCTTCACGCGGCGTCCAGCAGCGTCCATCAGAGGCTACAAGACACCATCAAATAAATAAATAAAAAACGGTGATGAGAATAGTAGTAGTGAGAGGAAAATGAGAAAACAAGTGTTTGCTCTGCACACGTCCATTGAGAAGTAGCGAGGAGAGTGCCTCTGTATATTCTTTCTTCCTTTCTTGCACCTGGTCGTTCTGCTCAACAGCATCGCGTTCCGAATCGCAAACCGAAGCTCTTATTAATAGGGGGGAAAGACAAGGGTCATACGTCAGTGGTGTGTTGAATGCCAAAGGAGATAAAAGTAAAGGAGACAGGTGGTGTCCAAGAGAACGTAGGCGGAAGTCAAGACAAAAAAAAAAGAGCGACAAAGAGAGGCGAGGAAAAGTGTCCTGTATGAGAGACTTTCTGGGGGCAATCCGAGATGAACAAACAAGCAAGAAGGTGCATGAGGGCCAAAATGAGTGAGAAAGGTTGGCACGCGGGGAGTGGCTCCGCATGACACGTAGCTGAACCATCGCTGGCAATAAAGCGCTCTTCACAGCCCCTCCCATCGTCCTCGTCTACGCCGCGACGTCCTCGATCTCAAATTTGCAGAGGATGCCGGCACCTGGCAGCGACGCGCCGTTCTTGCACAGCTTCATCGGAATCGCCCGGTAGCCGCAGCGCAGCGCACGCACCGGGATGTCCATCTCACACACGGCGTCGTTCGCCGACGTGGTGTCCTCGTCCATCACCTTGACGGTGAGCACGTCCACCTCCTTGCTCTCGCAGCGGAGAGTGAAGTCCTCCATCCACGACGGGTTGAGGCCGTTGTTGCGCACCACCTTCGTCTTCACCTCGGTGTGCTGGTGGCGGTTGATCGTGAGCTTCACGTAGGGGTCCACGATATCGCCCTTCTTCTGTAGCGAGGGCTTTGGGATCTGCGTGCCGCACAAAACCTGCACCCTGATCACACACGGCGTCGCCTTCGCACCCTTGGAGACGTTGCGCAGGTAGGCGGGCTTCAGCACGTAACCGTAGCCCTTGTTGAGCGAGAACATGCCATCGTTCAGCCGCATGTCGTCGTCCCAGGTTTGGTAGTTGAGGGCCACCACCTGCGACCCCATCGACCACGCCGTCGCCGGGTTGTAGTTGGAGGAGCCGATGCGCGTGCCCTTGGGGTAGATGCGGGTCAGCATGCGCGTGTTCTG
The DNA here is from genome assembly GCA_000331325.2 of Crithidia fasciculata. Lineage (NCBI taxonomy): Eukaryota > Euglenozoa > Kinetoplastea > Trypanosomatida > Trypanosomatidae > Crithidia > Crithidia fasciculata. The sequence goes on from CM003433.1 coordinate 1,365,192, forward strand.
GGCTGTGAAGTCCTCCCGTGACATCACCGCAAACTCGTCCACCTTCGTCTCGGCGTAGCTCTGGATGAAGTACGGCTCCGCATCCTTGCCCCAGTCGCTGGTCTTGAAGGCGCCAATCGTGACGCAGTTGCACAGCAGGTTTGGCACATCCGTCGAGTGCACCGCCGTCTCGGCCTTGCCGGAGGAGACGGGCGATCCATTTTCCACGCCGTCCGCCTCTGACGTCAGCGGCTCGGCGTCGTCGACGTCCTTGCCCGGCAGCTTCCACTTGACGAGCACTTTCCCCTTCAGGGCCTCGGGTGTGAAGGTCATATTGGGGATATCCTTCGCCATCATGAGCGTGTCCCCCAGGATCGTCTGCAGGTGGTCCGCCATGACGTTGCACTGCGGGATTGACGTGTGCACCTCGAGCGAGAGGATGACAGGATAGGGCGAGGTCTGAAAGGCGTACTGGCGGACCGTTTCAATGACAGCAGCGAAGCGGATCTTCGAGGTGCGGGTGTAGCCGTGGTAGATGATCGGCTCGTTGTCCTTGCCGTCCCAACAGTCGAGCTCCACGCAGCGGCAACCGGCGAGGAGCGCGCGCTTGTACATGTCGATGTCGCTCTCGGAGCGGAACTGGTCGCCTGATAAGTAGGTGTTGTGCGAGCTGTTGATGAAGTAGTCCTTCAGCGGCTGGTTCATGTCGTCCACCGCACCTTGAGTGTGCGCGGGGTGCAGAGCAGGGTTGTGGTGTGTGCTGAAGAGGTAGTACACAAAGGCAGTGAAGCTGATCTGGTTGTCGGCGGTGGGCTGGAGCTGGTTGAAGATGGCGTCGGTACTCGGGTCCTCCTGTTCCGCCATGAAAGCATCGAACTCCTTGCGCGTCATCCACTCCGAGTTAGCCGCGTAGTGCTTGAAGAGGGGACGCAGCTCGTCGTGCGACGTGAGGTGGACGAAGAGCGTCGTGAACTCCTCCAGGTCGAGAGTGCCGTCGCCGGAGACGTCGTGCGCTCTGAAAAGCGTCTCGAGCACCTCATCAGAGATCTCGACGTTGAGCCGCACCATCAGCTTCTTCGCCTCTTTGAAGTCCATCTTGCCGTCGCAATTCACATCGGCGCGCTCCCAGGTGGCGCGGATGCGGCCCTTCAGCGTGGCCTCCGAGGAGACGGCAAGCTTGCCCTCCAGCGGGCAGCCCTTCCGCGCCATCCCGATCATCTGCAGCCACGCATCGGCGCTCGCCCTGTCGTCAAAGACGATCCGCCAGCTGTCCTTAGTGCGGGTGTTCATCTTCACCACAACATCCGTCGCGCTGTTTAGATGCGCCGCCTTGTAGAGGCGGCTGCTGGGGTCGATTTTGGTCACCTCATAAAGATCGGCAAAGAGGATGATCTGGCGCTTCGACTTGTTCGACGGTTTGTACTCCAGTGCCCTGCCGTCCTCCGTCAGCGAGAACTTCTTGCGGGTGACGCCGTCGGAGCTGGTGAGGCGGCGCAGCTCCACTTTGCCAGCCTTGAGGCGGGCCTGCAGTTCCTTCACAGCCAACAGCTCCTCCTTTGTCTGGGGAGGGTCCGGCAGCGTTTCCGAGATGGCGCGAGTTGTCATTTTTTTTGTCTGAATATTTTTGAGGTGGACGGAATCGGGGAGAAAGAAAAAAAATAGTACAGAGAAGAGAGAAGGAAAGTCTACGAGCAGAGCGGGTGCGCTGCGCTAGAAAGAAGGCCAAGGCAGCAAACACACACTGAGGGGAAAAGAAGAAAAGCAAATAAATAAGCGCAAGTCGTGGAAATGGAAAGGAGTGGCAAACGGTGGGAGTGATACAAGAGAGAGAGAGAGAGCGGGAAACACACACGCAAAGGTAGGATTGAGGCAAAGAGTGGCAAAAATAATTATTCGCAACGAAGATCACCACAGACTTAAAACAACAAAACAAACGCTTTACAAATATTGCAAGGCGGTTTCGTGTGCTCTTCACTGTTGTTTTATATGTTTTTTGTTGGCTGCGTCGATTCTTAAGATAGCGACGTCGAGTTAATGTTTGTTCCTGGAGAGACAAAAAATAATAAGAAGCGTTGAGGACGTGGACGTTGCGTGTGTTGTGCAGAAAGGCGGGAAAAACGGAGAGAAGAGAGAGAGAAAAAAAGGGGTACACGCAAAGAGGCAGGGAAAAGTGAGGATTGGATGAGGCAGTACTGCCTCGACGTACGACGACAAATGCGAAAGAGAGAATACATTTCCGCCCTTTTGGATTCCTGGCACCAAACACAAGCAATTCGAGATTGCTCGGGGCATAGCACCAATAGAAGAACAAAAAGAAATGCGTCGTCACTTCCGTTGCGTGTAGGTCACGCGTTCAACAGCAGCTTGTTGTGGCTGCCACGCGAGACGTAGCGGGCAAGTAAAATGTAGCAGCGCATGAAGCTTAGCTGATGTCCCCTTAAAGCTCACAATTTTCTGCCACATCTTGCACTGTCAGAAGAAAAAGCAGCGGGACCGCTTCCATACCGTTGTTGTCGTGCCGTCGACTGCTGCTGACCATCTTCCACATTTTTTTATTCCTCAGGTTTTTTTTTTTCGACTTGCTTTCATCTGGTCAACGGGGCTGCCCTCTTTGCAAAAGGAGGTGGGGAACAAAAAGAGTCCAGTTGGAGAGAGCAACGCACAACTGATCACGCATAAGCAAAGAAAAGAAAAAGGCGAAAGGGCAACAGAAACACCGACGATGACACGCACAGCAATATATCTGCGCATCCGTATCGGAGAACGAGCCACAGCACTCCACTCGCTCGTCGGCCAACGCGTTGCCTTCTCCGAACATATCCAGTCGCATGAAGAGCGCGAATAGTAACAATAATAAACGCACAGAAAGAGAAAGGCAGCGAAAAACGAAGGCGCCAGCGTTGAGATGCGAGTCTGTGCCCTTCTGCTCATACTCCTAACGGTAATGGCGCGAGCTGGGAAAACAACGAATCCCCCTGCACACGAAGATGAAGATAGTCGAAAGACCTTCACTTGATGAGGCCACACATAGACCCCGAAAGGAACAACAAAGCGTGAACATCAAGGGAGAAGGAAACCGCGAGCGGCAGCACTACACAAGCCACTCCACCACAGTACAAATATTTGCACCGCTTTCTTTAAAGCAGCAAAAGAAAAAAAATACAGATAACATGAACACCGTCTGCTGCTGCGCTAAAATGTGTGTATCGTTTCGCTTTCTAGTGGTGGTGATCGTCGCAGTCGCAGTCGCCCGCCTTCTTCTCGTACGCCGGGTGCACCTCGTAGTGCTCGGTGTGCGGGTGCTTCCAGCGGTAGCGATCTGGGTTGAAAACGGCGCGGTAGACGTGCGGGTCCGGCTCCTTGTCATCCTGGAAAGGGTTCTGGCGCAGCACGCCACCCATGTCGCGGATGGGCTGCCTCAGGTCCTCCTCCGACTCCGGCGTCGTCGCGATCTTCTGCTCCTCCTCGAACCAGTCCTCGTCGTTGTCGGCAGAGGTGGACATGTTGATAAACTTGAGCCGGCACCACTTGCAGCCCACCACCTTCCCGCGTGGGCACTTGATGAAGATGCGGGGGTGCTGAAGAATGTAGTGGCCGTGGCCCATGCACCAGATATGCTCCCGGTAGACAGGCACCGGCGGAATTTCACACACGATACCACCGCGGTTCGAGTAGTTCAGCTGCGGCGTCTTGCGGCCAGGGCCAAGGACACCGGGGTGCAGGCTCGCTAGTTCGTTGATGCCGGTGTTCCACGTGTACTTGGGATCGTGTGGGTGGGTGAAGACCAGCTGCTTCTGGTTCGTAACCCGGCTAGCGTACTCCATGGGCATGTAGACGGGAGGGCTGTAGTAGCCGCGGTTGTCGGAAAACGTCCACAACACGAGCGACGTCCTTTTCATCATCTTGGCAAGTTCGCGTTAGTGTAAGTCTTCTAGTACTGCTGTGTTGTCCGGCGTAAGAAAGTCAGCCTTATTGACAGCTTTTTCGCGAAACCGCACTGTATCGAACACCCTAAAAAAAAAAAAGAGGAGTGAAAAACCAAAGACGAAAAGAAGAGCAGAGAAATCACTACAATAAAAAATAAAAGCTAGTGCAACTGCTACCCGTTACTGAAGCCCTACGAAGCGTCTACTACTAAACTGTACTCTTTTCTGTGTGTGTCTGTACTACTACGTTGATTGTGTACGTGCGCGCACGAGTATCACCTCCGCTGCACACGGAAAAAATGAAAGCAATGGTCACAAAAGTGAGTTGAAGCCTTCAGATCCACGCAGCAAAGTTTCATCCAGATACACGGTAGAGGTAGAGAGAGAGAGAGAGAGAGAGGAAGAGAAGATGAGAAGACAGTCTTTGAGGATGTGAACGTGCCCCAGTGGGGCGCATGTGCAGCATCGCGTTTCTCTTGTGTAAAAACAACACATAAGATTCATCGTCAGGCAGCAAACCATTGGGAAGCTTTATATGCCCACCTTGACGGTGCAGCTCAGCGATAAAAAAAGCCACCTACAGCAGACATCTACCCCTTTCGTCACCCACGTACAACCGATTCGTCCACTCTCGGCACTTCACGCGATTAAGTGCTAGGAGCCGAGGAGATTCCCTCGTAATGACCCACTCCAGCAGACGTCAGCGAAGCATCAGAAAGTACAAGCGTTGAGAAGCGAAACTGTCCCTGTCATGTGCATCGCCAGAGAATACTGTTCTCTTTTTTTTTCTTTTTACTTTTCTTTTTTTTCCTTTTCAGAGATCATCACATATAGAAAAAAGAGGAAAAGCATGTGCTTTCTCTTTTCTTTTATCTTTTTACCAGGTGACCAATCTCTCCCAATTCAATTTTTTTTTTTGCCGTTAGGCCTCCGCTGCGACGTCAGAAGGAGATGACCTCAAGTGAAATACGAGGGAGGGGGCTCCTGCGTGCAGCGCGCTGTTAGCGGGTGTGTGTATATTGTGGCCCTCCGCCCACCATCCAGCCTCTTAAAAAAGTGGAGACCAATAGACGGTGCTGCTGCTGCGTGCCGAGTCCCCCATCATCCTTGCCGACGCGTTTAACACGCACGTACGCGGCGCGGTGGCGGCGCACTTCTACAGTGCCGAGTCAAACCCGAGGCGATTCAGTGCAAATCAACCAGAACAGCGCCATCGTATTTAGCCAGGGCTCCGCGGAGACGCCGCCGACTTGCTCGCGCATGTGCCGGAGGAAACTTCTGCGAAACAAATATATGTTTTTTTTTCCCTTTTTCAATTAAATGTGTGTTCAGCATGTGTGTTTTTTAATACCCCTTCATTGTATGTTGAAGGGGTCTGCGGCAAGAACGCTCCAGGCAAGACCTGAAGCACTCCTGCGCACAGAAAAAATAATAATAATGATAAAGAAAAACAGAACCTAAATCGGGAAAAAAAAAAAAGAGAGATAGGGGTGGTTATGGAGTACAAATGATCCTCCACGAGATCCGGGTGCATAAAGCGCATCCGGAGCCCTAACGTAAAAAAGGCACGGGAATTTTGAATTAAAAGAGAAATGTGTATAGCAAAAAAAAATTGGAAAAAATAATAATAATAAAAAGGGGAACGCGCAGAAATCCGTCCGCAGTGAGTCCGCAAAGCGCCGGCAATAAACACACGAAAGATGAAAACGATCGCAATATTTCGTATGCATTCGGCACTACTGGAACGCACGTTTCATACTGCATGGGGCGACAAGACTACTTCGCTACGCCACTCACGAAGCTTCTTCTCCATATTAAAAACCGGCTCCGTACGAAACACACGACACATCTTTGCAGGCCCACTCCTTTTGAGGTTTTCGCCAGTTTACATCTTGGAGCTGGAGCGGTCCTTGGCGCCCATGAAGCGCACAAGGTCCACCACGCGGTGCGAGTAGCCCCACTCGTTGTCGTACCACGACACCACCTTGAAGAAGCGCTTCTCGCCGGGCAGGTTGTTCTGCAGCGTCGCCTTGGAGTCGTAGATGGAGCTGCGCGCGTCGTTGATGAAGTCGCTGCTCACCAGCTCCTCGTCCGTGTAGCCGAGGATGCCCTTCATGTAGGTCTGCGACGCCTTCTTGAGGGCCGCGTCGATCTCCTGGATGGACGTGTCGCGGGTGGCGCGGAAGGTCAGGTCGACCACCGACACATCCGGCGTCGGCACGCGGAACGACATGCCGGTCAGCTTGCCCTTGGTGGACGGGATCACCATGCCCACGGCCTTGGCAGCGCCGGTCGTGCTGGGGATGATGTTCACCGCAGCCGCGCGGCCGCCGCGCCAGTCCTTGATCGACACGCCGTCCACCGTCTTCTGCGTCGCCGTGTAGGAGTGGATGGTGGTCATGAGGCCGGTCTCGATGCCGAAGTTCTCCTTGGTCAGCACGTGCACGATCGGCGCCAGGCAGTTGGTCGTGCAGGACGCGTTCGACACGACGTGGTGCGTGGCCGGGTTGTACTCGTGCTGGTTCACGCCCATCACGATCGTCTTGGCACCGCCAGACGCCGGCGCGCTGATCACCACCTTCTTCGCGCCGCCCTTCACGTGGCCCTCCGCCTTCGCCTTGTCCGTGAACAGACCGGTGGACTCGATCACGTAGTCCACGCCGAGCTTGCCCCACGGCAGGTCCGCCGGGTTGCGCTCCGCCTTCACGCACAGGATGCGGTGGCCGTTCACCACCAGCACGTCCGGCTTCTTCGCCGACGGCGAGCTCTTCGCCACCTCCACCGTGTACTTCGGGCGGCCGTGCACCGTGTCGAACTTCATCTGGTACGCGAAGTACTCGGCGTCCGTGCTCATGTCCACCACGGCGACAACGTCCAGCTCGGTGCCGAGCACGTTGTCCTCGCACATGGACTGGAACACCATGCGGCCGATGCGGCCGAAGCCGTTGATGCCAACCTTGATCGGAGCCATTGCTGGGTGAGGGCGGGGTGGGAGTGGTTGTGGGTTATGAGTTATGGGTGATGGGGGAAATGCGGAGAAGCGATACTGCGCGGTTGTGTGTGAGTGTGAGTGAGTGTGAGGCGTGTGAGTGAGAGGAGAGGGGGGAAGGTGGAAAGAAGTAGGCGGGTGCGGGGGAAGGGACAGGAGAGAGGGAGAGGGAGGAGCAGAGAGAAGGACCACCGCGTGCAGTGGCTGCATGTGCGTGTGCACGTGCATGTGTCTGTGTGAGTGTGCGTATGTGCGTGCGGGCACCGCGGGTGGGGCCACGCACAGTGCGGCGGCGGCGGCGGCCCACTCCACCATTGCCGCTGCCGCAAACGCCACCGACCCGCTCGCGCGTGTCCCCTCGGGAACAACCGCAGGCCCGCCACGCAGCCGCTGGCGTCCGCCTTCCGCGCTCGACGCCATGCGCTGCTGGCCGCCGCTGTGCGCTGCCTTGCTTAGCTTCGCTTTGCTTTCGCTTTTTTCGCCGTCCGAGAAACTGCACATCCGATCACGCACGCGCGGCCATGTCAACCTCGACCGCGGTGCGCTCCCCCGCCAGCGCTCGCGAGCCCCGTGCGCGCCGGTGCAGTGCATGTGCGCGTCGTGGCTGCAACTCTGCACCGCACCCGCACACGCGGAGCAGCTCGCACGGGAGAGAGGAGAGAGAGCGGGGGAGTGCTTAGGGGTTGAATTAAAAAAGAAAAGGAAAAGAGGGGTGCTTCCCTGCCCGCACACAACGCCAGTGCCGGGGCAGGGTCGCGCCAAGCCGAAGCGAGTATAGAAGCCGTTACGGATTTGTCCATGTGTGGCGAGTGAGCGTGTGCGCACCGCCGCCTTCTTTTCCTTTGCCTTCTGCCTCTTCACGTACATATTTTTTTTTGGACGAGTTTAAGCTAGATATGTTCGGACTACATATTTTTACCTTTTCCTGATGTTGTTTTTTCCTGATGATGTTTTTCCTGCATTCTGTTAGTGGGTTTTTTTTGTCTTTTTTTGCGTGGGCAGCGTCGCGGTGCGCACACCGGCTGGGCTGCCGTGGGCACCCCGCCAGTCGCGTCGCGCGCGCACTGCCGCCGTTATTTGATTTTGTTTTGATGGGACGCATCCCCTCTCTGGTGGCCGCAGCCAACTACACCGTCGCGCGCTTTACAGCTTGGAGCTGGAGCGGTCCTTGGCGCCCATGAAGCGCACAAGGTCCACCACGCGGTGCGAGTAGCCCCACTCGTTGTCGTACCACGACACCACCTTGAAGAAGCGCTTCTCGCCGGGCAGGTTGTTCTGCAGCGTCGCCTTGGAGTCGTAGATGGAGCTGCGCGCGTCGTTGATGAAGTCGCTGCTCACCAGCTCCTCGTCCGTGTAGCCGAGGATGCCCTTCATGTAGGTCTGCGACGCCTTCTTGAGGGCCGCGTCGATCTCCTGGATGGACGTGTCGCGGGTGGCGCGGAAGGTCAGGTCGACCACCGACACATCCGGCGTCGGCACGCGGAACGACATGCCGGTCAGCTTGCCCTTGGTGGACGGGATCACCATGCCCACGGCCTTGGCAGCGCCGGTCGTGCTGGGGATGATGTTCACCGCAGCCGCGCGGCCGCCGCGCCAGTCCTTGATCGACACGCCGTCCACCGTCTTCTGCGTCGCCGTGTAGGAGTGGATGGTGGTCATGAGGCCGGTCTCGATGCCGAAGTTCTCCTTGGTCAGCACGTGCACGATCGGCGCCAGGCAGTTGGTCGTGCAGGACGCGTTCGACACGACGTGGTGCGTGGCCGGGTTGTACTCGTGCTGGTTCACGCCCATCACGATCGTCTTGGCACCGCCAGACGCCGGCGCGCTGATCACCACCTTCTTCGCGCCGCCCTTCACGTGGCCCTCCGCCTTCGCCTTGTCCGTGAACAGACCGGTGGACTCGATCACGTAGTCCACGCCGAGCTTGCCCCACGGCAGGTCCGCCGGGTTGCGCTCCGCCTTCACGCACAGGATGCGGTGGCCGTTCACCACCAGCACGTCCGGCTTCTTCGCCGACGGCGAGCTCTTCGCCACCTCCACCGTGTACTTCGGGCGGCCGTGCACCGTGTCGAACTTCATCTGGTACGCGAAGTACTCGGCGTCCGTGCTCATGTCCACCACGGCGACAACGTCCAGCTCGGTGCCGAGCACGTTGTCCTCGCACATGGACTGGAACACCATGCGGCCGATGCGGCCGAAGCCGTTGATGCCAACCTTGATCGGAGCCATTGCTGGGTGAGGGCGGGGTGGGAGTGGTAGTGGGTTATGGGTTATGGGTGATGGGGGAAATGCGGAGAAGCAATACTGCGCGGTTGTGTGAGTGTAAGTGAGACGTGGGTGGTGGAGAGGAAGAGGAAAATGGGGAAGGTGGAGAGAAGTAGGCGGGTGCGGGAATAGTGGTTATTCCAATTGTATAACACGCGGTATTGGTAATTTGCTTCGTTTTAGCAAAGCTAGTGCGGTGATGAGCAAAGCTGTGTGTTGTTGGCCAGTAGCGAAGAGAAGGGTGTTGGCAACGTTGTCTTGGACAGTTACTGTGCTCGGTGCTATTTGTCGACTGAACCAGCGAGATTGAGCGTGCAAGTACCGTCTGTAACGTATAGGTTACTATCGCTGTTTAATGTGACCGTAGACACTTTTGGTTTTTCATTGCGTTGCTTAACAAATGAGAGAGGTTCATGAACTGAAGGAGTAGACACCCTGTGTGTTGATCCGTCGCAGGCTTCCATGGCGGTCGTATTCACTAGCAATGTGGACTTCCATGACGACCTACCTTATTCAGATCTCGATGTGGAGTTGAGGTGCTGGAAGGCCTGCCAGAACGCCGCAGAACCGCGGCGCAGCGTGGACTGCTTGTACTTGATCTCCTGCGGATAAAAGGCGTCCCGCATCCAGGTCTGCATGACCGCATGGACGTAGCTGCCGCGGCAGAGGCGGTAAGCAGCGCTCTCCAGCACGACGGCGCGTGCAACGAAGAGACTGTGGACTGTGCCAAACTCCTCTGTGACGGCAAGTGCGTTGGTGCCGAGCTCCGGCAAGGGGCGAATGATCCCCATGGCAAGGTCGTAGCCACCGCTGGGGCCGCTGGAGGCTGTCTCGTCGTTCTGCACACGTGCGTCGGTGAAGATCTGCCGCGCGCGCTTCTCTTGCGCGGAGTTGCTCACCATGAAGGTGTCGACCCCGGTCGGGCCGAGGCCGGTGTGCACATCGATGAAAACGGCCTCGGTCACCTTGGCAGTCGCCGCGTGCGCTTTCAGCACCTTCCTTAATACCGTCACGCTCTGCTGCTCTTTATCACCGCCGTAGTAAATGCCGTCGGGGTCGTGGTACTGACCTGTAACAAAGGCTCGCTTCAGCTTAGCAGAACCGTGGCGCGCCAGTGTTTTAATGATGGAGGCAAAGAAAACGTAGCGGTCGATGAAACGCGGAGGTGTGTTGGGGACGAGAACGGAGCGGAGGTCCTCGTAGCCCGCGATGTTGGGCTCGCGCGCCATGGCCTGCGTCCACTGCTCCGCTGACAGGTAGTTGCGGTTAAGGTCGACATTGCGTTCGTTGAAGCGGCGGAAGTGCGCCATGCCATAGGGGTTGACTGCGTGGATGAAGAGAACAGAGGGCCCTGTCAGTGCCGTTGCGTTCCACTCCTGCAGCAGCTTCACCTGAATGGCGCTGCCGGTGTAGCCCTCTACGCCGTGGGTGCCGCTGACGTGCACAAGCAGCTTACCGGCCTGCCGGCCACGAAAGAAGGCGGTGTCGAGAAAGTAGTCCACGCTGCCCTCCTGAAAAATGCGGTGGTGTTCGATGGCGCCGTGCGCCGCCTCGGCTGCGGTGAGAAAACGTGCGCGTGCCTGCTGGTAGGTCGAGGAGAAGTAAACCTCGGGGCACTCGGTGGCGTTGGTGTAGTTGCCGGGGCAGCGCATTGTTTCCTGCAAGGGAACGAGGTCGATGAAGAGCAGCCCCGTCACGATGACCATAATGGCGGAGAAGACCGCATCGCACGAAACAGCCATCTTTATAGTGGTATTGTGCAACAAGAAGATGAAAAGAGAAAAGAAACGGGTGAAAGTGGTCGACGCACGATCTCCTTCTGTTCAATTAACAAAGGTAAGCGGTGCAGCTGGGTGGAAGAGCGTTGCTGGTGTCGTCAATTATTCTGGGTGTGGGTATTTTTTTTTTCACAAAAAATATTTTTTTTTTTTTGCAATGCAGTCTTCTCGTTCTTGTTGCTTTGCCTCGCCAACACCTACGTGTTTTGCAGGAGCTCGGAGGAAGTAGCAGGAGAAAAGATGAGCGTGAGACTGCGTCACGTTGTGCAATGCGGAACAAGGAGAGAAAAGTGGTGGATGTTGGAGTCACGTCGACGGGGAAACGGTAAAGAGTGGCATTGAAAGACACTGTCACAATGGCCAGTACCGAAAGCGGGCTATGCACTGAGAGTGGACAAGAGGAAAAAAAAAAGGTCTGAACTTAAACCCAAAGTTGAAGTAGGTTGTCTTATTTTCATAGCACAATGCTAGTGTTTCGTCTGCGTCACAACAGCAGTAGGATATTCATGTGTTTTTTTTTTTCGTTTGTTTTATTTCAGGTCATGCCTCTATAACATAATCCGAAGAGCTTCAGTGCGGAAAGCAGAACATAATTGTATTTGTGCCTCTCTACACAAGCGGTATGTCGTGGTGGAAGCGAAGCGTCAGCTCACCAGCACGCACCGTCAGCTTCTTTGTGCTCCGCAGCACCTCCAGCTGTGTCGCCTCCACCACCTGCATTAGCTGCACCTCCAACACGTGACACTTGTGCGGGCTCAGCACCTCCTCGTCCGCGCTGGCCAGGAGGCTGTTCAGAACGGCGGTGAGAGCAAGAAAAAGCGGGTCGGGCAGCACCGTCGCCAATCCCATCATGTGCTCCGCGAGGGCGGAGAAGTGCAGGCGGCGGGCCTCGGGTGGACAGCTTTGCAGGTTGCGCAGTGCACGACGCACGTAGTGAAGGCAGTACAGCACGCGCACCTCTGGATAGCGAGTGGCGACCTCCTCCGCGACAGCTCCTTCCTCGATGCCCGTGGAGCTGGTGGCGGTGGAAGAGGCGAGAACGCTCAGCGGAGGCGGCGGCGGCGTCTTGCACGGCTTCAGCGGCGTCAGAAGACACTCGAGTACGATCGGTGCGGTGGATGACGTTGTGCTCTGCGCAGCGGACATTGCAATGAGCGACAGAACAGGGAGGTCCTCTTTTCGAAACATCGGTGCGCTCTCTTCGCGGTTGGTGGCGGTCAATGAGGCGTGAGAAGCGGCCGCCACTGCGGAGGAGAGGGCAACGGGAAGCCGCTCGTTGGCAACTTTGGAGCTCCGTTTGTGTTTCTTTGCATTTCTACGCATGTTTTTTCTCTAGTAGTTTTTTTTTTTTGGCTGACTTCGTGTCTTTATGTCCGTGCAAGTGGTACGTGTCTGGGTCTTTGAAATAGTGGATCTATGGGGCTGTGAAGGTAAGACGATGTCGTCCGAAGTGAATTCAAAGGGAGAGAATAACAAAAAGCAGGGAACGGGAGCAGTAAAGAGCTTGAGAAAAAAAAGAGGATGAAATTCTTTCTATGTGCCCCATAAGAGTTGTGGACAGGAAATGGGTCAAGGAGAGTGTGAAGGCGTTCGTCGTCGGTCGTATCTCGCGGCGTGGCAAGTTCCGCAAGCCAAATTTCAGGTCCGCAACAAAGCGCCGTACTCGCTATCCAATATTGATAAAGCCGTGTCTGCCTCCATGTCCCAGAGCAACTGAAAAACAAAAAGGGAACCGTGTTGCTCTTGTTGTTGTTGTTTTTTGGCTAAACAACACATCGGCTCCTTCCTTCCCCCTCACTAGAGAGACGGCATCACTACTTCAGCTTTTTTCTCTCGCGCTAAGCCTTTAAAGCGGACTAAGCTATCCTCTCCTCTTGTCTATTTTTTTTTTGTTTTCGTTTCTTGTTGCAAAGAGAGAAGAATGACACGTTGTCGTCTGACAGCATACAGCTATTCTTTTTAGAATTGGTCGGCTGTTCGTTTTTTTGTGCGCGGTTCTGGTGTTGCAGATCAGGCGCCACCGAGGTCCCGCAGCAGCCGCCCTGCTGGGTGGTCTGCCTGGAACGCCTTCAGCTCCCGCCCACGCAGCCCACTCGCCATCGAGTCGAGCCGCAACGCCTCCTTCAGGTCGACGCGTGCCTGCGCAGTCTGATGCAGCTGCAGCCGCGACGTCCCTCGACTGTAGTACGCGTTCGCCGTCGACGCGTCGAGCGGGGCTGACTGAATCACACGCGTGAAGTCGTCGACAGCCGCGTTGTACTTGGCACACTTCTCGTAGCTGATGCCGCGGTTGTACAAGGCGTGCGCGTTCGCCGCATCCGTCGCCAGCACCTCGGTGTA